>CM060366.1:194685786-195898468 GCA_030545235.1 Helianthus tuberosus
CTGACTCAGAAGGGTGTCATCTACCGTTGGGGTGATGCACAGGAGTCCGCATTTCAACATCTAAAGGATAGACTTTGTAGCGCGCCTATCCTCTCTTTGCCAGAAGGCACCGATGATTTCGTGGTTTATTGCGACGCTTCCATCCAAGGACTTGGTTGCGTATTGATGCAACGTGACAAGGTCATTGCCTACGCATCGCGCCAACTTAAAGTTCACGAAAGAAACTACACAACTCACGATCTGGAGCTGGGAGCAGTTGTATTCGCACTTAAGATATGGAGACATTACCTGTACGGTACCAAGTGCACCATTTACACCGACCACAGGAGTATCGAGCATATCTTCAAGCAAAAAGAGTTAAACATGCGACAACGCCGATGGGTCGAACTCTTGAATGATTACGAATGCGCTATCAAGTATCATCCGGGCAAAGCCAATGTTGTGGCTGACGCCCTCAGTCGAAAGGATACTTTACCTAAGCGTGTATGAGCATTACAGCTTACCATCCAGTCTAACCTTCCTGCTCAGATTCGAGATGCCCAGGTCGAAGCATTGAAAGCAGAAAACATCAGGGCTGAGTCCCTACGAGGATCGAGGCAGCGGCTAGAACAAAAGGGAGACGGTGCCTACTATGTTAACGGACGCATCTGGGTTCCATTTTATGGCAACTTACGCGAGCTTGTGATGGATGAAGCACATAAGTCCCGTTATTCTGTACACCCTGGTTCAGACAAGATGTACCACGACCTCAAGACTACGTATTGGTGGCCTGGCATGAAAGCCCACATAGCAACCTACGTCAGTAAGTGCTTGACTTGTGCGAGAGTCAAGTCTGAATATCAGAAACCATCAGGCCTACTTCAACAACCGGAGATCCCGAAATGGAAATGGGAGCAAATTTCCATGGATTTCGTTACCGGCCTGCCCAGATCTCAACGCGGAAACGATACCATTTGGGTGATCGTAGATCGATTAACCAAGTCTGCACATTTTCTGGCCATCAAGGAAACGGATAAGTTTTCTACTCTTGCAGACATTTACCTAAAGGAAGTGGTATCAAGGCACGGAGTGCCCATCTCTATTATATCTGATCGTGACGCACGTTTTACTTCTGAACTGTGGCAAGCAATGCACAAGTCCTTTGGCTCACGTTTAGATATGAGCACCGCTTATCACCCGCAGACGGATGGGCAATCTGAACGCACCATCCAAACCCTTGAATACATGCTTAGGGCATGTGTAATCGATTTTGGTAACGGCTGGGAAAAGCACCTCCCGCTAGTGGAGTTCTCATATAACAACAGCTACCACACCAGCATCCAAGCCGCTCCGTTTGAGGCATTGTACGGACGCAAATGCCGATCGCCTCTCTGTTGGGCAGAAGTTGGTGACAGCCAAATCACTGGCCCAGAACATGTGGTAGATACCACCGAGAAAATTGCTCAGATACGACAGCGAATGGCGGCAGCTCGTGACCGTCAGAAACGCTATGCTGATGAGGGAAGAAAACCACTCGAGCTCCAGGTTGGGGATCGAGTGCTACTCAAAGTCTCACCTTGGAAAGGTGTAGTCCGCTTTGGCAAACGAGGCAAACTCAATCCGCGTTATGTCGGACCGTTCAAAGTCATTGAGAAAATTGGCCAAGTCGCCTACAGGTTGGATCTACCTGAAGAACTCAGCGGAGTTCACAACGTATTCCACGTATCAAATCTGAAGAAGTGTCTGTCAGATGAGCCCTTCATAGTTCCTCTCAAGGAATCGACGACCAGCTGCGATTCGTCGAGGAACCAGTAGAGATTACTGATCGAGATGTTAAGATTCTCAAGCACACAAGAATACCTCTCGTTCGAGTTCGTTGGAATGCTCGTCGTGGCCCAGAGTATACCTGGGAACGAGAAGACCAAATGAAACTCAAGTATCCCCAACTGTTTAAGAAAAACGCAACCACTACTGAGGCTGAAGCTACCGCAGAATTTCGGGACGAAATCCCAAATCAACGGGGGGATGATGTGACACCCCAGGAAAATCTGGAAAACAATGCAACTTAACTAGCTTCCTCAGTAACCACGTGCTAAATTTCGGGACGAAATTCTCATAACAGGGGGAGAATGTGACAACCCTCATAATCCCATGTAACCGTACAGTTTATTAATAATAATTAATGTGCTTGACGACTGTGTGGCATCACTTAACTGCTTTCTGATATCTGTGTTATGCTTACACGTATTTGTCAATATACTAATAGTGTACAGAAAGGCCACTAAATAGTCCGTTATATTTTCCTGAGTGTTAGAAAGTAAAAACGTTACAAAATATATAAGTAGGACGCTTTACGGATTAATTAAGCATTTTATCGGAACAGTGTCGAACCGAACAACCGGACTATACCCGGAACATGAAAATATTGCCAGTAACGTTATTTTCTTTTTCTGAGCCAGTTAGGGTCCCCTGAATACCCTAACACCCACTGTAAAGCACAACACACTACTAACCGGGTTAATCACTTAACTAACTAGATTAACCTAACTGCATACTTAGTGTTTGGTTGAGTTTGAACTAGGAACCCCCCCCCCCCCCTTAACTAACCGTCCCCAAGAGGGGGGACATCCTTTTGTCCTTGCTAGATTATTTTAATCTCTTGTTTCATATCTAGAGAACACTAGATCCTTTGGTTAATCATATTGAATGGTTTATAAATATGCCTCATGGTTTCCTAAACATTTCTCAACCACACTTGAACAAAATCAACTCTCTCTCTCTCTCAAGAAACTCACGGCCAAACACCCCTATATCATCCATCATATTTTCGATTTGGATCTTCATATTCCAAGTCCATACAAGTGTCGAGGATCGCGTATTAGGAAGCTTGGTGCAAGCGGAACGCGAAGGACCTCATTCTATTGCTTTTATCCACTCGATTTTCGACTAGAATCTCCCCTAGCCTCGAGCTAGTAGTAAGTGACTCTAAACCTCTTCTTGATCTTGTCTAGAGTGGTTAATAAAAGTTTCGTCGGTTAAAGATTTCGAACATATAAGATCAAAGTCTAAAAGTTTACTAAAGTGATGAACAAGGTGGTTAATGGATAAATATGTGTGTAAATCATGTAGATCTTGTGTGATTATGATGATTGGGTGATTATCTGATGCTTTACTGAATGATATTAGTATATGATGTTGTTGTGGTCACTAAACTCGTTAACGGAATCGATCGAACACAAGTTAGAAGGTTAAACACTTTAAATCAGAATCTGTCCAACTTTTACAGCCCACTTCTGTTGGCTGTAAACAGGTCTTAACCTCAACGAAAAATCAATATTTTGAATCTAAAATATGTTATTATGAAATACGGTTCTAATGGCACCGGAATCGTAATTTTTGGACTCCGTTTACTATTTTTAAAGTGTTAATTTGTAACAGCAACCTAGGCTTAATTTTGACAGCAATAAATGGGTGTCGTACTTTCAGTCGTAACCTGAGTTTTGTGATGAATCGAACCATGAAAATTTTACTGTAGATGATAACTGAAGTATTTGTAATTACCCCACTAGAATTTCGCAAATCGGACTTACGATGAATTTTTAATAAATTGTTTCGTGGACTGTGGTCAGAAATACATAAATCTGAGTTCAGTCCCGAATATGAATTTTTATAAAATATTGGTGATAAACCGGACCCCGATATTTTTACACAATAAAATATGGAATGTTTATGATGTTCTATAAAAATTTGGGAATTTTTGGAATAATCTAACTATTTTATTTAAATGTCCGAAAACAGCCGGTTTTGAGTATTAATGCTGAAACGACATAAGTAGTGATTTGCGTGTCTAAATGTCGAGTATGCTATCTGTGAATGATTTGACATGTTATATATGTTATGTGCATTATCGTATGTTTGATTTTGAGTGGGGAATGGACGGGAAACTTAGATGGGCATAAACCGTTACAGTGATGCATGTTGTGTGATAGATACGTGTAGGAACTTTGTGTTCTATTTGAAAGCCACTAAATGACTAACTGGTAAATCATACTAGGACGTGATTGACCGACCTTGACTGTTAGCTATATTGAGAATCTAACCGAGCAAACCGAGGTGAGTTCACACCCTTACTAAGGCATGGGATTTCCGGTGGTTGGGAATGGGATTGAATAACTACTCGTACTATCACTCTATTTATATTACCAACACTACTAGACTACCTACTACTGTCCTCGGATTGAGAAGGGCACGTACGTAAAACCTACGTACACTCACTACTGTCCTCAGATGAGAAGGGCACGTACGTAAAACCTACGTACACTCACACTCACTACTGTCCTCGGATGAGAAGGGCACGTACGTAAAACCTACGTACACTCACACTCACTACTGTCCTCGGATGAGAAGGGCACGTACGTAAAACCTACGTACACTCATACTTAACACCGTCCTCGGATTGGGAAGGACTCTTATGGATACGCCTAGTCTAGTAGCATACATAATGGGAAGCCCCCACTAAATATCGTAAAGGTTTGGGAATCAAGAATAATGGGTAATACTTGGTTATGAAACGAACTTCCGATTCCTGATACGAACTCATTAACTAAACAACCAAACGTGAACTCACTCAACTTTGTTGTTGACTAGTTGTTACATGCCTTACAGGTCGCTAAATGCTTGGAGCTTGCACGGGGAAGGAGTCGTTGTGGAACATGGGTTGTTATATCCCATACTTAATAATTGAACCTATGGAACTTATGTTTGAGACTTTAAACTTATGAACTGTGAACTTATGTTTTGAACTCACGTTTATGCTTCCGCTGTTTAAACCAAACAAGGTTAACTAGCTTTGGTCACCAATCGTATTATGTTTGGTTTTATTTACTTAATTGAATTGTTCAATATGATTGGTGGCTCGATCCTGGTCATGTCACGCCTCCAAGCGGTGATACTCCGCATGGTGGATTTTGGGGGTGTGACAGTTATAGTGTTAGAGAGAGAAGCTAGTGAAAGAAAGTGTTGTGTACATGAATCAGGTGGTGTACGTTTTCAGATCAATAAATAGAATCACAGTTATAAATACGTCTTGTGTGTTTGGTCACGTTCATGTATGGATTCCGCACGTTACACGAGTCGGTTCGCAATCGTTACGGAGTCAAAAAATGGTCCTACATCTTTGCTGACTTTATTTTCACATATGTTTCAGGTGGTGTTCGATGATGTTGATTGCAACTAGGATGCATTCTCACTTAGGATCGGACGAGGCCTTAGTGACTTAATAACAATGATAGACAATGTGGTTGTGTTTTACCTTTAATTTCAAGACAATGTAAACACTTAATATTTAAATAAAACGAAACTTTAATTCATGTGTTGTGAAACAATTATTCTGTCGCTCCACTCCCCGACGCTTCCGCCACGGTTTTGTTGTTTTAACGCGGTCGGGGTGTGACAGAAGAGTTGGTATCAGAGCTCATGGTTATAGGGAATTAGGTTATTAGTAATGCTTTGACCTAGACTATAACCTTTCTAGGACCATAACACAAGTTATCTTGTGTTTAGATTCTAAAACAATACCGTCACCTATCTTTAGGTGACAACCACAACAAGAACACGAATAACAAATCCGTTTTGAAAATTAATCATCTATTCTTAGATGATTTGTTATAAAGTTTTGAACCTTCAAAGTTTTCAAAATCTCATCAAAGTTTGGGTCTTATAATGTGAACACGTGCAATCTGGAAAGGTGGGTGCCTGTACCTCGAGTTTTCTGTCTAAGGCTAGAGTGTTCGTACAAATCCACATAATCGGACCAGTCACTCTTACCTGGGAACTCTTGGGGTGAGTGTCCACTTATAGGCTAAAGCATGTCTTCGCAATACATTATTTTGACCCATTTACTTTGATTAGTCACTGTGTGTCGTTTTTTTTGTTCGAGGTAACGAACGAATGATTACCTTCCTTATGTTTTGTCAATGTTTTCAATACCTCTTTTCTTTATCCAATTGTCAATCTCACTCGTTTATCATGTTTCCTTGTTCTTTTTAGAATATGCCACCTAGACGTGATCAAGCACAGGATGCTGTACTCACAGGCCTTATCGCTTAGCAGATTGCTGCTGTGATTCCGAACCTAATTACTCAGATCAATCAAGAGAATAACAATAACCACAACAACAATGCTCAGTGCAGTTTCAAAACGTTTAATTCAGCTAAACCACTGAAATTTTCTGGGTCACAAGGAGCAACTGCGCTCCTACAATGGTTCAAGAGTCTGGAAAGCACCTTTAGACATGTTCAATGTCCAAATGAGCGAAAGGTCGAGTTTGCATATAGTGTTATTGAGAAACGTGCTCTAAAATGGTGGAACGGTGTGATGAGGGATAGGGGTGTCAATGTGGCGTTGGTACAGACTTGGGAAGAGCTTCGGGCTCTCATGATCAGAGAGTTCTGCCCCCAACACGAAATAAGGGCATTGGAATACGAGTTTGACGATTTGAAACAGGATGGGGGAGAACACCGTGCTTATACGGATCGTTATGAGGAGCTGAGTTTGTTGTGTCCTACTATGGTTACCCCATTGGAGAAAGCGATCGAGAGGTATATTGATGGGTTGTCTGACTCTATGCTAGACATAGTTACTTGTAGTAACCCTACCACTTTTCATCAGGCTATCGAATTGGCTGCAACCTTGACTGAGTCTCAGGTCCGAAAGGGGAACTGGCCTGCAAGGGTGACAAGAAACAATCAGCCACACAAGACAAGGGGAAAGACAAGAAAAAGGGTGAATCATCGAGGAGGTCAAGGAAGCGTAAGTCTTCCCAGAATTTTGCTGTTACCGCGCAACCCAATCAGAACGCTCAAAACCAACCAGCGCAACCTCCTACGAGGAATCCTTATGCTGGTACTGCACCGTATTGCAATAGGTGCAACGGTCATCATGCGACTCAGCAAATGTGTAAACAGTGCACCTCTTGTGGTAAACTTGGCCACATGGCCAACATTTGTCGATTGATTCCGAACCAAGCTGCATTGAATCCAGCACAAGTTCAAGGAAATGCTGCTAGACCTCCTTTCCCACCTGGTTCATGTTTTAACTGCGGACAAATGGGTCACTTCAGAAACAATTGTCCGAGGCTTGTGAACGCAAACGCCAATGCTAATCCCCCCTCGTGGATGAGCTTACAACATCAACGCTAACGAGGCTCGTGCTGATAACGAAGTCATTAACGGTACGTTCCTTGTTAACCATCAACCTCCATCTGTTCTTTTTGATTCCGGTGCCGATAGAAGTTTTGTATCGTTATCATTTGAGCCTTTACTTGCGATGCCTAGAACTAAACTCAGGAAGCCCTTATCTGTCGAAGTTACTACTGGTGAACCTCTTGTACTCGATTCTGTGAGTCGTGATTGTCAATTGAACCTCGATAACCATCTTTTACCTATTGACCTCACACCGATGCAACTTGGAAGTTTCAATATTATCGTAGGAATGGATTGGCTAACTAAGTATCATGTTGAGGTGGTTTGCTTTGATAAGATTGTTCGTATTCCACTTTCATTTGGTGAAGTTCTAGAAGTTCGTGACCAGAAACCCTGGGGTGGTTTCAAACTCATGTCGTGTACTAAAGCCCAAGGATATTTGTGAAAAGGATATGTGGCCTTTCTGGCACATGTCACAGAAGAGAAAGGAAAAAGAAAAAGTATTCAAGATATTCTGATTGCTCGAGATTATCCAAAGGTGTTTCCTGATGAACTGCCTGGTTTGCCTCCAGTTCATCAAGTCGAGTTTCATATTGATCTTGTCCCTAATGCTCGAGATTATCCAAAGGTGTTTCCTGAAGAAGGAACAACTATTTGCCAAGTTCTCCAAGTGTGAATTCTAGCTTAAGGAAGTTTAGTTTTTGGTCGTATTGTCAACGAGCATGGTATTCATGTGGATCCTTCCAAAATTGCTTCAATTAAGGATTGGAACACACCTGCTACACTTGCAGAAGTTCGCTCTTTTCTTGGTCTTGCTGGATACTATCGATGATTTATTTCGAACTTCTCGAAGATCGCAGTTCCTCTCACTACTTTGACTCAGAAGAATAAGCCTTTTGAGTGGGGACCTAAACAAGCGGAAGCTTTCCAAACACTGAAACAAAAGCTCTGTGATACTCCAGTCTTATCTTTACCTGATGGCAATGATGATTTTCTTGTCTATTGTGATGCATCGAACTTAGCCCTTGGTTGTGTTCTCATGCAACGAGGTAAAATTATAGCTTATGCATCAAGACAATTGAAAATTCATGAGAAGAACTACACAACTCATGATCTTGAGTTAGGCGTTGTGGTTTTTGCTCTAAAAATCTATAGACACTATCTTTATGGTACGAAATGTGTGGTCTTCACAGACCACAAAAGTCTCCAACACATTTTCAATCAGAAGGAGCTAAACATGAGACAACGACGCTGGGTTGAACTCTTGAACGATTACGATTGCGAAATTTGCTACCATCCTGGTAAGGCGAATGTTGTAGCTGATGCACTTAGTCAAAAGGAACGAGTCAAGCTACACTGTGTTCGAATTCTATCTGATATCCAATCACGTATCTCTCAAGCTCAATGTACTTGTGTTATACAAGACTTGATGGGTAAGGAATTACCACGTCAACTTATGCTTAAACTCGAAACGAAAGACAATGGGTTACTTTATTTCAAGAAGCTATTATGGATTCCAAAACAAGACGATCTTCGCACTTTAGTGATGCACGAATCTCATAAGTCTCGTTATTCAATCCATCCTGGTGCTGACAAAATGTACAAGGATCTTCGTACTCAGTACTGGTGGCCTGGTATGAAGAAGGATATTGCTTTGTATGTATCGAAATGCCTAACCTGTCTCAAAGTTAAGGCTGAACATCAACGACCATTTGGTTTGCTTGTACAACCAGAAATACCGGTATGGAAATGGGTGAACATTGCAATGGATCTCATCACTAAGTTACCGTGCACATCTAGAGGTCATGATGCTATTTGGGTAGTTATTGACCGACTTACGATATCAGCACACTTTTTACCGATTCGGGAGGATCTATCTGCTGATAAACTTGCCAAGATCTATGTTGATGAGATTGTATCTCGACATGGTGTTCCTTTGAACATTATATCTGATCACGATGCTCGATTCTCATCCCACTTTTGGAAGACCATGCAGTCTGCTATGGGAACCCAACTAAATCTGAGCACTGCATATCATCCCCAAACGGATGGACAATCCGAGAGGACGATACAAACATTGGAGGATATGCTTAGAGCATGCGTGATAGACTTTGGTGGTAATTGGGATTCGCACCTACCATTGATCGAATTCCCTTACAATAATAGTTATCATGCTAGCATCAATATGGAACCTTTCGAAGCTTTATACAGTTGAAAATGTCGTTCACCTGTCTGTTGGACTGAGATCGGTGAAGCTCAGCTTACTAGACCTGAACTCATTCTGGAAACAACGGACAAAGTCAAGAAAATTCACGATAATCTTCTGACAACTAGAAGCCGTCAAAAGAGTTATGTGGATATGTGACGCAAGCCCTTGGAATTTCAAGTCGGAGACCATGTCCTACTCAAGGTATCCCCTTGGAAGGGAGTGGTGAGATTTGGAAAGAAAGGAAAACTTGCACCACGATACGTTGGACCATTTAAGATTGTTGAAAGAATCGAAAAGGTTGCCTATCGACTTGAGCTACCTCATGAACTTGGGAATATTCACCCAACATTCCACGTGTCCAATTTCCGAAAATGCTTAGCAGATACTGATTTTCACATTCCACTCGATGAAATTCAAGTTGATGACACGATGCACTTTGTCGAGAAGCCTGTGGAGATAATGGACCGTGAAGTCAAGCGACTGAAGAACAAACGAATACGATTAGTCAAGGTTCACTGGGAGTCCAAACGAGGCCCAGAGTTTACTTGGGAATGTGAGGACCAAATGAAAGTGAAATATCCACATTTGTTTTCACAAGTTTCCTCTAGTTAAAATTTCAGGACGAAATTTTCTAAAGTATGGGAAACTGTGACATTTGTGCTTTGTAAACGATGTACGATGTAAAAAAATATTAATTATTAATGAAACGACGTATTTTGGTCTCAATATTTGTGTATTTATGTTTGACAATTTTACGTTTTGATTGTAGTTCGATTTCAAGCTTTAAATCGCTTTCTAGAAAGTTATACGCAAACTGATGCGTAAACGTAATCAGTTTAACGTGACAAACACTCCATAACAGTGAAATAGGCTTAACATGCCTTAAATAACCTTTACATAACTTAGAAATAAGTTTTGAAGAGTTTGGTGTGTCAAAAACAAGTTTATTCGATCACAGGGACTATTTGCGACAAACTGCAAAAGTCTACCGATTCGTATAGCAACAAACATTCCGGAACAAGATCATAAGCTAAACATACCCTAAATATCCATTACATAGCTTAGAAATAGGCTTTGAGGGGTTCGGTATGCGAAAATGTGCTTATTTGATCAATAGGGACTAAAAGCGTCAAAAAGTGCATAAGTTTGCATTTACGCGCATATCTTACACTCTGAGCACATCCGAACATCCAAAAATTTTTGTAATCATTAATAAATATTATTTTTAGTGATCGGAATGCAGAAATACCATTGGTCGCGCAATTTAGATCGATTTCGCGTTCGTTCGAGTTTTCGTCGTAATTAACAGAATAACGCAACCGTACGATCAAACGAACCGACATCCAAGATGTTTTCAAGCATATTTCATGTTGCCTATACTTTGACATCATTATAGAGCCTTGAAATAGGGTTAACGGGGCTTAAACGCGTTGAAAAACAAGTTTTAAGCATGCAGGGACCTGTTCTGCCATTTTTGGAAACTTATATATGACCTCCCTTGCGCCATGCGCCAGAACCAGGTACTCCTGGCGTGCCACTTGACAACACTATTTTTCAGCAAACTTATTTTCTGCAATTCAGCAGCTGGAACATGGTTTTAATCCTAGTTTTAGCATAACTTGGGCTTGTTTAAGTGCTCCCAAAGTATTCTAATATGTGGGCAACATGTGTATGGCCAAGATCAAGCTTTGATTCACTCAAAAACACATGTCAATGATGAAATGGATCAAGAAAATCTATAAATACCCATCAAATTTCCATTTCCAACTTGCTCATTTGATCTAAACTGCTCTAAGTGGAGGCATTCACTAGTTCAAGGCTACCTACCTGAGTATTTTTAGTTCAGTTCTTCCAAGCTTGGACCCTTTGTAAGTTTCTTTCATGATTGGTTATGTATTTCAAGCAAGAAAGTCAAACAGTGTTTGACTTTCAGCTTTGACCATGATTTGGTCAAGACAAAGTTCATTTGAACTTTGCAATGTGAGCGTAATCACGATGGTTATAGTCCCTTGTGACTATACCTACTGATTACCACGTTGATTAGGCGAAGTGACGAGTCAAAGTTTCGGTCAAAATGCACGATTGTGTGCATTTTGCGACGAAACTATTTTCGGGTATCAAAACACTTTGTTTTGATATCAAACCTGTTTTCTAACTTAGTTAAACATGTTTTAGCATATTTAACTCGTCACTTTTAGTTTAGTGCTTATATAGGGTCGTAAGTCAAGCGGTCTTGACAACCGCTTAGACTTTCAAACCCGACCCGTTTGGTCGATCATTAGGATCCGACCAAACATATTTGTGACCATAGTTGTATAGGGAATAACCTTCCGAGGTTATACCTTATGGTCACTTAGTTTAATTAGTTGTATGATAGGTAGTTTATATGCCTTAGGAAAATGAGCAAAATGCCTTTTTCATGCATAATTTGAATTTAAGCATATGTAACTTAATTTTTGACACTTAAACTGATTATGAAACATATTTAAACATGTTAGGGCATATAATACTTGTCACAGGACTAGTTAGGCTAGTCGTTTGCGCTTTTGCGCAAATGACGCGTTAAAGTAGCGTAGACTACCTTAACGGGTCATAACGGGTTGTAAGCACTTAGGATAGGTTCCGGATCAAAATGTAGGCTTTGTTAAACCATATCACATGAGTTCCAACACTCATTTGGTTTACGAGACCTCATTCTACCCGATCTCCCGATTTAGGTGCCGTTTATTAACATGGTGATCCGATACTAGGTGCCACTTTATTCCTTGATTGCCGAGCTTTGTTTAGTTCACTTTAATCGAGGATACTTTGTAATTCAATATGAGTACATAGTTCCCCTATTTTACTGTTTTCGATTGTTTTGGGGTGATTCATATGTGCTAAACGATTTCGATGTTTTCAAAAATGAATATTATGGTTTATATTAAACATAACGATTTCGATAATGTGAACGAACTTGTTGGGATGTTAATACATAACACGAATGACATTCATTAACAATGATCAAGCCGACAAGTAGTATGTTATGGTACCATAGGATCTGATAAATCCCGTTATCGGACTATCGCCATGGTTATGTATGGGGGTAATGTGGGTAACGACATAACCTATTGATTGTTAACTTACCCTTTGGTGGTTTGTTAATATGAGTTGAACGATGGACGAGTCACATAGGTTTGAATGTATTCAACGAGATGACCAAAAGTTAGTTTTCACAATTAAAACACGAACGATTTGAACGATTTGAATGATTGGAACGAATTGAACGATTTAAACGAATTGAACGATTGAACGATGGTTTATAACACGAATGAGTAGAACGATTTGAATGAATGGTTTTGTTAACACGAACGATTGAAAACAAGTACAATTGAACGTTTGGTTTTTGGTACGTGATTAGATAACGGGACGGGCGTAACATGATAAAAGCATGGTAGATACGCAGCTGGTACTTCTTATATATAAGTGCTTTTATCACATTACATTCGTGGCGTTATTTAGTTCACATGGACGAACGATTTCAAACGATGATAGGAAACAAGGTTTACTAAATGATATAAAATATACGAGTTTCATTACAAGAACGATTTACAATTTGGTTTACAAAGACAACTTTTTTTTCAAGATTCATGGCAACGAGGTTTTATAAACTATAACCAACATTGTTTTAAGTTGGTTAATCATATTGCAATACAAAACACTTTTCAAAACATGGTTTTCGATTATTGACTCTTGTAGTCGTACGAGGTATTGCAACATGTATACAAGCTATGAATCTGACACGCTCACAAAACCTATGTGCTCGCCGATATTTCTTTGTTGACTGTATTTTCACATATGTTTCTGGTGGTGTTTGATGATGTTGATTGCAACTAGGATGCATGCCCACTTAGGATCGGACGAGGCCTTAGTAACTTAATAACAATGATTGACAATGTGGTTGTGTTTTATCTTTAATTTCAAGACAATGTAAACACTTAATATTTAAATAAAACGAAACTTTAATCCATGTGTTGTGAAACAATGATTCTGTCGCTCCACTCCCCGACGTTTCCGCCATGGTTTTGTTGTTTTAAGGCGGTCGGGGTGTGACACATGGACCTTGAGTGGGGCTTGGCCATACCCATTAGATCTAACCTTAAAATTATTAATGACACTTCAGTTTCAGCCTATGCTAACATGTTCTAATCGTTCATTTCTTAGCTAAATCATACCCATGTTGACATGTATTTCACCCCCGATAGTTATAAATCCAAAAACAGTTAAGAGACAAGGGGGCATGAACTCACAAATTTGCGTCTACGGTTTCGTGTACTCAAAGTTGTTGGTGCATGTTTGTGACAACAGCGTGACAATTTTGTTGGTGCATGTTTGTGACAACAGCTTAGATTTGGTCTTTGGATATCGTGTAATTAGATAAACGATAAACAGTTAGCGGATTTAGCTTTGTATTAGTGAGATAATAGAGTTTGGGCTAAACAAAAGGGGGAGTCTGTTGCTGACAGAAGCTGTTGAAGCTGAAGCTATCCAAAGACCAAAGACAGTGCAAGATTACATGAAGATTGCAAGATGACTGAAGACAAAGTTATTTTATGAAGCTATTGTCAAGGGGGAGTTTGTTGGTGCATGTTTGTGACAACAGCTTAGATTTGGTCTTTGGATATCTTGTAATTAGTTAAACGATAAACAGTTAGCGGGTTTAGCTTTGTAATAGTTAGTTGTAATGTTTGGGCTAACCAAAACCCATATTGGGTGATGGGGGACGAATTGGGCCTGTCCAATTCGCAGTCCATGATGTTTAACCTTGGCCCAAGTAGTAACCTTGTGTTATATTAACAAGGTTAGACTTTAGGGTTTAGGTTAATCAGCCAAAACAGTTTGAGAGGCATTAGAATTCGTGAGAGACTTGTCTTGGACGAATTTGAGTGTTAGTTTAGGGATTAGATTGATTGTAATACTTTGGTTTGATAATCAATAGTAAACCCGATTTGAAAGTGTCTTGCTGTTTCTGTTCTTCTACTTGTTTCTGTGATATTCTGATCAAGAGGATTCCGCACTCTTGATTGGAAAGACAATTCTGTGAAAGATCCATACGAATAGGGGACCTACAATTGGTATCAGAGCATTGTGCTCTTGAAGGCTCGGTTCAGGATTGTTGGCTGCAGAAACAAGAAGAAATTTTCGAAATTTCGAAATTTTTGATATAATTTTTCGAATTTGTTGGCTGTTTTGATATTCTGGTTTGTTTGTTTGGTGTTTTGCAGGATTTCTGGAAAGATTTTGTTGATTTGCAGGTTTTCGGGATAGTTTTTGGTTAATTGTTTGAGGAATTCTGGCTGAAAGAATTGAAGATTCGAAGAATGTTTCTTTGTGTTCTTCATAATTTTCGAAATTTTTTGCTGATTTGGTTTTCTGATTTTGCAGATTTGTGTTGGAGAATCTCAGAAATTTGAAAAAGATTGAATTTCCCTATTACTGGCTGGCGAATTTAATAATTTCGCAGACTGATCCAGCATAATTAAACTGATCAGCGAATTTGGGACTTATATCTCGGTAACCGGCGAATTTAAAATCCAAAGGCGACTTTGGTAACCGTGTGATTGTCCACAGCGAAATTATCACGGTTTCGACGAATCTACTGGTCGTTGTAATTGCGAAGTTAAGGAGCGAAATAGAAATTGATCCGTAGCTCGTTAGACAGAACCGTTTGGACCGTTGAATTCCTTGGATTTTTAGGGTAAAAAAAAATTGAGTATCTTTTCGAGACGATTCTAAAGGTGTAATTTGGTAACCACTGTTTTCGGAGATATTTTGTACGGTTTTTATCGGTACGGTTACGGTAAAACGTGTTTAAAGATGGTCAGAATGGATAAGTTCAGTGAGACTATTAAGAATTGGCCAAAGCTTACAAATGTTAAAGAATATGTTGTTTGGAAGGAGGAGTTTGAATCAGTTGTGAAAAGTGAGGATTTTAGAATGTGGTGTTGTATGATTGATGGATATGTTGCTCCTACACGTCGTGTCGAAGGAAGGGTTATAGTGATGTCTTATGACAAGATGGATGAATCTGAGAGACAGGTGGTTGAAGCTGAGAAGAAAGCTTTAGCTGCGATAAAGATGTCCTTACCTGATAGCATCAAGCATACCGTTACGAAGTACACTAATTCAAAGGATATGTGGGATGCATTAGAAAAGAGGTATCAAGGAAATGAAGATGTCAACAGGAATAAAGCCGTGATCGCTACAGCACGAGAAGGTTCAAATGATAGTAGTGTTCATCTGGAAGATAATAAGAGTGCCACTCAGGCATTCATGGCAGAGATAGTGCCAGTTGATGAGGCTGAAACTATTGTGAGTGATGCTAAATCTGAAGTGAAGAATGCTGAAGCAAAAGTGGATGCTAAAGTAGAGAAAGAGAGTGAAGCTGAACAGGTTGTTGCTGATGAAACCTCAGAAGTTCATGAGGAAAAGGTACAATCAAATTCTGTGTGTTTAAGATGTCGTGAACTACAGGGTGAGATTGACAGGTTGAGAACACAAAACCAAAGTCTGGTAAGCGAGATGTCGAACGTAAAAGAGTCAAACTTTTTTGCTAAAAGAAATGAATCTACATACTTGAAGAAGATAAGAGGTTATGAAGCTGAAATTGAAGCTTTAACTTGCAAACTAAATGAAAAACTTCAAGTCATAGACTTAGCTCATGACATGATGGCTGAGAAAACAAAAGAGATTTCTGATAAATGCAAAGAGTTGTCAGATGCACAACTCAAAATTGTTGAACTTGAAAAGAAATTGAGTCAATTCAGAGATTCGTCTTTTGTAATGAAACACATGATGGGTGGGTTAAAGAAGAGTAATGACAAGACCAGTGTGGGCTTCCAGGGCATTAATGAAGTTCCACCTCCTCTTAGTCATAACTATTCATTCCTGCCTAGCGAAAATGAGCTAGCAGACTTTATGGCATCTACACCAAGTAGTTTCGCATCCACATCAAGTTAAGGTGATGGATCTGAGTGTGATGATTTGAAAAGGAAAAAATCACTACCTAAGAATAAAAATCAAGATTTTGTTAAAAAGATTAATTTTGTTCAAGGTAGTGATATGAATAACGAAACTGCTGTTATTGAAAATGAATCGAATGTAGAGTTTGCAAAAAATAAGAGCATAGAAAAATCTGAAATCAAGCAAACTAAACAAGGTTCATCTAAGGGATCATCACCATCTGATAAGGGATCTACATCAGAGACTCCAGCTAAGAAGTCTTTGAAAAGGAGATCGTGCTTCAAATGTCACACCAAGGGACATGTAGCTAGCTGCTGTCCTAACAAAAAGAGTGATGCAAAACTTAGTGAAAAACAGAGAGGGAAATTACCAGAGAAGAAAGGTGATAGTGAGGAGAAAGTATCAAATTCTCAAAAGAAATCTGCTCCTAAGCAACCAGAGGGTGTTGCTGTTGGTGTAGATAAGGCTGGAACAGGAACTCCACAAGTTCCACGTTTTCAAAGAAATCAACAAAGATTTCAGCCTAGATCTCCACCAGGCAGATATGACAGACCTAGAAGCAGTTCACCTAGAATGAACAATTTTAATGGAAATACAAATAATTTGAGAAGTCAAGGTCAATATCAAAATCGATACCAAAATAATGGTTGTCGAAATTTTTATAACAATGGCTTTAGAAATTACAACAATAATGCTTCTTGGAATCAAAATTCAAGGTATCAAAATCAAAATTTCCAAAGGTCAAATAGTCCAAATACATATAGGAACCCTCAGGTCCAAAGACCTAGTGGAAATCAAAATCAAATTCCATCAACAGGTCTGAGATCCAAGACTCCAGTTAGGAGTAATGGATATTGGATGGATGTTCCAGTAGTTGGTGAATTTGGACGACCCAAGACCATTAAGGCTTGGGTCCCCCAATCTAACTAATTTCTTAAGTTGGTGTGTGAAGGAGCTGCTAAGGAGGATTATCAACTTATGTTGATAATGGCTGCTCTAGGCATATGAAGGGGGATGTGAGATTGTTGATATATTTATATTGATTGATTTACATTGAAGTTCAAAGTGCTGAGTTAACACACTAGATAACCTGGCAGATCTTTATACTAAAGCTTTTGACAGGGCTCGCTTTGAACATTTAGTCGAACTCAACGGGATGAGGAATCCTGAATAACTGGTTTTTCATAAGAATTTTTGTAAATAGTTTATTGCTTTTCTTAAAAATCAAAAATACAAAAACATTAAAAAATCAAAAACATATAAAAAATAGAAAATCAAAAATGAGTTATCACTGTGTGAAAAAGAAGAAATGATAGTACATCGGCAAGTTAGACTGTCACACTGAAAATGAAATTAAATTGCTTAAGTGTGATAGCAGATTCATCATATGATGTACCAGTAGGCAAAAAGCATGAAATAATCAACTTACCAATGTGATATAAACATAAATGAATTGTGTATGAGTGGGGAACACATCAGTGGTGTATGGTTTAATGACCTTAAATCTTGTGTTGATAGATTGCCAAAATCTGAAGTTTTGGGTCTTTATACTGTTATTTCATCTGGGGATATCTTGACTGTCTTTCTGTTCAGGACTAAAATTGTACATGACCCCAGGAAAGAAAGTCACTTGGAATTAGCACATTTCTATTTGAATGTCTGTATGTTGTCCCGATACACACAATTTTGATCTGATTCTGAAATCTTCTCTGAAAAAGTCGTGTACCTCCTCTGCTGCATCCAGATATATGCTGACCTGGAGGTGCTAGGCAACGACAGCTTCTGCTGCATCCAGATACATGCTGACCTAGCTGTACGTTGTCGCGCTATAGATCTAATACACCCGAAAGAGGCCCTCTAGTGCCCAAAAGAAACCCAATAAACCTATATCAAATTGAGAAAAACTCATTTGATCTGTATATTATACCATCTCTCCTAAAGATCTATTCTGTTCTCTTCTCAACCTATTCCCAGTTAAGATTTCAGAAATCTGGATTGGATTTGTGAAATATGTGGTAGGGAAGATACTTGCATGATAGAGTGTGTTGTTTATATTTCCAGGATTTGATTAGTATTTATTTGGGTGTTCATATTTAAGCAATCAAAACATGATAAAACAGATTATATGCAGACCTATGCACTGTCAGGATATCTTAAAGGATGACGTCAGTATACTCACCTGCTACGATGAATCTTTGTGCATACCTTGATCGCGGGGGTATATCCTGAAGTGGGACACGCTAATATATCAGAAATAAAATTACCTTAATGTATCATATGGTAATGGTACTTGAAATGTTCATGCATTTTGTTTATGAGGACGAACATACTGGTAATCGTCTTGGACTGCTTTTCACGAAAAATTAAATAAAGAATTATCTAATAGTGTGAAATAGTTTGATTTTGTTGATATGATCTTCTTACCAGTGATTCTCACAAAAACAGAGTGTTTATTACTTTTGTATTTACTTGCTTTCAGAAAATACAAAAATCCAAAAATAGTGTCTTTTTCTGTTTAAAATTCTTAACGTACGGAAAACTATTATTCTTGGAGGAATTGTTACTGATAGGGGGAGACAGTGTTGGAAAGTGAGTTCAAAATTTTAAATCATGGGGGTTATAGGGTGTGTGATTAAAAAGTTTTGTGTGTTGGTGATGAAATTGAAAATGCTTAATCTGTAATACAGTTTAACTATCTCTTGAAAAATAATAATTTATTTAACTGTGTTGAAAAATTCTTATGGTTTCTCGAGATGTTTGTTTTATAGTAAACAGATTGAAGCAGTGTGTTGCTGAGAAGTTACTGTTGCTGAGTTGCTGTGAAGATGAGAGTTTGATTGGATGCATGGTAGAACCTCCTTTCTATATTGCAGACAAAGTTGAAGAGTTTGAAGATTGCTTTGCAAATGCTGAACTGGAGTTTACTCAAACGCTAAAGTTTTTGAAGATTTGGTGATTGGATGCATCAGCTTAGGGGGAGTCTGTTGCTGACAGAAGCTATTGAAGCTGAAGCTATCCAAAGACCAAAGACAGTGCAAGATTACATGAAGATTGTAAGAAGACTAAAGACAAAGTTATTTTATGAAGCTATTGTCAAGGGGGAGTTTGTTGGTGCATGTTTGTGACAACAGCTTAGATTTGGTCTTTGGATATCTTGTAATTAGATAAACGATAAACAGTTAGCGGGTTTAGCTTTGTATTAGTGAGATAATAGAGTTTGGGCTAACCAAAACCCATATTGGGTGATGGGGGACGAATTGGGCCTGTCCAATTCGCAGTCCATGATGTTTAACCTTGGCCCAAGTAGTAACCTTGTGTTATATAAACAAGGTTAGACTTTAGGGTTGAGATTAATCAGCCAAAACAGTTTGAGAGGCATTAGAATTCGTGAGAGACTTGTCTTGGACGAAATTGTGTTGGTTAGGGTTTTAATTGATTGTAAACTGCAAGTTGGATAATCAATAGTAAACCCGGTTTGAAAGTGATTTGCAGTTGCTGTTCTTCTACTTGTTTCTGTGTATTCTGATCAAGAGGATTCCGCACTCTTGATTGGAAAGACAATTCTGTTGAAGATCCATACGAATAGGGGACCTACAAAAGTCTCTATCCACGAGTCGTAGCACTACCTACACACGTGGTATGTTTTGTCAGACGATTAGGTCGTGTAACGGCTCTTAGCCTTAGTTATATATTAAGATTTATTTGGAATTTAGTATACTTTGAGTTATACGCTTTGATGTACATTATATAATTCCAAATTATATAATTATTAGTTAAAATAAGGATATTTTATCTTAAGCTATTTCCATCCAAATATTTGGAATATTGTTAAAAATAATATATTTTTAACTTGATTTGTCATGTGTTACTCACATATATATTTTCAAGTATAGGTATACTTGCATTGTTATTTTTGTATTCTCATACTTTTGTATGTTACTTGTATACGGGTATTTGCCAAGTGTTGGTAGTGTATTCCGGTATGTATATATACGTATAGGAATACGTATTTTCTTGTATTTATTAAGTATTTTATACTTAATTTTATGTGTAATTTTCCGCAATATTATTTTTGTATAATTAAAAATCACCAACTTTATATTCTTAAAATATACATATTTTAAGAGAATTTTTATAGAAAAATATCTATAAATTTATTTGGCAAAAATATGTATACTTCCATATATATCTAAAAAATAATATATTTTTAAGACTAAACTTAGAAAAATATATATTTTTAGTTTTCACTAAATTAATATATTTTTGAGTTGTTTATGAAAATATATATTTTCTCCCACCTCAAAAATAATATATTTTCTACTTTGACAAAATTTGATATATTTTATAATAGTTGTAAAAATCCATATTTTGCCATTTCTTCGGTTTCAAAAATACCATTTGTCACATTTGTCGAGTTACGAATTTATTTCCGAAATATATATATATTGTCCTTTGTCCGATTTGTCCGATATTTGGTTATAGGATATATATTTATTTTCCTTGTGATTTTGGTAATATTTCAAATTACAATTTTTGGTATTTTGGGGTGATATATTATTTTCAAGGTTCCTTATTGTAATATAAGTAATATAAGCAATATACATGTAGCACATAATTTTTGTGACTTCTAAATATATATTTTCCTAAATATATACTTAGTCATTTTTATTATTAAAAATCAACCTCCAATACTTGTAATTTTTATAAAAAAAATTATGGAAAATTTTATATTCAAGACCAAGATCATAAATTACTTGTAAACACTTGTTTAAAAATATTTTTCTAAGTGCTGAATTTCTACAAAAAATTTGCCATAGTTTCCGTTGAAAATGGAGGTTTCCATGTTGTTTAGCATATCATTTTCTTTTCATAAATTCATCATCAATCATCAACAATCAACCTACAACTTACCATGAACCATTACATACACTTCTACAAGATGGTATGAACTTGAAGTTTTGTAAAACTTTGTAGTGTTTTAACATGGTGTTTGACATGGTTTAATAACACTAAATCCATGGTTTTCATTTCATAAAACTCATTCTTATAAATTTTCAATCTTTACAACTTGTAACTCACTTTTACAAAAGTTAATCTTCTTGAATTTTTCATGTTTTCCATACTTTAAAGGTTCCATTTTAACACTTAACACATGTTTACTTTCTTTTAAAACCAAGTCATGTTGAATCTTGATGTAAACATTAGTTTCTTAAAATTTTTATCTTTGAAATCTCACATTTTTAAGATTCACAACTTGTAGGAATCATCATCCTACACAAAATAATGTTCATCTTCAAGTTCACACTTAACATAAAGGATGTTCATCATAGATTTTTCAAGATCCATCCTCATACTTGCTAGATCATGTTTTAAATCATCATCTAGCAAGCTTCATGTGGTGATCTACACCATACATACAAGAAATCAACAAAAAAGTTCATTACATACACTTAAACAACTTAGATCTTCATGATTTCAAGCTTTATTCTTATGTTTATGTTCTTGTTGTGGTGTAATCTTTAGATTGTCATGTTACTACATACTTTAACCACTAAAATTAAGTGTAAAAACAAGATCAAGAGTGCTTACTGTGACATCTGTGTCTCTACGACCATCATACGAATACAAAACCAATGAAATCTTGTGTTTCATACTTGGGATTTCTATAATTACGTGTATCATTTGCACATATCAATTCTTGTTCAATTTCGAGCTTTAAATTGCTTTCTGGAATGTTATACGCGAACTGATGCGTAAACGTAATCATTTAATGCAATAAACACTCCGGAATAGTGACATAGGCTTAACATACCTTAAATAACCTTTACATAACTTAGAAATAAGTTTTAGAGGGTTTGGTATGTCAAAAACAAGTTTATTCGATCGTAGGGACTTATTGCGACAAACTGCGAAACTATGCCGATTCGTATAGTAACGAACATTTCGGAACTTGATCATAAGCTAAACATGCCCTAAATATCCTTTACATATCTTAGGAATAGGCTTTGAGGGGTTTGGTATGCGAAAATAAACTTATTTGATCAACAGGGACTAAAAGTGTCAAAAAGTGCATAAGTTTGCATTTATGCCCATATCTTACGTTCTGAATATATCCGGACATCCAAAATTTTTTGTAATCATTAAAATATTTTATTGTAGTGATTGGAATGCAAAAATACCACTCATCGTGTAATTTGGATCGATTTCGTGTCCGTTCGAGTTTTCGTGGTAATTAACCGAATAACACGACCGTACGACCAAACGAACTGACATCCGAGATAATTTCAAGCATGTTTCAAGTCCCTTATGCTTTAACATCCTTGTCGAGCCTTGAAAATGGGTTAACGGGGTTTTAACGCGTCGAAAATGGCTTAAACATGCTGCAGGGACCATTTCTGCCAATTTTCGAAAGTTCCTGTATCTGGGAGTAGGTGGCGTCGTGCGACGGGGTACCCACTTTGCTGTGGCGTGACACGACGGGTGCTTTTTGACAGAAAACCTGTTTTCATCAACTAGCTTGAATTTGAGGGTCTTTTGTGCAACTTTCTCAATACTTTGGACTAGTTTCAAGCTTCCCATTGTATACTAAGCCATGTTCCACAAATGTATGGTTAGGATTGAAATTTGATTCTTGCAAAAACACTTGTCAAGATCCTAAAAATCCAAGCTTACTATAAATAAAAGTGGGTTGTTTTCACACCCCGACCGCGTCAAAACAACGAAACCGCGACGGAAACGTCAGGGAGTGTTGTAACAGAATCATCGTTTCATAACCATTGATAAAAAAGTTTCGTTTTATTGATTTATTTAGTAATTTACATTGTCTTAGAACAAAACAAACAAGTTACACATCGACTATCGTTGTTATTATGTCACTAAGGTCTCGTCCAGATCCTATGTGACTCTTGCATTCTAGCAATCAACATCAAGCAACAACACCTAAAACATATGTAAAAACATAGTCAGCAAAGAAATGTTGGCGAGCACATAGGTTTTATAAGAGTGTCGGATTAATGGCTAGTTTACATGTTGCAGTACCTCATTAGACTACAAGAGTCAAAAGTACAAACCTCGTTTTTAAAAGTGTATTGCAACATAACTAACCACTCAAATCAAGATGGTTATAGTTTATACAATCTCGTAGCCATGATTCTTAACCCCAAAACATTTGTTTTAGTAATCTAACTCGTAAAATACCTCGTAAAAACTCGTTAATAAAACTCGTATGGTTTATATCTTCTCGAAAATATCGTTATGTGACATTGTTTTAACCTCGTTTACCCAAGTGAACTAAATAACGCCACAGTATGTAATATGATGAAAATACTTATATATTAGAAGTACCAGCGGCGTATCTACCATGTTTTCATCACATTACACCCGTCCCGTTATCTAAATACTAACCAAAACCAATCGTTTATCCAACTCGTTTAACTTGTTCAAATCGTTTCAAAATCGTTTAACTCGTTTAAGTCGTTTCCAAATCGTTTAACTCGTTTCAATCATTTTTTTTAATTGTGAAACTACTTTTGGTCGTCTCACTATTAACATCCAAACCTTCGTGACTCGTCTATCTCGCTTCTCGGATTAACAAACCACCAAAGGGTAAGTTAACAATCATTAGATTCAGTCGTTACCCACATAACCCACACATTACCATGGGTATAGTCTGATAACGGGATTTGTCAGATCCTATGGTACCATAACCTAATACTGGTCGGTTCGGCCAAAATTATTGAATGTCATTCGTTATGTAAATATGTCCAACAAGTTCGTTCACATTATCGAAATCGTTATTAGTTTTGTATAAACCATATTATTCTTTTTTGAAACCATCGTTAAAAACCTCAAAAACATTTAGTACATATGAATCACCCCAAAACAACTGAAAATAGTAAAATAGGGGAACTATGTACTCACATTGAATAGAAGGGTATCCTTGATCTAAAGAACTTAGCAAGCTCAGGCAAACCAAGGAAATTCAAGTAGTACCTAGTAGTCGGATCACTAGTAAATAAATCGGCACCTAAATCGGGAAGATCGGATAGAATGAGGTCTTGTAAACCAAATGAGTGTTGGAACTCGTGTGTTATGGTTTAA
The DNA here is from genome assembly GCA_030545235.1 of Helianthus tuberosus. NCBI lineage: Eukaryota > Viridiplantae > Streptophyta > Magnoliopsida > Asterales > Asteraceae > Helianthus > Helianthus tuberosus. The sequence goes on from CM060366.1 coordinate 194,710,279, forward strand.
CAAAGCCTACATCCTAAATCGGAACCTAATCTAAGTGCTTTCGACCCGTTACGACCCATTAAGGTAGCTTACGCTACTTTAACGCATTGTTCGCGCAAACGCGCGTTCGAGACGTCTAACTAGTCCTATGACAAGTATTATATGCCTAAACATGTTGCATAATTAGTTTAAGTGACAAAAGTTAGGTTACATATGCTTAATTACCAATTATGCATGAAAAGGGCATTTTGGTCATTTACCTAAGGCATATAAACTACCTATCATACAACTATTTAAACTAAGTGACCATAAGGTATAACCTCGGAAGGTTATTCCCTATGCAACTATGGTCACTAGACATGCTTGGTTAGATCCTAAATATCGACCAAACGGGTCGAGTTCGAAAGTCTAAGTGGTGGTTTAGACCGCTTGACTTACGACTCTAAACAAGCACTAAACTAAAAGTGACGAGCTAAGCATGTTAAAACATGCTTAACTAAGTTAGAAAACTGGTTTTGATATCAAAACAAAGTGTTTTAATACCTTAAAGTAGTTTGGTTGCAAAATACGCTTAAATACGCATTTTGACCGAAACTACGACTCGTCACTACGCCTAGTCAACGTGGTAATCAGTAGGTATAGTCACTAGGGACTATAACCATCGTGATTACGCTCACGTTGCGAAGTTCAAACGAACTTCATGTTGACCAAAACCTGGTCAAAGGAGAAAGTCAAACACTGTTTGACTTTCACGCTAGGAAAGCGATAAAAGAACGAAGGAAGCTTAAAAAGGGTCCTTGCTAGGGAGAACTTGATCTTAAAATCTCAGGTATGAAGTATTGCAACTTCAACTTAGAGAAATCAGATCAAGGGGGAAGAAAAATGAATGAGGGCCATGCTATTTATAGTTGTTGCAAGTTCATAGGATCAAGACACTTGTTTGTGTTGCCAACAAGCATGAAATCTCAACCATACAAGTGTTATGAGCAGGTTAGAAGCCTTGGAGAGGTGTTAACTTGGTTAACACACAAGAAAATTTGCATAAACAACCCCTGAACATCAAACAGATTGCTAAAAATGACTTTTTGGTGCTGGGCATTTATTGGCGGCCCGCGTAAGGATAGGGGAAGGGCTTACGCGGCCCGTGTACACCCTGCAGTTCAGCAAAAAGTTTCAATGTTTGTTGTTTTGGTCCCTGCACTTGTCTAGGCCCATATTTGGCACTTCTAACACCCGTTAAGCCATTTTCAATGCTCTAAAAATTTTGGGTGTCCAGATGTGGTCAGAACGTAAGATATGCGCGAAAATGCAAACTTATGCACTTTTTGACGCTTTTAGTCCCTGTAAGATCAAATAAGCATGTTTTCGCACACCGAACCCCTCAAAGCTTATTTCTAAGCTATGTTTAGGTTATTTATGGTATGTTTAGCTTATGATAATGTTCCGGGCTGCTCGATACCATACGAATCGGCATAGTTTCACAGTTTGACACAAGTAGTCCCTGCGATCGAATAGACTTGTTTTCAACACACCAAACCATCCAAAACTTATTTCTAAGTTATGTAAAGGTTATTTAAGGTATGTTAAGCCTATTTCACTATTCCGTAGTGTTTGTCACGTTAAACTGACTACGTTTACGCACCAGTTTGCGTATAACTTTCCAGAAAGCGATTTAAAGCTTAAAATCAGAATCGAATCGAATCGTAAAATCATCAAACACAAATACACACATAATAACACCAAAAAACATTGTTTTATTGATAATCAACATTGTTTTATGTTGTACATCGATAACAGAGCACAGTTGTCACAGTCTCCCCTACTTTAGGAAATTTCGTCCCGAAATTTTTACTTGAGGAAACTTGTGAGAACAATTACGGATATTTCGCCTTCATTTGGTCCTCACGTTCCCAAGTAAACTCTAGGGCATGTTTGGATTCCCAGCGAACCTTGACCAATCGAATCTGTTTGTTCTTCCACTGTTTGACTGCACGATCCACTATCTCCACAGGTTTCTCGACAAAGTGCATCGTTTCATCAATTTGAATTTCGTTGAATGGAATGTGAAGTTTCACCACAATCCTATCTCGACGTATATGCTGAGGTGTTATAGATTGGATTAAATAAGAAACTATGTATTGGTTGTGATTTGATGGTGTATTATTAATATTATTATTATTATGTGTGTATACATGTATGACGAAACTCTATGAAGTTTCACCACAATCCTATCTCGACAAAACCTAGGGGTTTCGCCACAAACCAGCTCAACGAAACTCAGGGAGTTTCGCCATTTCATCTACTCGACGAAACCTAGGAGTTTCATCATGACCCTCACGACGAAACTATGAGTTTTGCCGGCCGAAGTTTCTCTGAAGCCCAGTTAGGGCCCAACACTTGTACGCACATATATAACCCAGTAGGGTTGCACAGTGTCACGTAGTTGAACAATTTGCAAACCCTATCTCTCTCTCTCTCTCTCCCTCTCTGTTAACCGACGACAATCATCACCATCATCCTTGGAAACTTTCAAGTCCTTTGTTCTAATCCCTATACATCTTGGTTAGTTTATTGCTAATGTTTATTTGTTCAGGAATTTTTAATGAATGTCGCGATGATCCACGAATGCATGACTAGTATGTTTGCTTGTTAATAATTCGATGTAGAATAGGGTTTAATGATAGAAGATAGTGATGAATGTTTGCGATCACAACGATTTACTTATGAGGATTGATTCGTTGAGTTGATATTCTATTTGATGTTGACATGATATGTTATCAGTTATGCTTGTGATTAAATTAATCTGATCCTCGGATACACACAAGCCGTGATTTAGATTGTATATAGTTATCTTATGATTTAGGGTTCATGCTAGATGTTAAATGTTGTGATATTACTGGAGTGATGTTAATGAGCAATTGATGATTATTGTATTTGAGAGATAACTGTATGATCGATGTTTATGATGAAACGGCTGATGACGATTAGAGTTTTCAGTGCATGTTTTGCTTAACTGTTACACTGCCGATGAAAGTCTCACCCGACGAAACATTATTGACGACGAAACCTGTAAGGTTTCGTCACACCTCAAGCCGACGAAACATCTGAGGTTTCGTCACCATAGGGTTTCGTCACCTTGAGGATTCATCGTTTGGAGTTCCGTCGCCCAGTACATGGTTCAACAGAATGTGATCTAATTGTGTATGAAACTTGAATGTTCACTACCTGATTGTATATGATATTAATTCTAATTGAGAAAACAAGGATTTCATACTAAACATACACATGAGCTGTGGGCATGATTAACTTGCATAACTACTATGTGCTAATCAATGTTTGTCGCTTTGTATGCACGCCATGATGATGAATTACGTGAAAACATTTCGACATAAACTAATCATATGTGTATGAATGCATAGGCTTTGATTGAATAAATTGAACGAGTAGTTAAGCATACCGAGCAAACCGAGGTGAGTTCACACTTTCTACAAAGCATGGGATTCCCCGGGATTGGGAATAGGTAAAGGACTTAACCTGAAACTACGTGATGACCTAGTTTGGAACACGTACCACATCCTCTTTATTGAAGGATAACAACATGTACTAAGAACTTAATCAGAACCTGCATAATCTCCTGGTTTGGAGATTACGTACACATCCTCTCTATTGAAGGGTGATAACACTGATACTAGACCAACAACTCTATCATGAAGTCCCTCATTTTATATCGACTTAATCACCAGGCCAAAGGCGAGCGGGTCATTAGTTAGATAGCGCTATTTAGGTTTGACAAGCCTCACACCGTGCCGCAGAGGACGGATGTGAACTAATGGATCTGGGCACTAGTCAATTGTCACACCCCGACCACTATAACATACAAAACGTGGCGGAAAACGTCGGGGAGTGTTGTAACAGAATTAATTGTTTCATAACCATGGCATACACAGTTGTATTTTATTTATCAACACAAGAGTTTCATTGTTTTAAACAGAAATTAAAGAGTTTATAACATAATTAAACTAGTCTATCTTCATTTTTAGTCTCTAAGGCACAGGTCCGCCGTAGTGTCACGATCATCAATCTACGCAAAAGCTCCTGAAAACACATGTGAAAATAGGTACGTCAGCATAAAAATGCCTGTGAGTTACATAGGTTTGTGAAAATAGGATTCATGACTTATAAGTTTAAGAAAAAGTTGTTTAATAAAGTTTAGTCATGAACCTTGTAATTTGTTTTGTTTTGTAAGTCATTTAAAAAGCGATAAGATCAAATGATATGTATAATTAAAAGAATAATGTATGGTTAAATGTATAACTATGTAAAATGAGTTGTATAAAGTAAATTGTTTGTAAGCCAAAGTCTTGTGAAAATCATGTTACTTGTGTAAAATGTATAATTCCAAATTGAATGATCTAAACAATGCTATGATATGTAATATAATACAAACACTTATATATAGGAAGTACCAGCGGCGTATCCACCATGCTTGTATCATATTACTCACATCTCGTTACTTAAGTCACTTAAACAAACCACCAATGTATAAAGTCTATGTTTAAACCAATAGTCAAAAGTCCTTGTATAAACCATGTCAAATGTTTATAAGTCCAAAAGTAGTTAAGTAATGTGTATCAAATGTTATGTATTGTAAGTAAAGTATTGTCACATAATCCAAATGTAGAAATGTACAAAACAAGGTATTTTGAATATATCAAAAGGTTATGTTTTGCAAAGTAATGCATGTTACATTGATACAAACATTTATGTGGTAAGTTAACGCATACATTCAAGCCTTGAGACAGTCGGATAACCCTTTCAGTCAAGGTTATCAAAAGAAATGTTTTCGGATTCAGTCATTCCTTACATCCAAACAAACCCGGGATGTCAGGAATAGGATTTGTCAAGTCCTATGGTATCACTACTTACTACCGAGCGGCGTAGCAAATGTTAATAAATGTAATAAAGACCCGTTTGTGCAGACCAAATGTTATAGCAGTTGTATACATGTCATATGAAAACAATGTACTAAGTATGCTAAGTTAACATACAAAGTAGAAAAGTCTAGTAAATCAATGTGCTAGCATGCTATCAGTCAACATACATAGCAGAAATGAAATGTAAAACAATGTACTAAGTATGCACACAATGGACATACATAGCATGAAATGTAATGAAATCATGTACTATAATGTACTAACAAACATAGCAGGTATATGATGTGAAAACAGGAAAGCATGAAAGTAACAAGTAGGCACATGTGTTTCACCCCAAAATAGTTTGGAAAACAGTAAAAGAGGGGTCTATGTACTCACTTGAGATTGCTCAGAAGTCCTAAGATAACCACCAAGCAATGCTAGAGATCACGGAATCAAACGGCACCTAATATAGGTAACTATGTTAATATACCGGACCTAAATCGGAAGATCGGATAGAATGCGGGTTCGTAAACCAAACGAGTATGGAGACTCGTGTAATATGGTTTAAGAAAGCCTACATACTAAATGAAACCTAACATAAGTGCTTACGACCCATTACGACCCGTTTAGGTAGCTTATGCTACTTTAACGCGTCGCTCGCGTGAAACGCGTTCGGACCGCCTAACTAGTCTTCTGACAAGTATTATATGCCTAATCAAGTTACATAATCAGTTATGTGATAAAAGTTTAGGTTACATATGCTTAATTACCAATTATACATGAAAAGGGTATTCTGGTAATTTACCTAAGGCATATAAACTACCTATCATACAACTACTTAAACAAAGCGACCATAAGGTATAACCTCGGAAGGTTATTCCCTAGATACTATTGTCACCTAATGTGTTTGGTCAGATCCTAATGATTGACCAAATGGGTCGGGTTCGAAGGTATAAGCGATTTATTAGATCGCTTACCCTTACGACCCTAGACAACGTGGTAATCAGTATGAATAGTCACAAGGGACTATAACCATCGTGATTACAATCACGTTGCGAAGTTCAAATGAACTTCGCATTGACCATAAACTGGTCAATGCAGAAAGTCAAACAAAGTTTGACTTTCGGACTCGAAAAGCAATAAAAGAACGAAGGAACACTTACGAAGGGTCCCCGAATGCTAATCTAGATCAAAATAACTCAGGTATGAAACAGTGGTTCCAACTTAGAGTCTTTTAGATCAGATTCTTGTGAGAAATGAGTGAACATAAGGTGGGTATTTATAGTTTTCGGTTCACCGTTAGGATCGTTTCTTGGAGAAGAGGGAATGATCTAGCCCGTACACTTGTCGGAATGTTGTGGTAACTGATTTTGGCCACCACAAGAGTTTAACATGTGGCACTTGGCCTTTGGAGAGGGTTAAAGGCTGTTAACAGCTGAGAAAACAAGTTTCTGCATATCTGACCCCTGCTTACGGACCTCAACACTCCCAATGTTGAGGTCCGTAAGGACCTAGTTTGGCAGATTTACAGTTTCAGTCCCTGCAGCCTCAAAACTTGGTTTTCGATGAGTTTTTGACACGTTTAAGCCCCGTTAACCCCATTTCAAAGCTCTAAAATGAAGTTAAAGTATAGGGAACTTAAAATGTGCTAAAAAATTATCTCAGATGTCGGTTCGTTTGGTCGTACGATCGCGATGTTCGGTTAATTACGACGGAATGCCCATAAGCGCGAAAAACGATCCAAATGGCGTGACGAATGGATTTTTCTTATGCCAAACACTAAAATAAAATATTTTAGTGCTTACATAAATTTTTGTATGTCCGGATGTATTCAGAACGTAAGTTATGCGCGAAAATGCAAACTTGTTCACTTTTTGACGCTTTTAGTCCCTGAATGTCCCAAAAGTTTATTTTAGCACACCGGACACCTCAAAGCCTACTTCTAAGATATGTAGAGGATATTTATGGTATGTTTAACTTATGGTCATGTTCCAGAATGTTCGTTACAGTTAAAATTGGCATACTTTCACAGTTTGTCAAGTTTAGTCCCTGAAAGCGAATTAACTTGTTTTTGCCATACCAAAGCCTTCAAAACTTATTTCTAAGTTATGTAAAGATTATTTAAGGTATGTTAAGCATATGTTGATGTTCCGGAGTATTTGTCGCGTTAACTGAGTACGTTTACGCACCAGTTTGCGTATAACTCTCTCCAGAAAGTGATATAGAGTTTGAAATTGGACAAAAGTCAAAACATGAAAAATGTAAAACATAACAAAACAAACATTGGGATCAAATAACATTGTTTTATTGATAACAGAACTGTTCACAATGATTACAAGCACAGATGTTACAGTCTCCCCTACTTGTGGAAATTTCGTCCCGAAATTTATTTAGAGGAAACTCGTGGGAAAAGATGCGGATATTTCGCCTTCATTTGATCTTCGCGTTCCCAAGTAAACTCGGGTCCACGTTTAGCTTCCCAGCGAACTTTGACCAAAGGAATGCGCTTGCGTTTAAGCCACTTGACTTCACGTTCCATGATTTCCACAGGCTTCTCAACAAATTTAAGTGGTTTGTCAACACGAATTTCGTCAAGCGGCATGTGGAGGTTCTCATCAGCTAAACACCTCTTGAGATTGGACACGTGAAAAGTTGGATGAACATTTCCAAGTTCAGGAGGTAACTCAAGTCTGTAAGCTACCTTTCCGATTCTTTCGACGATCTTGAATGGTCCAACGTATCTAGGTGCAAGTTTTCCTTTCTTTCCAAATCTGATCACACCTTTCCAAGGTGAGACCTTAAGTAATACTCGATCACCGACTTAAAATTCCAAGGGTTTGCGTTTTGGGTCTGCGTAACTCTTTTGACGGCTTCTAGCTGTCTGAAGGTTATCGCGAACTTTCTTGACCTTATCAGTTGTCTCTAAAATGAGGGCAGGTCCAGTAAGTTGAGCCTCGCCAATCTCATTCCAGCAGACTGGTGAACGACATTTTCGACCATAGAGAGCCTCGAAAGGAGCCATTTTGATGCTGGTGTGATAACTGTTGTTGTAGGAGAATTCAATTAACGGAAGATGTGAATCCCAACTACCACCAAAATCGATCACACAAGCTCTAAGCATATCCTCCAGAGTCTGGATTGTTCTTTCAGACTGACCATCCGTTTGCGGATGATAAGCTGTGCTCAGATTAAGTTGGGTCCCCATAGCAGATTGCATGGTTCTCCAAAAATGAGAAGTGAAACGAGCATCTCTGTCAGAAATGATGCTCAAAGGAACACCATATCGAGCTACAATTTCATCCACATAGATTTTAGCAAGTTTTTCAGTAGAAAAATCCTCACGGATTGGCAAGAAATGTGCTGACTTAGTAAGACGATCAACGACTACCCAGATGGCATCATGACCTTTCTTTGTGCGCGGAAGTTTAGTAATGAGATCCATAGTAATGTTTTCCCATTTCCAAACTGGGATCTCTGGTTGCACCAATAAACCCGAAGGACGTTGATGTTCAGCCTTAACCTTAAGACAAGTAAGGCATTTTGATACATATAAGGCAATGTCTTTCTTCATACCAGGCCACCAATACTGAATACGAAGATCCTTATACATCTTATCTTAGCCAGGATGAAAAGAATAACAAGACTTATGGGCTTCATCCATAAGCAAGGTACGAAGGTTATCTTGGCTTGGGACCCACAAACGGTCCATGAAGTAATACGATCCATTGTCCTTCAGTTCCAGAGCAGGTGTTATGTGATAAGGAAATTCCTTATCCATCAAACCTTGTGAAACACAAGATTGTTGAGCCTGAGAAATGCAGGCTTGGATATCAGATCGAGCTTGAATAACAGATTGAACACGTACACAATGAAGCTTAGTACGTTCCTTACGACTCAATGCATCGGCCACGACATTCGCCTTACCAGGATGGTAGCGAATTTCGCAGTCATAGTCGTTTAGAAGCTCAACCCAACATCGTTGCCTCATGTTGAGTTCTTTCTGGTTGAAGATATGCTGAAGACTTTTGTGGTCCATGAAAACCACACATTTTGTACCGTACAAATAGTGTCTCCAGATCTTTAGAGCGAAAACAACTGCACCCAACTCAAGATCATGAGTGGTGTAGTTCTTCTCATGTATCTTCAACTGCCTCGAGGCATATGCTATGACCTTGTTCCTTTGCATCAGAACACAACCAAGACCCAGTTTAGATGCATCGCAATAAACGACGAAATCATCATTGCCCTCAGGCAAGGTCAGAACAGGCGCGTCGCAAAGCTTTTACTTCAAGTTTTGAAAAGCTTCCTCTTGTTTGAATCCCCAATCAAAGGGTTTGTTCTTCCGAGTTAAAGCAGTTAGAGGAACTGCAATCTTCGAGAAACTTTCTATGAAGCGGCGGTAATAACCCGCTAGACCAAGAAATGAACGAACCTCAGTAGGAGTAGTAGGCGTATCCCAATCCTTAATCGCACTGATCTTGGAGGGATCTACATGGATACCTTGTTCGTTGATGATATGTCCTAAGAATTGAACTTCTTTAAGCCAGAATTCACACTTGGAGAATTTGGCGAAAAGTTGCTCTTTCTTTAGGAGTTCCAGAGTAAGACGAAGATGTTGCTCGTGATCAGCTCGCGTCTTAGAATAAATCAAGATGTCGTCAATAAAAACAATGACGAACTGATCCAAATAAGGTTTGCAGACACTATTCATTAAGTCCATGAAAACAGCAGGAGCATTAGTCAAACCGAATGGCATGACTGTGAACTCATAATGCCCATAACAAGTACGGAACGCTGTCTTGGGAATATCTTCTTCATGCACCCGAAGTTGATGATACCCGGAACGCAGATCAATCTTCGAAAAATAAGAAGCGCCTTGTAACTGATCAAAGAGATCATCTATGCGCGGTAGGGGATATCGATTCTTGATGGTAAGCTTGTTAAGCTCACGATAATCGATACACATCCTAAAGGATCCATCCTTCTTCTTGACAAAAAGAACGGGAGCACCCCAAGGTGAAAAGCTAGGACGGATAAAACCTTTGTCAGAGAGTTCCTGAAGCTGCTTAGACAACTCTTGCATCTCAGACGGTGCAAGACGGTATGGAGCTCTGGCAATGGGATTTGCACCAGGTACGAGATCAATACGGAACTCGACTTGGCGTGCTGGAGGTAGACCAGGTAAGTCTTCAGGGAATACTTTGGAATAATCCCGAACGACAGGAATATCTGAAATAGACTTACCCTTGCCTTTATCTGCTGTAACATGTGCTAAGAAGGCCACATAGTTCTTTCGTAGATACTTCCGAGCTTTAGAACAATACATGAGCTTGAGACCATCGGTAGGCTTCTCACCATGCACCTGTAGGATCTCGCCTGTCGAAAGCGGCACACGAACAATCTTCTCGAAACAAACTACCTCTGCATGATGCTTGGATAACCAATCCATACCCACTATAACGTTGAAGCTTCCAAGTTGCATAGGCGTGAGGTTGATAGGAAAAAGTTGGTCGTTAAGGTTCAACTGGCAGTTGCGAAGAACAGAATCAAGAACAATGGGTTCACCACTAGCAACTTCTACTATCAAAGGTTTACCTAGTTTCGTTCTAGACACGCGAAGCATTGGCTCAAAAGACAATGACACAAAACTCTTATCGGCACCCGAATCGAAAAGAACAGATGCAGGCTGATTATTAATAAAGAACGTACCGTTCACCACATTATCGTCCGCCTGTGCCTCTTGGGCATTCAAGTTAAAAGCTCGCCCTCGAGCATGAGCCTAATTCTGATTCTGATTCTGGTTGGCTAGTCTTGGGCACCGGTTCCTGTAGTGGGTCAGATCCCCACAATTGTAGCATGAACCAGGAGGAAAATGAGGACTTGCAGCTGGACCTTGTTGCTGAGCAAGAGGTTGAGCAACCTGTTGAGTCGGGTTCTGAACTGCCCGATTCTGATTGGCAGGGATGCGGCAGGTGTCAGCAAGATGACCAGATCTTCCGCAGTTGGTGCACTGACGACACTGGAGGTGTGGTTGATGATGGTCGTTACACCTGTTGCACAAAGGTGCATTGCCAAAATAAGGCTTCTTGGCGGGTGGTTGCGCAGGCTGATTTGGTGCAGCTTGGGCCTGTGCAGTAACTGCATAGTTTTGGGAAGCCTTCCGCTTCCTAGACCCTCCAGAATTCTTTCCCTTCTTGTTTTGACCTTTCTTGCTATCTTCCTTGTCAGCCGACTGTTTCTTGCCCTTGTCACCCTTCCTGTGTAATTTATTCTTCCGAATCTGCGACTCAGTCAATGTCGCTGATAACTTGATCGCCTGACGGAGTGTGGCAGGGTTACTACCAGTAATGATGTCTTGCACTGAGTCAGGTAGGCCGTCGATGTATCTTTCGATAGCCTTGTCGAGTGGGGTAACCATAGTCAGGCAAAGCAGACTCAACTCCTCAAACCTATCAGTATATGCCCTGTGCTCTCCACTATCTTGTTTCAAGTTATCAAACTCCTTCTCCAACGCTCGTTGCTCATGACGAGGACAAAACTCCCTCATCATAAGAGCTCTAAGTTCAGCCCATGTCTGTGCTAGAGCAACTTCTGCACCACGGTCTCTCATTACCCCATTCCACCATGTAAGAGCCCTCTTCTGAAACACGCTCGAAGAAAACTCAACCTTGCGATTGTCAGGACACTGCACGTGGCGGAAAGTATTCTCAATGCTCTCGAACCACTGAAGCAGCCCAGTCGCTCCTTCAGAACCACTAAACTTGAGTGGTTTAGCCGAGTTAAAATCCTTGTATTTGCATGGAGCATTGTTATTGTTGTTGGCTTGGTGCCATTGAGCAAAGAGATTTGGGAATTGAGCAGCCATCTGCTGCGCAATGATTTCTGCCAGTTCGGCAGTTGCTATCTGGTTCTCGCGTCGAGGAGGCATTCTAAAAGAGGAAAACATGAAAGAAACGAGTGAGATGATTGGATGAAGAGAATGAGATGAAACAAAATCAACAAAAGCAAAGATGGTTGTCATTCGTCCGCATTACCAAGCTAACAAACGACACATAGTGACTAATCAAAGTAAATGGATCAAAAATAATGTATAGCAAAGACATGCTCGCCTATAAGTGAACACTCATCCCAAGAATTCCCAGGTAAGCACAACTGGTCTCGCGTCTGATGAGATGTATGCGAAGTGCTTGCCTAGACAGAAAACCCAGAATACAGGCATTCACTCTTCCAGTTTGCACGTGTTCACACTATTTAGAACCCAAAACTTTGACGAGATTGTGAAAATTTGAAGGCACAAGGCCAAAAACCAAACTGAAAGGGTTCAAAACCATATAAAAGAGGGTTCAAAACCTTGTAATAAATCATTCAAAAACAAAAGATTGTTTTTTCAAAAATCGTTTCGGAAAAATTTGGTTTCTCTTTTGATAATCGCCTAAGGATAGGTGATGTACATGTTTTAAGATCTAAACACAAGATAACTTGTGTTAGGGTCCTAGAAAGGTTATAGTCTAGGTTAAAGAATTACTAATAACCTAATTCCCTATAACCATTGGCTCTGATACCAACTCTTCTGTCACACCCCGACCACGTATAACATACAAAACATGGCGGAAAACGTCGGGGAGTGTTGTAACTGTGACAACCCTCACTAAACCAGGTATCCGTACGACTTAATTAATAATTAATTACTGCTTAATTACTGTGCTTACTTGAACTTGTGGATAAACTGCTACTTGAATGCTGATACATGTACTTACTTGCATCATACTTTACTTGCTGTCACTCCATGTTTTGCTTACAGCACCTTTGTGACAACCTTGATGCACCAAAAGCACAGTAGCACAATGAACGGATAACCTATTAAACGTGCTGTCAAAACTAGCACCAGGCAGGTACTGCCTCTAAGGCCTGTAAGAGCCTGAGATAGTTTGCTACACTAGTGGTGAGTGTAGGGATATAAGGGTTGTAGAACTGCGTCACTAGGAATGAGATTACAGTGACCGGATGTGCCTAAAACGTACTTTAAGTACAAAATTCAACACTTTAATTAAAATTCAGCATCTAGCTAACTAATAAGTGCCAAAACATGAGAAAAACATTACTAGACACTTTCCAAAGTGTCGGGAATAAGTTGGGTCACTAGAAATAGTATTAACGACACTTTAAAGTTTTGTTAAGCGCTTTAACGGATTATTATCCAACCGAACAACCGGACTTTACCCGGAACATAAAAATATTGCCATTCACATTGTTTTTCTTTTTCTAAACCAGTTAGGGTCCCCGGATACCCTAACACCCGTCACAATGCATAACATGCTAGTAAATGGTTACACCTTCTAATTACTTAACTAAATGGCTAACTTATGGTTGAAATGGAACCAGATAACCCCCCCCCCCCCCTCAACCGAACTCGTCCCCTAGGGGGACACCCTTGTCCTTTGTTGATTATAATAATCATATGTGTTTAATATCTAGTAGACACTAAAACCATTGGTTAATTGTGAAAGGTTTTGTCTATACGTAACCATCTTAAACCATCATGTTCATTTCATCACAACACTTAACCACAAAACACTCTCTCCCTCTCTCTTGGTTCTCGGTCGAACACCACCCACAACCATCCATCCATTTTCGATTTCCTTCAACCCATTCCAAGTGCATACAAGTGTTAAGGATCTCATACAAAGGAGCTCGGTGCATTCGGAACGCGAAGGACCTCACCTCATTGCTTTTATCCACCCAATCTTCGACTAGTTTCTTCCCTAGCCTCGAGCTAGTAGTAAGTGACTTCAAACACACTCTTGATCTATTCTAAAGTGGTTAATATGAACTTTGTCGGGTGAAAATCATGAACATACTAAATCACATACTAAAAGTTTACAAGAATGAGAAATAAGTTGGATAAAAGCTATAGAGTTGTGTAAAACTTGTAAGACTTGTTTTGTTGTGATTATTTAGTGTTGATCTATGATTGTAGTAGCTCGGGTCGTCATCTAACCCGGCTAAGTCATGTCCATGAAACATGACCTAGAGTATGTTTAAGTGTAAAAGGGGTTAAATGATGAACACTACTACACATTAAGCATGAACTTGTGTAAAATCAATATTTCTTATGAAGTAGAGTGGTAAACTAGTAGATCTACGGATCTACAAGCGGTATTTTCAAAGGACCAAGTGTCAAGGAAATCTTATTTTCTAAAACCGGTTTTTACTTAAACAAGAGTGATTTTTGTAAACACACAAGTGTGTAGACACTTGTGTAACACAAAAATTTTGACAAAGGAACTATTTTTGTAAATGTTGAAAAGAAGTTGTAAAGATGTAACTTCTTTAAAAACGATACTTTCAAGTAACCGAATTGATCTATACAAAGATCCACTAAAAATAATGGAAAGATACTACATATTTTGGAAAAACCACAAGTTCATGTATTTCTGCGATTATATCTATTTTAACTAGTTGAATATTGTTTATTGTTGATTGAGGAAATTGTTGATTTGAATTTTAAAAGAAAATGATACGCTTGAAAGCGTGGCCACCTCCAGTTACAGGGGAAACTCTGGCGAAAATTTTCCAAAAACCTAACACTTGAAAATATTTGCATCACAAGTGTTAGAAATACATTTTTAACTTGTTTTCAAGGACGCAAATTTCGCCATGATTCTGTTTACAAAATTTCTAAGTGTCGGAGGTGGGATTTTCACAAAATAAAACCTGAAATATATATATTTAGAATATATGTTTTTCATAACAACACTTGTGAATTTCTATGATTATTTTGTGAACTATACAAATATTATTTTTAGGGTAAAAATAATATTACCGAATGTTAACGATTCAAAAATAATACAAACACCTTCATAATAAATAATAAGTTACAACGGTATAATTATTACCACCTGATCTTTAAAACGTAACTTACGCATTTTAAGAAAATATTTATGAGCGCGTATTTTTGTCAAAGTATTATTTTGGGAAGAATATTTATATTTTGAAGTAAGAAATAAAATATATTAAGTGAGACTTAATAATGTATTTCGAATTTTACGAACACGCATGTATTAAATCCCCCATCCTTGGGAAGGAGAATAATTACCAAGTATTTACAAAAATATAAACACGAAATAGTTGTCTAACTATTTCCCAAAAACTTAAACCTTAAGCTAAGGCACGGCCATCCGTCTAATAGATTTAGTACGTGTAGGTCGTCGCACAGCTGATTGATCAGGAGATATACTTGGTAGAGACGCACCACTGTGAGTTCATGTCCCCCTTTTCTCTAACTGTTTTCAGTTTTCTAAACTGCGGGGGTGAAATACATGTTACTATGATTACGAATAATTCTTAGATGGTATGGTTAGCGTAAGGAGGGTTATTATTCAGATCATGTGAGTGGGTAGGCGGAAACTTGAGGCCATTAATCCTCAGGGTAGGACCGAGGGGCAGGAGCGGTAGATCTATCTGGGTGTAGCGAGCCCAGCCCCACGCCCAAACAGAACGGACCTCGGGGTGACTTTGTACCCAACGCATAAATCTGCTAGGTTTGAGTCTTCCTACTTGCACTTCACACATATCAATGGCCTTGCAAACCATTGGTGATCTCTTTTTCCTTATTTGCTACATACCAGGGTTTTCTATACATACAAGGGTTTATTTACTCACTTACACATGAACTCGCTCAACATTATTGTTGATTTTTCAACTTACATGTATTTCAGGGAATTAAAGGATCGGGCGCGGTATGACACGTTTTCCCGCTGCATTAGTCTCGAGGTCATCCGAGTTTAAGGGATGTGACTTTTTCCTGGACGAGTCACAGATCTTAAACTGTGTTTATTTCTTGTTGGTGTTGTCTCTTTTGAACACTGTTTATGTTTGTTAGGATGTGATATCCGTTAAGACAATGTTGTGGTTCTTTACACTTCAAACTTATTTTAATGGATGATCTTGCATGGTTTTTATTTCATATAGCTTGTTATGATTAAGCTATGGTATTAAGAAGTCACACCAAAATAACCACGCTTCCGTAAAGCCAGGGTGTGACAGCTTGGTTTCAGAGCTCTGATCATAGCGAACTAGGATTCCTTCTCGAGTCTAGACTATGATCACTAGGGCTCTCACGAAAACATTTTTACACTACTCAAGTCCAGATCCAAAACTTTTTACAAACAAATGTTGAGCACATTTATTTATTATTTATAGGCTCAGTCTGGGAGGCTGAGGCTCGGTCTGGAAGACCGAGGCTCGGTCTAGGAGACCGAGGTAGTTGTCTAGTGGTACTAGGGAGTCAGTCTGAGAGGCTGGGAGAATAGGCTAGTGGGACTAGGAAGAGCAGTCTGAGAGGCTGGGAGAATTTGGCTAGTGGGACTAGGAAGAGTAGTCTGAGAGGCTGGGAGGCTAGTGGGACTAGGAGAATTATTTGATTGCTTACTTGGTGACTAATGTGCTTATCTGATTGTATGATTGATTATTTGTACATATTTGTGTTTGTGTTACAGACACCATGGACTCGTCCGGCACAGGTGATTCGGACACCACGGGCCCTAGACCCATAGTATCAGACGACTTAGAGTCTTCAGAGCACGAGGTCCACACATCAGATGTTACCAGCACAGACGAGGACGACTTTCAGCCTTTTGCGCTGCCCGACGCTGTCGATGAGCCCGCTGATGGCCCTTTTGCTGGGTACCTACCACTCGTAGAGATCCCTGCTCCCATACCTTTGGCCGTTTATCCTGCTTACGATATGCTCCTCGACGCCGACGTTGACGACGACGTAGATCTGTTTGATGATGAGCCCCTGGAGGAAGATGTTGAGGGCGAGGCCCTTCTAGCTGACGGTGGTCTTTTGTTACTCATAGATGCTCCAGCTGAGGAGTCACCTGCACACTCACCCGCTCCAGACTCTTTCGAGTCTGTGGCCTCCGCACCATCACACACTCAGAGCGCACAGCACTATTCACACGGTTCAGATCCTGACAGGGCATCATCTGCTGTCTCTGCTCCTAGATTTGCTTTCGATCACGACCTCGATGAGGATTCAGACCCTGTTTTTCCCCCTGGATTTGACCCGGACTAGGAGATAGAGTTCATCCACTTGGATCAGCCTATGGTTGACCCAGTAGACCCAGTTGACCCTGCATTCGCTGACCATGCAGATTTTGATATGGAGTTCGTTGATCCCGAGCCTGCCATGGCCCTTGAGCCAGTAGCTACTCCTGACCCAGTGTTTGAGCATGAACCTGTTCATGCTGGCATGCCCATTGATCCTGTGATTGCTGACCTACCCATTGATGATCACCCTGCTGATGCACCACTACTGGAGGGTGACCATGTTATTGCTGCTGATCATGTTGATCCCCCACTTATCGCTGATATACCTGCTGACCCTCTTGTTGCACCCCACCTTGACCCTATGCCTGTACAGTTTGATCGAGCACTTTTTGAGGCACAGATTGACCCACGAGATGAGCACGCCCAGCATAGGTGGATTCCTGCGGATGATGAGCTTCCACCTATTCCTCCTCATACCACCGATGCACGTCACATTGATTTCTCTTTTTCATTTGCTCAGTACACACCTCCAGCTCGACCTGGAGAGGGTTCCTCGGCTCATCCCTTTGGATATGTGCTGACATCTAATCCAGTTATGCCACAGTCTTCATCTGCTATTCCCCCTGCACCACCATTCTTTGTGCCACCTTTTGATCCAGCCAGCGAGCCGTTTCTCTGGACGTCACCGTCTGTTATGCCACCGACCGACCCCTACCATCCTTTCCATATGGGGTATTCTATTGAGGACGTTCTGATGTCGTTTGTTGTCCAGCAGGAGGCACTCACACGGCGTATTCAGGAGCTTGAGAGAGCTCAGCCACCGCCGTGCCAGTGTCAGGGTCAGACCCACCTTGCTTCTTCGCAGCACCCTCGACCATTGTTACCTGACTATGATGCACGCCTTTTGGCACTTGAGCAGCAGGTTGCTTCTTGGTTGCGTACCCAGAGAGCCATGGAGGAGGACTGGCTCCATTTGCGATGTTTGTTCTACACCCATTTTCCCCCTCCTCCACCACCATCAGTTTAGGGCACCTTTAGTACAGCATGGGTAGACGTTGGTGAGAAGACGACGATTGCTCTGACCACACAGCATTTTTGGAGACTGCATTCTGATTCTGACTTTTGTTGATCATGTATATGGGATGTATTGACACTGATTTGATATTCTTTTGGACTGTGGTGATGTAGCCCTTAGTCGATGATGATGTATGACACTATTATGTACTTGTACACTCTACCATGTGGTCCCGATTTTGGCAATGCAATCGCAGTATTCTCATCATATGTGATGTTTTGATTGATTATTTATGTCTTATAACATGGGATGTTGTGTGATTAATATGATTATAACATGAGATGTTATGTACTATTACTATCATTATATACGTACGCTTTATTATGGTCTGACCGACGTGAACCCATCTTTTAGAAGATGCCGCCAAGACGTCAAACGCCGATGCCTACCAATGAGGCAGAACTCCAATAAGTCATCGCTGCTGCCATCGCGCAATACGCCGCCTCGCAAGGAGGACCCAGCGGAAGCAGCTCAAACAAAAATGGCAACAAAAATCCACCTCATGGTAATACTAAGTCATTAAGACATACCATGATCTAATTGGATATCTCTAGCAAGGATGCTAATGCCATTCATATGTTGTAACGTATGTACAGGGTGCACCTACAAGCAGTTTCTAGACTGCAAGCCTGTAAACTTTGATGGCACCGGAGGTGCTGTCGCTTTTGTTCGTTGGGCCAAGAAGACTGAATCTGTTCTCCGCATGAGCAAATGTGCACCAGACCAGCAAGTCACCTACATTTCTGGGCTATTTTTGGATGGAGCCCTATCTTGGTGGAATTTGCAAGTGCAGACACTTGGTGAAGCTGCTGCCTACGCACTAACATGGACCGATCTGAAGGAACTAATGCGCAAAAAGTATTGTTCTCGCGCTGAAATCCAAAGATTGGAAACTGAGTTCTGGCATTTGAAGATGGAAGGTCCGAAGATCGCGGAATATGTTCAGAGGTTTCACGACCTGTCGCATGTGGTACCCTATATGGTCACTCCAGAATTCAAGCGGATTGAACGCTTCATTTGGGGATTAGCTCTTCAAATCATAAGCATGGTGACCTCCTCCAAGCCTGCAACAATTACTGAGGCAATCGATTTGAGCTTGGCTCTCACTAAGGAGGCTATCCGCCTGAACAAGTTCGATGAGATCGAGACAAAGAAGAAAGAGACTCACGTCGAGTCATCCGGAGGTAACAAACGAAAGTTCTCGAACTTCAAACAAGGCACTAGTGGTGTTGTTAAGAAAGGAGAGCCAAACGCGCCAGCTCAGGTTACAGCTGGTGGTGGAAAGAAAGGAAAGGGATATATGGACACCCAGCCCAAGTGCAACACCTGCCAGCATCACCATTTTGGCCGATGTGGTTTGAAGGTATGTGAAGCGTGTGGGAAACCTGGCCACTTGAAGGATTCTTGTTGGGCCACTGTTGGCCAGGGAGGCCAAGGAGGATTTGGAAACAGAAACAATAATCGGGGTGGAATTGGAAATCGCCCACAAGGAAACAATGGAGGTAATGTGAATCGAGGCAACAATGTGAATCAAGCGGGCGCTGTGAATCATAACCAAAGGAATAACCAAGCTGGAAATGGAGGTGGAAACGGGCAAAGACCTGGATGCTTTAGCTGTGGTGATATCAGGCACTTTAAGAGGAATTGCCCAGAGTTGAACCAAGCCCGTGGAAGAGTGTTCAATATCGAAGCGAGGGAAGCGCGCCAGGATCCCAATGTCGTTAATGGTACGTTCCCTGTAAACCAACGCTATGCATCCGTTTTATTTGATACTGGTGCCGACTATAGCTTCGTATCGTTAGAATTTAAGAATATGCTTGGGTTAGCCGCAGTAAGTTAGATATTCCCTACTCAATCAAATTGGCTAATGGGAAGTTAGTAGAAGCCAATGAAGTGATCAGAGGTTGTGCAATCGAGTTAGGAGAACGTGAGTTTGCTTTGGATCTACTACCAGTCCAGCTGGGGAGCTTTGACATGGTAGTAGGGATGGATTGGTTATCAAGCAACAAGGCAGAAATTGTTTGTCACGAAAAGGTCGTTCGTATCCCGACCAAAGATGGCGAAAAAATTATGGTACATGGCGAAAAGCGTGATACGCCATTAAGAATTATCAGCTGCCTCAAAGCGCGAAAGTGTTTGCAAAAAGGGGAGTGCTGCCTTCCTGGCACACATTGTAGACAAGAAAGCTGCAGAACCAAAGATCGAAGACATCCCTGTCATGAGGGAGTATCTGGAAGTCTTCCCGGAGGACTTGCCTGGACTGCCGCCTCAGAGGCAAGTGGAGTTTCACATCGATTTAGTCCCAGGCGCCGCGCCTGTGGCTAAGGCACCTTATAGACTTGCCCCGTCTGAGATGCAAGAATTGTCGACACAACTTCAAGAGTTGTTAGACAAGGGATTTATCCGACCAAGCTTCTCGCCTTGTGGAGCTCCGGTCCTGTTTGTCAAAAAGAAGGACGGTAGTTTTCGAATGTGCATAGACTACCAGGAGCTGAACAAGCTGACGATCAAGAATAGATATCCTCTGCCAAGAATTGATGATCTGTTTAATCAACTGCAAGGTTCAAGCTTTTACTCAAAGATCGATTTGCGATCTGGATACCATCAGTTAAGGATACAAGAATAGAGTCTTTTAGATCAGATTCTTGTGAGAAATGATTGAACATAAGGTGGGTATTTATAGTTTTCGGTTCACCGTTAGGATCATTTCTTGGAGAAGAGGGAATGATCTAGCCCGTACACTTGTCGGAATGTTGTGGTAACTGATTTTGGCCACCACAAGAGTTTAACATGTGGCACTTGGCCTTTGGAGAGGGTTAAAGGCTGTTACCAGCTGAGAAAACAAGTTTCTGCATATCTGACCCCTGCTTACGAACCTCAACACTCCCAATGTTGAGGTCCGTAAGGACCTAGTTTGGCAGATTTACAGTTTCAGTCCCTGCAGCCTCAAAACTTGGTTTTCGTTCCGTTTTTGACACGTTTAAGCCCCGTTAACCCCATTTCAAAGCTCTAAAATGAAGTTAAAGTATAGGGAACTTAAAATGTGCTAAAAAATTATCTCGGATGTCGGTTCGTTTGGTCGTACGATCGCGATGTTCGGTTAATTACGACGGAATGCGCATAAGCGCGAAAAACGATCCAAATGGCGTGACGAATGGATTTTTCTTATGCCAAACACTAAAATAAAATATTTTAGTGCTTACATAAATTTTTGGATGTCCGGATGTATTCAGAACGTAAGTTATGCGCGAAAATGCAAACTTGTGCACTTTTTGACGCTTTTAGTCCCTGAATGTCCCAAAAGTTTATTTTAGCACACCGGACACCTCAAAGCCTATTTCTAAGATATGTAGAGGATATTTATGGTATGTTTAACTTATGGTCATGTTTCGGAATGTTCGTTACAGTTCAAATTGGCATACTTTCACAGTTTGTCAAGTTTAGTCCCTGTAAGCGAATTAACTTGTTTTTGCCATACCAAAGCCTTCAAAACTTATTTCTAAGTTATGTAAAGGTTATTTAAGGTATGTTAAGAATATGTTGATGTTCCGGAGTATTTTTCGCATTAACTGAGTACGTTTACGCACCAGTTTGCGTATAACTCTCCAGAAAGTGATATAGAGTTTGAAATTGGACAAAAGTCAAAACATGAAAAATGTAAAACATAAAAAAACAAACATTGGGATCAAATAACATTGTTTTATTGATAACATAACTGTTCACAATGATTACAAGCACAGATGTTACATCAATGATGATAGACGTTGACGTTAGGGCACCAACTTACTTCAGTCAGTGGTCGATATGGTAACGGGTCTAGTGGTTTACATGGGGAAGCCCCCACTGATTTTGGATATGGTTTTGGAAACAAGGAAACTAGATAACTTATGGTTTATAAAAGAACTCATGGTTTTTGGAACAACATTAATATGAACACCAACTGTGAACTCGCTCAACTTTATTGTTGACTCGTTGTTACATGCCTTGCAGGTCGTTAGGTGCTTATGGAGCTTGCACAGGGAGGAGTGGTCGTTGTGGGACATGGACTGTTGAGTTCCATGTTAAACATTCAAACATTTAAACTTTAGGAACTTATGTTTTGGTTTTACGTTTTATGCTTCCACTGTTAACTTAAAGTTGGTTACTTTCTTTTGGACACCAATTATATTGTGATTGGTTTTATTTATTTAAGTACGTTGTTCAATATGATTGGTGGCTTGATCCTGGTCATGTCACGCCTCCTGCGGTGATACTCCGCATGTGGATTTTGGGGGTGTGACAGATTGGTATCAGAGCCATGGGTTATAGTGAACTTTGTTTTAAAAAGGGAAAAGCTTTTTGACAAAACCAGACTATAACCTGTACAGTGCTCAACGATCCACAACGACGCTTCCCTCCACGTGCAAGGCTCAACACTATAGGTGATATGATTTATGTTTATATTACCTACTTGTTAGTTACATAGTACATTCTTCATGGTATGCTTGGTTAACGTAGCAACTGATTGGAACCCTGTGTGCTTACTCTCTTCTGTCATTCCATACTTACGCACTTTAGCGACACTCCTCTCATTTATGTTTGCTTCCATGTGAAGATCATGAACGGACACGGAGGACGTGGTGGTATCCAAATGACTCGAGCCCAGCTGACGGCTCTGATCAATGAACGAGTTGGTGAGGCACTCGTAGCAGCTCAGGCAGGAGGTATAACCTGCCATGACAACTTACTCTAGGATGTTTAGATCCTACTCTCGTGAACCAACTCTCGTGCTTAACTTTGTACTTTTTGCTCACGCGACAGGTCAACCTACACAGCCTCTTGTGTGTACTTTCAAAAATTTCATGGATTGCCGACCCAGTACTTTCAACAGTACTGAAGGAGCTGTAGGTCTCCTCCACTGGTTCGAGAAGCTCGAATCTGTCTTTGAGATGTGTGAATTCCCTGAGTCTCGTAGGGTGAAATATGCTACTGGTACTCTTGAAGGTGCGGCGCTCATGTGGTGGAACGCTCAGGCCCAAATGCTTGGGTTGGCTGCTGCTAATGCCACCTCATGGAACGACTTTAAAGACTTGATCAAGGAAGAGTACTGTAACTGTGATGACATCTACAAACTGGAAGTGGAGTTTTACAACTTAAAGATGACGGGGTCTGAAATAGAGGTGTATACGAAGAGATCAAATGAGCTGGCTATCTTGTGCCCTACTATGGTAGATCCTCCTATCAAGCGTATCGAGCTGTACCTTAAGGGTTTAGTGCCAGAGATTCAGAGCCATGTAACTGCAGCTAACCTCGCCACCATCCAGTAAGTCATTTGATTGGCTCATCGTCTTACTGATCAGGCAGTGGGGTAGAACAAGCTACCCGAGCGTATTGGTGCTACTACTACTTCTGATGTCCCCCAACGACAACAAGCGCAAATGGGATGGAGCCTCAAGCAACGGTTAAACTTCAGCTCAGTCTCAGTCTCAGCAGCGAAAGACTGATGACTAAAAGAGCCCTAGTCAACACTCTTCGGGTAGTCAGGGGCAGGGTGGATACAAGGGAAACTATCCCAAATGCAATCGTTGTGGTTTTCATCACAGCGGACCGTGTACTAAGGGCAACTGCCAGAGAGGCAACAAACATGGCCATGCGGCCAAGGATTGCAGGAGCCTCTACCCTGCAAATCAGCAACGACAGAACCAGCAGCAGGCTCCACAGAATCAGCGTCAGCAGCAACAGCAGCAATAGGGTAACAACAAAGGATGCTTTCAGTGTGGTGCGGAAGGCCACTTCAAAAGAGACTGTCCCCAGCTGAACCAGAATTAGAAAAACAACAATCAGGGGAACAGAAACAGTAACGGGGGTAACAATGATGGCAACGGTGCCAGGGGACTTGTCTTCGTGATTGGGCAGGGTGATGCAAGGAACGATCCTAATGTTGTGACAGGTAAGTTCCTACTAGACGACTTCTATCTTACTGTGTTAATTGATTCGGGTGCCGATACTAGTTAGGTGTCTTTAAAAGTTAGTAAGATGCTTAAATGTACTCCAACACTTTTGAACACCAAGCATGTTGTAGAACTAGCTAATGGTAAGAGTCTTGAGGCCACACACGTAGTTAAGGGTTGTAATCTTGTTCTAGCTGGTCAGACCTTTTCTATCGACCTTATCGCCATCGTTCTTGGTAGTTTTGACGTCGTCATTGGGATGGATTGGTTGTCTCAACATCAAGCCTAGATTTTTTGTAAGGAGAAAATCGTCCGTATTCCTCGTTCTGGTGAAGAACCTCTCATGATTCATGGTGACAAGAGTGGTGCGGTGGTGGGCATCATCTCTTTCCTTAAGGCTCAGAAGTGTTTCCGAAAGGGCCACATAGCTATTCTAGCCCTCGTTACTGACACCTCAATGAAAGAGAAGAAGATAGAGGACATTCCGATAGTACGCGACTTCCCTGAGGTATTTCCTGAGGAATTACCTGGTCTTCCGCCTCACCGTCAGGTTGAATTTCAAATCGAGCTAGCTCCTGGAGTAGCACCAATCGTGCACCTTATAGTCTAGCCCCATCAGAACTAGAAGAATTGTCCACGCAACTACAAGAACTCTTAGAAAAGGGTTTCATTCATCCTAGCTCTTCGCCCTGGGGAGCTCCAGTCTTGTTTGTAAAGAAGAAAGATGGTACCTTCAGAATGTGTATTGACTACCGCGAACTCAAAAAGGTGACCGTGAAGAATCGTTATCCTCTCCAGCGCATTGATGACTTATTCGACCAATTGCAAGGGTTGAGTTTCTACTCAAAGATTGATCTGAGATCGGGCTACCACCAGTTGAGAGTTCGAGACGAGGATATCTCAAAGACAGCATTCAGGACTCGTTATGGGCACTACGAGTTTTTGGTCATGCCTTTCGGATTGATGAACGCACATGCGGTCTTCATGGATCTCATGAACCGAGTGTGCAAACCTTACCTGGATAAGTTTGTTATTGTGTTTATCGACGACATCCTGATCTATTCTAAGAGTCAGGAGGAACACGAGCACCATCTGCAACTTATACTGGAACTTCTTCGAGCAGAGCAGCTTTATGCCATGTTTTCGAAATGTGACTTTTGGCTTCGTGAAGTCCATTTTCTAGGCCACGTGGTAAACGAGGATGGGATTCATGTTGATCCATCTAAGGTAGACTCGATCAAGAACTGGCCTGCACCCCGTACACCAACAGAAATCCGCCAATTCTTGGGTTTGGCGGGCTACTACAGAAGGTTCATCAAGGATTTCTCCAAGATTGCGCAACCTCTCCCTTCACTAACTCAGAAAGGCGTCACCTATCGTTGGGGTGATGCACAGGAATCTGCATTCCAGCACTTAAAGGAAAGACTTTATAGCGCGCCTATTCTCTCATTGCCTGAAGGCACAGATGATTTTGTGGTTTATTTCGACGCGTCCATCCAAGGACTTGGTTGTGTGTTGATGCAACGTGACAAGGTCATTGCTTACGCATAACGCCAACTTAAGGTACATGAAAGGAACTACACTACTCATGACTTGGAGTTTGGAGCAGTGGTATTCGCACATAAGATATGGAGGCATTACCTGTACGGTACCAAGTGCACTATTTACACCGATCATAGGAGTCTCCAGCATATCTTCGAACAGAAGGAGTTGAACATGCGACAGCGTTGATGGGTCGAGCTCTTGAAAGATTATGAATGCGCGATCAAGTACCATCCGGGCAAAGCCAATGTAGTGGCCGACACCCTCAGCCGAAAAGAGTCAAAACCTAAGCGCGTGCGAGCGTTACAACTTACCATCCAATCTAGTCTTCCAACACAGATACGAGATGCTCAGGTTGAAGCAATGAAAGCAGAGAACATCAGGGCTGAGTCCCCGCGGGGATCGAAGAAACAATTAGAACAAAAGGAAGACGACGCCTATTACGTGACAGGGCGCATCTGGGTTCCACTTTATGGGAATCTACGTGAACTTGTAATGGATGAAGCGTATAAGTCTCGTTACTCAGTACATCCTGGTTCAGATAAGATGTATCACGATCTCAAGACTACATACTGGTAGCCACACATGAAAGCTAACATAGCAACCTACGTTGGTAAATGTTTGACTTGTGCAAGAGTCAAGATTGAATATCAAAAGCCATCATGCCTACTTCAACAACCAGAGATCCCGACATGGAAATGGGAGCAAATTTCCATGTATTTCGTTACTGGCCTACCTAGATCTCAACGAGGAAACGATACTATTGGGGTGATAGTGGATAGATTGACAAAGTCGCACACTTTCTGGCTATCAAGGAAATGGATAAGTTTTCTACTCTAGCAGAAGTCTATCTTAAGGAAGTAGTCTCGAGGCACGGGGTGCCCACCTCCATTATCACTGATCGTGACGCATGTTTTACCTCTGAGTTGTGGCAAGCAATGCACAAATCCTTTGGCTCACGGCTAGATATGAGCACAGCATATCACCTACAGACGGATGGGCAGTCTGAGCGCACCATTCAAACTCTTGAAGACATGCTTTGAGCATGTGTTATCGACTTTGGTAACGGCTGGGAAAGACACCTTCCTTTAGTGGAGTTTTCGTATAATAACAGTTACCACACCAGCATCCAGGCTGCTCCATTTGAGGCATTGTACGGACGTAAATGCCGATCACCTCTTTGTTGGGCAGAGGTTGGCGACAGCCAAATCACTGGCCCAAAACTTGTAGTAGACACAACAGAGAAGATTTCTCAGATACGACAACGAATGGCGGCAGCTCGGGACCGTTAGAAAAGCTACGCTTATAAGCGTAGGAAACCTCTAGAATTTCAGGTCGGGGACCGGGTTCTACTTAAAGTCTCACCCTGGAAGGGTGTGGTTCTTTTTGGGAAAAGAGGCAAGCTTAACCCATGTTATGTCGGACCTTTCGAAATCATTGAACGAATTGGCAAGGTCGCTTACAGATTGTATCTACCAGAAGAACTCAGTGGAGTTCACAATGTATTTCATGTGTCGAATCTGAAGAAGTGTCTGTCAGATGAGACCCTCATAGTTCCCCTCAAGGAACTCACTATCGATGATCAGTTGTGATTCGTCTAAGAACCTGTAGAGATTACAGACTGAGACGTGAAAGTTCTCAAGCGTACCAGAATACCTCTTGTTCGAGTTCGTTGGAACTCCCGTCATGGCCCAGAGTTCACCTGGGAACGAGAAGACCTAATGAAACACAAATATCCCCAGTTGTTCGAGAAAAGTGCAACCACTACTGAGGCTGAAGCTTCTGCGGAATTTCGGGACGAAATTCCAAACCAATGGGGGGATGATGTGACACCCCAAGAAAACCACGCAACTTAACTAGCTTCCTCAGTGTCTACGTGCTAAATTTCAGGACGAAATTTCTTTCAAGTTGGGGATAATGTGACAACTCGAGTTTTCAAGGTCTTCCCTCGACACATTACTTGTTACAATCATGTTTTCATAACCTGGTTGCATTTTAACTTGTGTATATGCTAAGGTGTTATAGATTGGATTAAATAAGAAACTATGTATTGGTTGTGATTTGATGGTGTATTATTAATATTATTATTATTATTATTATTAATAATAATATTATTAATATTATTATTATTATTATTATTATTATTATTATTATTATGTGTGTATACATGTATGACGAAACTCTATGAAGTTTCACCACAACCCTATCTCAACGAAACCTAGGGGTTTCGCCACAAACCAGCTCGACGAAACTTAGGGAGTTTCGCCATTTCATCTACTCGACGAAACCTATGCGTTTCATCATGACCCTCACGACGAAACTATGAGTTTCGCCGGCCCAAGTTTCTCCGAAGCCCAGTTAGGGCCCAACACTTGTACGCACATATATAACCCAGTAGGGTTGCACATTGTCACGTAGTTGAACAATTTGCAAACCCTATCTCTCTCTCTCCCTCTCTGTTAACCAACGGCAATCATCACCATCATCCTTGGAAACTTTCAAGTCATTTGTTCTAATTACTATACATCCCGGTTAGTTTATTGCTAATGCTTATTTGTTCAGGAATTTTTAATGAATATCGCGATGATCCATGAATGCATGACTCGTATGTTTGCTTGCTAATAATTCGATCTAGAATAGGGTTTAATGATAGAAGATAGTGACGAATGTTTGCGATCACAACGATTTGCTTATGAGGATTGATTCATTGAGTTGATGTTCTGTATGATGTTGACATGATATGTTATCAGTAATGCTTGTGATTAAACGAATATGATCCTCGGATACACACAAGCCGTTATCTAGATTGTATATAGTTATCTTATGATTTAGGGTTCATGCTAGATGTTAAATGCTGTGATATTGCTGGAGTGATGTTAATGAGCAATCGATGATTATGGTATTTGAGAGATAACTGTATGATCGATGTTTATGATGAAACGGCTGATGATGATTAGGGTTTTCAGTGCATGTTTTGCTTAACTGTTACATTACCAACGAAAGTCTCACCCGACGAAACATTATTGACGACGAAACCTGTAAGGTTTCATCACACCTCAAGCCGACGAAACATCTGAGGTTTCGTCACCTTAGGGTTTCGTCGCCTTGAGGATTCGTCGCCTGGAGTTTCGTCGCCCAGTACATGGTTCAATAGAATGTGATCTAATTGTGTACGAAACTTGAATGTTCACTACCTGATTGTATATGATATTAATTGTAATTGAGAAAATAAGGATTTCATACGAAACATACACATGAACTGTGGGCATGATTAAATTGCATAATTGCTATGTGCTAATCAATGTTTGTCGCTTTGTATGCCCGCCATGATGATGAATTACGTGAAAACATTTCGACATAAACTGATCACGTGTGTATGAATACATAGGCTTTGATTGAATAAATTGAATGAGTAGTTGTCACACCCCGACCGCGTAAAACAACAAATCACGGTGGAATCGTCAGGGAGTGTTGTAACAGAATCATTGTTTCAAAACACACGGAAATTTGAAGTTTCGTTTTATTAAACATTAAATATTTACATTGTCTGGAAATCTAAATAAACAAGTTAAACGTAGTCTATCATTGTTATTAAGTCACTAAGGCCTCATCCAGTCCTATGTGTGCATGCATCCTTGCAATCAACATCATTCAACAACACCTGAAACATATGTCAAAACAAAGTCAACAATGAAATGCTGGCGAGTACATAGGTTTTTGAGAGTGTATGATTCATGGCTAGTTTACATGTTGCAATACTTAATTAAAAACCTTGTTTTGAAAAGTATTGTATTGCGACATAATTAACCAACTCAAATCAACATGGTTATAATTTATAAAATCTCGTAGCCATGATTCTTAACCCAAAACATTTATTTAATAAAATTCGTTAATAAAACTCGTTAATAATTCTCGTTAATAAAACAAGTTAATAAAACTCGTTAATAAATCTCGTTTAATAAAACTCGTATGGTTTATATCATTTCGAAAACCTCGTTTGTGTGACATCGTTTCAAAATCGTTTACCCAAGTGAACTAAATAACGCAACGGTATGTAATACGATAAAAACATATATATATATATATATAGGAAGTACCAGCGGTGTATCCACCATGCTTTCATCACATCACACCCGTCCCGTTATCTAAACACTAACCAAAAACCAATCGTTTACCTAAATCGTTTAATTCGTTAAAAATCTCTTTAGTCGTTTAAATCATTCTTGTTTTAAATCGTGAAAACTACTTTTGATTGTCTAGCTAATAATATCCAAACCTTCGCAACTCGGCTATCGCTTCTCGCATTAATAAACCACCAAAGGGTAAATTAACAGTCACAGATTCAGTCGTTACCCACCTAACCCACACATAACCATGGGTGCAGCCTGATAACGGGATTTGTCAGATCCTATGGTACCATAACCTAATACTGGTCGGTTCGGCCAAAACTAATGGATATTATTCGTTATGTAAATACAACCAACAAATTTGTTTACTATATCGAAATCGTTATTAATTTATTATAAACCATTTTAATCGTTTTTGAAACCATTGTTATAATATCGAAAATCGTTTTGAAAACCATCGTTAAAACCTTGAAAACATTTAGCACATATGAATCACCCCAAAACAATTGAAAACAATAAAATAGGGGAACTATGTACTCACCTGAAAATGCTTAGAGGTCTTGAACAACAACCAAGCAAAGCTAGAGGGAGCACGGAATCAATCGGCAATCTAATAACTATATAAATAAACCGGAACTAAGTTGGAAGATCGGATAGGATGAGGTTTTGTAAACCAAATGAGTATTGGAACTCATATGACATGGTTTAACAAAGTCTACATTCTAAATTGAACCCTAACCTAAGTACTTTCGACCCATCGTGACCCATAAAGGTAGCTTAAGCAACTTTAACGTGTCGTTCGCGCAAAAGCGCGTTCGAGGCGTCTAACTAGTCCTATGACAAGTATTATATGCCTAAACATGATTAAATATGTTGCATAATCAATTAAGTGACAAAATTTTGTGTTACATATGCTTAATTACCAATTACGCATGAAAAGGGCATTTTGGTCATTTACCTAAGGCATATAAACTACCTATCATACAACTAATTAAACCTAAGTGACCATAAGGTATATCCTCGGAAGGTTATTCCCTATGCAACTATGGTCACTAAACATGTTTCGTCGAATCCTAATGATCGACCAAACTGGTCATGTTCGAAAGTCTAAGCGGGTGTTTAGTCCGCTTGACTTACGACTCTACACAAGCACTAATCTGAAAAGTGACGAGTTAAACATGTTAAAAAATGTTTATCGAAATTAGAAAATAGGTTTGGTATCAAAACAAACAGTTTTGATACCTATAAGTAGTTTGGTTACAAAATACGCAAGAATGCGCATTTTGGCCGAAACTACAACTCGTCACTACACCTAGATAACATGGTAATCAGTAGGTATGGTCACTAGGGACTATAACCATCATGATTACACTCACGTTATGAAGTTCAAATGAACTTCGCATTGACCATAAACTGGTCAATGCAGAAAGTCAAACCAGACTCGAAAAGCGATAAAAGAACGAAAGAATACTTACAAAAGGTCCCCGCAGGCTTTAATCTGATTTACTCTCACGTATGAAGCATAAACTTCAACTTAAATAGCCAAAATCAGATCAATGTGGGTTTTGCAAGTGAAAGGGGATAGCTATTTATAGGAAAACTAGAACCGTTAGGATCCTTCATCGTAAAACGAGCTTCGATCTCATCCGTACACATGTGCCCATGGTTTTGTGAAACCATGGGAGCCCATTATTTCATTAAAACCATGTGAAAATGAGGGGAACAGCTGGAATTTAGATTTTTCATTTTGGTCCCTTCCTAAGATAACTATGGCAAAAGGACAATTTTGGTCCCTGAACTTCAGAATCTTGCATTTCGGCTCATTTTTGACACGTTTAAGCCCCGTTAACCTCATTTCAAGGATCTAAAATGAAGTTAAAGTATAGGGAACTCAAAACATGCTCAAAAATATCTCGGATGTCGGTTCGTTTGGTCGTACGGTTGCGTTGTTCGGTTAATTACGACGGAAGTCGTAACGATCGCAAAAACGATCCAAATTACGCGACGAATTGAATTTTATCATGCCAATCACTGAAATAAAGTATTTTAATGATTACATAAAGTTTTTGAAGTCCGGATGTATTCAGAACGTAAGATATGCGCGGAAATGCAAACTTATGCACTTTTGACGCTTTTAGTCCCTGGATGACCAAAAAGTTTATTTTAGCACACCGAACCCCTCAAAGCCTATTTCTAAGCTATGTAAAGGATATTTAGGGTATGTTCAACTTATGGTCATGTTTCGGAATGTTCGTTAAAGTACAAATCGGCATACTTTCACAGTTTGTCAAAATTAGTCCCTGTAAGCGAATAAACTTGATTTCGACACACCAAACCTTCCAAAACTTATTTCTAAGTTATATAATGGTTATTTAAGGTATGTTAAGCCTATGTCACTATTCCGGAGTGTTTTTCGCGTTAAACTGATTAAGTTTACGCACCAGTTCGCGTATAACTTTCCAGAAAGCGATTTAGAGCTCGAAATCGAACGAGAATTGATATGTGCAAATGATACACATATTTATACAAATCCCAAGTATGAAATACAATATTTCGTTGATTTGGTATTTTTTTGATGGCTGTGGAGGCACAGATTTCATAGTCTCCCCTACTTCAAGAAATTTCGTCCCGAAATTTATTTAGAGGAAACTTGTGAGAGCTTGAAACATGAAGTCAAAAAGATAAAACAACACTGGTTAGGGTTCTGAACTTCTAGTAACTTTAAATAACATTATGCTTGCAATGTAAGAGGGACACTTATATACAAGTATATGAAGCGCCATTGGGGCGTCCACCGTACCTCCATTACGTTGTTCACGTTTCGTTATTAATGTCACTATTGGTTCTTACACATGATAAATCTTACTGTGGTTTTCGTGCACTGAATTTTTATAATTATGTATGCGTCCATAATTACGTAATTCCTTTCATAGTCCACACAGTGCATTTGATAATGTGTAGGGGAAAACCAAATGTATGAACCTGTGATGAGTGTGACTAGACCACCATAGGGTCCTTTCAGCTGTATCATCCCATGCCACTCTTAACCAGATTCTGAATCAATCTTTAACTAGACCACTCAAGGGTCTCTTTTCGAATCATGGAATGGTACTATATAACCCAAGGGTCATAACTACCATGTAGAATCCCATTAAGGATTTAAGGTAGTACCTTTTGAATATCCTACTATGAATCCCTCATATGAAGATATGGAAGATTCTATGAGGATTTGGATAACGAAAATCGGATCACACAAAAACATAGAGGAGAACACATAAACACATAATCACATAATCGCATAATTGTTTAATTTGACCTTTAATTTGTTATCTTTGGACACGGGTATTTAAAGCATACCAGGAATCCAATCCGTGGATTTCATTTGGCACTTTAAATAATTTCAAGAATCTAACTAAGAAGATAGGAAGATCTTAATAGGAATTTGGTTTATCCTTATTGAGTTGTAATGTACATATTAAGGTGTACAAGGAATCCAATCAAGGCTCCAATTTGGGCGATAATCATTCACAAGGATTCTTAAAATAGAGCAACCCATCACTTTTTGTTTTGAGTTTAAGCTCGAGTTGAAGTGGTAGCTCATATTTTAATAAGCCTTCGTTTACATAAGATCGTTGTGCTTGAAGGACACGAGATTGAATATGAGATAGGGTTTGAACAGAATAAAGCTTGACTCGCTCCTTTCGACTAAGCGCATCGGCTACGATATTCGCCTTACCAGGAAGGTAGCGAATCACGCAATCGTAATTGTTCAAGAGTTCAACCCATTGTCATTGCCTCATGTTCAGCTCCTTTTGATTAAGAATGAGCTGGAGACTTTTATGGTCTTGTGAAAACCACACACTTCGTTCCATAGAGGTAGTGTCTCCAGATTTTGAGAGCAAATGCCACAACACCTAACTCAAGATCATGAGTTATGTAGTTCTTTTCGTGAACTTTCAACTGTCTTGACGTAATGTTATGACTTTACCTCATTGCATAAGAACATAACCAAGGCCTAGATTCGACGCGTCATAAAAGACAACGAAATCATCGTTTCCATTGGGCAAGGACAAAACAGGAGCATCACATAGCTTCCGTTTCAGCGTTTGGAACGTTTCTTCTTGCCTAGGTCCCCACTCAAAAGGCTTATTCTTCTCACTCAAAGTAGTGAGTGGAACCGCAATCTTTGAGAAATTTGAAATAAAACAACGATAATAACTAGCGAGACCAAGAAAAGAGCGAATTTCTGTAGGTGTCGTTGGTGTATTCCAATCCTTAATAGCAGCAACCTTGGATGGATCCACGTGAATACCCTGCTCATTGACTATATGACCCAAGAATTGAACTTCTTCAAGCCAAAATTCACACTTGGAGAATTTAGCAAAAAGTTATTCCTTCTTCAGGAGTTCCAATGTTAAGCGAAGGTGTTGCTCGTGCTCGGCTCGAGACTTCGAATAAATGAGAATATCATCGATGAACACAATAATGAACTTGTCTAAATAAGGTTTGCAGACCCTATTCATTAAGTCCATAAAGATAGCTGGGGCATTTGTCAAACCAAAAGGCATGACTGTAAACTCGTAATGCCCATATCTCGTGTGGAAAGCAGTTTTGGGAATATCTTCTTCGAGAACACGATGTTGATGATACCCAGAACGCAGATCGATCTTGAAAAAAAAAACAGGTAGCACCTTGCAGCTGATCAAAGAGATCATTAATTCAAGGTAGGGGATATCGATCCTTGATGGTAAGCTTATCAAGCTTACGATAATCGATACACATTCGAAAAGATCCATCTTTCTTCTTTAAAAAGAGGACAGGAGCTCCCGTAGGGTGAATAATTTGATCAGATGAATCCTTTATCAGATAACTCTTGAAGCTGTTTCGATAATTCTTGCATCTCAGATGGTACAAGATGATAAGGTGCTTTTGCAATTGGGTTGGCATTGGGTACAAGGTCAAAATGAAACTCGACTTGACGAACTGGAGGCAAACCAGGCAGTTTGTGACAACTCGAAATCTAGAACCTTTCGTGTATGCTTAAACGTGTGGCTAGTTAACTTATGTGATTAATGACAATGAATCTTTATGTGATTATGTATTATTTGTGTGTGCTTGTATGTATATATTATGTGTATATGTACCGAAGCAACAAGGACCCGACCCGAGACCATTTGGTCTCGAGTAAACATCACGCCACACATGGGCCGGTTGGGCCGCACCTCATGTAACCCACCCAAAACCTACTAGGACTAGTATTTATACCATGCTTCTAGCAAACCTTGCCGTTTTCTTGGACACACACACTCTCTACTCTCTCACACTAAAACCCTAAACCACAACACTACTCTCCTTCATCTCGGATCCAACCAACCGACCACCAAAGGGATTCTCGGGTTTTGCTTGTTCACACCAAACGAAGCCTCGTCTTTCACCACCTCACAACCGGTTAGTGTTTATGATGTTGTTAGTGAATTTATGATGTTTGTTGTTGTTAATAATGGTATGAATGATAGAACTTAACTAGTGTAGTGTATGCTTGATGATGTTTGTGAACCGGATATGTATTGTGTTTTGAGTTGATAATGATGTATGATAATCGGTTGAACATGTCTTGATAGTACACATTGATGTTAAGTTAGTATTCAAGAAATCGATGCATAAATGTTCTATATTATGTGTTTATATTCGGTTGATGATGACTTATTGGTTATGTTGGATGAATAATGTATGCTTGAATATGAGTAAATGTTATCGGTTCCATATAGGCTCAAATCCGAGTGGCTTGATGATGTTAAAAGGTTTATTACTCATGAAATCGGATGAATATATGTGGGTTAGACTTAG
Source organism: Helianthus tuberosus (assembly GCA_030545235.1). Taxonomy (NCBI): domain Eukaryota; kingdom Viridiplantae; phylum Streptophyta; class Magnoliopsida; order Asterales; family Asteraceae; genus Helianthus; species Helianthus tuberosus. The sequence continues at coordinate 194,745,749 of CM060366.1, forward strand.
GTTCATATGAATAATGATGAACATGATGAATGTGTTTTGAATATTTGATGAACATGAAGAACTTGTTGAACATCATAAGAGCATGGTTGAATATTTGAATTCTGATTTGTTTGATCCATTTTTAGTAAATTGCTAGACAAGAAACATGTTTAAGGACTTTGGTTGGTTAGTACAAACTGCATGAAATCAGAATGTTAGTGGATAGTACACTGTTCCGAATCAGCCCCTGTCCACTCGTAACCATCGGTTGCGACTCGAAACCAAGCACAACGAGTCGAAATCTCCCGGTTGCGACATCAGTTGCGAGTCGCAAACACCCGGTTGCGACTCGAAACCACACTTGATCAAGCCCCAAACCTTGTGACTCGAAACCACCGTTGCGAGTCCAGTCACGACTCGTAACCAAAACAGTATGGACCGAAACCATGGTTGCGACTCCGGTTGCGAGTCGCAAACGCCTAGTTGCGACTCGGGATCATATGCGGGTACACACTGTTGGACTTGTTAAATTATGGGCTTATTTGATTGGGCCGGACTCTTGGGCCTAGTATACAGACCTTGTATGTTACTGTTGAACGTGAACATTGTTGATCTGCTATGATTAAACGTGTAACCCATACGTGCATTACTTGAATGCGAACCTGATTGTATGATACAACTATGATAGGACGTGAGTAGCCTCAACGTTGCTTGCTTGACTTTTCTGTGTTTTCTACCGAGCAAACCAAGGTGAGTTCACACCCTCTACAAAGCATGGGATTCCCAGGGGTCGGGAATTGGGGTTAAGGAACTGGGTTCCTCGTCCTCCTTGGGTAGGACAGCAAAGGTTCAGGAATGTAATTCCTCGTCCTCACGGACAGATAACTCGTACTAGACCAAAACTCTATCACGAAGTCCCTCATTTTTATATCGACTTAATCGCCGGGCCAATGGCGAGCGGGTCATTAGTTAGATAGCGCTATTTAGGTCTGACAAACCTCACACCGTGCCGCAGAGGACGGGCGTGAACTAATGGATCTGGGGCACGTCAATGATGATAGACATTGACAGTTTCAGGGCACATAAACATGACTACAGTCAGCAGTCGATATGGTAACGAGTCTAGTGTATACATGGGGTAGCCCCCACGGCCGAAATGCCAGATAACTACACGGGGTAGCCCCCACGGCAGGATTGCCAGAGTAACCGGGAATAAACAAGTCACGTTTTTAACTATGGGGTAACCCCCACGGCAGGATGCCAGCTAAAGGAAACTGTTTTCGAAACAACTTAAAACGAACACCCAACCGTGAACTCACTCAACTAGTTGTTGACTCGTTACTACATGCTTTGCAGGTCCTTAGGTTCTTAAGCTGGAGCTTGCATGGAGGAGGATCGTTGTGGGACATGGACGGCTGCGTGCCATGTTAAACTATGAAGCAATTAAACTTATGCTTTGACTTAAGACTTATGCTTCCGCTTGCAACTTAACTATGTTTTGTTTGAACACCAATTGTATTGGGTGGATTTTTTTTAACTACTTATATGCTTGTTCAATATGATTGGTGGCTGGATCCTGGTCAGTCACGCCTCCGAGCGGTAGTACTCCGCAGGTGGATTTTGGGGGTGTGACAGATTGGTATCAGAGCCATTGGTTATAGAGAACTTGGTTTTAATAAAGGGGAAAACGTTTTTGTTGAAACCAGACTATAACCTGTACAGTGCTCAACGGTCCACAACGATGCTTCACTCCACATGCAAGGCTCGACATTCTAGGTAATATGATCTGTGTATATATTGCCTACTTGTTGGTTACATAGTACATTGCTTATGGTATGCCTGGTTAGTATCACTACTGTTGCTTGAACACGTGCGTACTTGCTCTATTTTATCGTCGTACTTTCGCGAACCCCTCTCACTCACGTTCTTCTTGATATGAAGATCATGTCTGGACGCGTTAACATGACACAAGCCCAGTTGACGGCTCTGATCAACGAACGAGTTGCCGCAGCACTTGCAGCTGCACACGCAGGAGGTCATCATGTTCAGCCACCCGTGTGCACTTTTAAGACTTTCATGGACTGCCGACCAACTACTTTTAGCGGCACTGAAGGAGCAGTAGGTCTCCTACACTGGTTTGAGAAGCTAGAATATGTGTTCGAAATGTGTGAATGCCCTGAGGCGCGCAGGGTGAAGTACGCTACTGGTACTCTCGAGGGTTTAGCCCTCACATGGTGGAACGCTCAAGTTCAAATGCTAGGGTTGGTTGCTGCCAACGCCACCCCATGGGAAACTTTCAAGGAAATGATCAAGGAGGAATACTGCAGCCGTGATGAGATTCACAAACTCGAGGTGGAGTTCTTCAACCTCAAGATGACGGGGTCGGAAATTGAAGCTTATGTGAAGAGGTCGAACGAACTGGCAATTCTGTGCCCTACTATGGTGGATCCTCCCATCAAACGCATTGAACTGTTTCTTCAGGGCTTAGTGCCAGAAATCCAAAGTCATGTGACTTCAGCGAACCTCGCCACCTATCAGCAAACCGTTCAGTTGGCTCACCGTCTCACGGATCAAGCGGTGGAGCAGAACAAGTTACCAAAACGCATTGGCGCTGCAACTACTACTGGTACCTCAAGTGACAACAAACGGAAATGGGATGGAACTTCAAGTAAGGGTTCGACTTCTTTTCAGACCCAGTCTCAGCAGAGAAAGACTGAGGACTACAAGAGCCCTAATCAGCAATCGTCTGGTGGCGGATACAAAGGAAATCACCCCAAATGCAATCGCTGCAGCCTGCACCACAGCGGGCCATGCACCAGGGGCAACTGTCATCGGTGCAACAAGCCTGGTCACGCTGCAAAGGATTGCAGGAGCTTATACCCCGCCAATCAGAATCGTCAGCAAGCTCAACAGAACCAGCGCCAGCAGCAGCAGCAAGGTGACAACAAAGGGTGCTTTCAGTGTGGAGCTGAGGGCCACTTCAAGAGAGACTGTCCCCAACTGAACAGGAACCAGAACAACAACAATAACAACAATCAGGGGAATGGTAACAATGGGAACAACAACAATGGCGCCAGGGGGCGAATGTTTGTGATTGGCCAAGGTGAAGCAAGGAATGACCCCAATGTTGTGGCGGGTAAGTTCCTTCTCGACGACTTTTATGTTTCAGTTTTATTTGATTCGGGTGCCGATACTAGCTACGTGTCACTAGAAGTTAGTCGAATGCTTAAGCGTATTCCAACCCCTTTGAACAACAAGCACACCGTAGAGCTAGCAAATGGTAAGAGTTTAGAAGCCACACACCTAGTCAAGGGTTGCAAACTTATTCTCGCTGACCAGACCTTCTCTATCGACCTCATTCCTATTGCCTTGGGTAGTTTCGACGTTGTCATTGGGATGGATTGGTTATCCCAACACCGCGCAGAGATTCTTTGCAACGAGAAGGTTGTCCGCATTCCAGGTTCCGGTAGCGAACCTCTCATGATTCATGGCGACAAGAGGAGTGCTGTTGAGAACGTCATTTCTCTCCTTAAGGCCCAAAAGTGCTTGCGAAAGGGCCACACCGCCATTTTGGCTCTTATTACTGACACCACGGAGAAAGAGAAGAAGATAGAAGATTTCCCAGTTGTACGCGATTATCCAGAGGTATTTCCTGAGGAATTACCTGGTCTTCCGCCTCATCGCCAAGTCGAGTTTCAGATCGAACTAGCTCCTGGAGCTGCGCCTATAGCTCGTGCACCTTATCGTTTAGCCCCATCAGAGTTGAAGGAACTCTCCACGCAACTACAAGAGCTCCTGGATAAGGGTTTTATTCGTCCTAGCTCATCGCCCTGGGGAGCTCCAGTACTATTTGTAAAGAAGAAAGACGGTACTTTCAGAATGTGCATCGATTACCGAGAACTCAACAAGGTGACGGTGAAGAACCGTTATCCTCTACCGCGTATCGACGACTTATTCGACCAGCTGCAAGGATCGAGCTACTATTCGAAGATCGATTTGAGATCGGGTTATCACCAGCTGAGAGTCCGGGAAGAGGACGTCTCCAAAACAGCTTTCAGAACGCGATACGGGCACTACGAATTTTTGGTCATGCCTTTTGGGATGACAAACGCACCTGCGGTTTTCATGGATTTGATGAATCGAGTGTGCAAGCCTTACCTGGACAAGTTCGTTATAGTCTTCATCGACGACATCCTGATCTATTCTAAGAGTCGGGAGGAACACGAGCAGCATCTGCGACTTATTCTGGAACTCCTTCGAACAGAACAGCTTTATGCAAAGTTCTCGAAGTGTGACTTCTGGCTTCGAGAAGTCCATTTCCTAGGCCACGTGGTAAACAAGGATGGGATCCATGTTGATCCGTCCAAGGTGGACTCAATTAAGAACTGGCCTGCACCTCGTACACCAAAGGAAATTCGCCAATTCTTGGGTTTGGCGGGATACTACCGGAGATTCATTAAGGATTTTTCTAAGATTGCACAGCCTCTCACCTCACTAACGCAGAAAGGCATTGTTTATCGCTGGGGAAACGCACAGGAGTTGGCATTTCAGCACCTAAAGGATAGACTTTGTAGTGCACCTATCCTTTCCTTGCCGGAAGGCACAGACGACTTTGTGGTCTACTGCGACGCATCGATTCAGGGTCTTGGTTGCGTGTTGATGCAACGAGACAAGGTTATAGCCTACGCCTCACGCCAACTTAAGGTTCATGAAAAGAACTACACTACGCATGACTTAGAGCTGGGAGCTGTTGTTTTTGCACTTAAGTTGTGGCGGCATTATCTGTATGGTACCAAGTGCGCCATCTACACCGACCACAGGAGCCTCGAACACATCTTCAAACAGAAGGAACTGAATATGCGACAACGACGGTGGGTCGAACTTCTGAATGACTACGAGTGCGCGATCAGATATCACCCGGGCAAAGCCAATGTTGTGGCTGACGCCCTCAGTCGGAAGGACACTGCGCCTAAGCGCGTGCGAGCTTTACAACTCACGATCCACTCTAGTCTCCCTTCCCAGATACGAGCTGCTCAGATAGAAGCACTGAAACCAGAAAACGTCAGGGCTGAAGCCCTACGCGGATCGAGGCAACGATTAGAACAGAAGGAAGACGGTGCTTACTACGTAACGGGACCCGTCTGGGTCCCACTCTATGGCAACCTACGAGAGCTTGTGATGGATGAAGCACACAAGTCTCGCTACTCGGTACATCCGGGGTCGGATAAAATGTACCACGACATCAAGACTACGTACTGGTGGCCTAGCATGAAGGCCCACATAGCAACTTATGTCAGCAAGTGTTTGACTTGTGCGAGAGTCAAGTCTGAATACCAGAAACCATCAGGCCTGCTCCAGCAACCAGAGATACCTCAATGGAAATGGGAGCAAATTTCCATGGATTTTGTTACTGGCCTACCTAGATCCCAGCGCGGGAACGATACTATTTGGGTGATCGTGGATCGACTCACAAAGTCTGCACACTTCCTGGCCATTAAGGAAACGGATAAGTTCTCCACTCTTGCAGAAATTTACCTCAAGGAAGTTGTTTCGAGGCACGGGGTGCCCACCTCCATTATCTCAGATCGAGATGCACGTTTTACTTCTGAGCTGTGGCAAGCAATGCCCAAATCCTTCGGCTCACGACTAGACATGAGCACAGCGTACCATCCTCAGACGGACGGGCAGTCCGAGCGCACTATTCAAACCTTAGAAGACATGCTTCGTGCATGTGTAATCGACTTTGGCAACCGCTGGGAAAAGCACCTGCCACTTGTGGAATTCTCGTACAATAACAGCTACCACACCAGCATTGGAGCTGCTCCGTTTGAGGCATTGTACGGACGTAAATGCCGGTCTCCCCTTTGCTGGGCAGAGGTGGGAGAAAGTCAGATCACTGGCCCAGAATATGTGGTAGATACAACCGAGCAAATCGCTCAGATACGAAAACGCATGACGGCCGCTCGTGAACGTCAGAAAGTTTACGCCGACATGGGCAGGAAACCACTTGAGCTCCAGGTTGGGGAGCGGGTACTACTCAAAGTTTCACCCTGGAGGGGTGTGGTTCGTTTTGGTAAACGCGGCAAACTAAACCCACGATACGTTGGACCTTTCGAGGTCATTGAGAAAATAGGCAGGGTGGCCTACAGGTTGAACTTACCAGCGGAACTCGGAGCAGTTCACAACGTTTTTCACGTGTCGAATCTGAAGAAGTGTCCGTCAGATGAGACCCACGTAGTCCCTTTGAAGGAACTCACTATCGACGAGCAGTTACGATTCGTCGAGGAACCAGTCGAGATCACGGACCGGGATGTTAAGGTCCTCAAGAGCACTAGGATACCTCTCGTTCGAGTTCGTTGGAACTCACGTCGCGGCCCAGAGTTCACCTGGGAGCGCGAAGATCAGATGAAACAAAAGTATCCCCAACTGTTCGCAAACAGTACGCCCACTACTGAGGCCGAAGCTACGGAATTTCGGGACGAAATTCCAGATCAACGGGGGGTGGATGTGACACCCCGGGAAAACCAGGAAAACCATACAACTTAACTAGCTTCCTCAGTGAGTGCTTACCAAATTTCGGGACGAAATTTCTTTCAACTTGGGGATGATGTGACAACTCGAAATCTAGAACCTTTCGTGTATGCTTAAACGTGTGGCTAGTTAACTTATGTGATTAATGACAATGAATCTTTATGTGATTATGTATTATTTGTGTGTGCTTGTATGTATATATTATGTGTATATGTACCGAAGCAACAAGGACCCGACCCGAGACCATGTGGTCTCGAGTAAACATCACGCCACACATGGGCCGGTTGGGCCGCACCTCATGTAACCCACCCAAAACCTACTAGGACTAGTATTTATACCATGCTTCTAGCAAACCTTGCCATTTTCTTGGACACACACACTCTCTACTCTCTCACACTAAAACCCTAAACCACAACACTACTCTCCTTCATCTCGGATCCAACCAACCGACCACCAAAGGGATTCTCGGGTTTTGCTTGTTCACACCAAACGAAGCCTCATCTTTCACCACCTCACAACCGGTTAGTGTTTATGATGTTGTTAGTGAATTTATGATGTTTGTTGTTGTTAATAATGGTATGAATGATAGAACTTAACTAGTGTAGTGTATGCTTGATGATGTTTGTGAACCGGATATGTATTGTGTTTTGAGTTGATAATGATGTATGATAATCGGTTGAACATGTCTTGATAGTACACATTGATGTTAAGTTAGTATTCAAGAAATCGATGCATAAATGTTCTATATTATGTGTTTATATTCGGTTGATGATGACTTATTGGTTATGTTGGATGAATAATGTATGCTTGAATATGAGTAAATGTTATCGGTTCCATATAGGCTCAAATCCGAGTGGCTTGATGATGTTAAAAGGTTTATTACTCATGAAATCGGATGAATATATGTGGGTTAGACTTAGGTTCATATGAATAATGATGAACATGATGAGTGTGTTTTGAATATTTGATGAACATGAAGAACTTGTTGAACATCATAAGAGCATGGTTGAATATTTGAATTCTGATTTGTTTGATCCATTTTTAGTAAATTGCTAGACAAGAAACATGTTTAAGGACTTTGGTTGGTTAGTACAAACTGCATGAAATCAGAATGTTAGTGGATAGTACACTGTTCCGAATCAGCCCCTGTCCACTCGTAACCATCGGTTGCGACTCGAAACCAAGCACAACGAGTCGAAATCTCCCGGTTGCGACATCAGTTGCGAGTCGCAAACACCCGGTTGCGACTCGAAACCACACTTGATCAAGCCCCAAACCTTGTGACTCGAAACCACCGTTGCGAGTCCAGTCACGACTCGTAACCAAAACAGTATGGACCGAAACCATGGTTGCGACTCCGGTTGCGAGTCGCAAACGCCTAGTTGCGACTCGGGATCATATGCGGGTACACACTGTTGGACTTGTTAAATTATGGGCTTATTTGATTGGGCCGGACTCTTGGGCCTAGTATACAGACCTTGTATGTTACTGTTGAACGTGAACATTGTTGATCTGCTATGATTAAACGTGTAACCCATACGTGCACTACTTGAATGCGAACCTGATTGTATGATACAACTATGATAGGACGTGAGTAGCCTCAACGTTGCTTGCTTGACTTTTCTGTGTTTTCTACCGAGCAAACCAAGGTGAGTTCACACCCTCTACAAAGCATGGGATTCCCAGGGGTCGGGAATTGGGGTTAAGGAACTGGGTTCCTCGTCCTCCTTGGGTAGGACAGCAAAGGTTCAGGAATGTAATTCCTCGTCCTCACGGACAGATAACTCGTACTAGACCAAAACTCTATCACGAAGTCCCTCATTTTTATATCGACTTAATCGCCGGGCCAATGGCGAGCGGGTCATTAGTTAGATAGCGCTATTTAGGTCTGACAAACCTCACACCGTGCCGCAGAGGACGGGCGTGAACTAATGGATCTGGGGCACGTCAATGATGATAGACATTGACAGTTTCAGGGCACATAAACATGACTACAGTCAGCAGTCGATATGGTAACGAGTCTAGTGTATACATGGGGTAGCCCCCACGGCCGAAATGCCAGATAACTACACGGGGTAGCCCCCACGGCAGGATTGCCAGAGTAACCGGGAATAAACAAGTCACGTTTTTAACTATGGGGTAACCCCCACGGCAGGATGCCAGCTAAAGGAAACTGTTTTCGAAACAACTTAAAACGAACACCCAACCGTGAACTCACTCAACTAGTTGTTGACTCGTTACTACATGCTTTGCAGGTCCTTAGGTTCTTAAGCTGGAGCTTGCATGGAGGAGGATCGTTGTGGGACATGGACGGCTGCGTGCCATGTTAAACTATGAAGCAATTAAACTTATGCTTTGACTTAAGACTTATGCTTCCGCTTGCAACTTAACTATGTTTTGTTTGAACACCAATTGTATTGGGTGGATTTTTTTTAACTACTTATATGCTTGTTCAATATGATTGGTGGCTGGATCCTGGTCAGTCACGCCTCCGAGCGGTAGTACTCCGCAGGTGGATTTTGGGGGTGTGACACAGTTCATCAGGAAACACCTCTGGATAATCCCGAACAATCGGAATATCTTGAATACTCTTACTCTTACCTTTCTCCTCGGTGACATGTGCCAGAAAAGCAACATATCCTTTTTGTAAATAACTTTGGGCCTTCATACATGACATGAGCTTCAATCCACCAGAAGGTTTCTTGCCACGAACTTCCAGAACATCGCCAGACGAAAGAGGAACGCGAACAATCTTATCGAAACAAATCACCTCAGCATGATATTTAGCTAATCAATCCATCCCTATGATAATGTCGAAACTCCCAAGTTGCATCGCCGTGAGGTCAATAGGAAAAAAAGTGATTATCAAAGTTAAATTGACAGTCGCAAATAACAGAATTGAGTGCAAGAGGTTTACCAAGAGCAACGTTGACAGATAAGGGTTTCCTTAGTTATCTAACCAAGGAATTAAAGTGATTACTCAAATTGTAACTTCGTTTCTTAGAATGAAGCGAGCACTTAGAATTTTCGAGGAATTCATGAGCGATCATATGAACGAGAGAACTACAAATACGGTTCTTTGGTGTAGGTATCGTAGGGGTATGCCATACACACATGCAACTATATTTGTACATTAGAATTGCAAATAAAGATTTATTTATAAACAAAATTGATTGTTTCTGAGTTCAAAGGAAAACACTAGAAACATAAACATAAGATTCGGATTATTCAAAGCAGCAGCTTCTTCTAGTCGGCCAAATGCTCATCCCTGGGTCGGATTTGCATTGAAAATATTTGGGTATCTATCCCTGACATAACCCGTCTCGCCATAGGTGTAGCAAATACCAAGAGGAAAACGATCATGTGCTGGATCTGCTTGACATTGAACGGGGTTCTGAAAAGCTTGGCTGGTGGTGCTGCCACCTGGCTAGGTTTTGCTTGATTTGGTGTAACGGCTACGGGACCCTTTGCAGCTTTACGCTTGTTTGACTTTTTCGAAGGCTCGTCTTCTGTTTCTTTCGATGCTTCTTGGGTGGCATCATTATTGAGACGAGACATGGCGATACCTAAATCCACAGTCTTCAGGATTACTTTGCCTATTCGCTGGGCAAATTTGGCAGTTTGCTCGGACATTTGAGTGTCGTTGCGATGAAGAGACATTCTCAAGGAATGAAAGACATAGGAGAAAACAAGTGAAATGTTATCAGATAATTAAAACAGAACAACAACGCATAGAAATTGCGATCAGTTGTTTGTTACCTAAGGCAAACAAATGAGACGGTGATTAATCAAAGTAAACGGGTCATATTAATGTATCACTGAAGACATGCTCGCCTATAAGTGAATACTCACCCCAAGAGTTCCCAGGTAAGAGTGACTGGTCCGATGCTGCGGATTTGTACGAACACTCTAGCCTTAGACAGAAAACTCAGGGTATAGGCATTCACCCTTCCAGTTCGCACGTGTTCACATTATAAGACCCAAACTTTGACGATATTTTGAAAACTTAGAGGGTTCAAAACCTTATAATAAATCATCCTAGAACAGATGATTGGTTTTCAAAGCGGATTCGGAATTTGTGTTCTTGTTGTGGTTGTCACCTAAGGATAAGTGACGGTATTGTTTTAAGATCTAAACACAAGAATCTTGTGTTAGTGTCCTAGGAAGGTTATAGACTAGGTCAAAGCATTACTAATAACCTAATTCCCTATAACCATGAGCTCTGATACCAACTTTTCTGTCACACCCCGACCGCGTAAAACAACAAACCACGGCGGAATCGTCGGGGAGTGTTGTAACAGAATCATTATTTCAAAACACACGGAAATTTGAAGTTTTGTTTTATTAAACATTAAATATTTACATCGTCTGGAAATCTAAATAAACAAGTTAAACGTAGTCTATCATTGTTATTAAGTCACTAAGGCCTCGTCTAGTCCTATGTGAGCATCCATCCTATCATTTGTTTGGTTAAGATTGTTCGCATTCCTCTTTCGCCTGGTGAAGTTCTGGAAGTTTGTGGCGAGAAACCTTCTGGTGGATTGAAAAGGAGAAAGGCAAGAGTAAGAGTATTCAGGATATCCCGATTGTTCGGGATTATCCAGCGGTGTTTCCTGATGAACTGCCTGGTTTGTCTCCAGTTCGTCAAGTCGAGTTTCATTTTGACCTTGTACCCAATGCCAACCCAATTGCGAAAGCACCTTATCGTCTTGCACTGTCTGAGATGCAAGAATTATCGAAACAGCTTCAAGAGTTATCTGATAAAGGATTCATCCGATCAAATTATTCACCCTTGCGGAGTTCCTGTCCTCTTTGTGAAGAAGAAAGATGGATCTTTTTGAATGTGTATCGATTATCGTAAGCTTAATAAGCTTACCATCAGAAATCGATATCCCCTACCTCGAATCGATGACCTCTTTGATCAGGTGCAAGGTGTTACCTGTTTTTCCAAGATCGATCTGCGTTCTGGGTATCATCAGCTTCGTGTATTCGAAGAAGATATTCCCAAGACTGCTTTTCGCACAAGATAAGGGCATTACGAGTTCACTTTCATGCCTTTTGGTTTGACGAATGCCCCAGCTAACTTCATGGACTTAATGAATAGGGTCTGTAAACCTTATTTATATAAGTTCACTATTGTGTTCATCGACGATATCCTTGTTTATTCGAAGTCTCGAGCCGATCACGATCAACACCTTCGTTTGATTTTGGAACTCCTGAGGAAGGAACAACTTTTTGCTAAATTCTCCAAGTGTGAATTTTGGCTTAAAGAAGTTCGGTTTTTGGGTCATATAGTCAACGAGCAGAGTATTCATGTGGATCCTTCCAATTTTGCTGTAATTAAGGATTGGAATACACCAACCACACCTACAAAAATTCGTTCTTTTCTTGGTCTCGCTAGTTATTGTCGTCGTTCTATTTCGAACTTCTCAAAGATCGTGATGCCACACACTGCTTTGACTCAGAAGAATAAGCCTTTGGAGTGGGGATCTAAGCAAGAAGAAACGTTCCAAATGCTAAAACGGAAGCTATGTGATGCTCCTGTTTTGTCCTTGCCCAATAGAAACGATGATTTCGTTGTCTTTTGTGACGCGTCGAATCTGGGCCTTAGTTGTGTTCTTATGCAATGAGGTAAAGTCATAGCATATGCATCAAGACAGTTGAAAGTTCACGAGAAGAACTACACAACTCATGATCTTGAGTTAGGTGCTGTGGTATTTGCTCTCAAAATCTGGAGACACTACCTCTATGGAACGAAGTGTGAGGTTTTCACAAGACCACAAAATTCTCCAGCACATTCTTAATCAGAAGGAGCTGAACATGAGGCAGCGACAATGGGTTGAGCTCTTGAACGATTACGATTTCGAGATTCGCTACCTTTCTGGTAAGGCGAATGTCGTAGCCGATGCGCTTGGTCGAAAGGAGCGAGTCAAGCTTCATTCTGTTCAAACTCTATCTGATATTCAATCTCGTGTCCTTCAAGCACAACAATCTTGTGTAAACGAAGGCTTATTGAAATATGAGCTACCACTTCAACTCGAGCTTAAACTCGAAACGAAAGGGCGATGGGTTGCTCTATTTTTAAAATCCTTGTGGATGATTATCGCCCAAATCGGAGCCCTTGATTGGATTCTATGTACGCTTTGATACGTACATTACAATCCAATAAGGACAAAACCGAATTCCTATTAAGATCTTCCTATCTTCATAGTTAGATTCTTAAAAATATTTAAAGTGCCAAATGAAATCCACGGATTGGATTCCTGGTATGCTTTAAATACCCGTGTCCAGAGATAACAAATTAAAGGTCAAATTGAACAATTATGCGATTATGTGATTATGTGTTTATGTGTTCTCCTCTCTGTTTTTGTGTGATCCGATTCTCATTATTCAAATCCTCGTAGAATCTTCCATATCTTTATATGAGGGATTCATAGTAGGATATTCTAAAGGTACTATCTTAAATCCTTAATGGGCTTCTACGTGGTAGTTAAGACCCTTGGAATATATAGTACCATTCCATGATTTGAAGGAGACCCCTTGAGTGGTCTACTTAAAGATTGATTCAAGATTTGGTTAAGAATGGCATGTGATGATACAGCTGAAAGGACCCTATGGTGGTCCAGTCACACTCATCACAGGTTCATTCATTTGGTTTTCCCCTACACATTATCAAATACACTGTGTGGACTACGCAAGGAAATACGTAATTATGGACGAGTACATAATTATAAAAATTCAGTGCACGGAAACCACAGTAAGATTTATCATGTGTAAGAACCAATAGTGACAACAATAACGAAACGTGAACAATGTAATGGAGGTACGGTGGATGCACCAATGGCGCTTCATATACTTGTATATAAGTGTCCCTCTTACATTGCAAGCATAATTTTATTTAAAGTTACTAGAAGTTCAGAACCCTAACCAGTGTTGTTTTATCTTTTCAAGCTCTCACAAGTTTCCTCTAATTAAATTTCGGGATGAAATTTCCTGAAGTAGGGGAGACTGTGACATCTGTGCCTCCACAAACATCGAACAAATACCAAATCAATTAAATGTTGTATTTCATACTTGGGATTTGTATATATATGTGTATCATTTGCACATATCAATTCTTGTTCGATTTCGATCTCTAAATCACTTTCTAGAAAGTTATACGCGAACTGGTGCGTAAACGTAATTAGTTTAATGCGAAGAACACTCCGTAATAGTGACATAGGCTTAACATACCTTAAATAACCTTTACATAACTTAGAAATAAGTTTTGGAGGGTTTGGTGTGTAGAAATCAAGTTTATTCGCTTACAGGGACTAATTTCGACAAACTGTGAAAGTATGCCGATTCGTATTGTAACTAACATTCTGGAACTTGATTATAATTTAAACATACTCTAAATATCCTTTACATAGCTTATAAATAGGCTTTGAGGGGTTCGGTGTGCTAAAATAAACTTTAAAGATCATTCAGGGACTAAAAGCGTCAAAAAGTGCATAAGTTTGCATTTTCGCGCATATCTCGCGTTCTGAATATATCCGGACATCCAAAACTTTATGAAATCATTAAAATATTTTATTTTAGTGATTGGCATGATAAAATTCCATTCGTCGCGTAATTTGGATCGTTTTTCGCATTCGTTCGTGTTTCGTCGTAATTAACCGAACAACGCAACCGTACGACCAAATGAACCGATATCCGAGATATTTTTGAGCATGCTTTTAGTTCCCTATACTTTAACTTCATTTTAGAGCCTTGAAATGAGGTTAATGGGGCTTGAACGTGTCAAAAATGAGCCGAAATGCAAGATTCTGAAGTTCAGGGACCAAAATTGTCATTCTGCCATAGTTATCTTAGGAAGGGACCAAAATGAAAAATCTAAATTCCAGCTTGTTCCAGCTGTTCCCCTCATTTTCACATGGTTTTAATAAAACTATGGGTTCCCATGGTTTCACAAAACCATGGGCACATGTGTACGAATGAGATCGAAGCTCGTTTTACGATGAACGATCCTAACGGTTCTAGTTTTCCTATAAATAGCTACCCCCATTCACTTGCAAAACCCACATTGATCTGATTTTGGCTCTCTAAGTTGAAGTTTATGCTTCATACCTGAGAGTAAATCAGATCAAAGCTTGCGAGGACCTTTTGTAAGTATTCTTTTGTTCTTTTATTGATTTTCGAGTCTGAAAGTCAAACTGCGTTTGACTTTCTGCATTGACCAGTTTATGGTAAATGCGAAGTTCGTTTGAACTTCATAACGTGAACGTAATCACGATGGTTATAGTCCCTAGTGACTATACCTACTGATTACCACGTTATCTAGGTGTAGTGACAAGTCGTAGTTTCGGCCAAAATGCGCATTCTTGCGTATTTTGTAACCAAACTACTTATAGGTATCAAAACCGTATGTTTTGATACCAAACCTATTTTCTAACTTCGTTAAACATGTTTCGACATGTTTAGCTCGTCACTTTTTAGATTAGTGCTTGTGTACAGTCGTAAGTCAAGCGGACTAAACACCCGCTTAGACTTTCGAAAACGACCCGTTTGGTCGATCATTAGGATCCGACCAAGCATGTTTAGTGACCATAGTTGTATAGGGAATAACCTTCCAAGGTTATACCTTATGGTCACTTAGGTTAATTAGTTGTATGATAGGTAATTTATATGCCTTAGGTAAATGACCAAAATGCCCTTTTCATACATAATTGGTAATTAAGCATATGAAACATAAACTTTTGTTACGTAACTGATTATGTAACATATTTAAACATGTTTAGGCATATAATACTTGTCATAGTACTAGCTAAACATTTCGAACGCGCTTTGCGCAAACGACACGTTAAAGTAGCGTAAGCTACCTTAATGGGAGCACTTAGGTTAGGTTTCGATTTAGAATGTAGACTTTGTTAAACCATGTCATATGAGTTCCAATACTCATTTGGTTTACAAAACCTCATCCTATCCGATCTTCCGACTTAGGTCCGGTTTATTTATATAGTTATTAGGTTGCCGATTGATTCCGTGCTCCCTCTAGCTTGCTTGGTTGTTGTCCAAGACCTCTAAGCATTCTCAGGTAAGTACATAGTTCCCCTATTTTACTGTTTTCAATTGTTTTGGGGTGATTCATATGTGCTAAATGTTTTCAAGGTTTTAACGATGGTTTTCAAAATGATTTTCGATATTATAACAATGGTTTCAAAAACGATTAAAATCGTTTATATTAAATTAATAATGATTTCGATATAGTAAACAAACTTGTTGGTTGTATTTACATAACGAATAATATCCATTAGTTTTGGCCGAACCTACCAGTATTAGGTTATGGTACCATAGGATCTGACAAATCCCGTTATCAGACTGCACCCATGGTTATGTGTGGGTTAGGTGGGTAACGACTGAATCTGTGATTGTTAATTTACACTTTGGTGGTTTATTAATGCGAGAAGCGATAGGCGAGATATTCGAGTCATGAAGGTTTGGATGTTATTAGCGAGATAATCAAAAGTAGTTTTCACGAATTAAAGCGAGAATGATTTAAACGGCTAAAGCGATTTTTAACGAATTAAACGATTGGTTTTTGGTTAGTGTTTAGATAACGGGACGGGTGTAATGTGATGAAAGCTTGGTGGATACGCCGCTGGTACTTCCTATATATAAGTGTTTTCATCGTATTACATACCATGGCGTTATTTAGTTCACTTGGGTAAACGATTTTGAAACGATGTCACACAAACGAGGTTTTCGAAATGATATAAACCATACGAGTTTTATTAAACGAGATTTATTAACGAGTTTTATTAACTTGTTTTATTAACTAGTTTTATTAACGAGAATTATTAACGAGTTTTATTAACGAATTTTATTAAATAAATGTTTTGGGTTAAGAATCATGGCTACGAGATTTTAGAAATTATAACCAAGTTGATTTGAGTTGGTTAATTATGTCGCAATACAATACTTTTCAAAACAAGGTTTTTAATTAAGTATTGCAACATGTAAACTAGCCATGAATCCGACACTCTTAGAAACCTATGTAATCGCCAGCATTTCATTGCTGACTTTGTTTTTACATATGTTTCAGGTGTTGTTGAATGATGTTGATTGCTAGGATGCATGCTCACATAGAACTGGACGAGGCCTTAGTGACTTAATAACAATGATTGACTACGTTTAACTTGTTTATTTAGATTTCCAGATGAGGTAAATATTTAATGTTTAATAAAACAAAACTTCAAATTTCCATGTGTTTTGAAACAATGATTCTGTTACAACACTCCCCGATGATTCCGCCGCGATTTGTTGTTTTACGCGGTCGGGGTGTGACAGAAAAGTGGCTCTAAATCGCTTTCTGGAAGGTTATACGCGCACTGATGCATTAATATAACCAGTTTAATGCAAAAAACACTCCGGGACAGTGACATAGGCTTAACATACCTTAAATAACCTTTACTTAACTTAGAAATAAGTTTTGGAGGGTTTGGTGTGGTGAAATCAAGTTTATTCGCTTATAGGGACTAATTTCGACAAACTGCAAAAGTATGCCAATTTTTACTGTAACGAACATTCCGGAGCATGACCATAAGTTAAAAATACCCTAAATATCCTTTACATAGCTGAGAAATAGGCTTTGAGGGGTTCGGTGTGCTAAAATAAACTTTTTGGTTATTCAGGGACTAAAGGCGTCAAAAGTGCATAAGTTTGCATTTTCACGCATATCTTACGTTCTGAATACATCCGGACATCCAAAACTTTATGTAATCATTAAAATATTTAATTTTAGTGATTGACATGATAAAATTCCATTCGTCGCGTAATTTGGATCGTTTTTGCGTTCGTTACGACTTCCGTCGTAATTAACCGAACAACGTAACCGTACGACCAAACGAACTGACATCCGAGATATTTTTGAGCATTTTTTGAGTTCCCTATACTTTAACCTCATTTTAGAGCCTTGAAATGAGGTTAACGGGGCTTAAACGTGTCAAAAATGAGCCGAAATGCAAGATTCTGAAGTTCAGGGACCAAAATTGTCATTCTGCCATAGTCATCTTAGGAAGGGACCAAAATGAAAAATCTAAATTCTAGCTTGTTCTAGCTGTTCCCCTCATTTGCACATGGTTTTAATGAAACTATGGGCTCCCATGGTTTCACAAAACCATGGGCACATGTGTACGGATGAGATCGAAGCTCGTTTTACGATGAACGATCCTAACGGTTCTAGTTTTCCTATAAATAGCTATCCCCTTACACTTGCAAAACCCACATTGATCTGATTTTGGCTCTCTAAGTTGAAGTTTATGCTTTATACCTGAGAGTAAATCGGATCAAAGCTTGCGGTGACATTTTGTAAGTATTCTTTCGTTGTTTTATCGCTTTTCGAGTCTGAAAGTCAAACTACGTTTCACTTTCTGCATTGACCAGTTTATGGTCATTGCGAAGTTCTTTTGAACTTCATAACGTGAGCGTAATCATGATGGTTATATTCCCTAGTGACTATACCTACTGATTACCACGTTATCTAGGTGTAATGACGAGTCGTAGTTTCGGCCAAAATGCGCATTCTTGCGTGTTTTGTAACCAAACTACTTATAGGTATCCAAACCGTTTGTTTTGATACCAAATCTATTTTCTAAATTCGTTAAACATGTTTTAACATGTTTAACTCGTCACTCTTTAGATTAGTGCTTGTGTAGAGTCGTAAGTCAAGCGGACTAAACACCCGCTTAGACTTTCGAACACGACCCGTTTGGTCGATCATTAGGATCCGGCCAAACATGTTTAGTGACCATAGTTGCATAGGGAATAACCTTCCGAGGTTATACCTTATGGACACTTAGGTTTAATTAGTTGTATGATAGGTAGTTTTTATGCCTTAGGTAAATGACCAAAATGCCCTTTTCATGCATAATTGGTAATTAAGAATATGTAACACAAACTTTTGTCACTTAATTGATTATGCAACATATTTAATCATGTTTAGGCATATAATACTTGTCATAGGACTAGTTAGACGCCTCGAACGCGCTTTTGCGCGAACGACACGTTAAAGTTGCTTAAGCTACCTTTATGGGTCACGATGGGTCGAAATTACTTAGGTTAGGGTTCAATTTAGAATGTAGACTTTGTTAAACCATGTCATATGAGTTCCAATACTCATTTGGTTTACAAAACCTCATCCTATCCGATCTTCCGACTTAGGTCCGGTTTATTTATATAGTTATTAGATTGCCGATTGATTCCGTTCTCCCTCTAGCTTTGCTTGGTTGTTGTTCAAGACCTCTAAGCATTCTCAGGTGAGTACATAGTTCCCCTATTTTATTGTTTTCAATTGTTTTGGGGTGATTCATATGTGCTAAATGTTTTCAAGGTTTTAACGATGGTTTTCAAAATGAATTTCGATATTATAACAATGGTTTCAAAAACGATTAAAATCGTTTATCTTAAATTAATAACGATTTCGATATACTAAACAAACTTGTTGGTTGTATTTACATAACGAATAATATCCATTAGTTTTGGCCGAACCGACCAGTATTAGGTTATGGTACCATAGGATCTGACAAATCCCGTTATCAGACTGCACCCATGGTTATGTGTGGGTTAGGTGGGTAACGACTGAATCTGTGATTGTTAATTTACACTTTGGTGGTTTGTTAATGCGAGAAGCGATAGGCGAGATAGTCGAGTCACGAAGGTTTGGATGTTATTAGCGAGACAATCAAAAGTAGTTTTCACGAATTAAAGCGAGAATGATTTAAACGGCTAAAGCGATTTTTAACGAATTAAACGATTTGGGTAAACGATTGGTTTTTGGTTAGTGTTTAGATAACGGGACGGGTGTAATGTGATGAAAGCTTGGTGGATACGCCGCTGGTACTTCCTATATATAAGTGTTTTCATCGTATTACATACCATGGCGTTATTTAGTTCACTTGGGTAAACGATTTTGAAACGATGTCACACAAACGAGGTTTTCGAAATGATATAAACCATACGAGTTTTATTAACGAGATTTATTAACGAGTTTTATTAACGAGATTTATTAACGAGTTTTATTAACGAGTTTTATTAACGATTTAATACGAGATGTTTTACAAATTGGTTTTCTAAAACAAAATGTTTTCGAGTTAAGAATCATGGCTACGAGATTTTATAAATTATGACCAACTTGATTTGAGTTGGTTAATTATGTCGCAATACTACACTTTTCAAAACAAGGTTTTTAATTAAGTATTGCAACATGTAAACTAGCCATGAATCCGACACTCTCAAAAACCTATGTACTCGCCAGCATTTCTTTGCTGACATTGTATTCACATATGTTTCAGGTGTTATTGAATGATGTTGATTGCTAGGATACATGCTCACATAGGACTGGACGAGGCCTTAGTGACTTAATAACAAAGATAGACTATGTTTAACTTGTTTATTTAGATTTCCAGACGATGTAAATATTTAATGTTTAATAAAACGAAACTTCAAATTTCCGTGTGTTTTGAAACAATGATTTTGTTACAACACTCCCCGACGATTCCGCCGCGATTTGTTGTTTTACGCGGTCGGGGTGTGACAGAAAAGTTTAAATACCCGTGACCATAGATAACAAATTAAAGGTCAAATTAAACAATTATGCGATTATGTGATTATGTGTTTATGTGTTCTCCTCTTTGTTTTTGTGTGATCCGATTTTCGTTATCCAAATCCTCATAGAATCTTCCATATCTTCATATGAGGGATTCACAGTAGGATATTCAAAAGGTACTACCTTAAATCCTTAATGGGATTCTACATGGTAGTTAAGACCCTTGGGTTATATAGTACCATTCCATGATTCGAAAAGAGACCCTTGAGTGGTCTAGTTAAAGATTGATTCAGAATCTGGTTAAGAGTGGCATGTGATGATACAGCTGAAATGACCCTATGGTGGTCCAGTCACACTCATCACAGGTTCATTCATTTGGTTTTCCCCTACGCATTATCAAATGCACTATGTGGACTATGCAAGGAATTACGTAATTATGGACACGTACATAATTATAAAAATTCAGTGCACGGAAACCACAGTAAGATTTATCATGTGTAAGAACCAATAGTGACAACAATAATGAAACGTGAACAATGTAATGGAGGTACGGTGGACGCACCAATGGCGCTTCATATACTTGTATATAGGTGTCCCTCTTACATTGCAAGCATGATGTTATTTAAAGTTACTAGAAGTTCAGAACTCTAACCAGTGTTGTTTTATCTTTTCGACTTCATGTTTCAAGCTCTCACAAGTTTCCTCTAAATAAATTTCGGGATGAAATTTCCTGAAGTAGGGGAGACTGTGTCATCTGTGCCTCCACAGCCATCAAACAAATTCCAAATCAACGAAATATTGTATTTCATACTTGGGATTTGTATAAATATGTGTATCATTTGCACATATCAATTCTCGCTCGATTTCGAGCTCTGAATCGCTTTCTGGAAAGTTATCCGCTAACTGGTGCGTAAACGTAATCAGTTTAATGCGAAAAACACTCCGGAATAGTGACATTGGCGTAACATACCTTAAATAACCTTTACATAACTTAGAAATAAGTTTTGGAAGGTTTGGTGTGTCGAAATCAAGTTTATTCGCTTACAGGGACTAATTTCGACAAACTGTGAAAGTATGCCGATTTGTACTGTAACGAACATTTCGGAACATGACCATACGTTAAACAAACCCTAAATATTATTTACATAGCTTAGAAATAGGCTTTGAGGGGTTCGTTGTGCTAAAATAAACTTTTTGGTCATTCAGGGACTAAAAGCGTCAAAAGTGCATAAGTTTGCATTTTCGCGCATTTCTTACGTTCTGAATACATCTGGACTTCCAAAACTTTATGTAATCATTAAAATATTTTATTTTAGTGATTGGCATGATAAAATTCCATTCGTCGCGTAATTTGGATCGTTTTTGCGTTCGTTACGACTTCCGTCGTAATTAACCGAACAACGCAACCATACGACCAAACGAACCGACATCCGAGATATTTTTGAGTATGTTTTGAGTTCCCTATACTTTAACTTCATTTTAGATCCTTGAAATGAGGTTAACGGGGCTTAAACGTGTCAAAAATGAGTCGAAATGCAAGATTCTGAAGTTCAGGGACCAAAATTGTCATTCTGCCGTAGTTATCTTAGGAAGAGACCAAAATGAAAAATCTAAATTCCAGCTTATTCCAGCTGTTCCCCTCATTTGCACATAGTTTTAATGAAACTATGGGCTCCCATGGTTTCACAAAACCATGGGCACATGTGTACGGATGAGATCGAAGCTCGTTTTACCATGGTTTCACAAAACCATGGGCACATGTGTACGGATGAGATCGAAGCTCGTTTTACGATGAACGATCCTAACGGTTCTAGTTTTCCTATAAATAGCTATCCCCTTTCACTTGCAAAACCCACATTGATCTGATTTTGGCTCTCTAAGTTGAATTTTATGCTTCATACCTGAGAGTAAATCGGATCAAAGCTTGCGGAGACCTTTTGTAAGTATTCTTTCGTTCTTTTATCGCTTTTCGAGTCTGAAAGTCAAAATGCGTTTGACTTTCTACGTTGACCAGTTTATGGTCAATGCGAAGTTCGTTTGAACTTCATAACGTGAGCGTAATCACGATGGTTATAGTCCCTAGTGACTATACCTACTGATTACCACGTTATCTAGGTGTAGTGACGAGTCATAGTTTCGGCCAAAATGCGTATTCTTGCGTATTTTTGTAACCAAACTACTTTTGGGTATCAAAAGTGTTTGTTTTGATACCAAACCTGTTTTCTAACTTAACTTAACATGTTTTAGCAAGTTTAGCTCGTTACTTTTAGTTTACTGCTTGTGTAGAGTCATAAGTCAAAGCGGACTAAACACCAGCTTAGACTTTCGAACTAGACCCGTTTGGTCGATCATTAGGATCCGACCAAGCATGTTTAGTGACCATAGTTGCATAGGGAATAACCTTCCGAGGTTATACCTTATGGTTACTTAGGTTTAATTAGTTGTATGATAGGTAGTTTATATGCCTTAGGTAAATGACCAAAACGCCCTTTTCATGCATAATTGGTAATTAAGCAGTTGTAACATAAAATTTTGTCACTTAATCGATTATGCAACATGTTTAGGCATATAATACTTGTCATAGGACTAGTTAGACGTCTCGAACACGCTTTGCGCGCACGACGCGTTAAAATAGCCTAAGCTACCTTAATGGGTCGCAATGGGTCAAAAACACTTAGGTTAGGTTTTGATTTAGAATGTAGGCTTTGTTAAACCATGTCACATGAGTTCCAATACTCATTTGGTTTACAAAACCTCATCCTATCCGAACTTCCGACTTAGGTCCGGTTTATTTATATAGTTATTAGGTTGCCGATTGATTCCGTGCTCCCTCTAGCTTTGCTTGGTTGTTGTTCAAGACTTCTAAGCATTCTCAGGTGAGTACATAGTTCCCCTATTTTACTGTTTTCAATTGTTTTGGGGTGATTCATATGTGCTAAATGTTTTCGAGGTTTTAACGATGGTTTTCAAAACGATTTTCGATATTATAACAATGGTTTCAAAAACGATTAAAATGGTTTATATTAAATTAATAACGATTTCGATATAGTAAACAAACTTGTTGGTTGTATTTGCATAACGAATCATATCCATTAGTTTTGGCCGAACCGACCAGTATTAGGTTATGGTACCATAGGATCTGATAAATCTCGTTATCAGACTGCACCCATGGTTATGTGTGGGTTAGGTGGGTAACGACTGAATCTGTGACTGTATATTTACCCTTTGGTGGTTTATTAATGCGAGAAGCGATAGGCGAGTTGCGAAGGTTTGGATATTATTAGCGAGACAATCAAAAGTAGTTTTCACGATTTAAAACGTGAATGATTTAAACGACTAAAGCGATTTTTAACGAATTAAACGATTTGGGTAAACGGTTGGTTTTTGGTTAGTGTTTAGATAACGGGACGGGTGTGATGTGATGAAAGCATGGTGGATACACCGCTGGTACTTCCTATATATATATATATGTTTTTATCGTATTACATACCGTGGCGTTATTTAGTTCACTTGAGTAAACGATTTTGAAACGATGTCACACAAACGAGGTTTTTGAAATGATATAAACCATACGAGTTTTATTAAACGAGATTTATTAACGAGTTTTATTAACGAGTTTTATTAACTAGTTTTATTAACGAGTTTTATTAACGAATTTTATTAAATAAATGTTTTGGGTTAAGAATCATGGCTACGAGATTTTAGAAATTATAACCAAGTTGATTTGAGTTGGTTAATTATGTCGCAATACAATACTTTTCAAAACAAGGTTTTTAATTAAGTATTGCAACATGTAAACTAGCCATGAATCCGACACTCTTAGAAACCTATGTAATCGCCAGCATTTCATTGCTGACTTTGTTTTCACATATGTTTCAGGTGTTGTTGAATGATGTTGATTGCTAGGATGCATGCTCACATAGAACTGGACGAGGCCTTAGTGACTTAATAACAATGATTGACTACGTTTAACTTGTTTATTTAGATTTCCAGATGATGTAAATATTTAATGTTTAATAAAACGAAACTTCAAATTTCCATGTGTTTTGAAACAATGATTCTGTTACAACACTCCCCGATGATTCCGCCGCGATTTGTTGTTTTACGCGGTCGGGGTGTGACAGAAAAGTGGCTCTAAATCGCTTTCTGGAAGGTTATACGCGCACTGATGCGTTAATATAACCAGTTTAACGCAAAAAACACTCCGGGACAGTGACATAGGCTTAACATACCTTAAATAACCTTTACTTAACTTAGAAATAAGTTTTGGAGGGTTTGGTGTGGTGAAATCAAGTTTATTCGCTTATAGGGACTAATTTCGACAAACTGCAAAAGTATGCCAATTTGTACTGTAACGAACATTCCGCAGCATGACCATAAGTTAAAAATACCCTAAATATCCTTTACATAGCTGAGAAATAGGCTTTGAGGGGTTCGGTGTGCTAAAATAAACTTTTTGGTCATTCAGGGACTAAAGGCGTCAAAAGTGCATAAGTTTGCATTTTCACGCATATCTTACGTTCTGAATACATCTGGACATCCAAAACTTTTTGTAATCATTAAAATATTTAATTTTAGTGATTGGCATGATAAAATTCCATTCGTCGCGTAATTTGGATCGTTTTTGCGTTCGTTACGACTTCCGTCGTAATTAACCGAACAACGCAACCGTACGACCAAACGAACTGACATCCGAGATATTTTTGAGCATTTTTTGAGTTCCCTATACTTTAACCTCATTTTAGAGCCTTAAAATGAGGTTAACGGGGCTTAAACGTGTCAAAAATGAGCCGAAATGCAAGATTCTGAAGTTCAGGGACCAAAATTGTCATTCTGCCATAGTCATCTAAGGAAGGGACCAAAATGAAAAATCTAAATTCTAGCTTGTTCTAGCTGTTCCCCTCATTTGCACATGGTTTTAATGAAACTATGGGCTCCCATGGTTTCACAAAACCATGGGCACATGTGTACGGATGAGATCGAAGCTCGTTTTACGATGAACGATCCTAACGGTTCTAGTTTTCCTATAAATAGCTATCCCCTTACACTTGCAAAACCCACATTGATCTGATTTTGGCTCTCTAAGTTGAAGTTTATGCTTCATACCTGAGAGTAAATCGGATCAAAGCTTGCGGTGACCTTTTGTAAGTATTCTTTCGTTGTTTTATCGCTTTTCGAGTCTGAAAGTCAAACTACGTTTCACTTTCTGCATTGACCAGTTTATGGTCAATGCGAAGTTCTTTTAAACTTCATAACGTGAGCGTAATCACGATGGTTATATTCCCTAGTGACTATACCTACTGATTACCACGTTATCTAGGTGTAATGACGAGTCGTTGTTTCGGCCAAAATGCGCATTCTTGCGTGTTTTGTAACCAAACTACTTATAGGTATCCAAACCGTTTGTTTTGATACCAAATCTATTTTCTAAATTCGTTAAACATGTTTTAACATGTTTAACTCGTCACTCTTTAGATTAGTGCTTGTGTAGAGTCGTAAGTCAAGCGGACTAAACACCCGCTTAGACTTTCGAACACGACCCGTTTGGTCGATCATTAGGATCCGGCCAAACATGTTTAGTGACCATAGTTGCATAGGGAATAACCTTCCGAGGTTATACCATATGGACACTTAGGTTTAATTAGTTGTATGATTGGTAGTTTTTATGCCTTAGGTAAATGACCAAAATGCCCTTTTCATGCATAATTGGTAATTAAGCATATGTAACACAAACTTTTGTCACTTAATTGATTATGCAACATATTTAATCATGTTTAGGCATATAATACTTGTCATAGAACTAGTTAGACGCCTCGAACGCGCTTTTGCGCGAACGACACGTTAAAGTTGCTTAAGCTACCTTTATGGGTCACGATGGGTCGAAAGAACTTAGGTTAGGGTTCAATTTAGAATGTAGACTTTGTTAAACCATGTCATATGAGTTCCAATACTCATTTGGTTTACAAAACCTCATCCTATCCGATCTTCCGACTTAGGTCCGGTTTATTTATATAGTTATTAGATTGCCGATTGATTCCGTTCTCCCTCTAGCTTTGCTTGGTTGTTGTTCAAGACCTCTAAGCATTCTCAGGTGAGTACATAGTTCCCCTATTTTATTGTTTTCAATTGTTTTGGGGTGATTCATATGTGCTAAATGTTTTCAAGGTTTTAACGATGGTTTTCAAAATGAATTTCGATATTATAACAATGGTTTCAAAAACGATTAAAATCGTTTATATTAAATTAATAACGATTTCGATATAGTAAACAAACTTGTTGGTTGTATTTACATAACGAATAATATCCATTAGTTTTGGCCGAACCGACCAGTATTAGGTTATGGTACCATAGGATCTGACAAATCCCGTTATCAGACTGCACCCATGGTTATGTGTGGGTTAGGTGGGTAACGACTGAATCTGTGATTGTTAATTTACCCTTTGGTGGTTTATTAATGCGAGAAGCGATAGGCGAGATATTCGAGTCACGAAGGTTTGGATGTTATTAGCTAGAGAATCAAAAGTAGTTTTCACGATTTAAGACGAGAATGATTTAAACGACTAAAGTGATTGTTAACGAATTAAACGATTTGGGTAAACGATTGGTTTTCGGTTAGTGTTTAGATAACGGGACGGGTGTAATGTGATGAAAGCATGGTGGATACGCCGCTGATACTTCCTTTATATATATGTTTTCATCGTATTACATACCGTGGTGTTATTTAGTTCACTTGGGTAAACGATTTGAAACGATGTCACACAAACGAGGTTTTCGAAATGATATAAACCATACGAGTTTTATTAACGAGATTTATTAACGAGTTTCATTAACGGGTTTTATTAACGAGATTTATTAACGAGTTTTATTAACGAGATTTATTAACGAGTTTTATTAACGAGATTTATTAACGAGTTTTATTAACGAGATTTATTAACGAGTTTTATTAACAAGATTTATTAACGAGTTTTATTAACAAGAATTATTAACGAGAATTTTATTAAATAAATGTTTTGGGTTAAGAATCATGGCTACGAGATTTTATAAATTATAACCAACTTGATTTGAGTTTGTTAATTATGTCGCAATACAATTCTTTTTTCAAAACATTTTTTTAATTAAGTATTGCAACATGTAAACTAGCCATGAATCCGACACTCTCAAAAACCTATGTACTCGCCAGCATTTCTTTGCTTACTTTGTTTTCACATATGTTTCAGGTGTTATTGAATGATGTTGATTGCTAGGATGCATGCTCACATAGGACTGGACGAGGCCTTAGTGACTTAACAACAATGATAGACTATTTTTAAATTGTTTATATAGATTTCAAGACGATGTAAATATTTAATGTTTAATAAAACGAAACTTCAAATTTCCATGTGTTTTGAAACAATGATTCTGTTACAACACTCCCCGACGATTCCGCCGCGATTTGTTGTTTTACGCGGTCGGGGTGTGACAGAAAAGTTGGTATCAGAGCCCATGGTTATAGGGAATTAGGTTATTACTAATGCTTTGACCTAGTCTATAACCTTCCTAGGACCCTAACACAAGATTCTTGTGTTTAGATCTTAAAACAATACCGTCACTTATCCTTAGGTGACAACCACAACAAGAACACAAATTTCAAATCCGCTTCGAAAACCAATCATCTGTTCTAGGATGATTGATTACTAGGTTTTGAACCTTCTAAGTTTTAGAAATCTCGTAAAAGTTTTGTTGGTGCACTAAATGTCTGCTGATTACGTCATTATCAAGTCTTGTGTCTAGGATTGTTTAAATGATCACACTATAGGGTTTAAGTTAGGGTTTTAGGTATGAAACATGAGATTTCGCTTGAGTGGGTTTGTAGTTGCTTGAAGCGAAATCAGCCTAATAGATTTCGCTTGAACAGTCTCAAGCGAAATCACATACTCTATATATAGGGGTTAGGTCATTTGAAGCGAATAAACAGTTGTCATTGTATGTGAGACGAAGTGCTGACGGATTTGTATCAGAAAACTTTGTACAAGCACTCAAATTAATCAGAATAGAAAGATTAAAAGGATTAAAGCTGTTATGACTTTGTTTACGTTGATTCCGCCTTCATATGCAAAGATGAACTACTTTTACTGACGGTTTAAGGTCGTACAACGGTCCAACAAGTGGTATCAGAGCTCAGGACAAGGAGTTCATACCATAGCAGCTTGATATTACCAGATTCTATTCTTTCTACTCATTTCTTTTTAAATTTTTCAGATCTGAACAAGTTCCAACGGTCGAAATGGTCTAATTTTCGAGTATAACTTGTAAAACTGAGTTTTAACAAAGCCTACAAAGTTTCGGATTAAAATTCAGACTAAAACATGTTAAAATTGACCTAAAACAAGGTTTCGCTTGAAAGTAATTCGAAGGTTACAGGTTGATTTCGCTTCAAATCAGATTTCCTGAAGCGAACTAGTTGGTTTCGCTTGAAACTCTGAAGCGAAATTGATTTCTTGAAGCGAAATAGTTGGTTCGCTTGAACAGTTGAAGCGACACTGTTCTGTCAGATTTCGCTTGAAAGTCTGATCAGTTGAAGCGAAATAGTAGATTTCGCTTGAATCATTTTTGTTAATAGATTTCGCTTGAATCAGAACTGTTGTTGAGTTTCGCTTGAAGATTGAAGCGAAATAGTGCATATCAGATTTCGCTTGAACAGTATTATACTACTGATTTCGCTTGAACTTGTTGATTTCTTAAAACCTAAAATTTTTCTAAGTGTTTGACTGATTTCTCAGGTACGTTCACGATGGATGATATTTTCTTGAACCCATTTGGCGATATGTACGCATTCACAGGAAATTCGGGAGACGATACTTCTTCAAATGATGCAAACAAAAGTCCACCGAAAGAAAGAAAGAAAGAAGCTTGGGAATCTGAAAGCGCATTCGGAACGTTCAATAAACCCCCAAAGCTAATGGCTATTGAGGAGTACAGTAGGTGGTCCAGAAAATTCGAAGACTGGTTGATGGCATTCGCATTTCCTAGCTGGAAGAGTTTGAAAAACGGTTATGAACATGGAAAGAAATATGGTGAAACTTTAAGAGCAGCTGAGGAGATTGATTCGTTTGTAGCTGAACAAAAGTGTGTGGCATTGTTATTTCAGTCAGTCCGGGAAGATATAATCTCACTTATCGACTATTCAAATGCAAAAGATCTTTGGGAAAAGTTAGAAAAGAAATGTATAGGTAGTCAAGAAATTAAGAAAAACAAAAAGAAACTTCTTAGGAAAGAGTTTGATCTGTTTGGTTGTCTTAAGAATGAGTCGGTATGTAAAATGATAGAACGATTTGGTCATCTGAAGCTGGAATTAGTAAGACATGAGATTGACATTCCTGAAGAAGATCTTATCGACAAATTGTTTGATTCGTTGCCGGACGAAATGGATTGGGGATATTATGCGCTCATGTTGAAGAATACCATCAAAGAACCAGAAAATCTGACATTAGATTTGCTGATTGAAAAACTCGAGAGTCATGAGCTAGAGTTGAAAAAGACGTACAAAGTTAATCAGTCATCTTATCAACAGAATCTGGATCTGTATTATCCAAAGAGTATGATGCAGAAAGTTACTTCTCCAAAGACTGCGTTTTCTGCTGAGAACGTTTCTTCAGCAAACAAAGAAAGTCAAAGCAATTCAAGCAGTGGAAGTCATAGTGGTTATCACAGTGGATCTACATCTTCTGCAAATCATTCTGATGCAAAGTTTTCTTGCAATATCGCGATAGATTTGAAGAATGCACAGAATTTTGATGCGGAGTCAGCCAAGCAACAAATGGTTTTTCTGGCATCTGTTTTGGAATCCTACGAAGGGTTGGTGGCTGGGAAGATTGGCAATACAAATCTGACAAAAGAAGATTACGATCAGATTGATCCGGAGGAAATGGAACTGATCGATATTCGTTGGGCAATGGCAAGTGCAGTTCGACGTGCACAAAGATTCATGGAAATTACTGGAAGAAAAACAATTGGTGGTGCTTCTACCAAGCTGGGGTTCGATAAATCGAAGGTGACTTGTTTCAAATGTAAGCAGAAGGGTCACTTCAAACGAGAATGTCGAAACGCTTATGCTGATGAGTCAGAGAACCCTTTCAGAGATGATTATTACAAAAAGGCAATCTACCATCAAAATAAATCTGAGCCACCTAGATTGAAGCAGGTTGAAGACAACAGAGACAAATCAAGGGCTCTTGCTGTGATTTATGATGATGAGGGGTATGATTGGAGTAAAGAAGTTCTACCGGAAGAAGATGCGGTGGGTTACGCATTCATGGCAAGCAATGATGAACCTAAGCCATGGAAAGATGATCGTACTGAAGAACAGAAATATCACTACCGGAAGATGGTTACTGAAACAAAGATTATCAGACTTTCTCGTATCTATCTGAATGCAAGGAGAGCTAATAGATGGGATCCAGATAGAGAGTGCTATCTTGATGAGTATGGAAATATTGCAATTGATGATAGTACACTTGATATCGAAGCCATCATTAAGGAGTACAAAGAAGAAGATGAATATTGGCAACACAAGTGGTGGGGAACTCCAACTTCGAAAATGATTGAAGAAGAGAAAGAGAAAGAGAGAAAAGAGAAAGAGGAAAAAGAGAAGAAAGAAAAGCAAGTTGATACAGGCATAATTGATACTACGCAAGAGTTGACAGCTGAAAACCTGGGAGTGATGGCTGACAAAGTGCTAGCTGCAAAGGCACTTGAGGTAGATACTAATTCGGTTACTGAGTCAAAGGGGTCGGTCAGTCAAAGTGTGTCAACAAATGCGTCAGGTAACAAAAATGAGTCAGGTAACAAGATTGACGGGAATGCTGACTGCAAAAAATGCACCAAACAATGCAATTTTTGTAGCACTGTCACGTATCTTAACAATGAGAAAATCAAGAATCTGACAACAAAGGTTAGAAATGTTGAAAATCAGATTCTCGATCGTGACAAAACTGTAAGAGCTTCAACTGAACGGATTAAAGAATTAACAGTTCAAATTGAAAATGATAAAACTGAACGTGAGAAAATAAAATCTGAAAATGAAAAGTTAATTCTTGAAAACCGTCAGATTTCTGAAAAGTTTGAGAAATTGAAAAGCATTGTCAAAGATAGTGATGATCGTAATGGCAAAACATTTAAAGAAAATGAACATCTAAGAGCTGTTTTGAGATTAAAAGAAGAATCGATTAATGAACAACTGGATCAAATTGCTAAACTGAAACTTAAAGTTCAAGAAGCTGAAATTGAGAATGAACGAATCCAGTTGAAGCTTAACAGCTATAAATCAGCAAGCTTTGTTTTGCAGCATATTGTTCCTAAACCTATAGGGAAAAACAAAGATGGCGAGGATGTGTTTTCTGATGGAACGGGTGTAGGTTTTCACAAAGTTCCACCGCCAATTTTAGACAACTACACGAAAAAGCAGTCTAGTTTGGTGGAAATTGAGGAAGAAAGTGAAGTTAAACTTCCTGAAAACATTGATGTCACGTTCACATCTTCCAATGACGAGGGTGTCCAAAGTGATGTGGTGAAAAGTGTGGTAGACAAAGTGCTTAAACCGGATTGTGACACTTCTGAGGAGGATGGGTGTTTCTTTGACAAATACATTCAGAAACCAAAGTCCAAAGACAACTTAAGTGATGAACCGGGTCTTGTGATGTACAAGATGGCTGGATCTGATAAGTTGTATTCGGATTCTGAGTTTCCCATTGAGAATGTTAATGTGAAAAAATTGACAAATGTTTTCAAGTTAGTTGAAGTTGAGTTGTCAGAAATGAACAGTTTGAAACAAACAAAAAGGCAAATGAATTTTGAGAAAGATAAAGCTTATTACAAAAAGCCTATTGTTCCACCACGTTTTTATTATAACAATAGAAACAACTGGTCGGGTGGTTATCAGGGTGGTAAGAGTTATCAGAAAAAGAGTTTTCAAAACAAGAGGTTTACAGAAAAGAAGGTGTTTGTAAATGGTTCAAGTTCACTTTCTGATGAGGAAAATGAAATTTTTTCTAAATCGAATGAAGAGTTCTTTGAGAAAAGAGCTTCACAGTATCAGTTTGAAGGCACGAGTCGAGTAGTTGATACTCGTACTTGTTTTAGATGTGAACAAGTTGGTCATATCGCACGAAAGTGTACATATGTGAAGCCTAGGACTGAAGCTGTGAAGGTTCAACTAAAGAAGGTTGATGTGAAGGGTAAATCACCAATGTATGTTGAGAAGAAAGTGGTTGAGAAGCAAAAAGTTAAAAATGATAACATCAAAATGAAAAATGAATCTGTTAAGAAAGTGGTAACTAAAAATGACAAATTTTATAAACGGGTTGCTTTATCTCAACAAGTTTGGAAACCAAAAACTGAAATGAAAATTTCAACTTCTAAAGTGAAAAAGCCTGATGAATCAATTTCGGTTGATTATAATGAAAATTTTCCATCTTTGAAGGCTAAAAATTTCAAAATTCAAATTGCTAGAGTCAA
This sequence comes from Helianthus tuberosus, assembly GCA_030545235.1. NCBI lineage: Eukaryota > Viridiplantae > Streptophyta > Magnoliopsida > Asterales > Asteraceae > Helianthus > Helianthus tuberosus. The sequence continues at coordinate 194,778,336 of CM060366.1, forward strand.
GGTTACACCTAAGGCTGATGAGGCCTGGGTGGATACCATGTTCGTATAAGCAGTTTGAATTGCCGGAGCTTCCTGGATTGCGAAGCATGAATCGGCATCTTTCTTGAAGTTGTTTAAGTTGTAGTTTGTGGTATATGCAGGATCTTCCAAGAGCCATTTCAAGATGGATCATGGATAGTGGCGCATCTCGACATATGACAGGAAAAACTGCATTGCTGTATGATGTGAGAAACATTAATGGTGGTTATGTGGGATTTGCTGGTCATGAAGGTGGTCGAATTGTTGGTGAAGGAACGTTATCTAATGGGATTGTAACGTTTGAGAGAGTTAACTACATCACTGAGCTGGAGAACAATCTGCTTAGTATCTCGCAGATTTGTGACAATCAGTATACTACTCACTTTACTGATAAAGAATGTTTGATTTTGAAACCTGGTTTTGTTGTTCCTGAAGAATGGATTATTATGAGGGCACCTAGAGTGAATGATTTATATGTGTTAGATATGTCTGTAGCAACTACAACTACTGGTCAAGCACATTGTTTCGTGTCTAGAGCAACTGAGAAAGAATCAAGATTGTGGCACAGAAAGATGGGGCATATACATCTTAGGAAGATGAATCACTTGGTGCACAATGATTTGGTATTGGGAGTGAATATCAAAGGTTTTCATCTGGAAGGGGAGTGCATTAGCTGCATCAAAGGCAAGCAGAAGAAAAAGTCACACCCTACAAAGCAAGTCAATTCAGTTTCGAGACCTCTGGAAAGACTTCACATGGATTTGTTTGGTCCGGTGAATGTCAAGAGCATTACAGGAGATTATTATTGTTTGGTCGTTACTGATGATTATTCCAGATTTTCGTGGGTATCTTTCTTGAAGACGAAAGATGAAACATTTGACAGTTTGATGGGTTTGTTCAGAAAGATTGAGAATTTGTACCAGAGGCGTATCAAGAGAATTCGAAGTGATAATGGTACTGAATTCAAGAACAGTAAGATGGAAGAATTTTGTGATGAAAGAGGTATTTTGCATGAGTTTAGTGCTCCGTACACTCCGCAGCAGAATGGAGTCGCAGAACGCAAAAATCGGACACTAATCGAGACAGCTAGAACTATGCTCGCAGATTCAAAGTTACCGATAAATTTTTGGGCTGAAGCTGTTTCTGCCGCATGCTATACGCTCAACAGGGTTCTTACTGTCAAGAAGTTCAACAAAACATGCTTTGAGCTAATCAATAACCGCAAACCGAATTTGAAGTATCTAGAACCGTTTGGGTCACCTTGTACGGTTATAGAACCTTTTGGAAAGTTTGGTCCGAAGTGCATTGAGGGTATATTTGTTGGTTATTCAAATCCATTGCGACGTGTCTTCATTCCAAGTGAGAAGCGGATTATTGAAGCTGCAAATGTTGAATGTCAAGGTTATACTATGCCGCCGCAGAATCCTGGTGATTCATGGCGTTATCATTATGACAAACTTTGGGATTCGTTTGACATGAGAGAAGAATCGGAGGAAGATGAAGATTTCTTTGATGAGTTGGATATTTTACGTGAATATGAGTCACAGCTACGATTCCCAGCTGAGTATTCGAGGAGACCACGGGAAACTTCAAACGATGATGAAGCAGGTCCAAGTAATGCTGGTGAACATGATGATGTCCAACAAAATGAAGTTGCTCAAGATAATCAGTCGGCTCAGAATGATAATCTAGAAGCTGAAAACATGCCAGTATTTGATCATGGTGATTCAGATTCAAATTCTGAGGGGGAGCAAATTCAGATTTCAGGTCAAACAAACCAAGTTGGTGAACAAGATGCAGAGCAGAATGTTATTACTAATCTGGAGGGAAATGTAGAGGTTCCGAGTGAAGTGATGCCGCGAACTTTTTCATATCATCCAGAGGAGTTGATTATAGGAGAATTGCAAGCTGGTGTTCGCACTCGAAATCAGATTGATAAAGGGCTTACATGTTTTTATACAAAAGTTGCTCCTTTGCAAACTGAATTCTCATTAAGTTGTTTTATTTCGCAGGTTGAGCCAAGAACTTACAAAGAGGCGCTTACTGAAGACTCTTGGGTCAATGCTATGCAGGAGGAACTTAGTCAATTTGAGAAATTGGGAGTGTGGAAGTTAGTTGATTTGCCGGATGGTCAGAGAAAGATTAACACCAAGTGGGTGTTTAAGTGTAAGAGAGACGATAGAGGAGTTGTCGTAAGGAACAAAGCTCGACTCGTTGTTCAGGGATTTAGTCAACAGGAGGGAATTGATTTTACCGAAGTCTATGCTCCTGTAGCACGACTAGAGGCTATCAGAATTTTCCTAGCATTTGCGTCTTGGAAGAACTTTAAAGTTTATCAGTTGGATGTTAAATCGGCGTTTCTTTATGGGAAGGTTAAAGAGGAGGTTTATGTCGGTCAGCCGCCGGGCTTTACCGATCCAATCCACAAAAACAAGGTCTACTTATTGGACAAAGCGCTGTATGGTTTACATCAGGCCCCGAGAGCCTGGTATGAGACTTTGTCTCAACACCTACTAGCTAACAAGTTCATTCGTGGAAAAGTGGATGCCACTCTCTTCACTAAAGTCGTTGATGGTCATCTTCTGATAGTTCAAATTTATGTGGATGATATAATCTTTGGGTCGACAAATGAAAATCTATGCAAAGATTTTGAATCAGTGATGAAGCAGAAGTTTGAAATGTAATCAATGGGGGAGATGAAATTCTTTCTGGGATTACAAGTTGAACAACTTCCTGAAGGAATTTTCATTCATCAGTCAAAGTATGTTCATGATATTCTAGAGAAATTTGGGATGTCAAGTTCTACTCCAGCTGCTACCCCACTTGCAACAAATCATGGGATTCACCCAGATCTCACCGGAGACAGGGCTGATGAAACTTTTTACCGATCCATGATAGGTTCTCTAATGTACCTAACTGCTTCACGTCCTGATATTATGTATCCAACGTGCCTCGCAGCAAGATTTCAGTCTAACCCGAGAGCATCGCACATGATCATTGTGAAGAGGATATTGCGCTACCTGAAAGGAACTCCTTCATTGGGGTTGTGGTATCCTAGAAAAGGCGATTTTACGCTCGAAGGGTATTCCGATTCGGATTTCGGATGCTGCAAAGTCAATTCAAAATCAACAACTGCAGGATGCCAGTTCTTTGGTCCTAGATTGGTTACCTGGCAGTGTAAGAAACAAACGTCTGTGGCGTTATCTACTTGTGAAGCGGAGTACGTATCTGCTAGCAGTTGCTGCTCTCAGATCTTGTGGATACAGCAACAGATGCGCGACTACGGTTTGCAGTTTCTTAACACACCTCTTTTTGTTGATAATGAGGCCGCAATAAATATAACTAAAAATCCAGTACATCACGCTAAAACTAAACACATAGAAATTCGACATCACTTTATTCGTGATTGCTTTGAGAAAAAAGTTGATACGAATTGAGAAAATCCACACTGACGAACAGAAAGCTGATTTACATACCAAAGCTTTTGATAAAAATCGGTTTAAATATTTGTTAAAACTGAATGGTATGAAGTTTCTGTTGGTGTCGGATGGCATAATTGGCGTTGATGAGGGTACTGTTGCGGATGAAGACGAGAAACAATCTGCAATGGTTTGTCGAATTTTTACTTGTTTTGGTATTTAGGGGGAGTAGATGTTTGTACATAGTTTATTTTCAGAAAATATAAAAACAGTAAAAAATGCAAAAATACAAAAACATGATAAAATGAAAAAGAGCTTGTGTATATAGGGAAAATGATAGTACATCAGCTAGACGATCACAGTATGCTAAAGATTTGGATAGTTTAAAAGAGTTAAACAATCTTACTGATGATGTGTCGATAGGTTTTCGTACATTTAGTAGATTTATTTGGGATATAAACCTAAATTCAAACTTGTGAATTCGTGGGGAACACTACTTGGATATATAGGTAACCCCTGAAATCTCGTTTGAAAGGTCTCGTAATCTGATATACTAGGTCTTTATACTCTATGATGTCTGGGGTATTATTCAGGGACTTCTGCTGAACGGTAGTTCTGACCTAGTCCCTGGCTAATACTTGCTTCAATGCTTGAAACATAGCATTAAACCCTCAGCATGCTGAAACAATAAAATTGATATATGCTGCTGTTGTAAGCAAAAAGATCCTCTAAAGGGGACACACCAAAAAGTCGAAGCTGATATCTCTCTGTGTATACGGAAGTATCGATCTGAGATCCCTCGGCCCTCGCATACCTAAATTATATACAGATATCATTGTAGTATTCTCACCTGTAAGACTGATTATTGGGATTCTGGATACGGGAGTATATTCAAGAGGTGGGACACATGAATGATCTAAGTTCTTAATTCATCTAAATCGTATCCTGAGTAAGTTGAAATTTGTGTGGGAATTTAAGATGGATCAGTATATCGACAATCGAGGTAAATTGTTTAAGTCTGAGTATGTATTGTAGCTTAACGGTACTTGTGATTTGTCTGAAAAGCTGATATGATTCCCTGACACACTCACAAATATATGTTTGTAAATAGTTTACTTTGTTTACTTTCTGCAATTTAAGTTTTCTGTATTTCATTTCTTAGTTTAGATTACTTTGATAAAATTCAAAAAGATTTTTATTTCTGCTTTATTTTTCCGACAAACCAAAGTAGAGAGTTGATTGTTGGATTCTCAGATGTTTGAAGCAGATGCAGGAAATTCTGGACTGAAGAATGAGGAGAGCTTACTTTGAAGAAGTTTGAATTATTTGGAATGACAAAAACAAGTTCATTAACTTGATACTTGTTATTTTCAGAAAATGTTTGAAATTGTTGTTTTAAAATCAGTATTGATTCGTCAAAAGATCAACCAAGGTCATTAATTTGAACTTGGTAGATTAATTGAGTAATCAGGGTCATTAACTTGGACCTGAATACTTGAGTGGATTGTTAAAGCTGATTGAATTTATATTTTATTGTTGAAAAGATAGAATGGTTATGTTTGTTGGTTGAGTAACAGGATTGGACTTCATTATTTCCAATGGAAGCAAATTGACAAAGCTTGAACCAGATTTCTCAGATTCTAGCATATTGAGAGGGGGAGTCTGTGAAAGGGGGAGTCTGGATCAACAGTCAAAGGGAAGATTGAAGTTTAAAGTTTAAAGATTGAAGATAAAGATTGATGAGAGTTTTTACAATGTTTGAAGATTGTTAAAGACAAAGACTTGAAGCCAAAGACTTCATCAACATCCAAGGGGGAGTCTGTTGGTGCACTAAATGTCTGCTGATTACGTCATTATCAAGTCTTGTGTCTAGGATTGTTTAAATGATCACACCATAGGGTTTAAGTTAGGGTTTTAGGTATGAAACATGAGATTTCGCTTGAGTGGGTTTGTAGTTGCTTGAAGCGAAATCAGCCTAATAGATTTCGCTTGAACAGTCTCAAGCGAAATCACATACTCTATATATAGGGGTTAGGTCATTTGAAGCGAATAAACAGTTGTCATTGTATGTGAGACGAAGTGCTGACGGATTTGTATCAGAAAACTTTGTACAAGCACTCAAATTAATCAGAATAGAAAGATTAAAAGGATTAAAGCTGTTATGACTTTGTTTACGTTGATTCCGCCTTCATATGCAAAGATGAACTACTTTTACTGACGGTTTAAGGTCGTACAACGGTCCAACAAGTTTGGGTCTTATAATGTGAACACGTGCAAACTGGAAGGGTGAATGCCTGTACCCTGAGTTTTCTGTCTAAGGCTAGAGTGTTCGTACAAATCCGCAGTATCGGACCAGTCATTCTTACCTGGGAACTCTTGGGGTGAGTGTTCACTTATGGGCAAGCATGTCTTCAGTGATACATTAATATGACCCGTTTACTTTGATTAGTCACCGTCTCATTTGTTTGCCTTAGGTAACAAACAAATGATCGCAATTTCTATGCGTTGTCGTTCTGTTTTAATTATCCGATAACATTTCACTTGTTTTCTCCTATGTCTTTCATTTCCTCTAGAATGTCTCTTCATCGCAACGAGACTCAAATGTCCGAGCAAACTGCCAAATTTGCCCAGCGAATAGGCGAAGTAATCCTGAAGACTGTGGATTTAGGTATCGCCATGTCTCGTCTCAATAATGAAGCCACCCAAGCAGCATCGAAAGAAGCAGAAGCTGAGCCTTCAAAAAGTCAAAGAAGCATAAAGCTCCAAAGGGTCCCGTAGCCGTTACACCAAATCATGCAAAACCTAGCCAGGTGGCAGCACCACCAGCCAAGAAGCCGTACTTAGGAACTGCTCCTCTGTGCAATCAGTGTAACCTCCACCACTATGCCAGTGTCAAATGTCGGAAATGTTTCAACTTTGGACTCATTGGTCATTTGGCACGAGACTGTCGTTCAGTCACTGTGCTAAACCAAGCTTTTCAGAACCCCGTTCAATTTCAAGCAGGTCCAACACAGGCTCGTTTTCCTCCTGGTATTTGCTACACCTATGGCGAGACGGGTTATGTCAGGGACAGATACCCAAAGATTTTCAATGCAAATCCGACCCACGGATGAGCATTTGGCCGATTAGAAGAAGTGCCTGCTTTGAATAATCCGAATCTTATGTTTATGTTTCTAGTGTTTTCCTTTGAACTCGGAAACAATCGATTTTGTTTATAAATAAATCTTTATTTGCAATTCTAATGTACAAATATAGTTGCATGTGTGTATGGTATACCCCTACGATACCGACACCAAAGAACCGCATTTGTAGTTCTCTCGTTCATATGATCGCTCATGAATTCCTCGAAAATTCTAAATGCTCGTTTCATTCTAAGAAACGAAGTGGCAATTTGAGTAATCATCTTTTTCTTTTGACCTCACACCGATGCAACTTGGGAGTTTCAACATTATCATAGGGATGGATTGGTTAACCAAACATCATGCTGAGGTGATTTGTTTCGATAAGATTGTTCACATTCCTCTTTTATCTGGGGATGTTCTGGAATTCATGGCGAGAAACCTTCTGGTGGATTGAAGCTCATGTCGTGTACAAAGGCCCAAAGTTATCTACGAAAAGGATATGTTGCTTTTCTGGCACATGTCACCGAGGAGAAAGGCAAGAGCAAGAGTATTCAGGATATTCCGATTGTTCGGGATTTTCCAGAGGTGTTTCCTGATGAACTGCCTGGTTTGCCTCCAGTTCGTCAAGTCGAGTTTCATTTTGACCTTGTACCCAATACCAACCCAATTGCGAAAGCACCTTATCATCTTGCAGCGTCCGAGATGCAAGAATTATCGAAACAGCTTCAAGAGTTGTCTGATAAAGGATTCATCCGTCCGGGCTTTTCACCTTGGGGAACTCCTGTCCTCTTTGTGAAGAAGAAAGATGGATCTTTTCGAATGTGTATCGATTATCGTAAGCTTAGTAAGCTTACCATCAAGAATCGATATCCCCTACCTCAAATCGATGATCTCTCTGATCAACTGCAAGGTGCTACCTATTTTTCCAAGATCGATCTGCGTTCTGGGTATCACCAACTTCGTGTTCTCGAAGGAGATATTCCCAAAACAGCCTTCCGCACAAGATATGGGCATTACGAGTTTACTGTCATGCCTTTTGGTTTGACGAATGCCCCAGCTACCTTCATGGACTTAATGAATAGGGTCTGTAAACCTTATTTAGACAAGTTCATCATTGTGTTCATCGACGATATTCTCGTTTATTCAAAGTCTCGAGCCGATCACGAGCAACACCTTCGTTTGACATTGGAACTCCTAAAGAAGGAACAAACTTTTCGCTAAATTCTCCAAGTGTGAATTTTGGCTTAAAGAAGTTCAGTTTTTGGGTCATGTAGTCAACAAGCAGGGTATTCATGTGGATCCATCCAAATTGCTGCAATTAAGGATTGGAATACACCAACGACACCTACAGAAGTTCATTCTTTTCTTGGTCTCCCTGGTTATTATCGTTGTTTTATTTCAAACTTCTCGAAGATCACGGTGCCACTCACTGCTTTGACTCAGAAGAATAAGCCTTTGGAGTGGGGATATAAGCAAGAAGAAGCGTTCCAAACGCTGAAACGGAAGCTATGAGATGCTCCTGTTTTGTCCTTGCCCAATGGAAACGATGATTTCGTTGTCTTTTATGACTCGTCGAATCTAGGCCTTGGTTATGTTCTTATGCAATGAGGTAAAGTCATAGCATATACGTCAAGACAGTTGAAAGTTCACGAAAAGAACTACACAACTCATGATCTTGAGTTAGGTGTTGTGGCATTTGCTCTCAAAATCTGGAGACACTACCTCTATGGAACGAAGTGTGTGGTTTTCACAAGACCACAAAAGTCTCCAGCTCATTCTTAATCAAAAGGAGCTGAACATGAGGCAACAACAATGGGTTGAACTCTTGAACGATTACGATTGCGCAATTCGCTACCTTCCTGGTAAGGCGAATATCGTAGCCGATGCGCTTAGTCGAAAGGAACGAGTCAAGCTTCATTACGTTCAAACTCTATCTGATATTCAAATCTTTTGTCCTTCAAGCACAACGATCTTGTGTAAACGAAGGCTTATTGAAATATGAGCTAGCACTTCAACTCGAGCTTAAACTCGAAGCGAAAGGGGCGATGGGTTGCTCTATTTTAAGAACCCTTGTGGATGATTATCGCCCAAATCGGAGCCCTGATTGGATTCCTTGTACACCTTAATATGTACATTACAACTCAATAAGGACAAACCGAATTTCTACTAATATCTTCCTATCTTCATAGTTAGATTCTTGAAAATATTTAAAGTGCCAAATGAAATCCACAGATTGGATTCCTGGTATGCTTTAAATACCCGTGTCCAAAGATAACAAATTCAAGGTCAACTTAAACAATTATGCGATTATGTGATTATGTGTTTATGTGTTCTCCTCTATGTTTTTGTGTGATCCGATTTTCGTTATCCAAATCCTCATAGAATCTTCCATATCTTCATATGAGGGATTCATAGTAGGATATTCAAAAGGTACTACCTTAAATCCTTAATGGGCTTCTACGTGGTAGTTAAGACCCTTGGGTTATATAGTACCCTTCCATGATTCGAAAAGAGTCCCTTGAGTGGTCTAGTTAAAGATTGATTCAGAATCTGGTTAAGAGTGGCATGTGATGATACAGCTGAAAGGACCCTATGGTGGTCCAGTCACACTCATCACAGGTTCATTCATTTGGTTTTCCCCTACACATTATCAAATGCACTGTGTGGACTATGCAAGGAATTACGTAATTATGGACGCGCACATAATTATAAAAATTCAGTGCACGGAAACCACAGTAAGATTTATCAAGTGTAAGAACCAATAGTGACAACAATAACGAAACGTGAACAATGTAATGGAGGTACAGTGGACGCACCAATGGCGCTTCATATACTTGTATATAAGTTTCCCTCTTACATTGCAAGCATAATGTTATTTAAAGTTACTAGAAGTTCAGAACCCTAACCAGTGTTTTTTTATCTTTTCGACTTCATGTTTTGAGCTCTCACAAGTTTCCTCTAATTAAATTTCGGGACGAAATTTCCTGAAGTAGGGGAGACTGTGACATCTGTGCCTCCACGACCATCGAAAAAATACCAAATCAATGAAATGTTGTGTTTCATGATTGGGATTTGTATAAATATGTGAATCATTTGCACATATCAACTCTTGTTCGATTTCGGGCTCTAAATCGCTTTCTGGAAGGTTATACGCGCACTTATGCGTAAATATAACCAGTTTAATGCAACAAACACTCCGGGACAGTGACATAGGCTTAACATACCTTAAATAACCTTTACATAACTTAGAAATAAGTTTTGGAGGGTTTGGTGTGGCGAAATCAAGTTTATTCGCTTACAGGGATTAATTTCGACAAACTGCGAAAGTATGCCGATTTGTACTGTAACGAACATTCCGGAACATGACCATAAGTTAAATATACCCTAAATATCCTTTACATAGCTGAGAAATAGGCTTTGAGGGGTTCGGTGTGGTAAAACAAACTTTGTCACACCCCGACCACGTAGAACAACGAAACGTGGCGGAAAACGTCTTGGAGTGTTGTAACAGAATCATTGTTTCATAACACATGGAAATTGAAATATTGTTTTATTGAATAAAAGAGTTACAATGTCTTGACAATCAAAGAAACATAACATAAATAACTAGTCTTGCATCTTTTATTGTCACTAAGGCCCAAGTCCGCCTATGTGTACCTTGATAAGTCCTATGCATCATCTCCTGAAAACACATGTGAAAATAGGTACGTCAGCATAAAAATGCCTGTGAGACACATAGGTTTTGTGAAAACAGAAAGTTATGACTTATGTTTGAGAAAATGTTTAGTCATGAACCTTGAAATTTTGCTTTGTCTTGTAAATCATTTGAAAAACGATAAGATCTGATGATATGTATAATTAAGAGAATAATGTATGGTTAAATGAATAACCATGTAAAATGAGTTTGTATAAAATAAATTGTATGTAAATTAATGTCTTGTGAAAAGTATGTTATTTGTATAAAATGTTATATGTCCAAATTGAAATGATTCGAATAACGCTACAATATGTGATACCATACAAACACATATATATAGGAAGTACCAGCGGCGTATCCACCATGCTTGTATCATATTACACACGCCTCATTACTTAAATCACTTACTCAAACCAAACCAACAACGTAAGATGTTTATGTTTACACCAATTGCCAAATGTATTGAATAATATGTCAAAATGTTTATGTCAAGATGTAAGTCATGTAATGTATAACCAATGTCAATAATGTTTATGTGTCAAATGTAAATCATGTAATGTGTAGCCAATGTAAATAATGTTTATGTGTCAAATGTAAATCATGTAATGTGTAACCCAAAATGATATGTATGGCTAGTGAAATATATCAACTAAACCATATGCACAAAACAAAGTATTGAATTAAAACATGGTTTAAATCAAAGCTATGTTCTCTGGAACAAATGCATGTTATACTGATATAAACATCTATACGGTATTGTTAGAATGCATACATCCAAGCCTTGAGACTGTGGCGATAAACCCTTAAACAAATTAAAGGTTTATCTAAGTTATGTGTATCGAATTCGGTCATTCCTTTCATCCAAACCTACCCAGGATGTCTGGAACGGGAGTTGTCAATTCCTATGGTACCACTACCTACTAACGAACGGCGTGATCGGTGTTAATGAATGTATATTGATCCATCAAAACAAACCAAATATCATATCAAAATGTAAGCATGTGAATGAATAATAAATGTACTAAGTATGATGAACATACATAGTATGTAATGTAATGTAAAACAATGTACTAAGTATGCACACAATGAGCATACATAGCATAAAATGTAATGTAAAATAATGTACTAAGTACGCACACAATGGGCATACATAGCATAGAATGTAATGTAAAATAATGTACTAAGTACGCACACAATGGGCATACATAGCATAAAATGTAATGTAAAATAATGTACTAAGTACGCACACAATGGGCATACATAGCATAAAATGTAATGTAATGTAAAATAATGTACTAAGTACGCACACAATGGGCATACATAGCATAAAATGTAATGTAAAATGATGTACTAAGTACGCACACAATGGGCATACATAGCATAGAATGTAATGTAAAATAATGTAAAATAATGTACTAAGTACGCACACAATGGGCATACATAGCATAAAATGTACTGAAATCATGTACTAAAAATGTACTAATGAACATAGCAAGTATATGATGTGAAAACAGGAAAGCATGAAAGTAACAAGTAGGCACATGTATTTCACCCCAAAACAGTTTGGAAAACAGTAAAAGAGGGGTCTATGTACTCACCTGAGATTGCTCAGACGTCCTAAGATAACCACCAAGCAATGCTAGAGATCACAGAATCAAACGGCACCTAATATAGGTAACTATGTTAATAAACCGGACCTAAATCGGAGGATCTGATAGAATGAGGGTTCATAAACCAAACGAGTATGGAGACTCATGTAATATGGTTTAACAAATCCTACATACTAAATGAAACCTAACATAAGTGCTTATGACCCATTACGACCCGTTTAGGTAGCTTATGCTACTTTAACGCGTCGTTCGCGTGAACGCGTTCGGACCGCCTAACTAGTCCTATGACAAGTAGAATATGCCTTAAAATGTCTAATATTGTCGCCAAATCAGTTTAGATGTCAAAAGTTATGTCACATATGTTTATAATGAATTTTGGCATCAAAGGGGTATTTTGGTAATTTACCTAAGGCATATAAACTACCTATCATACAACTACTTAAACGTCGTGACCATAAGGTATAACCTCAGAAGGTCATTCCCTACATACTATGGTCACCTAATGTATTTGGTCGGATCCTAATGATCGACCAAATGGGTCGGGTTCGAAGGTATAAGCGATTTATTAGATCGCTTACCCTTACGACCCTAGACAACGTGGTAATCAGTAGGCATAGTCACAAGGGACTATAAACATCGTGATTACAATCACGTTGCGAAGTTCAAACGAACTTCGCATTGACCATAAACTGGTCAACGCAGTTTGACTTTCAGACTCGAAAAGCAATAAAAGAACGAAGGAATACTTACGAAGGGTCCCCGAATGCTAATCTTGATTCAAGTAGCTCAGGTATGAAACAAAGGTTTCAACTTCGAGCTCCTCAAATCAGATTATAGTGGGTTTTGCGATGAAGTGTGTTGGGTATTTATAGATTTCAGTTCACCGTTAGGATCGTTTCTTGGATAACGTGCTTTGATCTTGGCCATACACCTCAAGACAATGGTTTTACAAAACCATGTGAGCCCCTAGTATTGCCCAATACCATGTGCAAGTGGATTAGGAGTGCACAACAGCTGTTAACAGGTTGTTAAACTGAGTTTTCGGATCTGGGAGCCTGATGCGGGCTGCGTAAGGTATGGCCCTGGTTTTACGCGGGCCGCCTGGAGTCCTGATCAGAAAACAACTTTCAAAAATGACAGTTTTGGTCCCTGTTGGTGTTTAAACTCATTTCCGACACTTCTAAGGCCCGTCAAGCCAACGTTAAGGCCCTAAAATGATGCTTAAACATTGTGGTCATGAAAAATACTCAAAAATATGCCGGATGTCGGCTCGTTTGGTCATACGATCGCGATGTTCGCTTAATTACGACGGAATGCGCATAAGCGCGAAAAACGATCCAAAATGCGTGACGAATGGATTTTTCTTATGCCAAACACTAAAATAAAATATTTTAGTGGTTACATAAATTTTTGGATGTCCGGATGTATTCAGAACGTAAGTTATGCGCGAAAATGCAAACTTGTGCACTTTTTGACGCTTTTAGTCCCTGAATGACCCAAAAGTTTATTTTAGCACACCGAACCCTTCAAAGCTTATTTCTAAGCTATGTAAAGGATATTTATGGTATGTTTAACTTATGGTCGTGTTCCGGAATGTTCGTTACAGTTCAAATTGGCATACTTTCGTAGTTTGTCGAGTTTAGTCCCTATAAGCGAATTAACTAGTTTTTGACATACCAAAGCCTTCAAAATTTATTTCCAAGTTATGTAAAGGTTATTTAAGGTATGTTAAGTATATGTTGATGTTCTGGAGTATTTGTCGCATTAAACTGATTACGTTTACGCACCAGTTTGCGTATAACTCTCCAGAAAGCGATATAGAGTTTGAAATTGAACAAGAATTGATATGTGCAAATGATACACATATTTGTACAAATCCCAAGTATGAAATACAATATTTCATTGGTTTGGTATTTGTTTGATGGTCGCAGTGACCCAGGTGTCACAGTCTCCCCTACTTTAGGAAATTTCGTCCCGAAATTTATTTAGAGGAAACTTGTGAGAGCTTGAAACATGAAGTTGAAAAGATCGAACAACATTGGTTAGGGTTCTGAACTTCTAGTAACTTTAATAACATCATGATTGCAATGTAAGAGGGATACTTATATACAAGTATATGAAGCGTCATTGGTGCGTCCACCGTACCGCCATTACATCGTTCTCATTTTGTTATTGTTGTCGCTATCGGTTCTTACACATAATAAATCTTACTGGGTTTCTGTGCACTAAATTTCATAATTATGTATGCGTCCATAATTAGACAATTCCAAGCATAGTTCACACAGCCTATTTTATAATGTGTAGGAGAAAACCAAATGAACAAACCTGTTATGAGTGTGACTAGACCACCATAGAGTCCTTTTAATTAAATCAATAAATGATCTAAATAGACTATCAAGGAGTCTGTTCGGCTACATCACTAGATGTCGTTCTTAACCAGATTCTGAATCAATCTTTTTGACTAGACCACTAAAAGGGTCTCTTATGAATCATGGAGTGGTACTATATAATCCAAGGGTCTTAACTATTACATAGAAGCCCATTAAGGATTTAAGGTAGTACCTTTTGACTATCCTGCTATGAATCCCTCATATGGAGATATGAAAGATCCTGCGAGGATTTAGATAACGAATATCCAGAGTATAAAAACACAAAATGCATAAAAGAAAACATAAGATGAATAAACACATAGTCACATAACCACAAAATTGTTTAACTAGAAGTTTGTTCTGCTAACAGAGCACATGTATTTAAAGCACACTAGGAATCCATTCCTTGGATTTCATTTGGTACTTTAAACATTATCAAGAATCTAACTATAAAGATAGAAAGATTTTTAAAAGAAAAATTCGATTTCGATTATAAGGAACCAAAATGTTCGAATTTAGGTACAAAAGGAATCTAATTAAGGATTCTGATTTAAATGATAATCATCCACAAGGGTCTAAATGTGAAGATAAAAAGATCCCATATGGATTTTAGAAGTTGAAGATGTTTTGAAACCTGTTTTGAAACCTTTTACTGGATGTGCTTAAGTCAAAACATGAAGTAAAAATGCTTATGAAGTTGAGATGCTAGATATGTCAAGGCGACATATGAAGCAAAATCTGAAAGTTAAGTCAAGGTATGAGGAAAAATACTTTTGAAATCATAAAGTAGGTGTACTAGGTAAGTATTTTTATAAAAATGTTTTAAAATCATGCGAGATGAATTTTGAAATTATGTATAAGGTTTTTGGAAAATATGAATGATGCTTTTCGAAATCATGCACTTGATAGAAAATATACTGTGTTAATATTGTTTTCAGACTATATGAAATATTTTGAAATTATGAGGGTTGTTTTTGAAAGCATAGCCAATGTTTTTGAAATAACATAGATAATGCTTTTAAAAAAAATTGTTTTCAAACTATATGAAATGTTTTGAGATCATGAAGATTGTTTTTGAAATACTTGTACTGTGAAAAAAATCAAAACGTAATGGGTATGAGATTTGAAAATACCCTTAGTTATCTAACCAAGGATTCGAAGGCACAGATGTGCAGAAGCATGATTACTCATAATGTCACTTTATTTTCTGTACTTTGTTTCTTAGGGTGAAACGAGTACTTAAAATTTTCGAGGGAATCATGAGTGATCATTTGAAAGAGAGAATCACAAGAGTAGTTTGTAAGGAACACAATTCCTTAATACAGGTATCATAGAGAATTTCCATTTACTCATGTAACTACACTTGTATATCAGGATTGTGAACAACGATTTATTTATAAACAAAACAGATTGTTTCACATTACAAGAGAACAGAAGAACAAAAGCATAAGACAACAACTTCTAATCAGTCAACTGCTCATCCGTGGGTTGGATTTGCATTAGCAAGCTTTGGGCAATCCCTTAGGAAATGGCCCATCTCGCCACAGTTGTAACAGGACCCTGGTGAGAAATGAGCTTGAGCAGGATTGTTACCATCTTGATTTGGACCACTTTGGTTTGGGTTAATTCGACAGGCACTTGCCAGGTGACTAACTTGTGACACCTGGGTCACTACGACCATCAAACAAATATCAAGCCAATGAAATATTGTATTTCATACTTGGGATCTGTATAAATATGTGTATCTTTTGCACATATCAACTCTTGTTCGATTTCAAGCTCTAAATCACTTTCTGGAACGTTATACGCGCACTAATGCGTAAATATATCCAGTTTAATGCAATGAACACTCCAAAATAGTGAAATAGGCTTAACATACCTTAAATAACCTTTACATAACTTAGAAATAAGTTTTGAAGGCTTTGGTATGGCAAAATCAAGTTAAATCGCTTACAGGGACTAAAGTTGTAAAACTACGAAAGTATGCCAATTTGAACTGTAACAGACATTCCGGAACATGACCATAAGTTAAACATACTATAAATATCCTTTACATAGCTTAGAAATAGGCGTTGAAGGGTTCGGTGTGCTAAAATAAACTTTTGGGTCATTCAGGGACTAAAAGCGTCAAAAAGTGCCCAAGTTTGCACTTTCGCGCATAACTTACGTTCTGAATACGTGCGGACATCCAAAAATTTATGTAAGCACTAAAACATTTTATTTTAGTGTTTGGCATAAGAGAAATCCATTCGTCGCGTCATTTGGATCGTTTTTCGCGCTTATGCGCATTCCGTCGTAATTAAGCGAACATCGCGATCATACGGCCAAACGAACCGACATCTGCGATATTTTTGAGCACATTTTAAGTTCCCTATACTTTAACTTCATTTTAGAGCTTTGAAATGGGGTTAACGGGCCTTAAACGTCTCGGAAATGGCCTTAAAACACAACAGGGACCAAAACTGTCATTTTGGAAACTTGTTTTCTGATCAGAAGCTCCAGGCGGCCCGCCTGAGTTTTTGTGTATCCTGACGCGGGCCGCGTCAGCCTTCCAGACCAGATTCGATGTTTAACAGCCTGTTTCCAGCTGTTGTGCAATCCCAATTCCATTTCCACATGTCAATTCCTTATGGTGGGTGGCCATTTGACATACCATAACATTCCAACACATGTACGGGTGGGATTCGAGCACGGTTTCCATGAAACGATCTTAACGATTACCCGAAAACTATAAATACCCATCCACCCCCTTTGCAAAACCCACAAGAATCTTATCCTAGAAGCTCTAAGTTGAAACCATTGTTTCATACCTTCGTTCTTTTAGCATTCTAATTAGCATTCGGGGACCCTTCGTAAGTATTCCTTCGTTCTTTTATTGATTTTCGAGTCCGAAAGTCAAAATTTGTTTGACTTTCTGCGTTGACCAGTTTATGGTCAATGCGAAGTTCGTTTGAACTTCGCAACGTGATTGTAATCACGATGGTTATAGTCCTTTGTGACTATGCCTACTGATTACCACGTTGTCTAGGGTCGTAAGGGTAAGCGATCTGATAAATCGCTTATACCTTCGAACCTGACCCATTTGGTCGATCATTAGGATCCAACCAAACACATTAGGTGACCATTGTATATAGGGAATAACCTTCCGAGGTTATACCTTATGGTCGCTTCGTTTAAGTAGTTGTATGATAGGTAGTTTATATGCCTTAGGTAAATTACCAGAATACCCTTTTCATGTGTAATTGGTAATTAAGCATATGTAACCTAAACTTTCATCACTTAACTGATTATGTTACATAATTAAACATTTTTAGGCATATAATACTTGTCATAGGACTAGTTAGGCGAACGCGTTTCACGCGAACGACGCGTTAAAGTAGCATAAGCTACCTAAACGGGTCGTGATGGGTCGTAAGCTCTTAGGTTAGGTTTCATTGTAGTATGTAGGCTTTGTTAAACCATATTACACGAGTCACCATACTCGTTTGGTTTACGAACCCTCATTCTATCCAATCCTTCGATTTAGGTCCGGTATATTAACATAGTACCTATTTTAGGTGCCGTTTGATTCCGTGATCTCTAGCATTGCTTGGTGGTTATCTTAGGACTTCTGAGCAATCTCAAGTGAGTCCATAGACCCCTCTTTTACTGTTTTCCAAACTGTTTTGGGGTGAAACACATGTGCCTACTTGTTACTTTCATGCTTTCCATGCTTTCACATCACATACCTGCTATGTTCATTAGTACATTATAGTACATGATTTCATTTCATTTCATGTTATGTATGCCCATTGTGTGCCTACTTAGTACAATGTTTTACATTACATGCTATGTATGCCCATTGTGTGCGTACTTAGTACATCGTTCTACATTACATTTCATGCTATGTATGTCCATTGCGTGCATACTTAGTACATTGTTTTATATTGCATTTCTGTTGCATATGCTCATCTAGCATATGAACACATTATATTACATTTTGAACCGTTGTAACCATTTGACTATGTGAACCGTCGTAACCATTTGACTATGTGAACCGTTGTAACCATTTGACTATGTGAACCGTTGTAACCATTTGACTATGTGAACCGTTGTAACCGTTTGATCATTTGAACCGTTTGTAGCTATTGAACCGTGTGACCCGTAATTGACTATACATAAACATTTCTACAATTGTTAAACATTACATCTTGGTGGTTTGGTTTGAGTAAGTGATTAAGTAACGAGGCGTGTGTAATATGATACAAGCATGGTGGATACGCCGCTGGTACTTCCTATATATAAGTGTTTGTACGGTATTACATATCGTAGCGTTATTTGAATCATTTCAATTTTAGACATATAACATTTTATACAAATAACATACTTTTCACAAGACATTGATTTACAAACAACTTATCTTATACAAACTCATTTTTCTTGGTTATTCATTTAACTATACATTATTCCCTATTTATACATATCATCTGATCTTATCATTTTTCAAATGATTTACAAGACAAAGCAAATTACAAGGTTCATGACTAAACATTTTCTCAAACATAAGTCATGAATTCTGTTTTCACAAAACCTATGTATCTCACAGGCATTTTCATGCTGACGTACCTATTTTCACCTGTGTTTTCAGGAGTTGATGCATAGGACCTATCAAGACATACTTAGGCGGACCTGTGCCTTAGTTACATAAAACGAGGCAAGAACTAGTTAATTTTTGTTATGTACACTTTGTTTCTTGTTTAAAACAATGTAACTCTCTTGTTTGATTAATAAAACGAAACTTTAATTGCCATGGATTTGAAACAATTAATTCTGTTACAACACTCCCCGACGTTTCCGCCACGTTTTGTATGTTCTACGTGGTCGGGGTGTGACATAACTCGTCCACATGATACACACAGACGACACTGTAAGTGAGCTTGGTGATGCCCCTTACATTTGTTGCATGACGATGCCGTTCCCTTGTATCGTTTCTTAGCAGGTGGTGTTGACACCTGGCTAGGTCCTGCTTGATTTGGTACTGCTGTAGTTGGCAAACCCTTGCCGTATGACCTATAAGTCCACAAATTTGGCATTTGCGGCACTTCACACTAGCCTGATGATGAAGGCTACATTGGTTGCACAAGGGTGCAGTTCCATTGTATGGCTTCCTAGCAGGGGGTTGAGCTGGTTGGTTGGGGACGGCTTTACCATTGTGAGCGACCACGGCGAAGTTCTGAGAAGCCTTTCGCTTCTTTGACTTCTTAGGGGATCGTTGATCCATGGTCTTTGATTCCTCGGTTGGTTTCTTGGCTGGTGGTGCTGGCTTGACTTCTGCTTCCTTCGGTGACTTTTGAGTGACTTCATTGTTGAGGCGAGACATGGCAATGCCTAATTCCACAGTCTTCAGAATCACTTCGCCTATTTGCTGGGCAAATTTGGCTGTTTGCTCGCACATTTGACCGTCATTGCGATGAAGTGACATTCTAGAAGAAAATGAAAGACATAGGAAGAAACAAGTGAAACGTCATCGGATAAACAATACAGAATGGCAATGCATAAGAATTTGCGATCATTTGTTTGTTACCTAAGGCAAACAAATGAGATGGTGACTAATCAAAGTGAACGCATCATATTAATGTATCATTGAAGACATGCTCGCCTATAAGTGAACACTCACCCAAGAGTTCCCAGGTAAGAGTGACTGGTCCAATACTGCGGATTTGTACGAACACTCTAGCCTTCGACAGAAAACTCAGGGTACAGGCATTCACTCTTCCAGTTTGCACGTGTTCACATTATACGACCCAAACTTTGACGAGATTTTTGAAAATTCAAAGGAGTTCAAAACCATATAACAGAGGGTTCAAAACCATACAATAGAGGGTTCAAAACCTAGTAATCTATCATCCTAGAACAGATGATTAGTTTTCAAAGCGGTTTTGAAATTTATGTTCTTGTTGAGGTCGTCGCCTAAGGATAGGTGACGGTATTGTTTTATGACTAAACGCAAGTAAACTCGCGTTAGGGTCCTAGGAAGGTTATAGACTAGGTCAAAGCATTACTAATAACCTAATTCCCTATAACCATGGGCTCTGATACCAACTCTTCTGTCACACCCCGACCACGTAGAACAACGAAACGTGGCGGAAAACGTCGGGGAGTGTTGTAACAGAATCTTTGTTTCATAACACATGGAAATTGAAATATTGTTTTATTGAATAAAAGAGTTACAATGTCTTGACAATCAAAGAAACATAACATAAATAACTAGTCTTGCATCTTTTATTGTCACTAAGGCCCAAGTCCGCCTATGTGTATCTTGATAAGTCCTATGCATCATCTCCTGAAAACACATGTGAAAATAGGTACGTCAGCATAAAAATGCTTGTGAGATACATAGGTTTTGTGAAAACAGAAAGTCATGACTTATGTTTAAGAAAATGTTTAGTCATGAACCTTTAAATTTTGCTTTGTCTTGTAAATCATTTGAAAAACGATAAGATCCGATGATATGTATAATTAAGAGAATAATGTATGGTTAAATGAATAACCATGTAAAATGAGTTTGTATAAAATAAATTGTATGTAAATTAATGTCTTGTGAAAAGTATGTTATTTGTATAAAATGTTATATGTCCAAATTGAAATGATTCGAATAACGCTACAATATGTGATACCATACAAACACTTATATATAGGAAGTACCAGCGGCGTATCCACCATGCTTGTATCATATTACACACGCCTCGTTACTTAAATCACTTACTCAAACCAAACCAACAACGTAAGATGTTTATGTTTACACCAATTGCCAAATGTATTGAATAATATGTCAAAATGTTTATGTCAAGATGTAAGTCATGTAATGTATAACCAATGTCAATAATGTTTATGTGTCAAATGTAAATCATGTAATGTGTAACCAATGTAAATAATGTTTATGTGTCAAATGTAAATCATGTAATGTGTAACCCAAAATGATATGTATGGCTAGTGAAATATATCAACTAAACCATATGCACAAAACAATGTATTGAAGTAAAACATGGTTTAAATCAAAGCTATGTTCTGTGGAACAAATGCATGTTATACTGATATAAACATCTATGCGGTATTGTGAGAATGCATACATCCAAGCCTTGAGACTGTGGCGATAAACCCTTAAACAAATTAAAGGTTTATCTAAGTTATGTGTATCGAATTCAGTCATTCCTTTCATCCAAACCTACCCAGGATGTCCGGAACGGGAGTTGTCAATTCCTATGGTACCACTACCTACTAACGAACGGCGTGATCGGTGTTAATGAATGTATATTGATCCATCAAAACAAACCAAATATCATATCAAAATGTAAGCATGTGAATGAATAATAAATGTACTAAGTATGATGAACATACATAGTATGTAATGTAATGTAAAACAATGTACTAAGTATGCACACAATGGGCATACATAGCATAAAATGTAATGTAAAATAATGTACTAAGTACGCACACAATGGGAATACATAGCATAGAATGTAATGTAATGTAAAATAATGTACTAAGTACGCACACAATGGGCATACATAGCATAAAATGTAATGTAAAATAATGTACTAAGTACGCACACAATGGGCATACATAGCATAAAATGTAATGTAAAATAATGTACTAAGTACGCATACATAGCATAGAATGTAATGTAAAATAATGTACTAAGTGCGCACACAATGGGCATACATAGCATAAAATGTAATGAATTCATGTACTATAAATGTACTAATGAACATAGCAAGTATATGATGTGAAAACAGGAAAGCATGAAAGTAACAAGTAGGCACATGTGTTTCACCCCAAAACAGTTTGGAAAACAGTAAAAGAGGGGTCTATGTACTCACCTGAGATTGCTCAGAAGTCCTAAGATAACCACCAAGCAATGCTAGAGATCACGGAATCAAACGACACCTAATATAGGTAACTATGTTAATAAACCGGACCTAAATCGGAGGATCGGATAGAATGAGGGTTCGTAAACCAAACGAGTATGGAGACTCATGTAATATGGTTTAACAAAGCCTACATACTAAATGAAACCTAACATAAGTGCTTATGACCCATTACGACCCGTTTAGGTAGCTTATGCTACTTTAACGCGTTGTTCGCGTGAACGCGTTCGGACCGCCTAACTAGTCCTATGACAAGTAGAATATGCCTTAAAATGTCTAATATTGTCGCCAAATCAGGTTAGATGTAAAAAGTTATGTCACATATGTTTATAATGAATTTTGGCATCAAAGGGGTATTTTGGTAATTTACTTAAGGCATATAAACTACCTATCATACAACTACTTAAACGTCGTGACCATAAGGTATAACCTCGGAAGGTCATTCCCTACCTACTATGGTCACCTAATGTATTTGGTCGGATCCTAATGATCGACCAAATGGGTCGGGTTCGAAGGTATAAGCGATTTATTAGATCGCTTACCCTTACGACCCTAGACAACGTGGTAATCAATAGGCATAGTCACAAGGGACTATAACCATCGTGATTACAATCTCGTTGCGAAGTTCAAACGAACTTCGCATTGACCATAAACTGGTCAACGCAGAAAGCCAACCAAAGTTTGACTTTCGGACTCGAAAAACAATAAAAGAACGAAGGGTCCCCGAATGCTAATCTTGATTCAAGTAGCTCAGGTATGAAACAAAGGTTTCAACTTAGAGCTCCTCAAATCAGATTCTAGTGGGTTTTGCAATGAAGTGGGTTGGGTATTTATAGATTTCGGTTCACCGTTAGGATCGTTTCTTGGATAACGTGCTTTGATCTTGGCCATACACCTCAAGACAATGGTTTTACAAAACCATGTGAGCCCCTAGTATTGCCCAATACCATGTGCAAGAGGATTAGGAGTGCACAACAGCTGTTCACAGGCTGTTAAACTGATTTTTCTGATCTGGGATCCTGACGCGGGCCGCGTAAGGTATGGCCCTGGTTTTACGCGGGCCGCCTGGAGTCCTGATCAGAAAACAACTTTCAAAAATGACAGTTTTGGTCCCTGTTGGTGTTTAAACTCATTTCCGACACTTCTAAGGCCCGTCAAGCCAACGTTAAGGCCCTAAAATGATGCTTAAATATTGTGGACATGAAACATACTAAAAAATATGCCGGATGTTGGCTCGTTTGGTCCTACGATCGCGATGTTCGCTTAATTACGACGGAATGCGCATAAGCGCGAAAAACGATCCAAAATGCGTGACGAATGGATTTTTCTTAAGCCAAACACTAAAATAAAATATTTTAGTGCTTACATAAATTTTTGGATGTCCGGATGTATTCAGAACGTAAGTTATGCGCGAAAATGCAAACTTGTGCACTTTTTGACGCTTTTAGTCCCTGAATGACCCAAAAGTTTATTTTAGCACACCGAACCCATCAAAGCTTATTTCTAAGCTATGTAAAGGATATTTATGGTATGTTTAACTTATGGTCATGTTCCGGAATGTTCGTTACAGTTCAAATTGGCATACTTTCGTAGTTTGTCGAGTTTAGTCCCTGTAAGCGAATTAACTTGTTTTTGACATACCAAAGCCTTCAAAACTTATTTCCAAGTTATGTAAAGGTTATTTAAGGTATTTTAAGTATATGTTGATGTTCCGGAGTATTTTTCGCATTAAACTGATTACGTTTACGCACCGGTTTGCGTATAACTCTCTAGAAAGCGATATAGAGTTTGAAATTGAACAAGAATTGATATGTGCAAATGATACACATATTTGTACAAATCCCAAGTATGAAATACAATATTTCATTGGTTTGGTATTTTTTTGATGGTCGCAGTGACCCAGGTGTCACAAACTTTTTGGTCATTAAGGGACTAAAAGCGTCAAAAGTGCATAAGTTTGCATTTTCGCGCATATCTTACAATCTGAATACATCCGGACATCCAAAACTTTATGTAATCATTAAAATATTTTACTTTAGTGATTGGCATGATAAAATTCCATTCATCGCGTAATTTGGATCGTTTTTGCGTTCGTTACGACTTCCGTCGTAATTAACCGAACAACGCAACCGTACGACCAAACGAACTGACATCCGAGATATTTTTGAGCATGTTTTGAGTTCCTTATACTTTAACTTCATTTTAGAGCCTTGAAATGAGGTTAACGGGGCTTAAACGTGTCAAAAATGAGCCGAAATGCAAGATTCTAAAGTTCAGGGACCAAAATTGTCATTCTGCCATAGTTATCTTAGGAAGGAACCAAAATGAAAAATCTAAATTCCAGCTTGTTCCAGCTGTTACCCTCATTTGCACATGGTTTTAATGAAACTATGGGCTCCCATGGTTTCACAAAACCATGGGCACATGTGTACGGATGAGATCGAAGCTCGTTTTACGATGAACGATCCTAACGGTTCTAGTTTTCCTATAAATAGCTATCCCCTTTCACTTGAAAAACCCACATTGATCTGATTTTGGCTCTCTAAGTTGAAGTTTATGCTTCATACCTAAGATTAAATCGGATCAAAGCTTGCGGGGACCTTTTGTAAGTATTCTTTCGTTGTTTTATCGCTTTTCGAGTCTGAAAGTCAAACTGCGTTTGACTTTCTGCGTTGACCAGTTTATGGTCAATGCGAAGTTCTTTTGAACTTCATAACGTGAGCGTAATCATGATGGTTATAGTCCCTAGTGACTATACCTACTGATTACCACGTTATCTAGGTGTAGTGACGAGTCGTAGTTTCGGCCAAAATGCGCATTCTTGCGTGTTTTGTAACCAAACTACTTATAGGTATCCAAACCATTTGTTTTGATACCAAATCTATTTTCTAAATTCGTTAAACATGTTTTAACATGTTTAACTCATCACTTTTTAGATTAGTGCTTGTGTAGAGTCGTAAGTCAAGCGGACTAAACACCCGCTTAGACTTTCGAACACGACGCGTTTGGTCGATCATTAGGATCCAATCAAACATGTTTAGTGACCGTAGTTGCATAGGGAATAACCTTCCGAGGTTATACCTTATGGTCACTTAGGTTTAATTAGTTGTATGATAGGTAGTTTATATGCCTTAGGTAAATGACCAAAATGCCCTTTTCATGCATAATTGGTAATTAAGCATATGTAACACAAACTTTTGTCACTTAATTGATTATGAAACATATTTAATCATGTTTAGGTATATAATACTTGTCATAGGACTAGTTAGACGTCTCGGACGCGCTTTTACGCGAACGACACGTTAAAGTAGCTTAAGCTACCTTAATGGGTCACAATGGGTCGAAAGCACTTAGGTTAGGTTTCAATTTAGAATGTAGACTTTGTTAAACCATGTCATATGAGTTCCAATACTCATTTGGTTTACAAAACCTCATCCTATCCGATCTTCCGACTTAGGTCCGGTTTATTTATATAGTTATTAGATTGCCGATTGATTCCGTGCTCCCTCTAGCTTTGCTTGGTTGTTGTTCAAGACCTCTAAGCATTCTCAGGTGAGTACATAGTTCCCCTATTTTACTGTTTTCAATTGTTTTAGGGTGATTCATATGTGCTAAATGTTTTCAAGGTTTTAACGATGGTTTTCAAATCGAATTTTGATATTATAACAATGGTTTCAAAAACGATTAAAATCGTTTATATTAAATTAATAACGATTTCGATATAGTAAACAAACTTGTTGGTTGTATTTACATAACGAATAATATCCATTAGTTTTTGCCGAACCGACCAGTATTAGGTTATGGTACCATAGGATCTGACAAATCCCGTTATCAGACTGCACCCATGGTTATGTGTGGGTTAGGTGGGTAACGACTGAATCTGTGATTGTTAATTTACCCTTTGGCGGTTTATTAATGCGAGAAGTGTCACACCCCGACCACGTAGAACAACTAGACGTGGCGGAAACGTCGGGGAGTGTTGTAACAGAATCATTGTTTCATAACCATGGAATAAATAAATTTTATTTTATTGAATAAATGAACTCATTGTTTTAATACATCAAATAAGTACATCTATGATCTTCCAAGTTTTAAAGTTGCTAAGGCACGAGTCCATCCTAAATGTAGCATGTATCAACAATCATTGCAAAGTAGTACCTGAAACATGTGTAAAAATAGGTACGTCAGCATAAAAATGCCTGTGAGATACATAGGTTTTGTGAAAATAGGATTCATGACTTGTAAGTTTAAGAAAATGTTTATTAAAGTTTAGTCATGAACCTTGTAAGTTGATTAGTTTTTGTAAATCGTTTGAAAAACAATAAGATCAGATGGTATGTATAAATAAATGTAAGGTTAAATGAATAACCATGTAAAATGAGTTTGTATAAGATAAGTTGTTTGTAAAACAATATTTTGATAAAAAGGCTTATAGTTTATTTGAAAATATACTTTAGGTTTTAAGAAAATCGACTGTGTAATATATTTAAAGTATATTTCAGTTCCAATATCGTTAACCCAAGTGTACTAAATAACGCCACGGTATGTAATGCAATGAAAACACTTATATATAAGAAGTACCAGCGGCGTATCTACCATGTTTTCATCCCATTACACCCGTCCCGTTATCTAAACACTAACCAAAACCCAATCGATAGATAGATAGTACATTAAATATACCTTCGTTGTTTAACATGATTGTTTTAAGTAGTATATTACAAGTATACTTCGGATTTATAAATAACATATTAAACTATGTTTTGGTTTTATAAATAACATATCAAAATATGCTTTTGATGTGATAAATAACATATTAAACTATGTTTTGGTTTTGTAAATAACATATCAAAATATGCTTTGGATGATTAACAAAATATATGTTGGTTTTGTACAAAATCACACATGGGAGCATATCAAACTATACTTTTGGGTGTATAACTAAATATACAAAAATAATGTGATTTAAGAATTCATTCAGACCTAGTGCATCAAAATACACCTTTGAGACTATAGGGATACCACAAAGGAAGTCCCTATTTGGATGGAGAAGCAAATTGGTTTCAGACATTCCATGACAACAGGAATGGGGTGTCAAATCCTATAGCGCTATATCATACTAACAACCGGTCTGGTGAACAAAATAAGTACAATTCAACAATTAATGTTATAGTCTTTGAAAAATCAGTGTTTAAACCATAGATAGTCATTCAGTTTGTCAACAGATAAGTACTAACATGTATAATCAATTATACTTTTGGAAAACATGAAAATAACAGATAGGTACACATGCTTCACCCCAAAACAGTTTGAAAACAGTAAAAGAGGGGACTATGTACTCACTTGAGATTGCTCAGAAGTCCTAAGATAACCACCAAGCAATGCTAGAGATCACGGAATTAAACGGCACCTAATACAGGTAACTATGTTAATTAACCGGACCTAAATCGGAGGAACGGATAGAATGAGGGCTTGTAAACCAAATGAGTATGCGAACCTAAGTGCTTGCGACCCATTACGACCCGTTTAGGTAGCTTATGCTACTTTAACGCGTCGTTCGCGTGAAACGCGTTCAGAACGCCTAACTAGTCCTATGATAAGTAAAATATGCCTTAACATGTCTAATATTGTTGCCAAAATAGTTTAGATATAAAAAGTTATGTTACATATGCTTAAAATGAATTTTGGCGCAAAAAGGGAATTTTGGTAATTTACCTAAGGCATATATACTACCTATCATACAACTATTCAAACGATGTGACCATAAGGTCACCTAATGTGTTTGGTCGGATCCTAATGATCGACCAAACGGGTCGGGTTCAAAAGTATAAGAGATTGTTTAGATCGCTTACCTTTACGACCCTATACAAGCACAAAACTAAAAGTGACGAGCTAAGCATGTTAAAACATGCTTACCTAAGTTTGAAAACAAGTTTGGTATCAAAACAAACGGTTTTGATACCTAAGAGTAGTTTGGTTACAAAATACGCACGAATGCGCATTTTGACCGAAACTACGGCTCGTCACTGAGCCTAGACAACGTGGTAATCAGTAGGCATAGTCACAAGGGACTATAACCATCGTGATTACGCTCACGTTGCGAAGTTCAAACGAACTTCGCATTGACCATAAACTGGTCAATGCAGAAAGTCAAACAAAGTTTGACTTTCGGACTCGGAAAGCAATAAAAGAACGAAGGAACACTTACAAAGGGTCCCCGCAAGCAAATCGTGATCGAATAGCTCAGGTATGAAGCAAAGGCCTCAACTTTGAGCATTTAGATCAGATTTGGTGAGGAAGAAGTGAAACTTTTTGTGGGTATTTATAGGAAATGGACCACCGTTAGGATCGTTCCTCGAAAACCGGGCTTTAATCTATGTCGTACATGTGGGCACATGGTATTACAATACCATGTGCACCTCCTAATCAGCCCATCGTATTCAGAATACCATGTGCAAATTGGGTTTTGAGTGTGCGACAGCTGGAACCAGGCTGTTAAGCTGGTTTTACTGATCTGGGAGACTGACGCGGCCCACGTCAGGATCACCAGAAGTGTAGGCGGGCCGCCTGGCCCTTCTGATCAGCAGCAACTTTCAAAAGTGACACTTTTGGTCCCTGTTGGTGTTTAAGCCCATTTCCGGCACTTCTAAGGCCCGTCAAGCCAACTTTAAGGCCCTAAAATGATGCATAAACATTGTGGACATGGAACATGCTCATAAATATGTCGGATGTTGGTTCGTTTGGTCGTACGATCGCGATGTTCGCTTAATTACGACGGAATGCGCACTAGCGCGAAAAACGATCCAAATTGCGTGACGAATGGATTTTTCTCATGCCAAACACTAAAATAAAATATTTTAGTGCTTACATAAATTTTTGGATGTCCGGATGTATTCAGAACGTAAGTTATGCGCGAAAATGCAAACTTGTGCACTTTTTGACGCTTTAAGTCCCTGAATGACTCAAATGTTTATTTTAGCATACCGAACCCCTCAAAGCCTATTTCTAAGATATGTAAAGGATATTTATGGTATGTTTAACTTATGGTCATGTTCTAGAATGTTCGTTACAGTTCAAATTGGCATACTTTCGCAGTTTGTCAAGTTTAGTCCCTGTAAGCTAATTAACTTGTTTTTGCCATACCAAAGCCTTTAAAACTTATTTCTAAGTTATGTAAAGGTTATTTAAGGTATGTTAAGCCTATTTCACT
Source organism: Helianthus tuberosus (assembly GCA_030545235.1). Taxonomy (NCBI): domain Eukaryota; kingdom Viridiplantae; phylum Streptophyta; class Magnoliopsida; order Asterales; family Asteraceae; genus Helianthus; species Helianthus tuberosus. Next base: position 194,807,685 of record CM060366.1, read on the forward strand.
ATTCCGGAGTGTTCGTTGGATTAAACTGGTTATATTTACGCATCAGAGCGCGTATAACCATCCAGAAAGCGATTTAAAGCTTAAAATCGAACAAGAGTTGATATGTGCAAACGATACACATATTTTTACAAATCCCAAGTATGAAATACAATATTTCATTGGTTTGGCATTTGTTTGATGGTTGAAGTGACACAGGTGTCACAGTCTCCCCTACTTTAGGAAATTTCGTCCCGAAATTTAATTCTAGAGGAAACTTGTGAAGACAGCTGTGACGGTTTCGCCTTCTAATAGATCCATTGAACCCTTAAGTAAAACTCTAGGCCATGTTAGGACTCTTAGAGAATTTGTTAACCCTCAAAGTGAATTCCTTGTAGTAGTAAACATGGAATTTTGAACTACGGATAGAAGAACGTTTCTTATGAAGACTTATCATAGGAAACTTGGTGTGTGCTTGAAATCAGAATTGGGAAGTGTAAGATAAAATGACATCGGTCAAGGTTCAAGACTTCTCCCGTATCATTATTCTTATCACTATAGGTTTTAACACATGACAAAGCCTCCTGTGGTTTCTGTGCACTAAATTCCATAATTATGTAGGCCTCTATAATTATGTAATTCTTTGCACAGTCCGCACAGTTCATTTCATAATGCGTAGGGAAAAAGAATTAATTGAGTAAACATGAAGCGACTTGACTAGACCACCAAAGGGTCCTTTCAATTTGATCAACGAACGATCTTTTTAACTAGATCATCACATGATCTTCTTAACTAGACCGTCGTACGATCTCCTTAAATAGACCATTTAAGGGATCTTTGTAATTATATCATCACATGATATTTCTAATCAGATTTTCAAAATCAATCTGTTTAACCAGACCATTCAAGAGGTCCAATTATAGAATAGTACTTTAAAACCCAAGGGACTTGACTACAACGTAGAAGTCCATTAAGGATTTAAGATAGTAACTTTGGATATCCTACTATGAATCCCTCATATAAGATATGGAAGATTCTACGAGGATTTGGATGGATCACATACAACCACAAAACATGTAAGAAAAACACATAAGCACAAAATTAGTTAACTTGATTCTTTAATTTGTTATCTTTGGGCATGGACATTTAAAGCACACTAGGAATCCAATCCATGGATTTCATTTGGCACTTTAATCATTTTCAAGGATCCATCTATAAAGATAGAAGGATTTTCAATAAGAGTTTGGTTTTGTTTCTTAAAAGAAATGAGTGTCTAAGGTTCTTGGGGAGATCACAAGTGATCATAAAATGACAGAACCACACGAGTAGTTTGTCTTTGGGTTGACATCATAAGGTTGCATCAAGCATTCACACAAACGCATAAATTTTGCAGAAATAAAAACAACAAATCTTTATTTATGTAACAACCAAATTGTCTTGAAGTGTCAAAAGATAACAACCAAGGAATTACAAAACACTAATTGTTCATTGTTGCGTCATTGTTTCCGTTTGCCTCGTTGATGTTAAACACTCGTCCACGCGTTGGAGGTATGTTAACAAGTCTTGGGCAATTGTTCCTGTAGTGGGTAAGGTCACCACAGTTATAACATGACCCCGGAGGGAACCGTGCTTGAACAGCAGCAGGGTTTGCAGCAGCTTGATTTGCATAACGACAAACATTGATCAAATGTCCCAACCGCCCACAGTGGGTACATTTGTGACACTGCTCTTGCTCTAGATGATGACGGTTGCACTTGTTGCACAAAGGTGCGGTACCAACATAGTTTTGCCTTTTGCGAGGTTGTGCTGGTTGGTTTGGTGCAACCTGTTTGTCTTGAGCAGTTACAGTGTAGTTTTGAGAGGCTTTGCGCTTCTTCTTCTTGGACACCTCAGCATTTTCTTCCTTTGGTTCCACTTGAGCAGTCTTGTCAGATGGTCTTAAGTCATCCTTCCGAAATAGCTTGCGCTTCCTGATATGGGATTCAGTCAGAGTGGTAGACAATTCAATGGCTTGTCTGACAGTAGTAGGGTTGCTGCCAGTAACAATATCCTGAATTACGTCAGGAAGACCATCAATGTATTTCTCAATCGCCTTATCCAGAGGCGTAACCATAGTAGGGCATAACAAGCTCAATTCCTCATAGCGGTCAGTATAGGCTCGATGTTCCCCACTGTCTTGCTTCAAATCATCAAATTCCCTTTCTAGAGCCCTTAGCTCATGACGAGGACAGAATTCCTTCATCATAAGAGCCCTAAGCTCGGCCCAAGTCTGTGCTAATGCAACCTCAGCACCGCAGTCTCTCATAACCCCGTTCCACCACGTAAGAGCCCTCTTCTGAAACACACTCGAAGAAAACTCGACCTTGCGATTTTCAGGACATTGAACATGACGGAAAGTATTCTCAATGCTCTCGAACCATTGAAGAAGCCCAGTTGCTCCCTCAGAACCACTAAACTTGAGCGGTTTAGTCGAGTTAAAATTCTTGAAATTGCATTGAGCATTGTTGTTGTTGATGGCTTGAATCATTTGAGCATAAAGATTTGGGAAGGCAGCAGCCATTTGCTGCGCGATGATTTCCGCCAGTTCGGCATTCGCCATCTGATTGTCGCGTTGAGGAGGCATTCTAAAAGAGGAACATGAAAGGAAACGAGTGAGAGAATTAGACGAAAAGAATGAGATGAAACAAATTTGATGAAAACAAGGATAGTGGTCATTTGTTTGTTACTACAAAGCAACAAACGACCTCGGTGATTAATCAAAGTAAATAGGTCAAGAATAATTTATCGCGAAGACATGCTCGCCTATAAGTGGACACTCACCCCAAGAGTTCCCAGGTAAGAGTGACTGGTCCGATTATGTGGATTTGTATGAACACTCTAGCCTTAGACAGAAAACTCAGGGTACAGGCACCCACCCTTCCAGTTTGCACGTGTTCACATTATTTGGACCAACTTTGATGGGATTTTGAAAACTTAAAGGGTTCAAAACCATATAATAAATCATCCTAGAACAGATGATTAGTTTTCAAAGCGGGATAGAAATTTATATTCTTATTGTGGTTGTCACCTAAGAATAAGTGACGGTATTGTTTTAAAACTAAACACAAGAAAACTTGTGTTAGGGTCCTAGGAAGGTTATAGTCTATGTCAAAGCATTACTAATAACCTAATTCCCTATAACCATTGGCTCTGATACCAACTTTTCTGTCACACCCCGACCACGTAGAACAACTAGACGTGGCGGAAACGTCGGGGAGTGTTGTAACAGAATCATTGTTTCATAACCATGGAATAAATAAATTCTGTTTTATTGAATAAATGAACTCATTGTTTTAATACATCAAATAAGTACATCTATGATCTTCTAAGTTTTAAAGTTGCTAAGGCATGAGTCCATCCTAAATGTAGCATGTATCAACAATCATTGCAAAGCAGTACCTGAAACATGTGTAAAAATAGGTACGTCAGCATAAAAATTCCTGTGAGATACATAGGTTTTGTGAAAATAGGATTCATGACTTGTAAGCTTAAGAAAATGTTTATTAAAGTTTAGTCATGAACCTTGTAAGTTTATTTGTTTTTGTAAATCGTTTGAAAAACAATAAGATCAGATGGTATGTATAAATAAATGTAAGGTTAAATGAATAACCATGTAAAATGAGTTTGTATAAGATAAGTTGTTTGTAAAACAATATTTTGATAAAAAGGCTTATAGTATATTTGAAAATATACTTTAGGTTTTAAGAAAATTGATTGTGTAATATATTTAAAGTATATTTCAGTTCCAATATCGTTAACCCAAGTGTACTAAATAACGCCATGGTATGTAATGCAATGAAAACACTTATATATAAGAAGTACCAGCGGCGTATCTACCATGTTTTCATCCCATTACACCCATCCCGTTATCTAAACACTAACCAAAACCCAATCGATAGATTGATAGTACATTAAATATACCTTCGGTGTTTAACATGATTGTTTTAAGTAGTATATTACAAGTATACTTCGGATTTATAAATAACATATTAAACTGTGTTTTGGTTTTATAAATAACATATCAAAATATGCTTTGGATGTGATAAATAACATATTAAACTATGTTTTGGTTTTGTAAATAACATATCAAAATATGCTTTGGATGATTAACAAAATATACGTTGGTTTTGTACAATATCACACATGGGAGCATATCAAACTATACTTTTGGGAGTATAACTAAATATACAAAAATAATGTGATTTAAGAATTCATTCAGACCTAGTGCATCAAAATACATCTTTGAGACTATAGGGATACCACAAAGGAAGTCCCTATTTGGATGGAGAAACAAATTGGTTTCAGACATTCCATGACAACAGGAATGGGGTGTCAAATCCTATAGCGCTATATCATACTAACAACCGGTCTGGTGAACAAAATAAGTACAATTCAACAATTAATGTTATAGTCTTTGAAAAATCAGTGTTTAAACCATAGATAGTCATTCAGTTTGTCAACAAATAAGTACTAACATGTATAATCAATTATACTTTTGGAAAACATGAAAATAACAGATAGGTACACATGTTTCACCCCAAAACAGTTTGAAAACAGTAAAAGAGGGGACTATGTACTCACTTGAGATTGCTCAGAAGTCCTAAGATAACCACCAAGCAATGCTAGAGATCACGGAATTAAACGGCACCTAATACAGGTAACTATGTTAATTAACCAGACCTAAATCGGAGGATCGGATAGAATGAGGGCTTGTAAACCAAATGAGTATGGGAACTCATGTAATATGGTTTAACAAAGCCTACATACTAAATCGGAACCTAACCTAAGTGCTTGCGACCCATTACGACCCGTTTAGGTAGCTTATGCTACTTTAACGCGTCGTTCGCGTGAAACGCGTTCGGAACGCCTAACTAGTCCTATGATAAGTGAAATATGCCTTAACATGTCTAATATTGTTGCCAAAATAGTTTAGATATCAAAAGTTATGTTACATATGCTTAAAATGAATTTTGGCGCAAAAAGGGCATTTTGGTAATTTACCTAAGGCATGTATACTACCTATCATACAACTATTCAAACGATGTGACCATAAGGTCACCTAATGTGTTTGGTCAGATCCTAATGATCGACCAAACGGGTCGGGTTCGAAAGTATAAGCGATTGTTTAGATCGCTTACCTTTACGACCCTATACAAGCACAAAACTAAAAGTGACGAGCTAAGCATGTTAAAACATGCTTACCTAAGTTTGAAAGCAAGTTTGGTATCAAAACAAACGGTTTTGATACCTAAGAGTAGTTTGGTTACAAAATATGCACGAATGTGCATTTTGACCGAAACTACGGCTCGTCACTGAGCCTAGACAACGTGGTAATCAGTAGGCATAGTCACAAGGGACTATAACCATCGTGATTACGCTCACGTTGCGAAGTTCAAACGAACTTCGCATTGACCATAAACTGGTCAATGCAGAAAGTCAAACAAAGTTTAACTTTCGGACTCGGAAAGCAATAAAAGAACGAAGGAACACTTACAAAGGGTCCCCACAAGCAAATCGTGATCGAATAGCTCAGGTATGAAGCAAAGGCCTCAACTTAGAGCATTTAGATCAGATTTGGTAAGGAAGAAGTGAAACTTGTGGTGGGTATTTATAGGAAATGGACCACCGTTAGGATCGTTCCGCGAAAACCGGGCTTTAATCTATGCCGTACATGTGGGCACATGGTATTACAATACCATGTGCACCTCCTAATCAGCCCATAGTATTCAGAATACCATGTGCAAATTGGGTTTTGAGTGTGCGACAGCTGGAACCAGGCTGTTAAGCTGGTTTTACTGATCTGGGAGGCTGACGCGGCCCGCATCAGGATCACCAGAAGTGTAGGCGGGCCGCCTGGTCCTTCTGATCAGCAGCAACTTTCAAAAGTGACACTTTTGGTCCCTGTTGGTGTTTAAGCCCATTTTCGGCACTTCTAAGGCCCGTCAAGCCAACTTTAAGGCCCTAAAATGATGCCTAAACATTTTGGACATGGAGTACCACCACTTGGAGGCATGACTGACCAAATTCCACATGCGGAGTACCACCACTTGGAGGCGTGACTGACCAGGATCCAGCCACCAATTATACTGAGCATTGATCAACGGTAAAAATATTCACCAACCACGTTGGTTAGTAAACATCACAGTTTAAAGTTTTAAACGTTTCAATTCGAATAATAGTTTAAGTAAGCAGCGGAAGCACAAACCAAACAGTTTTCAAAACAAGGTTCATAGTTTAAAGATTATTTAGAACCCAACACACGGGTTAAGACGACCACTACACATCCCCAAGCTGCAAGCTCCTGAGTCACTGGTTACCTGCAAAGCATGCAGTAGGGTGTCAACAAAAATGTTGGCGAGTTCACGAGATGTCCAGTTTTAGCTTTTCAAAAAGAAAATGTAGGTTGTTTAGGTAAAGCATTTATAATCACGTCATGGGGAGCTACCCCATATGAAAGCTACTAAACTTGAATTACCGAAACTATTGACGAGAAGATTTGGTGCCCCAGGTCAATGTCTATCGTCATTGACCAAGATGCAAGGTCTACTAGTTCACGCCCGATCTCCCCCGGTCACGGTGTGAGGTTGCCAAACCTAATAGCGCTATCAACTAATAACCCGTTCGCCCCCGGCGATTAATCGGTACAATAAGCAGGGACTTTACATGATAGAGATTCGTTTAGTGTTGCTAGTTGTGATTTATAAATAATACCCAAACGTATCTCCCCCGGATGTAGTAGTACAAGAGTACCATTTGCATATTCCCCCGGAAATTATCAGTTTGAAAACATTCTTTAGTTTGTTCGTGTCCCTCCCTGGGACGCATGCTTTTAGTGTGTGAACTCACCTTGGGTTGCTTGGCAGTTTAGTTTACTCGGTTAAGTGTGCTGGTCACCAAGTCCTAATATGGTTATCGGTATAAGTCAGGCTCAGACACAAGTAATCACGTATATGGTACACGTATCTAACATATAGCACACAAAACATACAGGGGTATTGGGCCTGCCTTAATACTTGGACAGTCAATCGGTAACATTCAATCCAGATAAACAGTAACAGGGAAAACATGTAGCCCAAACGTTTAGATGCGGCCCAATAACGAAAACAAGTACCCTACTCGAGACAAGGTGGTCTCGAGTCGAGACCGAGAGGTCTCGAGTCGCAACCGACTGATCTCGGGTTACGGCTGGGTGGTCTCGAGTCGAGTGAGCAGGAGTCAGAACCTTAGAAGTCTCGAGCCCAGTCTCGAGTCGAGATCAGGAAGTCTCAAGTCGAGACCTTGCCGGTCTCGAGTTGTCACGTGTTGGTCTCGAGTCGCAACCGGACTAATCTCGAGTCCCTCTTACGAAGTTTTCCGGGTTTCGGATTGTTGATCCTTGGTCTCGACTCGTAACCATAATGCGAGCATATGTGCAATCCTTCTAGAACCTTCTGCCAGCAATGAGTACTAACCAATAGAATTTCATGGTCATGCTCTTATGTACTAACCAATATAATTCCACAAACATGTTTTCTTGTCTAAAATCTTAATCAAATGGATCAAACACAACAATTCAAATCCTCATATCATATTCATATCACATTCATACGGTTCATCCTTTAGGGTTTCTATATTGTCAAACATGTTCAACCTACCTAACCATGCATTCTATGAACAAAATAACCTAGATATCAAGATCATCTTGCAAGAAACCTAACCATGCATTCTATGAACAAAATAACCTAGATATCAAGATCATCTTGCAAGAAACAAAAGAAACATTTATTTTATAACATTTAACCTAATCCGGATCGTCATAAACACTCTTAAACTATCATTCTTTTGCCATTTGAACATATTAGCAAACATTATCATATAATAGTTCACACACATGACCAAACTCACTAATCATACAAAAATCATGCAAAAGACCTCTAAACTAGTCATGTTTCTTATTCATTAAGCACACATAACTCTTGACACACATTAACACTAACCGGTTGATGAAAAAGGTCCCGAGTCAAGGAAGAAGGTGAGAAAATGAAGTGTCCGAGTGATGATGATGAGCTTGACCGAGGTTCCTTGTTAGGGTTTTAGTAAGAGAGAGTGAAGGAGTGTGTGTGTGGGAGTGAGTGTGGAAGAATGGTGGAAAATGAGGGATGGTTGGCTTGGGCATGGGTTTTATACTCAGTTTGGGTGGTGCACCCTACCATGGTTCTGAGTGGGCTTGGAGGGGTGTATGGCCCAATCCGGCCCAACCGTTACTGTTTACTCAAGACCGAGTGGTCTCGAGTCGGGTTCGTTGCGGTCTCGGTTCCCTATTATACACACATACTTATATTTATTCATACATACACCACATAGCATAACAAGATAATCGCAACTTTCATTAAATACATATATACACACAATGTAATCACAAGATATTTGCTCGGGAAAACCTAGAGTGTCACAAACATGCTCAAAAATATGTCGGATGTTGGTTCGTTTGGTTGTACGATCGCGATGTTCGCTTAATTACGACGGAATGCGCACTAGCGCGAAAAACGATCCAAATTGCGTGACGAATGGATTTTTCTCATGCCAAACACTAAAATAAAATATTATAGTGATTACATAAATTTTTGGATGTCCGGATGTATTCAGAACATAAGTTGTAACAACTGTACTTGTAATCACTATGAACAGTTCTGTTATCAATAAAATAATGTTATTTGATCCCAATGTTTGTTTTGTTATGTTATACATTTTTCATGTTTTGACTTTTATGTAATTTCAAACTCTACATCACTTTCTGGAGAGTTATACGCAAACTAGTGCGTAAACGTACTCAGTTTAATGCGAGAAATACTCCGGGAACATCAACATATACTCAACATACCTTAAATAACCTTTACCTAACTTAGAAATAAGTTTTGAAGGCTTTGGTATGGCAAAAACAAGTTAATTCGCTTACAGGGACTAAATATGACAAACTGCGAAAGTATGTCAATTTGAACTGTAACGAACATTCCGGAACATAACCATAAGTTAAACACACCTTAAATATCCTTTACATAGCTTAGAAATAGGCTTTGAGGGGTTCGGTGTGCTAAAATAAACTTTTGGGTCATTCAGGGACTAAAAGTGTCAAAAAGTGCACAAGTTTGCATTTTCGCGCATAACTTACGTTCTGAATACATCTGGACATCCAAAAATTTATATAAGCATGACTACATTATATTTAAGTGTTCGCCTTAAGAAAAATCCATTCGTTTCGTCATTTGGATCGTTTTTCGCGCTTATGCGCATTCCGTCGTAATTAAGCGAACATCGCGTTCGTACGACCAAACGAACCGACATCTGAGATATTTTTGAGCATGTTTTGAGTTCCCTATACTTTAACTTCATTTTAGAGCCTTGAAATCAGGTTAACGGGGTTCAAACGCATCGAAAATCGCTTAAAAGGGCTGCAGGGACTAAACCTGTCACTTTTGAAACTTTTCTGCAACTGGGAGGCAGTAGCGTAGCGCGAGCCCTAAGGGCCTACCCGTCGCGCTACGCGACTGCTTAATCTGATCAGAAAAAAATATAAACAGCTGTTAAACAGCTGTTACCCACTCCTAATCCCACTTCCACATGTCAAAACCTTATGGTAGGTGGCAAATTGAGCCACCACAACTTTCCGACAAATGTACGCACGAGATTAAGGCACGATAATCGACAAACGATCCTAACGGTGGACCGAATACTATAAATACCCATCCACCCTCAACCCCAAAACCCACAAATCTGATTAAGAAAGCTCTAAGTTGGAACCTTCGTTTCATACCTGAGCTATTTCGATCTGGGTTAGCATTCGGGGACCCTTCGTAAGTATTCTTTCGTTCTTTTCCTTATTTTTACTGCTTTTCGAGTCAGAAAGTCAAACTTTGTTTGACTTTCAGCATTGACCAGTAATGGTCAATGCGAAGTTCGTTTGAACTTCGCAACGTGATTGTAATCACGATGGTCATAGTCCCTTGGGACTATGCCTACTAATTACCACGTTGTCTAGGGTCGTAGGGTAAGCGATCTAATAAATCGCTTATACCTCGAACCCGACCCAGTTTGGTCGATCATTAGGATCCGACCAAACACATTAGGTGACCATAGTGTAGGGAATAACCTTCCGAGGTTATACCTTATGGTCACGACGTTTAAGTAGTTGTATGATAGGTAGTTTATATGCCTTAGGTAAATTACCAGAATACCCTTTTCATACATAATTGGTAATTTAGCATATGTAACCTAAACTTTTGTCACGTAACTGATTATGTAACATGTTTAGGCATATAATACTTGTCATAGGACTAGTTAGGCGGTCCGAACGCGTTTCACACGCACGACGCGTTAAAGTAGCATAAGCTTCCTAAACGGGTCGTAATGGGTCGTAAACAATTATGTTAAGTTTCATTTAGTATGTAGGCTTTGTTAAACCAAATGACACGAGTCTCTACACTCGTTTGGTTTACGAAACCTCATTCTATCCAATCATCCGATTAAGGTCTGGTTTATTAACATAGTTACCTATATTAGGTGCCGTTTGATTCCGAGATCTCTAGCATTACTTGGTGATTATCTTTAGACATCTGAGCAATCACAAGTGAGTACATAGACCCCTCTTTTACTGTTTTCCAAACTGTTTTGGGGTGGAACACATGTGCCTACTTGTTACTTTCCTGCTTTCCAGTTTTCACATCATATATTGCTATGTTCGATAGTACATTATAGTACATGATTTCATTACATCTTATGCTAGGTGTGCCCATTATGTGCATTACTTGGTACATTGTTTTACATTACATTTCATGCTAGGTATGCCCATTGTGTGCATTACTTAGTACATTGTTTTACATTACATTTCATGCTAGGTATGCCCATTGTGTGCATTGCTTAGTACATCGTTTTACATGACATTTCATGCTAGGTGTGCCATTGTGTGCATTACTTAGTACATTGTTTTACATGACAATTTCATGCTAGGTATGCCCATTGTGTGCATTACTTAGTACATCGTTTTACATGACATTTCACGCTATGTATGTTCATTTGATTACATACTTAGTGCATTATTTTCACATGTTTACATTTTGGTATGACATTTGGTTTGTTTACATGGGACAATATATCCATTAACATTAGCTACGCCGTTCGTTAGTAGGTAGTGGTACCATAGGAATTGACAACTCCCGTTCCGGACATCCCAGGGTAAGGGGACAGAAAGGAATGACCGAATTCGTTGACATTAAGACAGATAGACCTTTAATTTGTTTAAAGGGTTTTATCACCACAGTCGCCAGGCTTGGATGTATGCATTTTCACAATACCGCATAAATGTTCATATTAAATAGTTGCATGCATTTACACAAAACATAGCTTTGATTTAAACCAAGTTTTACTTCAATACTCTGCTTTTGTGCATATGGTTTAGTTGAGACATTTCACTTGCCATACATGACATTTTGACATAGACATTTGACATGGATATTTGACATAGACATTTGACATGGATATTTGACATAGACATTTGACATGGATATTTGACATAGACATTTTGACATGATTTACATTTGACACAAACATTTTTGACATTTGTTTTACATACTACATGATTTACATCTTGACATGAACACTTTGACATATTATTCAATACATTGACAAATGGTTTAAACATAGACCTCTTACATTGGTTGGTTTGGTTTGATTAAGTGATTAAGTTAACGATGCGTGTGTAATATGATACAAGCATGGTGGATACGCCGCTGGTACTTCCTATATATAAGTGTTTGTATGGTATTACATGGCGTAACGTTATTTGAATCATTTCAGTTTGAGACATAGAACATTTTATACAAATAATACACTTTTCACAAGACATTTATTTACAAACAACTTATCTTATACAAACACATTTTTACATGGTTATCTATTTAACCTGACAATTATTTATACATATCATCTGATCTTATTGTTTTCAATGATTTACAAGACAAAGCAAATAACAAGGTTCATGACTAAACATTTTCTCAAACACAAGTCATGAATCTTATTTTCACAAAACCTATGTATCTCACAGGCATTTTTATGCTGACGTACCTATTTTCACATGTGTTTTCAGGTGCTTTTCCATAGGATGTTGATCACGATACTAGGGCGGACCTGTGCCTTAGAAACTTTAAAAGAAGATAGACTATGTTTAATTATGTTCTGAACTCTTTAATTTCCTGTTTAAAACAATGTAACACCTTTGTTTATAAATAAAAGACAACTTTGTATGCCATGGTTATGAAACAATTAATTCTGTCGCAACACGCCCCGATGTTTCCGCCGCGATTTGTTGTTTTACGCGGTCGGGGTGTGACAGAAGAGTTGGTATCAGAGCCAATGGTTATAGGGAACTAGGTTATTAGTAATGCTTTGACCTAGACTATAACTTTTCTAGGAACCTAACACAAGTTATCTTGTGTTTAGATCTTAAAACATGTACATCACCTATCCTTAGGTGATTAACAAAACAAGGAACCAAAAATTTTTCCGAAACGATTTTTGAAAAACAATCATCTGTTTTTGAATAAATTTTTACAAGGTTTTGAACCCTCAATTGTAAGGTTTTGAACCCTCTGTTTTATGGTTTTGAACCCTTTTCAGTATTGGTTTTTGGCCTTGTGCCTTCAAATTTTCAAAATCCCGTCAAGCGTTTTGGGTTTTAAATAATGTGAACATGTGCAAACTGGAAGAGTGAATGCCTGTATTCTGGGTTTTCTGTCTAGGCAAGCACTTCGTATACATCTCAACCAGACGCGAGACCAGTTGTGCTTACCTGGGAATTCTTGGAGTGAGTGTTCACTTATAGGCGAGCATGTCTTCATTATACATTATTCTTGACCCATTTACTTTGATTAGTCACTGTGAGTCATTTGTTTGCTTTGTGATACGGACAAATGACCACCATCTATGCTGTTTGCAATTCTTGTTTTTATCATCTCATTCTTTTCATCCAATCATCTCACTCGTTTCTTTTCATGTTTTCCTCTTTTAGAATGCCTCCTCGACGCGAGAATCAGATAGCAACTGCCGAGCTGGCAGAAATTATTGCGCAGCAGATGGCTGCTCAGTTTCCAAATCTCTTTGCTCAATGGAACCAGGCCAACAACAACAACAATGTTCCATGCAAATACAAGGATTTTAACCAGGCTAAACCACTCAAGTTTAGTGGTTCTGAGGGAGCGACTGGGCTTCTTCAGTGGTTCGAGAGCATAGAGAATACTTTTTGCCATGTGCAGTGTCCGGATAATCGCAAGGTCGAGTTCTCCTCGAGTGTATTTCAGAAGAGGGCTTTGACATGGTGGAACGGGGTTATGAGAGACCGGGGTGCAGAAGTTGCTCTCGCACAGACATGGGCTGAACTTAGAGCCCTTATGATGAGGGAATTCTGTCCTCGCCATGAACAGCGAGCGTTGGAGAAAGAGTTTGATGTTTTGAAGCAAGATAGTGGTGAGCACAGGGCTTATACTGATCGGTTTGAAGAATTGAGTCTGCTTTGCCCAACAATGGTCACCCCACTCGACAAGGCTATCGAGAGATACATCGATGGCCTACCCGACTCGGTACAAGACATTCTTACTGGTAGTAACCCTGCCACACTTCGTCAGGCGATCAAGCTATCTGCGACATTGACTGAGTCGCAGATTAGATAAGAACAAGTTACACCGGAAGGGTGACAAGGGCAAGAAGCAGTCAGCTGACAAGGAAGATAGCAAGAAAGGTCAAAACTTGAGTGGAAAGAACTCTGGTTCTTCAAAGAGGGCAAAGAAGCGTAAGGCTTCCCAAAATTTTGCTATCACTGCTCAAGCTAACCAGGCAGCTCCCAACCAACCTGCACAGCCTCCAGCGAAGAAACCCTATACAGGGAATGCACCTTTGTGCAATAGATGCAACAGTCATCACCAGCCGCAACTTCCATGCCGTTTCTGTACTAACTGTGGGAAATCAGGCCATCTCGCCAATGTTTGTCGATCTGCTCAGAATCCCGTGGTTCAGAACCCGGCTCAACAAGTTGCTCAGCCTCCTGCACCGCAACAGGGTCAAGCTGCACGACCACAATACCCACCGGGTGCTTGTTACAATTGTGGGGATCTGACCCACTATAGGAATCGGTGCCCAAGACTGGCGAACCAGAACCAGAACCAGAACCAGAATCAGGCTCCGGCTCGAGGCCGAGTTTTTAACATGAATGCCCAAGAGGCACAGGCTGACGATAATGTGGTGAACGGTACGTTCTTTATTAATAATCAGCCTGCATCTGTTCTTTTCGATTCTGGTGCCGATAAGAGTTTCGTGTCTTTGTCCTTTGAGCAAATGCTTCGCGTGTCTAGAACGAAACTAGGCAAATCTTTGACAGTAGAGGTTGCTAGTGGTGAACCCATTATTCTTGATTCTGTTCTTCGCAACTGCCAGTTGAATCTTAACGACCATTTTTTTCCTATTGACCTCGCGCCTATGCAACTTGGAAGCTTCGACGTTATTGTGGGAATGGATTGGTTATCCAAGCATCACGCAGAGATAGTTTGTTCTGAGAAGATTGTTCGTGTGCCGCTTTCGACAGGCGAGATCCTGCAGGTTCAAGGTGAGAAGCCTATCGGTGGTCTCAGACTCATGTCTTGTTTTAAAGCTCGGAAGTATCTGCAGAAGAACTATGTGGCTTTCTTAGCACATGTTACAGAAGATAAAGGCAAGGGTAAGTCTATTTCAGATATTCCTGTCATTCGGGATTATTCTGAAGTGTTCCCTGAAGATTTACCTGGTCTACCTCCAGCACGCCAAGTCGAGTTCCGCATTGATCTCGTACCTGGTGCAAATCCCATATCCAGAGCTCCATATCGTCTTGCACCGTCTGAGATGCAAGAGTTGTCTAAACAGCTTCAGGAGCTCTCTGACAAAGGCTTTATCCGTCCCAGTTTTTCACCTTGGGGTGCTCCCGTTCTCTTTGTCAAGAAGAAGGATGGATCCTTTAGGATGTGTATCGATTATCGTGAGCTTAACAAGCTTACCATCAAGAATCGATATCCTCTACCTCGCATAGACGACCTTTTTGATCAGTTACAAGGCGCTTCTTATTTTTCGAAGATTGATCTGCGATCTGGATATCATCAACTTCGGGTGCAAGAAGAAGACATTCCGAAGACAGCATTCCGTACTCGATATGGACATTACGAGTTTACAGTCATGCCATTCGGTTTGACTAATGCTCCTGCTGTTTTCATGGACTTAATGAATAGGGTCTGCAAACCTTATTTGGATCAGTTCGTCATTATTTTTATTGACGACATCTTGATTTACTCTAAGACGCGAGCTGATCACGAGCAGCATCTTCGTCTTACCCTAGAACTCCTAAAGAAAGAACAACTTTTCGCAAAATTCTCCAAGTGCGAATTTTGGCTTAAAGAAGTTCAATTTTTGGGGCATGTTATCAACGAACGAGGTATTCATGTAGATCCCTCCAAGATCAGCGCGATTAAGGATTGGGATACACCTACTACTCCTACTGAAGTTCGTTCATTTCTTGGTCTAGCGGGTTATTATCGCCGCTTCATTGAAAACTTCTCTAAGATTGCAGTTCCTCTAACTGCTCTAACTCAGAAGAAAATGCCCTTTTACTGGGGATTCAAACAAGAGGAAGCTTTTCAACACCTGAAGCAGAAGCTTTGCGATGCGCCTGTTCTATCATTGCCTAAGGGTGATGATGATTTTGTCGTGTATTGCGATGCATCTAAATTAGGTCTTGGCTGTGTTCTGATGCAGAGGAACAAAGTCATAGCCTATGCATCGAGGCAGTTGAAGATTCATGAGAAGAACTACACCACTCATGATCTTGAGTTGGGTGCAGTTGTCTTTGCTCTCAAAATCTGGAAACACTATTTGTATGGTACAAAATGTGTGGTTTTCACAGACCACAAAAGTCTTCAGCATATCTTCAATCAGAAAGAACTCAACATGAGACAACGACGTTGGGTTGAGCTTTTAAACGACTATGATTGCGAAATTCGCTACCATCCTGGTAAGGCGAATGTCGTGGCCGATGCATTAAGTCGTAAGGAACGTACTAAGCTTCATTGTGTACGTGTTCAATCTGTTATTCAAGCTCGATCAGATATTCAAGCCCGCATTTCTCTAGCTCAACAATCTTGTGTTTCACAAGGTTTGATGGATAAGGAATTTCCTTATCACATAACACCTGCTCTGGAACTGAAGGACAATGGATCATATTACTTCATGGACCGTTTGTGGGTCCCAAGCCAGGATGATCTTCGTACCTTGCTTATGGATGAAGCCCATAAGTCTCGTTATTCTATTCATCCGGGCTCAGATAAAATGTATAAGGACCTTCGTACTCACTATTGGTGGCCTGGTATGAAGAAAGACATTGCCTTATACGTAACCAAATGCCTTACTTGTCTTAAGGTTAAGGCTGAACATCAGCGTCCTTCGGGTTTATTGGAGCAACCAGAGATCCCAGTTTGGAAATGGGAAAACATTACTATGGATCTTGTTACCAAACTCCCGCGCACAAAGAAAGGTCATGATGCCATCTGGGTAGTCGTTGATCGTCTTACAAAGTCAGCACATTTCTTGCCAATCCGCGAGGATTTTCCTACTGACAGACTTGCTCAAATCTATGTAGATGAAATTGTGGCTCGACATGGTGTTCCTTTGAACATCATTTCTGACAGAGATGCTCGTTTCACTTCTCACTTTTGGAGAACCATGCAATCTGCTATGGGGACCCAACTTAATCTGAGCACAGCTTATCATCCGCAAACGGATGGTCAATCTGAGAGAACAATCCAGACACTGGAGGATATGCTAAGAGCTTGTGTGATCGATTTTGGTGGTAGCTGGGATTCACATCTTAAATTGATTGAATTCTCCTACAACAACAGTTATCACACTAGCATCAAAATGGCTCCTTTCGAAGCTCTCTATGGTCGAAAATGTCGTTCACCAGTCTGCTGGAATGAGATTGGCGAGGCTCAACTTACTGGACCTGCCCTCATTTTAGAGACAACTGACAAGGTCAAGAAGGTTCGTGATAACCTTCAGGCAGCTAGAAACCGTCAGAAGATTTACGCGGACCCAAAACGCAAAGCCTTTGAATTTCAAGTCGGTGATCGAGTATTACTTAAGGTCTCACCTTGGAAAGGTGTGATCAGATTTGGAAAGAAAGGAAAACTTGCACCTAGATACGTTGGACCATTCAAGATCGTCGAAAGAATCGGAAAGGTAGCCTACAGACTTGAGTTACCTCCTGAACTGGGAAATGTTCATCCAACTTTTCACGTGTCCAATCTCAAGAAGTGTACAGCTGAAGAGAACTTCTCCATACCGCTTGACGAAATTCGTGTTGGCAAAACACTGAAATTTGTTGAGAAACCAGTGGAAATCATGGAACGTGAAGTCAAGTGGCTTAAACGCAAGCGCATTCCTTTGGTCAAAGTTCGCTGGGAAGCTAAGCGTGGACCTGAGTTTACTTGGGAACGCGAAGATCAAATGAAAGCGAAATATCCGCATCTTTTTCCACGAGTTTCCTCTAAATAAATTTCGGGACGAAATTTCCATAAGTAGGGGAGACTGTAACAACTGTACTTGTAATCACTATGAACAGTTCTGTTATCAATAAAATAATGTTATTTGATCCCAATGTTTGTTTTGTTATGTTATACATTTTTCATGTTTTGACTTTTATGTAATTTCAAACTCTACATCACTTTCTGGAGAGTTATACGCAAACTAGTGCGTAAACGTACTCAGTTTAATGCGATAAATACTCCGGGAACATCAACATATACTCAACATACCTTAAATAACCTTTACCTAACTTAGAAATAAGTTTTGAAGGCTTTGGTATGGCAAAAACAAGTTAATTCGCTTACAGGGACTAAATATGACAAACTGCGAAAGTATGTCAATTTGAACTGTAACGAACATTCCAGAACATAACCATAAGTTAAACACACCTTAAATATCCTTTACATAGCTTAGAAATAGGCTTTGAGGGGTTCGGTGTGCTAAAATAAACTTTTGGGTCATTCAGGGACTAAAAGTGTCAAAAAGTGCACAAGTTTGCATTTTCGCGCATAACTTACGTTCTGAATACATCTGGACATCCAAAAATTTATATAAGCATGACTACATTATATTTAAGTGTTCGCCTTAAGAAAAATCCATTCGTTTCGTCATTTGGATCGTTTTTCGCGCTTATGCGCATTCCGTCGTAATTAAGCGAACATCGCGTTCGTACGACCAAACGAACCGACATCTGAGATATTTTTGAGCATGTTTTGAGTTCCCTATACTTTAAATTCATTTTAGAGCCTTGAAATGAGGTTAACGGGGTTCAAACGCATCGAAAATCGCTTAAAAGGGCTGCAGGGACTAAACCTGTCACTTTTGAAACTTTTCTGCAACTGGGAGGCAGTAGCGTAGCGCGAGCCCTAAGGGCCTACCCGTCGCGCTACGCGACTGCTTAATCTGATCAGAAAAAAATATAAACAGCTGTTAAACAGCTGTTACCCACTCCTAATCCCACTTCCACATGTCAAAACCTTATGGTAGGTGGCAAATTGAGCCACCACAACTTTCCGACAAATGTACGCACGAGATTAAGGCACGATAATCGACAAACGATCCTAACGGTGGACCGAATACTATAAATACCCATCCACCCTCAACCCCAAAACCCACAAATCTGATTAAGAAAGCTCTAAGTTGGAACCTTCGTTTCATACCTGAGCTATTTCGATCTGGGTTAGCATTCGGGGACCCTTCGTAAGTATTCTTTCGTTCTTTTCCTTATTTTTACTGCTTTTCGAGTCAGAAAGTCAAACTTTGTTTGACTTTCAGCATTGACCAGTAATGGTCAATGCGAAGTTCGTTTGAACTTCGCAACGTGATTGTAATCACGATGGTCATAGTCCCTTGGGACTATGCCTACTAATTACCACGTTGTCTAGGGTCGTAGGGTAAGCGATCTAATAAATCGCTTATACCTCGAACCCGACCCAGTTTGGTCGATCATTAGGATCCGACCAAACACATTAGGTGACCATAGTGTAGGGAATAACCTTCCGAGGTTATACCTTATGGTCACGACGTTTAAGTAGTTGTATGATAGGTAGTTTATATGCCTTAGGTAAATTACCAGAATACCCTTTTCATACATAATTGGTAATTTAGCATATGTAACCTAAACTTTTGTCACGTAACTGATTATGTAACATGTTTAGGCATATAATACTTGTCATAGGACTAGTTAGGCGGTCCGAACGCGTTTCACACGCACGACGCGTTAAAGTAGCATAAGCTTCCTAAACGGGTCGTAATGGGTCGTAAACAATTATGTTAAGTTTCATTTAGTATGTAGGCTTTGTTAAACCAAATGACACGAGTCTCTACACTCGTTTGGTTTACGAAACCTCATTCAATCCAATCATCCGATTAAGGTCCGGTTTATTAACATAGTTACCTATATTAGGTGCCGTTTGATTCCGAGATCTCTAGCATTACTTGGTGATTATCTTTAGACATCTGAGCAATCACAAGTGAGTACATAGACCCCTCTTTTACTGTTTTCCAAACTGTTTTGGGGTGGAACACATGTGCCTACTTGTTACTTTCCTGCTTTCCAGTTTTCACATCATATACTGCTATGTTCGATAGTACATTATAGTACATGATTTCATTACATCTTATGCTAGGTGTGCCCATTATGTGCATTACTTGGTACATTGTTTTACATTACATTTCATGCTAGGTATGCCCATTGTGTGCATTACTTAGTACATTGTTTTACATTACATTTCATGCTAGGTATGCCCATTGTGTGCATTGCTTAGTACATCGTTTTACATGACATTTCATGCTAGGTGTGCCATTGTGTGCATTACTTAGTACATTGTTTTACATGACAATTTCATGCTAGGTATGCCCATTGTGTGCATTACTTAGTACATCGTTTTACATGACATTTCACGCTATGTATGTTCATTTGATTACATACTTAGTGCATTATTTTCACATGTTTACATTTTGGTATGACATTTGGTTTGTTTACATGGGACAATATATCCATTAACATTAGCTACGCCGTTCGTTAGTAGGTAGTGGTACCATAGGAATTGACAACTCCCGTTCCGGACATCCCAGGGTAAGGGGACAGAAAGGAATGACCGAATTCGTTGACATTAAGACAGATAGACCTTTAATTTGTTTAAAGGGTTTTATCACCACAGTCGCCAGGCTTGGATGTATGCATTTTCACAATACCGCATAAATGTTCATATTAAATAGTTGCATGCATTTACACAAAACATAGCTTTGATTTAAACCAAGTTTTACTTCAATACTTTGCTTTTGTGCATATGGTTTAGTTGAGACATTTCACTTGCCATACATGACATTTTGACATAGACATTTGACATGGATATTTGACATAGACATTTGACATGGATATTTGACATAGACATTTGACATGGATATTTGACATAGACATTTTGACATGATTTACATTTGACACAAACATTTTTGACATTTGTTTTACATACTACATGATTTACATCTTGACATGAACACTTTGACATATTATTCAATACATTGACAAATGGTTTAAACATAGACCTCTTACATTGGTTGGTTTGGTTTGATTAAGTGATTAAGTTAACGATGCGTGTGTAATATGATACAAGCATGGTGGATACGCCGCTGGTACTTCCTATATATAAGTGTTTGTATGGTATTACATGGCGTAACGTTATTTGAATCATTTCAGTTTGAGACATAGAACATTTTATACAAATAATACACTTTTCACAAGACATTTATTTACAAACAACTTATCTTATACAAACACATTTTTACATGGTTATCTATTTAACCTGACAATTATTTATACATATAATCTGATCTTATTGTTTTCAATGATTTACAAGACAAAGCAAATAACAAGGTTCATGACTAAACATTTTCTCAAACACAAGTCATGAATCTTATTTTCACAAAACCTATGTATCTCACAGGCATTTTTATGCTGACGTACCTATTTTCACATGTGTTTTCAGGTGCTTTTCCATAGGATGTTGATCACGATACTAGGGCGGACCTGTGCCTTAGAAACTTTAAAAGAAGATAGACTATGTTTAATTATGTTCTGAACTCTTTAATTTCCTGTTTAAAACAATGTAACACCTTTGTTTATAAATAAAAGACAACTTTGTATGCCATGGTTATGAAACAATTAATTCTGTCGCAACACGCCCCGATGTTTCCGCCGCGATTTGTTGTTTTACGCGGTCGGGGTGTGACAGAAGTTATGCGCGAAAATGCAAACTTGTGCACTTTTTGACGCTTTTAGTCCCTGAATGACTCAAAAGTTTATTTTAGCATACCGAACCCCTCAAAGCCTAATTCTATGCTATGTAAAGGATATTTATGGTATGTTTAACTTATGGTCATGTTCCAGAATGTTCGTTATAGTTCAAATTGGCATACTTTCGCAGTTTGTCAAGTTTAGTCCCTGTAAGCTAATAAACTTGTTTTTGCCATACCAAAGCCTTTAAAACTTATTTCTAAGTTATGTAAAGGTTATTTAAGGTATGTTAAGCCTATTTCACTATTCCGGAGTGTTTGTTGGATTAAACTGGTTATATTTACGCATCAGAGCGCGTATAACCCTCCAGAAAGCGATTTAAAGCTTAAAATCGAACAAGGGTTGATATATGCAAACGATACACATATTTTTACAAATCCCAAGTATGAAATACAATATTTCATTGGTTTGGCATTTGTTTGATGGTTGAAGTGACACAGGTGTCACAAGAAGCGATAGGCGAGATATTCGAGTCACGAAGGTTTGGATGTTATTAGCGAGACAATCAAAAGTAGTTTTCACGATTTAAGAGGAGAATGATTTAAACGAATAAAGTGATTTTTAACAAATTAAACGATTTGGGTAAACGATTGTTTTCAGTTAGTGTTTAGATAACGGGACGGGTGTAATGTGATGAAAGCATGGTGGATACGGCGCTGGTACTTCCTATATATATATGTTTTCATCGTATTACATACCATGGCGTTATTTAGTTCACATGGGTAAACGATTTGAAACGATGTCACACAAACGAGGTTTTCGAAATGAAATAAACCATACGAGTTTTATTAACGAGATTTATTAACGAGTTTTATTAACGAGTTTTATTAACGAGATTTATTAACGAGTTTTATTAACAAGATTTATTAACGAGTTTTATTAACGGGATTTATTAACTTTATTAACGAGATTTATTAACGAGTTTTATTGACGAGATTTATTAACGAGTTTTATTAACAACATTTATTAACGAGTTTTATTAATGAGAATTATTAACGAGAATTTTATTAAATAAATGTTTTCGGTTAAGAATCATGGCTACGAGATTTTATAAATTATAACCAACTTGATTTGAGTTGGTTAATTATGTCGCAATACAATACTTTTCAAAACAAGGTTTTTAATTAAGTATTGCAACATGTAAACTAGCCATGAATCCGACACTCTCAAAAACCTATGTACTCGCCAGCATTTCTTTGCTGACTTTGTTTTCACATATGTTTCAGGTGTTGTTGAATGATGTTGATTGCTAGGATGCATGCTCACATAGGACTGGACGAGGCCTTAGTGACTTAACAACAATGATAGACTATTGTCACTTCGTTTCTTGGTTAGATAACTAAGGAAACCCTTATCTGTCGAAGTTGCTCTTGGTAAACCTCTTGTACTAAATTCTGTTATTTGCGACTGTCAAGTTAACTTTGATAATCACCTTTTTCCTATTGACCTCACACCGATGAAACTTGGGAGTTTCAATATTATCGTGGGGATGGATTGGTTAACCAAACACCATGCTGAGGTGGTTTGTTTCGATAAGATTGTTCGTATTCCTCTCCCATCTGGCGATGTTCTGGAAGTTCTGGCGAGAAGCCATCTGGTGGATTGAAGCTTATGTCGTGTACGAAGGCCCAAAGTTATTTACGAAAAGGATATGTTGCTTTTCTGGCACATGTCACCGAGGAGAAAGGCAAGAGCAAGAGAATTTAGGATAATCCGATTGTTCGGGATTAGCCAGAGGTGTTTCCTGATAAACTGCCTGGTTTGCCCCCAGTTCGTCAAGTCGAGTTTCATATTGACCTTCTACCCAATGCCAACCCAATTGCGAAAGCACCTTATCGTCTTGCACCGTCTGAGATGCAAGAATTATCGAAACAGTTTTAAGAGTTATCTGATAAAGGATTCATCCGATCAAATTATTCACCCTTGGGGAGCTCCTGTCCTCTTTGTGAAGAAGAAAGATGGATCTTTTCGAATGTGTATCGATTATCGTAAGCCTAATATGCTTACCATCAAGAATCGATATCCCCTACCTCGAATCGATGATCTCTTTGATCAGCTGCAAGGTGCTACCTGTTTTTCCAAGATCGAATTGCATTCTGGGTATCATCAGCTTCGTGCATTCGAGGAAGATATTCCCAAGACTGCTTTCTGCTTGAGATAAGGGCATTACGAGTTCACTGTTATTCCTTTTGGTTTGACGAATGCCCCAGCTGTCTTCATGGACTTAATGAATAGGGTCTGTAAACCTTATTTAGATAAGTTAATTATTGTGTTCATCAACGATATCCTTGTTTATTCGAAGTCTCGAGCGGATCACGAGCAACACCATCGTTTGACATTGGAACTCCTAAAGAAGGAACAACTTTTTGCTAAAATTCTCCAAGTGCGAATTTTGGCTTAAAGAAGTTCAGTTTTTGGGTCATGTAGTCAACGAGCAGGATATTCATGTGGATCCATCCAAGTTTGCTGCAATTAAGGATTGGAATACACCAACGACACCTACAGAAATTCATTCTTTTCTTGGTCTCGCTGGTTAATATCATCGTTTTATTTCAAACTTCTCGAAGATTGTGGTTCCCCTTACTGCTTTGACTCGGAAGAATAAGCCTTGTGAGTGCGGACCTAAGCAAGAAGAAGAGTTCCAAATGCTGAAACGGAAGCTATGTGATGCTCCTGTTTTATCCTTGCCTAATGGAAACGATGATTTCGTTGTCTTTTATGACGCGTCCAATCTAGGCCTTGGTTATGTTCTTATTCAATGAGGTAAAGTCATAGCATATACGTCAAGACAGTTGAAAGTTTACGAAAAGAACTACACAACTCATGATCTTGAGTTAGGTGTTGTGGTATTTGCTCTCAAAATCTGGAGACACTACCTCTATGGAACGAAGTGTGTGGTTTTCACAAGACCACAAAAGTCTCAAGCTCATTCTTAATCAAAAGGAGCTGGACATGAGGCAACTACAATGGGTTGAACTCTTGAACGATTACGATTGCGTGATTCGCTACCTTCCTGGTAAGGCGAATATCGTAGCCGATGCGCTTAATCGAAAGGAGCAAGTCAAGCTTCATTATGTTCAAACTCTATCTGATATTCAATCCCGTGTCCTTCAAGCACAACGATCTTGTGTAAACGAAAGCTTATTGAAATATGAGCTACCACTTCAACTCGAGCTTAAACTCGAAACGAAAGGGGGCGATGGGTTGCCCTATTTTAAGGATCCTTGTGGATGATTATCGCTCAAATTGTAACACCTGTGCCTCCACGGCCATCAAACAAATGCCAAACCAATGAAATAATGTATTTCATACTTTGGACTTGTATGAATATGTGTATCTTTTGCACATATCGACTCATGTTCGATTTCAAGCTCTAAATCGCTTTCTGGAAGGTTATACGCGCACTAATGCGTAAATATAACCAGTTTAATGCAACGAACACTCCGGAATAGTGAAATAGGCTTAACATACCTTAAATAACCTATACATAACTTAGATATAAGTTTTGGAAGGTTTGGTGTGGTGAAATCAAAGTTAAATCGCTTACAGGGACTAAAGTTGACAAACTGCGAAAGTATGCCAATTTGAACTGTAACAGACCTTCCGGGACATGAACATAAGTTAAACATACCATAAATATCCTTTACATAGCTTAGAAATAGGCTTTGAGGTGTTCGGTATGCTAAAATAAACTTTTGTGTCATTCAGGGACTAAAAGCGTCAAAAAGTGCACAAGTTTGCATTTTTACGCGTAACTTACGTTCTGAATACATCCGGACATCCAAAAATTTATGTAAGCACTAAAATATTTTATTTTAGTGTTCGCCATAAGAAAAATCCATTCGTTTCGTCATTTGGATCGTTTTTCGCGCTTATGCGCATTCCGTCGTAATTAAGCGAACATCGCGTTCGTATGGCTAAACGAACCGACATCCGAGATATTTTTGAGCATGTTTTAAGTTCCCTATACTTTAACTTCATTTTAGAGCTTTGAAATGGGGTTAACGGGCCTTAAACGTGTCAAAAATGGGCTGATTGCACTGTAGGGACCAAAACTGTAAATCTGTCAAAGTTGTTACCTTACGGACCTCAACATTGGCAGCTTTACGGTCCGTAAGGCAACCTGCAGACCAGATGCAGTGTATTAACAGCCTGTTTGTAGCTGTTTTAACCACAACCACACACTCACCACTTGCCTAATCAGCTGATAAGGACCAATTTAAGCCACCACAACTTTCCGACACTTGTACGGATGGGATTCATGGCACGTTTTCCATGGAACGATCCTAACGGTTCGGGTATTCCTATAAATACCCAACCCACACAACCTCATTTTGGACAAGAATTCTGATTTTGAGAGCTCTAAGTTGAAACCATTGTTTCATACCTGAGTTCTTGAATCGGGATTAGCATTCGGGGACCCTTCGTAAGTATTCTTTCGTTCTTTTCCTTATTTTACTGCTTTTCGAGTCAGAAAGTCAAACTTTGTTTGACTTTCAGCGTTGACCAGTAATGGTCAATGCGAAGTTCGTTTGAACTTCGCAACGTGAGTGTAATCACGTTGGTTATAGTCCCTTGGGACTATGCCCACTGATTACCACGTTGTCTAGGGTCGTAGGGTAGGCGATCTAATAAATCGCCTATACCTTCGAACCCGACCCAGTTTGGTCGATCATTAGGATCCGACCAAATACATTAGGTGACCATAGTAGGTAGGGAATAACCTTCCGAGGTTATACCCTATGGTCACATCGTTTAAGTAGTTGTATGATAGGTAGTTTATATGCCTTAGGTAAATTACCAGAATACCCTTTTCATGTATAATTGGTAATTTAGCATATGTAACCTAAACTTTTGTCACATAACTGATTATGTAACATGTTTAGGCATATAACACTTGTCATAGGACTAGTTAGGCGATCCGAACGCGTTTCACGCGAACGACGCGTTAAAGTAGCATAAGCTACCTAAACGGGTCGTAATGGGTCGAAAGCACTTAGGTTTGGTTTCATTGTAGTATGTAGGCCTTGTTAAACCATATCATATGAGTTCCAATACTCATTTGGTTTACCAAGCCTCATTCCATCCGATCTCCCGATTTAAGTCCGGTTTATTTATATAGTTTTAGATTGCCGACTGATTCCGTGCTCCCTCTAGCTTTGTTTGGTAGTTGTTCAAGACTCCTAAGCACTCCCAGGCGAGTACATTTTCCCCTATTTTACTGTTTTCAATTGTTTTGGGGTGACTCATATGTGCTAAATGTTTTCGATGTTATAACGATGGTTTCAAAAACAATTAAAGCGATTTATACAAAACTAATAACGATTTCATAAAGTGAACAAACTTGTTGGTTGTAGTTACATAACAAATGACATTCATTAGCAATGATCAAGCCGACCAGTATTAGGTTATGGTACCATAGGATCTGACAAATCCCGTTATTTACTACACCCGTGGTTATGTGTGGGTATGGTAGGTAGCGACTGAATCTGCAATTATTAACTTACCCTATGGAGGTTTGTTAATACGAAAACGAGAAGCGACGAAAACGAGAAGCGACGAAAGTCACGAAGGTTTGAATGTTATTAGCGAGACGACCTTATAAGTAGTTTCACGACCTAAAACGAATTAAACGATTTACGATTGGTTTTCACACGATGTTTTAACGATTGGGTAAACGATTGGCTTCAAAGCGATATACGATATTATTTTGGTTATACATATTACATGATTTACATTTGGGCATGAACATTACTTTGGTGGTTTGGTTTGGATTAAGTGATTAAGTAACAATGCGTGTGGAATATGATACAAGCATGGTGGATACGCCGCTGGTACTTCCTATATATAAGTGTTTGTATGGTATTACATATTGTAGCGTTATTTGAATCATTTCAGTTTGAGACATAGAACATTTTATACAAGTAACATACTTTTCACAAGACATTTATTTACAAACAACTTATCTTATACAAACTCATTTTACATGGTTATTCATTTAATCATGCATTATTCTCTTATTTATACATATCACCTGAACTTATCATTGTTTTTCAAATAATTTACTAAAACAAATGTTTTTGGGTTAAGAGTCATGGCTACGAGGTTTTACAAATTATAACTCGCTTGATTTGAGTTGGTTAATTAAGTTGCAATATTATACTCTTTTCAAAACAAGGTTTTTAAATAAAGTATTGCAACGTCTAAACTAGCCATGATTTCGACACTCCTACAAAACCTATGTACTCGCCAGCATTTCTTTGCTGACCTCGTTTTCACATATGTTTCAGGTATTGTTGAATGATATCGATTGATAAGATGCATGCTCACATAGGACTGGACAAGGCCTTAGTGACTCAATAACAATGATAGACTATGTTTAATTAGTGTATTTAGATTTCCAGACGTTGTAATTACTCAATGTTTAATAAAACGAAACACTTTTGATATACATGGTTATGAAGCATTAATTCTGTTGCAACACGCCCCGATGTTTCCGCCGCGATTTGTTGTTTTACGCGGTCGGGGTGTGACAGAAAAGATGGTATCAGAGCCAATGGTTATAGGGAATTAGGTTATTAGTAATTAGTAATGCTTTGACCTAGTCTATAACCTTCTTAGG
This sequence comes from Helianthus tuberosus, assembly GCA_030545235.1. Classification (NCBI taxonomy): domain Eukaryota; kingdom Viridiplantae; phylum Streptophyta; class Magnoliopsida; order Asterales; family Asteraceae; genus Helianthus; species Helianthus tuberosus. The sequence continues at coordinate 194,835,743 of CM060366.1, forward strand.
ACCCTAACGCGAGTTTACTTGCGTTTAGTCATAAAACAATACTGTCACCTATCCTTAGGCGACGACCACAACAAGAACATAAATTTCAAAACCGCTTTGAAAACTAATCATCTGTTCTAGGATGATTGATTACTAGGTTTTGAACCCTCTATTGTAAGGTTTTGAACTCTCTATTATATGGTTTTGAACCCCTTTGAGTTTTCAAAATCTCGTCAAGGTTTTGGGTTTTTAAATAATGTGAACACGTGCAAACTGGAAGGGTAAATGCCTGTATTCTGGGTTTTCTGTCTAGGCAAGCACTTCGTATACATCTCATCAGACGCGAGACCAGTTGTGCTTACCTGGGAATTCTTGGGATGAGTGTTCACTGATAGGCGAGCATGTCTTCGCGATACATTATTTTTGACCCATTTACTTTGATCAGTCACCGTCTCATTTGTTTGCCTTAGGTAACAAACAAATGATCGCAATCTTCATGCGTTATCATTCTGTTTTGATTGTCCAATAATCTTTCACCTGTTTCTCCCTATGCCTTTCTTTTTCTTCAAGAATGTCTCTTCATCACGATGACGCCCAGATATCTGAGCAAGCAGCCAAAATTCGCTCAGCGAATAGGCGAAGTAGTCCTGAGGACTGTTGAATTAGCTACTGCTATGTATCATCTCCAGGGTGAAGCCACTCAAGAGTCACCAAGACAGGCAGGACCTAGTCAGGCGACAACACCATCAGCCAATCAACCAATCGAGGAATCAAAGACCATGGATGAACGATCCCCTAAGAAGTCAAAGAAGCGAAAGGCTTCTCAGAACTTCGCCATGGTCGCTCACAATGGTAAAGCAGTCCCCAACCAACCAGCTCAACCCCTTGCTAGGTGTGTATGGCTTTTCCTATGATACCTACATCAAGGAACTATGTACCTTACAAAACTACTCTTGTGATTTCTCTCTTTCAAATGATTGCTCATGATTCCCTCAAAAATTTTAAGTACTAGTTTCACTCTAAGAAACAAAGTACAGAAAATTAAGTGACATTATGAGTAATCGTGCTTTTCGCACATCTGTGCCTTTAAATCCTTGGTTAGATAACTAAGGGTATTTTCAAATCTCATACCCATTACGTTTTGATTTTTTCAACATACACAGTACCAGTATTTCAAAACAATCTTCATAATCTCAAAACATTTCATATAGTTTGAAAACAATTTTTCTAGATGCATTGTCTATGTTATTTCAAAAACATTGGCCATGTTATCAAAACCAACCTTTCTAATTTCAAAATATTTCATATAGTCTGAAGACAATATTAACACAATACATTTTCTGATCAAGTGCATGATTTCGAAAAGCATCATTCATATCTTTCAAAAACCTTATACATAATTTCAAAATTCATCTCGCATGATTTTAAAACATTTTAGTAAATATATCTACCTAATACACCTACTTTATGATTTCAAAAAGTATTATATATAAGGTTTCAAAAACGTTAAACACATTTTTCTTAAAAGAACCCCATGCATAGTTTTCAAAAATATTTTCCTCATACATTGACTTAACCTTCAAATTCCGCTTCATATGTCGCCTTGACATATCAGGCATCTCAACTTCATAAGCATTTTACTTCATGTTTTGACTTAAGCACATCCCGTGCAAGGTTTCAAAACATCTTCAACTTCTAAAATCCATATGGGATCTTTTTATCTCCACAATTAGACCCTTGTGGATAATCATCATTCAAATCAGAGTCCTTAATTGGATTCCTTATGTACCTTAATTCGAACATTTCGGTTCCTAATAATCGAAATCGAATTTTCTTTTTGAATCTTTCTATCTTTATAGTTGGTTTCTTGTTAACGTTTAAAGTACCAAATGAAATCCACGGAATGGATTCCTAGTGTGCTTTAAATGTATGTACGCAATTTACAAGACAAATTAACAAACAATTTTGTGGTTATGTGACTATGTGTTTACTCATCTTATGTTTTCTTTTATGCATTTTTGTGTTTTTAATACTCTGGATATTCGTTATCCAAATCCTCGCAGAATCTTTCGTATCTTCATATGAGGGATTCGTAGCAGGATATTCAAAAGGTACTACCTTTAATCCTTAAATGGGCTTCTATGGAATAGTTAAGACCCTTGGATTATATAGTACCACTCCATGTTTTATAGGAGACCCTTAAGTGGTCTAGTCAAAAAGATTGATTCACAATTTGGTTAAAAGACGACATCTAGTGATGTAGCTGGACAGACTCCTTGATAGTCTATTTAGATCATTTATTGATTTAGTCAAAAGGACTCTATGGCGGTCTAGTCACACTCATCACCGGTTTGTTCATTTGGTTTTCCCCTACACACTATAAAATAGACTGTGTGAATTGTGCAAAGAATTGTCTGATTATGGATGCGCACATAATTATGAAATTTAGTGCACAGAAATCCAGTAAGATTTATTATGTGAAGGAACCGATAGTGACAACAATAACAAAATGAGAACGATGTAATGGAGGCATGGTGGACGCACCAATGATGCTTCATATACTTGTATATAAGTGTCCCTCTTACATTGCAAACATAATGTTATTAAGGTTACTAGAAGTTCAAGAACCCTAACCAATGTTATTTGATCTTTTCAACTTCATGTTTTAAACTCTCACAAGTTTCCTCTAAATAAATTTCGGGACGAAATTTCCTAAAGTAGGGGAGACTGTAACACCTGTGCCTCCACGGCCATCAAACAAATGCCAAACCAATGAAATAATGTATTTCATACTTTGGACTTGTATGAATATGTGTATCTTTTGCACATATCGACTCATGTTCGATTTCAAGCTCTAAATCGCTTTCTGGAAGGTTATACGCGCACTAATGCGTAAATATAACCAGTTTAATGCAACGAACACTCCGGAATAGTGAAATAGGCTTAACATACCTTAAATAACCTATACATAACTTAGATATAAGTTTTGGAAGGTTTGGTGTGGTGAAATCAAAGTTAAATCGCTTACAGGGACTAAAGTTGACAAACTGCGAAAGTATGCCAATTTGAACTGTAACAGACCTTCCGGGACATGAACATAAGTTAAACATACCATAAATATCCTTTACATAGCTTAGAAATAGGCTTTGAGGTGTTCGGTATGCTAAAATAAACTTTTGTGTCATTCAGGGACTAAAAGCGTCAAAAAGTGCACAAGTTTGCATTTTTACGCGTAACTTACGTTCTGAATACATCCGGACATCCAAAAATTTATGTAAGCACTAAAATATTTTATTTTAGTGTTCGCCATAAGAAAAATCCATTCGTTTCGTCATTTGGATCGTTTTTCGCGCTTATGCGCATTCCGTCGTAATTAAGCGAACATCGCGTTCGTACGGCTAAACGAACCGACATCCGAGATATTGTTGAGCATGTTTTAAGTTCCCTATACTTTAACTTCATTTTAGAGCTTTGAAATGGGGTTAACGGGCCTTAAACGTGTCAAAAATGGGCTGATTGCACTGCAGGGACCAAAACTGTAAATCTGCCAAAGTTGTTACCTTACGGACCTCAACATTGGCAGCTTTACGGTCCGTAAGGCAACCTGCAGACCAGATGCAGTGTATTAACAGCCTGTTTGCAGCTGTTTTAACCACAACCACACACTCACCACTTGCCTAATCAGCTGATAAGGACCAATTTAAGCCACCACAACTTTCCGACACTTGTACGGATGGGATTCATGGCACGTTTTCCATGGAACGATCCTAACGGTTCGGGTATTCCTATAAATACCCAACCCACACAACCTCATTTTGCACAAGAATTCTGATTTTGAGAGCTCTAAGTTGAAACCATTGTTTCATACCTGAGTTCTTGAATCGGGATTAGCATTCGGGGACCCTTCGTAAGTATTCTTTCGTTCTTTTCCTTATTTTACTGCTTTTCGAGTCAGAAAGTCAAACTTTGTTTGACTTTCAGCGTTGACCAGTAATGGTCAATGCGAAGTTCGTTTGAACTTCGCAACGTGAGTGTAATCACGTTGGTTATAGTCCCTTGGGACTATGCCCACTGATTACCACGTTGTCTAGGGTCGTAGGGTAGGCGATCTAATAAATCGCCTATACCTTCGAACCCGACCCAGTTTGGTCGATCATTAGGATCCGACCAAATACATTAGGTGACCATAGTAGGTAGGGAATAACCTTCCGAGGTTATACCCTATGGTCACATCATTTAAGTAGTTGTATGATAGGTAGTTTATATGCCTTAGGTAAATTACCAGAATACCCTTTTCATGTATAATTGGTAATTTAGCATATGTAACCTAAACTTTTGTCACATAACTGATTATGTAACATGTTTAGGCATATAACACTTGTCATAGGACTAGTTAGGCGATCCGAACGCGTTTCACGCGAACGACGCGTTAAAGTAGCATAAGCTACCTAAACGGGTCGTAATGGGTCGAAAGCACTTAGGTTTGGTTTCATTGTAGTATGTAGGCCTTGTTAAACCATATCATATGAGTTCCAATACTCATTTGGTTTACCAAGCCTCATTCCATCCGATCTCCCGATTTAAGTCCGGTTTATTTATATAGTTTTAGATTGCCGACTGATTCCGTGCTCCCTCTAGCTTTGTTTGGTAGTTGTTCAAGACTCCTAAGCACTCCCAGGCGAGTACATTTTCCCCTATTTTACTGTTTTCAATTGTTTTGGGGTGACTCATATGTGCTAAATGTTTTCGATGTTATAACGATGGTTTCAAAAACAATTAAAGCGATTTATACAAAACTAATAACGATTTCATAAAGTGAACAAACTTGTTGGTTGTAGTTACATAACAAATGACATTCATTAGCAATGATCAAGCCGACCAGTATTAGGTTATGGTACCATAGGATCTGACAAATCCCGTTATTTACTACACCCGTGGTTATGTGTGGGTATGGTAGGTAGCGACTGAATCTGCAATTATTAACTTACCCTATGGAGGTTTGTTAATACGAAAACGAGAAGCGACGAAAACGAGAAGCGACGAAAGTCACGAAGGTTTGAATGTTATTAGCGAGACGACCTTATAAGTAGTTTCACGACCTAAAACGAATTAAACGATTTACGATTGGTTTTCACACGATGTTTTAACGATTGGGTAAACGATTGGCTTCAAAGCGATATACGATATTATTTTGGTTATACATATTACATGATTTACATTTGGGCATGAACATTACTTTGGTGGTTTGGTTTGGATTAAGTGATTAAGTAACAATGCGTGTGGAATATGATACAAGCATGGTGGATACGCCGCTGGTACTTCCTATATATAAGTGTTTGTATGGTATTACATATTGTAGCGTTATTTGAATCATTTCAGTTTGAGACATAGAACATTTTATACAAGTAACATACTTTTCACAAGACATTTATTTACAAACAACTTATCTTATACAAACTCATTTTACATGGTTATTCATTTAATCATGCATTATTCTCTTATTTATACATATCACCTGAACTTATCATTGTTTTTCAAATAATTTACTAAAACAAATGTTTTTGGGTTAAGAGTCATGGCTACGAGGTTTTACAAATTATAACTCGCTTGATTTGAGTTGGTTAATTAAGTTGCAATATTATACTCTTTTCAAAACAAGGTTTTTAAATAAAGTATTGCAACGTCTAAACTAGCCATGATTTCGACACTCCTACAAAACCTATGTACTCGCCAGCATTTCTTTGCTGACCTCGTTTTCACATATGTTTCAGGTATTGTTGAATGATATCGATTGATAAGATGCATGCTCACATAGGACTGGACAAGGCCTTAGTGACTCAATAACAATGATAGACTATGTTTAATTAGTGTATTTAGATTTCCAGACGTTGTAATTACTCAATGTTTAATAAAACGAAACACTTTTGATATCCATGGTTATGAAGCATTAATTCTGTTGCAACACGCCCCGATGTTTCCGCCGCGATTTGTTGTTTTACGCGGTCGGGGTGTGACACAAATCGGAGTCCTTAATTGAATTCATTGTATGCTTTAATATGTACATTACGATTCAATAAGGACAAAACCGAATTTCCTTTTAAGATCTTCCTATCTTCATAGTTAGATTCTTGAAAATGTTAAAAGTGCCAAATAAAATCCACGGATTAGATTCCTTGTGACACCCCAGGAAAACCAGGAAAACCATGCAACTTAACTAGCTTCCTCAGTGAGTACGTACCAAATTTCGGGACGAAATTTCTTTCAACTTGGTGATAATGTGACAACTCGTATTTCAGAACCTATTTATGTGCTTAATGTAACGTATGTGAACACTATGTGACAATGTGAACTTGATGATTAATGAAATGTTATGTTTGATACGTGTTATGTGTAATGTATGTGTGTATACAAACGAACCGAACACACAACACAACTCGATCGCACAAGCCCTGTTGGGCCGCACAACTTGTAATCGAACCAAAGGGGAGCCCATGTAAAGGGTTCGGCCCACTCTTCTTGTACGCATACATTGATCCTTAGGGAGTTTGTTTCTCAATTGTTGCAAAACACAACACACACACAAACCCTACTCTCTCTTTCTCTCTCTCTCTAACTCGACGGCAGAAGCACCCTTTCTTCCTCGAAGCTTTTGGATTCGGATCATTCTTATTCTACTCCAACCGGTTAGTGTTTTACTATCGTTTGCATGATACAAGATGTTCCGATTGCTATGATTTCATGTTAATTGATATTGTGATTGTTATGAACTAATATATTAATTAGGGTTCTTGCTAATGAAATAATTGATGTTAGATCTTCATGAGATTTAGTTCAAACGACTTACTAGAATGTTAATTTGAGTATTGATGAAACAAGGTGTATTGATATGTTAATCGGCTCACATATATCAATTGAACCGAACATGTGTCAATCGGATGCATGCTAGTAATAAGAACATGAGCCGTGTTAAGGATTTTGATTGATGTTTATGTTTAGAATATGATTACGGTTTACATGGATTACATGATGAATCCTTGGTTTGATCGAGAATTTGTGAGAATGGAAACTGTTAATTTGGTCAAACAAATTGATTTGGAATTAGTAATTAATTGCATAATTTTAGGAAGTTAAGTACCTAATCACACAAGCTCCTAGTCGCACAAGATCAGATCACACAAGATCTGATCTGATCGCACAAGCTAGGTACAACAGAGTTTAGCTCAGTGTACAACATACATCTTGCATGATCGCACAAGACCTTGTGGATCGCACAAGATAGTGCTGATCGCATAAGGCTTGGGCCATACACAAACTGTTACACGGTTGGGCCTCAAAGCCCAATCCCAATCGCACAAGCCATCCGGATCGCACAAGTCCATCCGGATCGCACAAGACTCATGTTTGCTAAACTGTTGGGCCGCACAAGTATTGGACTGTTTATATTATTTTGGGCCGGGTTTATGGCTGATCGCACAACCCATTGTGGATCGCACAAGTTGTGCTGACCGCACAATAGGTTGGGCCGTCCATTCATATTGGGCTTTGTTATTTACTTGTCTGTTATCGTTTACGTGTATGTCGTGTATACCATGTGTTCGTAATGTGCTATCTCTGTGTAAACATACGTGCAACCTAGACCTGACTTGTATGGTAACCATGTTAGGACGTGGTTGACCACTAGCAGCTCGATTGACCTTTCGTTTATCTGCCGAGCTAACCTAAGGTGAGTTCACACTTTCTACAAAGCATGGGATTCCCAGGGGTTGGGAATGGGTTAAGGAATAGGGATTCCTCATCCTTTTTTGGGTAGGACAGTATGGGTTAAGGAATATATTTCCTCATCCTCATGGATAGTTAAATTTCACTAGACCAAAACTCTATCACGAAGTCCCTCCTTTTTATATCGATTTAATCGCCGGGCCAATGGCGAGCGGGTCATTAGTTAGATAGCGCTATTTAGGTTTGACAAGCCTCACACCGTACCGCAGAGGACGGGCATGAACTAATGGATCTGGGCACGTCAATGATGATAGACATTGACAGTTCAGGGCACATAAACATGACTACAGTCAGCAGTCGATATGGTAACGAGTCTAGTAGTATAAACATGGGGTAGCCCCCACGGCCAGAGAGCCAGATAACTAAACATGGGGTAGCCCCCATGGCTGGATTGCCAGAGTAAATGGGATAAACAAATCATGTTTTTCAACTATGGGGTAACCCCCACGGCAGGGATGCTAGTTAAAGGAAACTGTTTTTGGAACAACTTAAAACAAACACCCAACTGTGAACTCGCTCAACATTGTTGTTGACTCGTTACTACATGCTTTGCAGGTCAATAGGTTTAGCAGGAGCTTGCATGGAGAAGGGTCATTGTGGAGTATGGACATTGAGTGTTCATGATGAACTTAAACATTATTTACTTATGCTTTGGTTTTAGACATTATGCTTTCGCTTGCAACTTAAACTATGTTTTGTTTGGACACCAATTGTATTGGTTGGGTTTTTATAATTACTTACATGCTTGTTCAATATGATTGGTGGCTGGATCCTGGTCAGTCACGCATCCAAGCGGTGATACTCCGCGTGTGGATTTTTTTGGGGGTGTGACATTCCTGGTGTGCCTTAAATACCCTTGTCCAAAGATAACAAATTAAAGGTCAAATTAAACAATTATGAGATTATGCGATTATGTGTTTATATGTTCTCCTTTATGTTTTGTGTGATCCGATTTTCGTTATCCAAATCCTCATAGAATCTTCCATATCTTCATATGAGGGATTCATAGTAGGATATTCAAAAGGTACTACCTTAAATCCTTAATGGGCTTCTACGTGGTAGTTAAGACCCTTGGGTTATATAGTAGCATTCCATGATTCGAAAATAGACCCCTAAGTGGTCTAGTTAAAGATTGATTCAGAATCTGGTTAAGAGTGGCATGTGATGATACAGCTGAAAGGACCCTATGGTGGTCCAGTCACACTCATCACAGGTTCATTCATTTGGTTTCCCCTACACATTATCAAATGCACTATGTGGACTATGCAAGGAATTACAAAATTATGGACGCGTACATAATTATAAAAATTCAGTACATGGAAACCACAGTAAGATTTATCATGTGTAAGAACCAATAGTGACAAGAATAACGAAACGTGAACAATGTAATGGAGGTACGGTGGACGCACCAATGGCGCTTCATATACTTGTATATAAGTGTCCCTCTTACATTACAAGCATAATGTTATTTAAAGTTACTAGAAGTTCAGAACCCTAACCAGTGTTGTTTTATCTTTTCGACTTCATGTTTCGAGCTCTCACAAGTTTCCTCTAATTAAATTTCGGGACGAAATTTCCTGAAGTAGGGGAGACTGTGACATCTGTGCCTCCACGACCATCGAACAAATACCAAATCAATGAAATGTTGTGTTTCATACTTGGGATTTTTATAAATATGCGTATCATTTACACATATCAACTCTTGTTCGATTTCGGGCTCTAAATCGCTCTCTGAAAGGTTATACGCGCACTGATGCGTAAATATAACCAGTTTAATGCAACAAACACTCCGGGATAGTGACATAGGCTTAACATACATTAAATAACCTTTACATAACTTAGAACTACGTTTTGGAGGGTTTGGTGTGGCGAAATAAAGTTTATTCGCTTACAGGGACTAATTTCAACAAACTGTGAAAGTATGCCGATTTGTACTGTAACGAACATTCCGGAACATGAGCATAAGTTAAACATACCCTAAATATCCTTTACATAGCTTAGAAATAGGCTTTGAGGGGTTTGGTGTGCTAAAATAAACTTTTTGGTCATTCAGGGACTAAAAGCGTCAAAAGTGCATAAGTTTGCATTTTCGCGCATATCGTACGTTCTGAATACATCCGGACATCCAAAACTTTATGTAATCATTAAAATATTTTATTTTAGTGGTTGGCATGATTAAATTCCATTCGTCGCGTAATTTGGATCATTTTTGCTTTCGTTACGACTTCCGTCGTAATTAACCGAACAACGCAACCTTACGACCAAACGAACCAACATCCTAGATATTTTTGAGCATGTTTTGAGTTCCCTATACTTTAACTTCATTTTAGAGCCTTTAAATGAGGTTAACAGGGCTTAAACGTGTCAAAAATGAACCGAAATGCAAGATTCTGAAGTTCAGGGACCAAAATTGTCATTCTGCCATAGTTATCTTAGAATGGGACCAAAATGAAAAATCTAAATTCCAGCTTGTTCCAGCTGTTCCCCTCATTTTCATATGGTTTTAATGAAACTATGGGATCCCATGGTTTCATAAAACCATGGGCACATGTGTACGGATGAGATCGAAGCTCGTTTTACGATGAACGATCCCAACGGTTCTAGTTTTCCTATAAATAGCCTACTCCTTTCACTTGCAAAACCCATAATGATCTGATTTTGGCTCTCTAAGTTGAAGTTTATGCTTCATACCTGAGAGTAAATCGGATCATAGCTTGTGGGGACCTTTTGTAAGTATTCTTTCGTTCTATTTATTCGTTTTTATCGTTAAAGTCAAACTGCATTTGACTTTCTGCATTGACCAGTTTATGGTCAATGCGAAGTTCATTTGAACTTCATCACGTGAGCATAATCACAATGGTTATAGTCCCTAATGACTATACCTACTGATTACCACGTTATCTAGGTGTAGTGACGAGTCGTAGTTTCGGCCAAAATGTGCATTCTTGCATATTTTGTAACCAAACTACTTATAGGTATTCAAACCATTTGTTTTGATACCAAATCTATTTTCTAAATTCGTTAAACATGTTTTAACATGTTTAACTCGTCACTTTTTAGATTAGTGCTTGTGTAGAGTCGTAAGTCAAGCGGACTAAATACCCGCTTAGACTTTCGAACACGACCCGTTTGGTCGATCATTAGGATCCGACCAAACATGTTTAGTGACCATAGTTGCATAGGGAATAACCTTCCGAGGTTATACCTTATGGTCACTTAGGTTTAATTAGTTCTATGATAGGTAGTTTATATGCCTTAGGTAAATGGCCAAAATGCCATTTTCATGCATAATTGGTAATTAAGCATATGTAACACAAACTTTTGTCACTTAATTGATTATGCAACATATTTAATCATGTTTAGGCATATAATACTTTTCATAGGACTAGTTAGACGTCTTGAACGCGCTTTTGAGCGAACGACACGTTAAAGTAGCTTAAGCTACCTTAATGGGTCACAATGGGTCGAAAGCACTTAGGTTAGGTTTCGATTTAGGATGTAGAATTTGTTAAACCATGTCATATGAGTTCCAATACTCATTTGGTTTACAAAACCTCATCCTATCCAATCTTCCGACTTAGGTCCGGGTTATTTATATAGTTATTAGGTTGCCGATTGATTCCGTGCTCCCTCTAGCTTTGCTTGGTTGTTGTTCAAGACCTCTAAGCATTCTCAGGTGAGTACATAGTTCCCCTATTTTACCGTTTTCAATTGTTTTGGGGTGATTCATATGTGCTAAATGTTTTCAAGGTTTTATCGATGGTTTTCAAAACTGTAGGTCCCCTATTCGTATGGATCTTCAACAGAATTGTCTTTCCAATCAAGAGTGCGAAATCCTCTTGATCAGAATATCACAGAAACACGTAGAAGAACAGAAACAGCAAGACACTTTCAAACTGGTCTTTATTGATTATCAATCTTAACGAATTACAATCAATCAAGACCACAAATTCGTCCAAACCCTAGAGCCTTCACGAATTCTCTCACACACACTGTTTTGGCTGATTAACCTAAACCCTAAAGTCTAACCTTGTTTATATAACACAAGGTTACTACTTGGGCCAAGGTTAAACATCATGGACTGCGAATTAGACAGGCCCAATTCGCCCCCACACACCCAATTCGTTGGGTTTGGTTAGCCCAAACATTTCAACTAACTATTACAAAGCTAAACCCGCTAACTGTTTATCGTTTAACTAATTACAAGATATCCAAAGACCAAATCTAAGCTGTTGTCACAAACATGCACCAACAAACTCCCCCTTGACAATAGCTTCATAAAATAACTTTGTCTTCAGTCATCTTGCAATCTTCATGTAATCTTGCACTGTCTTTGGTCTTTGGATAGCTTCAGCTTTAACAGCTTCTGTCAGCAACAGACTCCCCCTAAGCTGATGCATCCAATCACCAAATCTTCAAAAACTTTAGCGTTTGAGTAAACTCCAGTTCAGCATATGTATAGCAATCTTCAAACTCTTCAACTTTGTCTGCAATATAGAAAGGAGGTTCTTCCATGCATCCAATCAAACTCTCATCTTCACAGCAACGCAGCAACACAACAACTTCTCAGCAACACACGGCTTCAATCTGTTTACTATAAAACAAACATCTCGAGAAACCATAAGAATTTTTCAACAACGTTAAATAAATTATTATTTTTCAAGAGATTGTATCACAGATTAAGCATTCTCAATTCAGTACCAATACGCAAAACTTTTTAATCACACACCCTATAACCCGCATGATTTAAAATTTTGAACTCACTTTCTAACACCGTCTCCCCCTATCAGTAACAATTCCTCCAAAAATAACAGGTTTCCGTACGTTAAGAATTTTAAACAGAAAAAGACACTATTTTTGGATTTTTATATTTTCTGAAAGCAAGTAAATAACAAAAGCAATAAACACTCTATTTTTGTGAGAATCACTGGTAAGAAGATCATATCAACAAAATCAAACTGTTTCACACAATTATATAATTCTTTATTTAATTTTTCATGAAAAGCAGTCCAAGACGATTACCAGTATGTTTGTCCACTTAAACAAAATGCATGAACATTTCAAGTACCATTACCATATGATACGTTAAGGTAATTTTATTTCTGATATATTAGCGTGTCCCACTTCAGGATATACCCCCGCGATCAAGGTATGCACAAAGATTCATCGTAGTAGGTGAGTATACTGACGTCATCCTTTAAGATATCCTGACAGTGCATAGGTCTGCATATAATCTGTTTTATCATGTTTTGATTGCTTAAATATGAACACCCAAATAAATACTAATCAAATCCTGGAAATATAAATAACACACTCTATCATGCAAGTATCTTCCCTACCACATATTTCACAAGTCCAATCCAGATTTCTGAAATCTTAACTGGGAATAGGTTGAGAAGAGAACAGAATAGATCTTTAGGAGAGATGGTATAATATACAGATCAAATGAGTTTTCTCAGTTTGATATAGGTTTATTGGGTTTCTTTTGGGCACTAGAGGGCCTCTTTCGGGTGTATTAGATCTAAAGCGCGACAACGTATAGCTAGGTCAGCATGTATCTGGATGCAGCAGAAGCTGTCGTTGCCTAGCACCTCCAGGTCAGCATATATCTGGATGCAGCAGAGGAGGTACACGACTTTTTCAGAGAAGATTTCAGAATCAGATCAAAATTGTGTGTATCGGGACAACATACAGACATTCAAATAGAAATGTGCAAATTCCAAGTGACTTTCTTTCCTGAGGTCATGTACAATTTTAGTTCTGAACAGAATGACAGCCAAGATATCCCCAGATGAAATAACAGTATAAAGACCCAAAACTTCAGATTTTGGCAATCTATCAACACAAGATTTAAGGTCATTAAACCATACACCACTGATGTGTTCCCCACTCATACACAGTTGTATTTAAGTTTATATCACATGGGTAAGTTGATTATTTCATGCTTTTTGCCTACTGGTACATCATATGATGAAGCTGCTAGCACACTTATGCAATTTAATTTCAATTTCAGTGTGACAGTCTAACTTGCCGATGTACTATCATTTCTTCTCACAGTGATAACTCATTTTTCATTTTCTATTTTTTTTATGTTTTTGATTTTCAATGTTTTTGTATTTTTGATTTTTAAGAAAAGCAGTAAACTATTTACAAAATTCTTATGAAAAACCAGTTATTCAGGATTCCTCATCCCGTTGAGTTCGACTAAATGTTCAAAGCGAGCCCTGTCAAAAGCTTTAGTATAAAGATCTGCCAGGTTATCTAGTGTGTCGACTCAGCACTTTGAACTTCAATTTAAATCAATCAATATAAATATATCAACAATCTCACACCCCCTTCATGTGCCTAGAGCAGCCATTATCAACATAAGTTGATAATCCTCCTTAGCAGCTCCTGCACACACCAACTTAAGAAATTAGTTAGATTGGGGGACCCAAGCCTTAATAGTCTTGGGTCGTCCAAATTCACCAACTACTGGAACATCCATCCAATATCCATTACTCCTAACTGGAGTCTTGGATCTCAGACTTGTTGATGGAAATGGGGTTTGATTTCCATAAGGTCGCTGGTCCTGAGGGTTCCTATATGTGTTTGGACTATTTGACCTTTGAAAATTTTGATTCCAAGAAGCTTGATTATTATAATTTCTAAAGCCATTTTTATAAAAAGTTCGACCACCGTTATTTTGGTATCGATTTTGATATTGACCTTGACTTCTGAAATTATTAGCATTATAATTGTTCATTCTTGGTGAACTGCTTCTAGGTCTGTCAAATCTGCTTGGTGGAGATCTAGGCTGAAATCTTTGTTGATTTCTTTGAAAACGAGGAACTTGTGGAGTTCCTTTTTCAGCCTTATCTACACCAACAGCAACATTCTCTGGTTGTTAGGAGCAGATTTCTTTTGAGAATTTGAACCTTTCTCTTCACTATCACCTTTCTTCTCTGGTAATTTCCCTCTCTGTTTTGCACTCAGTTGTGCTTCACTCTTTTTGTTAGGACAACAGCTAGCTACATGTCCTTTGATGTGACACTTGAAGCACGATCTCCTTTTCGAAGACTTCTTAGCTGGAGTCTCTGAGGTAGATCCCTTATCAGATGGTGATGATCCCTTAGATGAACCTTGTTCAGTTTGCTTGGTTTCAGATTTTTCTTTGTTTTTATTTTTAGCAAACTCTACATTTGATTCATTTTCAATAACAGCAGTTTCATTTTTCATATCACTACCTTGAACAAAATTAATCTTTTTGACAAAAGCTTGATTTTTATTCTTAGGCGGTGAATTTTTCCTTTTCAAATCATCACACTCAGATCCATCACCTTGACTTGATGTGGATGCGAAACTACTTGGTGTAGATGCCATAAAGTCTGCTAGCTCATTTTCGCTAGGCAGGAATGAATAGTTATGACTAAGAGGAGGTGGAACTTCATTAAAGCCATGGAAGCCCACACTGGTCTTGTCATTACTCTTCTTTAACCCACCCATCATGTGTTTCATTACAAAAGACGAATCTCTGAATTGACTCAATTTCTTTTCAAGTTCAACAATTTTGAGTTGTGCATCTGACAACTCTTTGCATTTATCAGAAATCTCTTTTGTTTTCTCAGCCATCATGTCATGAGCTAAGTCTATGACTTGAATTTTTTCATTTAGTTTGCAAGTTAAAGCTTCAATTTCAGCTTCACAACCTTTTATTTTCTTCAAGTATGACGATTCATTCCTTTTAACAAAAAAGTTTGCTTCTTTTATGTTAGACATCTCACTTACCAGACTTTGGTTTTGTGTTGTCAACCTGGCAACCTCACCCTGTAGTTCACGACATCTCAAACATACAGAATTAGATTGTACCTCTTTCTCATGAACTTCTGTATTTTCATCAACAACAACCTGTTCAACTTCACTCTCCTTCTCTACTTCAGCATCCACTTGAGCTTCAGCATTCTCCTCTTGATCTTCAGCATTTTTCACTTCAGATTCAGCATCACTCACAGTAGTTTCAGCCATCAACCGAGACTATCTCTGCCATGAATGCCTGAGTGGTACTCTCATTTCCCTGATATCGCTTTTGTAATGCATCCCACATATCCTTTGAATTAGTGTACTTGTTGAAGGTATGCTTGATGCTATCAGGTAAGGACATTTTAATTGCAGCCATTGCTCTCTTTTCAGCGTCATACTTCCTTTTATCTTCTTCTTGCATGTTCACATAGTCTGTTCGACGTGGTCTGCCCTCAAAATCGTGTGTTGGGTTTGTGTACCCATCTTCTATACAGATCCACATGCGAGCATCCTGAGATTCAATGAAGGATTTGAAGCTGGCCTTCCATGTAAGATAATTCTCCACCTTCATCATCTTAGGTGCATTCAATTTCGTCATGTTTGACATTTTAACGCAACAGACTGTTAAAACCGTACAAGAGATCTCCGAAAACAGTGGTTACCAACTTATACCGTTAGAATCGTCTCGAAAAGACAAATCCAATGATATATAATGTCGAAAACCGTATTAGGGATTTTCCAGAGTCTTTTTTTTTTTTTTACCCTAAAAATCCAAGGAATTCAATGGTCCAAACGGTTCTGTCTAACGTGCTACGGATCAATTTCTATTTGCAAAACTGTGAAATTTTCTCGACGCTTCCCAACGAAAATTCCACCCCTTAAATATGCTGCTAATTTCACTGATCTGCTTAAATTCGCTGAAAAGTCAAGTTCGCTGCTTAAGTTCGCTATTACGACGACCTGTAAAGTCTCCGAAAACCGTGATAATTTCGCTGTGGAAAATTATACGGTTACCAAAGTCGCCTTTGGATTTAACTTCGCCGGTCACCGAGTAATTTAGTCACAAATTCGCTGGTGTGTTAATTTCGCTGGTCAGTCAGAAAAATAAATCAAATTCGCCAGTTAAGTTTGGAAACATGATCTGATTGAAATTTTGAAGATTTTTCTGATTCTCTAACACGAATCTGCAAAATCAAAACAAGCAAATCAGCAACGTAAAACCGAAAATTATGAAGAACTGATTGAATAAACACGAAGAACAAGAAGAACAGTCTTCGAGTCTTCAAGTCTATCAGCCGAAAACTTTTCCAGAATCAACCGAATCTTTCCAGAAATCCTGCAAACCACCAAACAAACAAACCAGAAGATCAAACAGCCAAAAAATTCGAAAATTTTATCAAATCAGCCAAAAAAATTCTTCCTGTTTATGCAGCAACAATTCTGAACCGAGCCTTCAAGAGCCTAATGCTCTAATACCAATTGTAGGTCCCCTATTCGTATGGATCTTCAACAGAATTGTCTTTCCAATCAAGAGTGCGGAATCCTCTTGATCAGAATATCACAGAAACACGTAGAAGAACAGAAACAGCAAGACACTTTCAAACTGGTCTTTATTGATTATCAATCTTAACGAATTACAATCAATCAAGACCACAAATTCGTACAAACCCTAGAGCCTTCACGAATTCTCTCACACACACTGTTTTGGCTGATTAACCTAAACCCTAAAGTCTAACCTTGTTTATATAACACAAGGTTACTACTTGGGCCAAGGTTAAACATCATGGACTGCGAATTAGACAGGCCCAATTCGCCCCCACACACCCAATTCGTTGGGTTTGGTTAGCCCAAACATTTCAACTAACTATTACAAAGCTAAACCCGCTAACTGTTTATCGTTTAACTAATTACAAGATATCCAAAGACCAAATCTAAGCTGTTGTCACAAACATGCACCAACAAAAACGATTTTCGATATTATAACAATGGTTTCAAAAACGATTAAAATGGTTTATATTAAATTAATAATGATTTCGATATAGTAAACAAACTTGTTGGTTGTATTTACATAACGAATAATAACCATTAGTTTTGGCCGAACCGACCAGTATTAGGTTATGGTACCATAGGATATGACAAATCCCGTTATCAGACTGCACCCATGGTTATGTGTGGGTTAGGTGGGTAACGACTGAATCTGTGATTGTTAATTTACCCTTAGGTGGTTTATTAATGCGAGAAGCGATAGGCGAGTTGCGAAGGTTTGGATGTTATTAGTGAGACGATCAAAAGTAGTTTTCACGATTTAAAACGAGAATGATTTAAACGACTAAAGCAATTTTTAACGAATTAAACGATTTGGGTAAACGATTGGTTTTTGGTTAGTGTTTAGATAACGGGACGGGTGTAATGTGATTTAAGCATGGTGGATACACCGCTGGTACTTCCTATATATATATATATATATATATATATATATATATATATATATATATATATATATATTGGTTTTCATCGTAATACATACCGTGGCGTTATTTAGTTCACTTGGGTAAACGATTTTGAAACGATGTCACACAAACGAGGTTTTCGAAATGATATAAACCATACGAGTTTTATTAACGAGTTTTATTAACGAGATTTATTAACGAGTTTTATTAACGAGAATTATTAACGAGTTTTATTAACGAGATTTATTAACGAGTTTTATTAACGAGATTTATTAACTAGTTTTATTAACGAGAATTATTAACGAGTTTTATTAATGAATTTTATTAAATAAATGTTTTGGGTTAAGAATCATGGCTACGAGATTTTATAAATTATAACCAACTTGATTTGAGTTGGTTAATTATGTCACAATACAATACTTTTCAAAACAAGGTTTTTAATTAAGTATTGCAACATGTAAACTAGCCATGAATCCGACACTCTCAAAAACCTATGTACTCGCCAGCATTTCTTTGCTGACTTTGTTTTCACATATGTTTCAGGTGTTGTTGAATGATGTTGAATGCTAGGATGCATGCTCACATAGGATTGGATGAGGCCTTAGTGACTTAATAACAATGATAGACTATGTTTAACTTGTTTATTTAGATTTCCAGACGATGTAAATATTTAATGTTTAATAAAACGAAACTTCAAATTTCCGTGTGTTTTGAAACAATGATTCTGTTACAACACTCCCCGACGATTCCGCCTAAGCATACCGAGTAAAACGAGGTGAGTTCACACTTTCTACAAGGCATGGGATTCCCCGGGGTTGGGAATGGGTAAAGGACTTAACCTGAAACTACATGACCTCCTGGTTTGGAACACGTACCACATCCTCTTTATTGAAGGGTGACAACATGTACTAAGAACTTAATCGGAACCTACGTAATCTTCTAGTTTGGAGATTACGTACACATCCTCTCTATTGAAGAGCGATAACACTGATACTAGACCAACAACTCTATCATGAAGTCCCTCATTTTATATCGACTTAATCGTCGGGCCAATGGCGAGCGGGTCATTAGTTAGATAGCGCTATTTAGGTTTGACAAGCCTCACACCGTGCTGCAGAGGACGGGCATGAACTAATGGATCTGGGCACTAGTCAATGATGATAGACATTGACGTTAGGGCACCAACTTACTTCAGTCAGTGGTCAATATGGTAACGGGTCTAGTGGTTCACATGGGGAAGCCCCCACTGATTATGGATATGGTTTGGGAAACAAGGAAACTGGATAACATATGGTTTACAAAAGACTACATACTGGTGGCCACACATGAAAGCTAACATAGCAACCTACGTTGGTAAATGTTTGACTTGTGCAAGAGTCAAGATTGAATATTAAAAGCCATCAGGCCTACTTCAACAACCAGAGATCCCGACATGGAAATGGGAGCAAATTTCCATGGATTTCGTTACTGGCCTACCTAGATCTCAACGAGGAAATGATACTATTTGGGTAATAGTGGATCGATTGAAAAAGTCTGCACACTTTCTGGCTATCAAGGAAACGGATAAGTTTTCTACTCTAGCAGACGTCTATCTTAAGGAAGTAGTCTCGAGGCATGGGGTGCCCACCTCCATTATCACTGATCGTGACGCATGTTTTACCTCTGAGTTGTGGCAAGCAATGCACAAATCCTTTGGCTCACGGCTGGACATGAGCACAGCATATCACCTACAGACGGATGGGCAGTCTGAGCGCACCATTCAAACTCTTGAAGACATGCTTGAAGCTATCAGCGTAGCTTTAAGTAGAACCCGGTCCCCGGCAGCTTGAAGCTACGCTGATAAGCGTAGGAAACCTCTAGAATTTCAGGTCGGGGACCGGGTTCTACTTAAAGTCTCACCCTGGAAGGGTGTGGTTCGTTTTGGGAAAAGAGACAAGCTTAACCCACGTTATGTCGGACCTTTCAAAATCATTGAACGAATTGGCAAGGTCACTTACAGATTGAATCTACCAGAAGTACTCAGTGGAGTTCACAATGTATTTCATGTGTCAAATCTGAAGAAGTGTCTGTCAGATGAGACCCTAATAGTTCCCCTCAAAGAACTCACTATCGATGATCAGTTGCGATTCGTCTAAGAACCTGTAGAGATTACAGACCGAGACGTGAAAGTTCTCCAGCGTACCAGAATACCTCTTGTTCGAGTTCGTTGGAACTCCTGTCGTGGCCCAGAGTTCACCTGGGAACGAGAAGACCTAATGAAACACAAATATCCCCAGTTGTTCGAGAAAAGTGCAACCACTACTGAGGCTGAAGCTTCTGCGGAATTTCGGGGCGAAATTCCAAACCAATGGGGGGATGATGTGACACCCCAGGAATACCACGCAACTTAACTAGCTTCCTCAGTGTCTACGTGCTAAATTTCAGGACGAAATTTCTTTCAAGTTGGGGATAATCTGACAACTCGAGTTTTCAAGGTCTTCCCTCGACACATTACTTGTTACAATCATGTTTTCATAACCTGGTTGCATTTTAACTTGTGTATATGCTGAGGTGTTATAGAATGGATTAAATAAGAAACTATGTATTGGTTGTGATTTGATGGTGTATTATTAATATTATTATTATTATTATTATTATTATTATTATTATTATTATGTGTGTATACATGTATGACGAAACTCTATGAAGTTTCACCACAATCCTATCCCGACGAAACCTAGGGGTTTCGCCACAAACCAGCTCGACGAAACTCAGGGAGTTTCGCCATTTCATCTACTCGACGAAACCTAGGCGTTTCATCATGACCCTCACGACGAAACTATGAGTTTCGCCGGCCCAAGTTTCTCCGAAGCCGTGTTAGGGCCCAACACTTGTACGCAGATATATAACCCAGTAGGGTTGCACAGTGTCACGTAGTTGAACAATTTGCAAACCCTATCTCTCCCTCTCCCTCTCCGTTAACCGGCAATCATCACTGTTGGTGCACTATATGTCTGCTGATTACGTCATTATCAAGTCTTGTGTCTAGATAGGTTGAATGTACACACAACAGGATCTATATTAGGGTTTGTATAGGTTTAGCTTGAAGGTTTCGCTTGAAACCAGTTCAAGCGAAATCAACATGTATTGATTTCGCTTCAGGGAGTTCGCTTCAGGCTAGTTCAAGCGAAATCTTCACATCTATAAATAGGGCACTTGTCATTTCACTTGGTACGCGACTTCTGAAGGTGTAACGAAGTGCTGCCAATTTCTGTTCAGGTTGTAAACATTGTTATTATCAATATAAGCAACAGATTAAAGAGTACAAGCTGTATACGTGTCCGGTTTACTGATTCCGCCTTTAAACTGGATGTAAAACTCTTCCGAAAGACTCAATAGGGTCAAACAACGATCCAACAAGTGGTATCAGAGCTCAGGACGAGGAGTTCATACTACTACAGCTTGATTCTACCGGATTATCTTCTTTCTACTCATTTCTTTTACGTTTTTCAGTTCTGAACAAGTTCCAACGGTCGAAATGGTCTGATTTTCGAGTATAACGTATAAAACTGAGTTTTAACAAAGCCTACAAAGTTTCGGACTTAAATTCAAACTAAAACATGATAAAATTGACCTAAAACAGGGTTTCGCTTGAAAGTATTTCGAAGATAACAGGTTGATTTCGCTTCAAAATAGTCTGTTTGGACAATTTCGCTTGAAAACTGCTGAAGCGAAATAGTTGTTGCTGGATTTCGCTTAAAAAAAACCTTTGAAGCGAATTAGTTTGATTCGCTTGAAACTCCTGAAGCGAATCTGATTCATCTGAATCGAAATATTGATTTCGCTTGAAACTTTTGGAAATACATCAGTTGGATTTCGCTTGAAGTTGAAGCGAAATAGATCTAGCTGATTTCGCTTGAAGCTGTATATACTTCAAGAATTTCGCTTGAAGTTGCTGAATTTTCATAATTTTGAAAATTTCTAAGTGTTTGACTTATTCTTCTGTTCAGGTACGCTCACGATGGATGATAATTTCATAAACCCGTTTAGTGATATGTACGCGTTCACTTCCGAATCGTCAGATAGAAGATCTGAGATGAAAGAATATTCAAAAGAGATTTCGGAAAATTTGAAGTTTGAGAACATGTACGGGAGCCAACAGAAGCCACCAAAGCTAATGAAAGTGGAAGATTATCACTGGTGGAAAAACAGATTTGAGGGTTGGGTAAAAGCTTTCGCTCCTGAAAGTTGGTTAAAACTGACAAATGGATACACTGAACCAGTAAAAGAGGGAGGAGAGTTAATAGAAGCAAAAGATTTCACAGACATAGATACAAAAAATTTTGTAGCTGAATATAAAATGATCACATTAATCAAACAGTCAGTGAGAGAGGATATTATTTCGTTACTTGAACAAGAGAAAACTTCAAAGAGTTTGTGGGAAGCTTTAGGGAAAAAGTGTGTAGGAAGTAATGAAATTGTTAAAAACAAAAAGAAATTGTTGCGTAAAGAGTTTGATCTTTTCAGTTGTATGAAAAATGAATCTGTTTGTAAAATGATCGAGAGATTCGGACATCTGAAAGTGGAGCTGATAAGACATCAAATCTTACCTTCTGAAGAGGAGCTGGTGGATAAACTGTTTGATTCATTGCCAGATGATCAAGAGTGGAAATACTTCGCTCTAATGTTGAAAAATACCATCAAGCCTGAAGATTTGAAATTGGATATGTTGATTGAAAAGCTTGAAAGTCATGAGCTGGAGATAAAGAGATATAAAGTCAACAATCCAGCTTATCAGCAGAATGTAGAGCTTTACTACAGAGTACCGCAGGCTGGGTCACCAAGAACAGCATTTTCTGCAGAAAGTTCAAGTTCAGTGAACAATGAAAGTTTTCACAGTGATTTTCACAGTGGATCTTCTTCAAACACTTCAAACCAATCTGCTTCAAAGAATTTATTCCAGTGTAATATCGCAGTGGATTTGAAGAATGGGCAGAATTTTAGCGAAGAATCGGCAAAACAACAGATGATTTTCTTAGCATCTGTACTTGAATCGTATGAAAGCCTCGTTGCAGGGAAGATTGGCAATACCAATTTGACAAAAGAAGATTATGATCAATTAGACCCCGAGGAGATGGAATTAATGGATATCAGATGGTGCATGGCCAGTGCGGTTCGTCGGGCACAGCGGTTCATGGAGATCACGGGGAGAAAGTCAATTGGTGGACCATCTACCAAATTGGGATTTGATAAATCCAAGGTGACATGCTTCAAATGCAAACAAAGAGGTCACTTCAAACGAGAATGTCGAAATGCTTATGCTAATGAATCAGAGAACCCATTCAATGAAGATTATTACAGGAAGGCGATTTACCATCAGAATAAGTCTGAGCCACCAAGATTGAAACAAACTGAAGAAAAATCAAGGGCTCTTGCAGTTATATATGATGATGAAGGGTATGACTGGAGTCAAGAGGTTCTACCGGAAGAAGATGCAGTTGGTTATGCATTTGTGGCTAATGCTGATCCTGATAGATATTGGAAAGCAGATTATGCAAGATGGGAAATTGGAAAATTAAACGAACCATTCAAAGAAGCCCAGAGAGCAAAAAGATGGAATGAGGAGTTGGAATGTTACATGGATCCACGGGGTAATCCAGTTGTTGACCCATCAAAGGTGGATTTCGAAGCTGTAATAAATTTGGTTCCAAGGCAGGCTACTTTCAACACACGAAGGTTATCTGATAAAGCATATTTGCCTGATTTGGAGAAGAAGATAAGAGAGGTTTGTGAAGCAAGTCTACCGAAGGTGGTAGAGATGAAGAAGAGAAAAGAAGAAGAATTGAAGAAGATGATTGAAGAAGTAAAGACTGTTGTGAAGATTGCTGCTGAAGAGGAACAGAAAGCTGAAAAAGAACAGAAGAATGAAGAAGCTCAGAAAGAGGAGATCAAAAAGGAAGATCAGAAAACTGAATCAGAAGAACCGGTGCTGAATGAGACTGAGGTTAGAAAATCTTCTGATCTATCGAATGTTGAATTGGTTGATGAAAAAGAAAACAAGTGCAGGAATTGCATAGAAATGTGCAAAGCCTGTACTGAAAAAGATGACATTATAAAAACAAAAGACAATGATATGGTTAAACTAGAAAATGTTTTCACAACAAAATGTAAAGAAATGATTGAAAAAGAAGAAATTTTGAAATTAAAAATTGAAAAGCTAACACAGAAATGTCAAGGTCTTGAAAAGGATAATGATGTTTATAAACAACTGTGTTCTACAAAATGTGTCGATTGTGTTGAAAAAGAATCTAAATTTCAAGATTTACAAAAACAGTATGATTCTTTAAAATGGTCGAGTCAAAGAGTACAAGAAGCTTATGATACTTTGAAGAGCCAAGTCAAAAGTTTTGATCAAAGATTGTCAGAAACTTTAGTTACTAAAGAAATGTATGAAAGACAGTTTAAAGGAAAACAAATTGAATTAAACAAATGTGTTGATGAAATTGCTAATCTTAAACAAGTCTTGGCTGAAAAAGAAAAGGTTGTAACCAAACTTCAAAGTTATCATAACTCTTCGTACATTCTTGAACGCATTTTCAACATCACACCAGATGACAAAGATACTGAAAATTGCAAAAAGGGTATTGGTTCAGAATTTCATCAGGTACCACCACCATTGAGAAACAATTATACTTTTTATGATGAGGAAAAGGTGGCAAAGGGTTTGAACATAGCTGACCAGTTACCTGAAAGTATCGATGTGACTTACTCCAAATCTGATGATGCTAATGATTCAGAGGTGGTAAGTAAGGTTGTTGAAAGTGTTTTGAAAGATGAGTCTACAAAAGGTAAGTCTGAATCACAGGATGAAGATGAAGGAAATTTTTATGATGTTTATTCGAAAAACACAAAATCCGAGAAAAATTTGAATGATGATTCAAAAGGACTGGTTTATACCATGATTGGATCGGACAAATTATTCTTAGATGTTGTATTCCCGATTCAGAATGTGATTTCAGAAAAGGTTGATAAAGTTTTCAAAATTGTTGAGATTGAGAAGTCTGAGATTCCAAAGTTTGCTGGTAAAGGTCATAAATCTTTTCTGTCACACCCCGACCACGTAGAACATACGAAACGTGGCGGAAACATCGGGGAGTGTTGTAACAGAATTAATTGTTTCAAATACATGGCAATTGAAGTTTCGTTTTATTAATTAAAAGTGTTACGATGTCTTAATAAACAAAGAAATACGACATAATTAACTAGTCTTGCATCTTTTATTGTCACTAAAGCCCAAGTCTGCCTATATGTATCTTGATCATCTTATGCAACAGCTCCTGAAAAACACATGTGAAAATAGGTACGTCAGCATAAAAATGCCTGTGAGATACATAGGTTTGTGAAAATAGGATTCATGACTTGTATTTGAGAAAATGTTTAGTCATGAACCTTGTAATTTGCTATGTTTTGTAAATCATTTGAAAAACAATGAGTTCAGATGATATGTATACAATAAATGAATAATGTATGGTTAAATGAATAACCATAGTAAAATGGATTTGTATAAGATAGGTTGTTTGTAAAACAATGTCTTGTGAAAAGTATGTTATTTGTATAAAATGTCATATGTATCAAACTGAAATGATTCAAATAACGCTACGATATGTAATACCATACAAACACTTATATATAGGAAGTACCAGCGGCGTATCCACCATGCTTGTATCATATTACACACGCATCGTTACTTAATCACTTAATCAAACCAAACCAGACCAATGTCAAAATGTCTATGTCAAATATCCATGTCAAATGTCTATGTCAAATATCCATGTCAAATGTCTATGTCAGAATGTTATGTATGGCAAGTGAAATGTCTCAACTAAACCATATGCACAAAAACAAAGTATTGAAGTAAAACTTGGTTTAAATCAAAGTTATGTTTTGTGGGAAATGCATGATCAAATGTCAATCATGTTAAAATGTCTATGCCGAAATGTCTATGTCAAATACGGTTCACACGGTTCACAGATACAAACGGTTCACAGATATCAACGGATCACAGTCAAATGATTACAACGGTTCAATATGTAGTATAATGTGTTCATATGCTGGATAAGCATATGCAACAGAAAAGCAACGTAAAACAATGTACTAAGTACGCACACAATGGGCATACATAGCATGAAATGTAATGTAGAACGATGTACTAAGTACGCACACAATGGGCATACATAGCATAAAATGTAATGTAAAACAATGTACTAAGTACGCACACAATGGGCATACATAGCATGAAATGTAATGAAATCATGTACTATAATGTACTAATGAACATAGCAAGTATATGATGTCAAAACAGGAAAGCATGAAAGTAACAAGTAGGCACATGTGTTCCACCCCAAAACAGTTTGGAAAACAGTAAAAGAGGGGTCTATGTACTCACCTGAGATTGCTCAGTAGTCCTTGAGTAACAACTAAACAATGCTAGAGATCGCGGATATCAAACGGCACCTAGTATAGGTAGCTACATTAATAAACCGGACCTAAATCGGAGGATCGGGTAGTATTAGGGTTTGTAAACCAAACGAGTGTAGAGACTCGTGTCTTTTGGTTTAACAAAGCCTACATACTAAATGAAACTTAACCTAAGTGTCTACGACCCATTACGACCTGTTTAGGTAGCTTATGCTACTTTAACGCGTCGTTCGCGTGAAACGCGTTCGGACCGCCTAACTAGCCCTATGGCAAGTGTTATATGCCTAAACATATTACATAATCAGTTATGTGACAAAGGTTTAGGTTACATATGCTTAATTACCAATTATACAAGAAAAGGGTATTCTGGTAATTTACCTAAGGCATATAAACTACCTATCATACAACTACTTAAACGATGTGACCATAGGGTATAACCTCGGAAGGTTATTCCCTACCTACTATGGTCACCTAATGTATTTGGTCGGATCCTAATGATCGACCAAACTGGGTCGGGTTCGAGGTATAAGCGATTTATTAGATCGCTTACCCTACGACCCTAGACAACGTGGTAATCAGTAGGCATAGTCCCAAGGGACTATAACCAACGTGATTACACTCACGTTGCGAAGTTCAAACGAACTTCGCATTGACCATTACTGGTCAACGCTGAAAGTCAAACAAAGTTTGACTTTCTGACTCGAAAAGCAGTAAAATAAGGAAAAGAACGAAAGAATACTTACCCAGGGTCCCCGAATGCTAATCCCGATCCAAGAACTCAGGTATGAAACAATGGTTTCAACTTAGAGCTCTCAAAATCAGAATTCTTGTAAGAAATGCAATGGGGGTGGATGGGTATATATAGTTTTCGGGTAACCGTTAAGATCGTTTGTCGAATATCGTGCCACGATCCAAGCCGAACACTTGTCACAATGTTGTGGTGGCTAAAATGTTGTTCTTATCCGCTGACTAGACGATAGGAAACGTGTGGACACGAATCAATTCAGTTGCAAGTTGCAAAACAAACATTGAATCTGGTCAGAAGGGCTAATGCGGCCCGCTTTAGATTTAGGCAAACACAATGCGGGCCGCTTGGGGCCTCTGATCTGCACATATGTTTCAGAAATGACAGTTTAGGTCCCTGCATGTGTTTAAGGCCATTTCCGACACTTCTAAGGCCCGTAAAGCCAACTTTAAGGCCCTAAAATGTTGCCTAAACATTGTGGACATGAAACATGCTCAAAAATATGTCGGATGATGGTTCGTTTGGTCGTACGAACGCGATGTTCGCTTAATTACGACGGAATGCGCATAAGCGCGAAAAACGATCCAAATGACGTGACGAATGGATTTTTCTTAAGGCGAACACTAAAATATAATATAGTCATGCTCACATAAATTTTTGGATGTCCGGATGTATTCAGAACGTAAGTTATGCGCGAAAATGCAAACTTGTGCACTTTTTGACACTTTTAGTCCCTGAATGACCCAAAAGTTTATTTTAGCATACCGAACCCCTCAAAGCCTATTTCTAAGCTATGTAAAGGATATTTATGGTATGTTTAACTTATGGTCATGTTCCGGAAGGTCTGTTACAGTTCAAATTGGCATACTTTCGCAGTTTGTCAACTTTAGTCCCTGTAAGCGATTTAACATGTTTTTGCCATACCAAAGCCTTCAAAACTTATTTCTAAGTTATGTAAAGGTTATTTAAGGTATGTTAAGCCTATTTCACTATTCCGGAGTGTTCGTTGGATTAAACTGGTTAAATTTACGCATCAGTGCGCGTATAACCTTCCAGAAAGCGATATAGTGTTTGAAATCGAACAAGAATTGATATGTGTAAACGATACACATATTTTTACAAATCCCAAGTATGAAATACAATATTTCACTGGTTGGGCATTTGTTTGATGGTTGAAATGACACAGGTGTTACAGTCTCCCCTACTTTAGGAAATTTCGTCCCGAAATTAATTCGTAGGAGTCTGTCTATGACTTTGTTTCAAATAGTCATCAAAGATATGTAAAGCATAATCTGATTATTTTCCTCAACGGATATTTTTCAGAAGTGAAAATGAATGGATGATTCATTCTTTCTCAACGGATTCTTTGTCAGAAATGGGAATGAAGGAATAATCCACGGATATTCATTTCTCTCAACGGATATTCTTCAGAACGAAAATGAACAAACGGGGTCATTTTCCTCAACGGTTTGTTCTTCAGAATTTGAAATGAAAGAAAAATCAACGGGTATTCATTTCTCTCAACGGATATTCTTCAGAACGAAAATGAACAAACGGGGTCATTTTCCTCAACGGTTTGTTCTTCAGAATTTGAAATGAAAGAAAAATCAATGGGTATTCATTTCTCTCAACGGATATTCATTTCCTCAACGGATAAATCTTCAGAAACGAAAATGAACTTACGGAGTCATTTTCAACGGTTGCTTCCTCAGAGTTGGAAATGAAGGATTTCACAACGGATATTCATTTCCTCAACGGATATTCTTCAGAACGAAAATGAATGGATAATTCATTTTCCTCAACGGTTATTCTTCAGAATGGAAATGAAAAGATAAACAACGGATATTCATTTCCTCAACGGATATTCTTCAGAACGAAAATGAATGGATAATTCATTTTCCTCAACGGTTATTCTTCAGAATGGAAATGAAAAGATAAACAACGGATATTCATTTCCTCAACGGATATTCTTCAGAACGAAAATGAATGGATAATTCATTTTCCTCAACGGTTATTCTTCAGAACGAAAATGAAAAGATAAACAACGGATATTCATTTCCTCAACGGGTATTCTTCAGAAGTGAAAAATGAATAGCTAGTTCATTTTTCCTCAACGGATGCTTCATCAGAATTGGAAATGAATAGGGTTAACTCTTGTTACATGATAGAACTTGCTGTGATTTCTGTGCACTAAATTCCATAATTATGTATGCATCCATAATTACGTAATTCCTTGCACAGTCCGCACAGTTTGTTTTGGAATGTTGTGGGGAAAGATATCAAACCTGAGATGAGAGTGACCAGACTACCATAGGGTCCTTTTAATTAGATCAACAGAGGATCTTCTTAATTAGGCCACTAAGGAGTCCTTTCAGCTATATCATCACATGATATCCCTAACCAGATTTTTGGATCAATCTGTTTAACTAGACCACTAAAGGGGTCTAATTATGAAGTAGTACATTATAATCCAAGGGACTTTAACTACAACGTAGAAGTCCATTAAAGATTTAAGTAGTACCTTTGGGTATCCTACTATGAATCTCTTGCACAAAGATATGTAAGATTTTACGAGGATTTGAATAACATAAGTTGGATCACATGACACATAAAGGATAACACATAAGCACATAACCACATAATTGTTTAATTGTTATTTTCTTGTTATTGATTGCTATTAACTTGGCGCCTCGTACATCGTTTCTCTTGGAAGAAACGGGTACTTAGGATTTTCGTGGAAACGCAAGAGATTATACAAGGGAAGAAATTTGGAAGTAGTCTGTTCTTCAAGGAATGCGGTTCCTTGATTGTCGGTATTGTAGGGGATATGTTGTTTATACATACAATCACATAAATACATTGCAATGTAAATAAAAGATTTATTTATAACAACGATAACAACTGTTTCTTGGATCTCGACAACAAAAGAAAATAATACATAAGACGTGATTATTTCTAAACGATGTTGTCTTCTGGTTGATCATATGCTCATCCCTGCGCTGGATTTGCATTAGCAAGCCTTGGGCAATTCCTACGAAAATGGCCCATCTCGCCACAGTTGTAGCAAGATCCCGGTGGAAAACGAGCTTGAGCAGGATTGTTGCCAGCTTGATTTGGTGCAGCTGCGGTTGGGCAAACCCTAGCTGTATGACCTATAAGTCCGCAAACTTGGCATGTGCGGCACTTCACCCCAGCATGATGATGTAGGCCACATTGGTTGCACAAAGGTGCAGTTCCATTGTAGGGTTTCCTGGCAGGGGGTTGAGCTGGTTGGTTGAGGACGGCTTGATCATTGTGAGCGACCACAGCGTAGTTCTGAGAAGCCTTTCGCTTCTTTGACCTCTTAGGGGATCCAGTCTGTTCATCCATGATCTTTGATTCCTCGATTGGTTCCGATTCTTCGACCGGCTTCTTGTCACCTTTTCGGAAAAGTTTACCTTTCCTGATCTTTGATTCAGTCAAGGTTGCAGATAGCTCAATGGCCTGTCTAACTGTAGTAGGGTTGCTACCAGTCACAATGTCTTGTATTGAGTCAGGGAGGCCATCAATGTACTTTTCGATTGCCTTATCCAAAGGCGTGACCATGTTTGGGCATAACAGACTTAACTCCTCATAACGGTCCGTGTAGGCTCGATGCTCACCGCTGTCTTGCTCAAGATTGTCGAATTCCCTTTCCAAAGCCCTGATCTCGTGTCGAGGACAGAATTCCTTCATCATAAGGGCTCTAAGTTCAGCCCATGTCTGTGCTAGAGCAACTTCTGCACCACGATCCCTCATAACCCCGTTCCACCACGTAAGGGCTCTCTTCTGGAACACACTCGAAGCAAACTCGACCTTGCGATTGTCAGGACACTGCACGTGGCGGAAAGTATTCTCAATGCTCTCGAACCATTGAAGAAGCCCAGTCGCTCCCTCAGAACCACTAAACTTGAGTGGTTTCGCCGAGTTAAAACTCTTGAAATTGCATGGACCATTGTTGTTGTTGTTGGCTTGATTCCATTGAGCAAAGAGGTTTGGGAATTGAGCAGCCATTTGCTGCGCAATGATTTCTGCCAGCTCGGCAGTCGCTATCTGGTTTTCGCGTCGAGGAGGCATTCTAAAAGAGGAAACATGAAACGAAACGAGTGAGAGGATTAGACGAAAAGAATGAGATGAAACAATTTGATGAAAGCAATGGATAGTGGTCATTTGTTTGTTACTACAAGGCAACAAACGACACACAGTGACTAATCAAAGTAAATGAGTCAAAAATAATGTATCGCGAAGACATGCTCGCCTATAAGTGAACACTCATCCCAAGAATTCCCAGGTAAGCACAACTGGTCTCGCGTCTGATGAGATGTATACGAAGTGCTTGCCTAGACAGAAAACCCAGAATACAGGCATTCACCCTTCCAGTTTGCACGTGTTCACATTATTTAAAACCCAAAACCTTGACGAGATTTTTGAAAACTCAAAGGGGTTCAAAACCTTATAACAAAGGGTTCAAAACCTTGTAATAAATCATCATAGAACAGATGATTAATTTTCAAAGCGGTTTTGAAATTTATGTTCTTGTTGTGGTAGTCGCCTAAGGATAGGTGACGGTATTGTTTTATGACTAAACGCAAGTAAACTCGCGTTAGGGTCCTAAGAAGGTTATAGACTAGGTCAAAGCATTACTAATAACCTAATTCCCTATAACCATTGGCTCTGATACCATCTTTTCTGTCACACCCCGACCACGTAGAACTTACGAAACGTGGCAGAAACATCGGGGAGTGTTGTAACAGAATTAATTGTTTCAAATACATGGCAATTGAAGTTTCGTTTTATTAATTAAAAGTGTTACGATGTCTTAATAAACAAAGAAATACGACATAATTAACTAGTCTTGCATCTTTTATTGTCACTAAAGCCCAAGTCTGCCTATATGTATCTTGATCATCTTATGCAACAGCTCCTGAAAAACACATGTGAAAATAGGTACGTCAGCATAAAAATGCCTGTGAGATACATAGGTTTGTGAAAATAGGATTCATGACTTGTATTTGAGAAAATGTTTAGTCATGAACCTTGTAATTTGCTTTGTTTTGTAAATCATTTGAAAAACAATGAGTTCAGATGATATGTATACAATAAATGAATAATGTATGGTTAAATGAATAACCATAGTAAAATGGATTTGTATAAGATAGGTTGTTTGTAAAACAATGTCTTGTGAAAAGTATGTTATTTGTATAAAATGTCATATGTATCAAACTGAAATGATTCAAATAACGCTACGATATGTAATACCATACAAACACTTATATATAGGAAGTACCAGCGGCGTATCCACCATGCTTGTATCATATTACACACGCATCGTTACTTAATCACTTAATCAAACCAAACCAGACCAATGTCAAAATGTCTATGTCAAATATCCATGTCAAATGTCTATGTCAAAATGTTATGTATGGCAAGTGAAATGTCTCAACTAAACCATATGCACAAAAACAAAGTATTGAAGTAAAACTTGGTTTAAATCAAAGTTATGTTTTGTGGGAAATGCATGATCAAATGTCAATCATGTTAAAATGTCTATGCCGAAATGTCTATGTCAAATACGGTTCACACGGTTCACAGATACAAACGGTTCACAGATATCAACGGATCACAGTCAAATGATTACAACGGTTCAATATGTAGTATAATGTGTTCATATGCTGGATAAGCATATGCAACAGAAAAGCAACGTAAAACAATGTACTAAGTACGCACACAATGGGCATACATAGCATGAAATGTAATGTAGAACGATGTACTAAGTACGCACACAATGGGCATACATAGCATAAAATGTAATGTAAAACAATGTACTAAGTACGCACACAATGGGCATACATAGCATGAAATGTAATGAAATCATGTACTATAATGTACTAATGAACATAGCAAGTATATGATGTCAAAACAGGAAAGCATGAAAGTAACAAGTAGGCACATGTGTTCCACCCCAAAACAGTTTGGAAAACAGTAAAAGAGGGGTCTATGTACTCACCTGAGATTGCTCAGTAGTCCTTGAGTAACAACTAAACAATGCTAGAGATCGCGGATATCAAACGGCACCTAGTATAGGTAGCTACATTAATAAACCGGACCTAAATCGGAGGATCGGGTAGTATTAGGGTTTGTAAACCAAACGAGTGTAGAGACTCGTGTCTTTTGGTTTAACAAAGCCTACATACTAAATGAAACTTAACCTAAGTGTCTACGACCCATTACGACCCGTTTAGGTAGCTTATGCTACTTTAACGCGTCGTTCGCGTGAAACGCGTTCGGACCGCCTAACTAGCCCTATGGCAAGTGTTATATGCCTAAACATATTACATAATCAGTTATGTGACAAAGGTTTAGGTTACATATGCTTAATTACCAATTATACAAGAAAAGGGTATTCTGGTAATTTACCTAAGGCATATAAACTACCTATCATACAACTACTTAAACGATGTGACCATAGGGTATAACCTCGGAAGGTTATTCCCTACCTACTATGGTCACCTAATGTATTTGGTCGGATCCTAATGATCGACCAAACTGGGTCGGGTTCGAGGTATAAGCGATTTATTAGATCGCTTACCCTACGACCCTAGACAACGTGGTAATCAGTAGGCATAGTCCCAAGGGACTATAACCAACGTGATTACACTCACGTTGCGAAGTTCAAACGAACTTCGCATTGACCATTACTGGTCAACGCTGAAAGTCAAACAAAGTTTGACTTTCTGACTCGAAAAGCAGTAAAATAAGGAAAAGAACGAAAGAATACTTACCCAGGGTCCCCGAATGCTAATCCCGATCCAAGAACTCAGGTATGAAACAATGGTTTCAACTTAGAGCTCTCAAAATCAGAATTCTTGTAAGAAATGCAATGGGGGTGGATGGGTATATATAGTTTTCGGGTAACCGTTAAGATCGTTTGTCGAATATCGTGCCACGATCCAAGCCGAACACTTGTCACAATGTTGTGGTGGCTAAAATGTTGTTCTTATCCGCTGACTAGACGATAGGAAACGTGTGGACACGAATCAATTCAGTTGCAAGTTGCAAAACAAACATTGAATCTGGTCAGAAGGGCTAATGCGGCCCGCTTTAGATTTAGGCAAACACAATGCGGGCCGCTTGGGGCCTCTGATCTGCACATATGTTTCAGAAATGACAGTTTAGGTCCCTGCATGTGTTTAAGGCCATTTCCGACACTTCTAAGGCCCGTAAAGCCAACTTTAAGGCCCTAAAATGTTGCCTAAACATTGTGGACATGAAACATGCTCAAAAATATGTCGGATGATGGTTCGTTTGGTCGTACGAACGCGATGTTCGCTTAATTACGACGGAATGCGCATAAGCGCGAAAAACGATCCAAATGACGTGACGAATGGATTTTTCTTAAGGCGAACACTAAAATATAATATAGTCATTCTCACATAAATTTTTGGATGTCCGGATGTATTCAGAACGTAAGTTATGCGCGAAAATGCAAACTTGTGCACTTTTTGACACTTTTAGTCCCTGAATGACCCAAAAGTTTATTTTAGCATACCGAACCCCTCAAAGCCTATTTCTAAGCTATGTAAAGGATATTTATGGTATGTTTAACTTATGGTCATGTTCCGGAAGGTCTGTTACAGTTCAAATTGGCATACTTTCGCAGTTTGTCAACTTTAGTCCCTGTAAGCGATTTAACATGTTTTTGCCATACCAAAGCCTTCAAAACTTATTTCTAAGTTATGTAAAGGTTATTTAAGGTATGTTAAGCCTATTTCACTATTCCGGAGTGTTCGTTGGATTAAACTGGTTAAATTTACGCATCAGTGCGCGTATAACCTTCCAGAAAGCGATATAGTGTTTGAAATCGAACAAGAATTGATATGTGTAAACGATACACATATTTTTACAAATCCCAAGTATGAAATACAATATTTCACTGGTTGGGCATTTGTTTGATGGTTGAAATGACACAGGTGTTACACTTTTTATAACAAACCTGGTTTTAAGAAGAAAAACATGAAGGCTGGTTTGGGTTATAAAAAGAAACAGAATTGGAATCAAAGTAAAAAACCAAATGTGCAACAAAAGATAAGTTTTGTTCAAGGAAAAAGCTTGAAAGAAGAGGAAAAACTCAAATTTGGACAACAGTCTAATGAAGAGTTTGATGCTATGAAAAAGAAACAACAACAGGCCAAGGATGTTTCAAAGAAAGTGTGTTTTAAATGTGATCAGATTGGACATATTGCACGAAAGTGTCCAAATCCAAAGCCTGTTGATGTTGAAAAACAAAAATCTGAGGATGTGAAATCTAGGTCAACCAGATTTGATTCGAAACAAACTTGGAGGTACAATACAAACAAGTTTGCTTCAAATCAAACTTGGAAACCAAAACAGACTAGGTCTGATTCAAGACAGATCTAGAATTCTCACACACCCAGATTGAGAACAACACAGAGTTGGAGAAAATCTGTTGATATGACAAAACCTCAAGAGTTTTGGAAACCGAAAAATGTTGTTCAAAATCAAAAGGTTCAAAAAGAGACAATTTTTTACAAAAGAGGTACTCCGGAAGGCCAAATGTGGAGTGTTAAGAAACAAGTGATTTTGGAAAAAGATGAGAAAATTGAAGTCAAAGTTGAACAAGTTTTAAATGACAAAGAGTTTCCAAAATTGAATGATTATTGTATTGAAATGCCTAAGGTCCAACAGACCTGGGCTAAATTGTTCAAATGATTGATAAAGTTTGAATGTGCAGGTGCTCAACGAAGCTGAAGACTGTGAGAATGGTAGTTGGAGCAACCTGGCACAGGAAGAGGTTGCTGAACCCTGGTTTGGTTGAACAGGGAGTTCAGTTTATTTTCTGTATATAAATAAACAATATTTTCAAAATCCTAAAAATTTGAAAAATTAAAAACCAAAAATATGTTTTTAGTTTGTTAAAATTTGAAAAACCAAAAATATGTTGTTTTTAATTTTAGTTTGAATGTATGTTGATTGAATATGCCGAAACCCTCACGGCTGAACAAACATGATTACTTTCATCAGATTGAAAAACGGTTTTCAAACTGTTAAGATCAATGGGTTGTAAATCATGGGGGTACATTATATTTTCTACAAAACAGAGCATGAGATGCAGAAAATGGATGGCGAGACAAAGCTATCAGTGTTGGTTGTCAAATTTTCTTTATATGGTTTTGCATTTTAGGGGGAGAAAAATTGTCATTAGAAAATACAAAAACATTTGAAAATTTTGAAAAAGTCAAAAACATGATAAAATTCAAAAAAAGAAATTGAGTTTTGCGTAAAAAGAGGAAATGATAGTACATCAGTAGACGGTTACAGTATGCTAAAGATTTGGAAAGTATAAAAGAGTTAAACAATCTTACTGATGATGTGTCGATAGGTTTTTACACATTTAGTAGATTTATTCGGGATATAAACCTAAATTCAAACTGGTGAATTCGTGGGGAACACTACTTGGATATATAGGTAACCCCTGAAATCTCGTTTGAAAGGTCTCTTAATCTGATATACTAGGTGTTTATACTCTATGATGTCTGGGGTATTATTCCGGGACTTCTGCTGAACGGTAGTTCTGACCTAGTCCCTGGCTAATACTTGCTTAAATGCTTGAAACATAGCATTAAACCCTCAGCATGCTGAAACAATAAAATTGATATATGCTGCTGTTGTAAGCAAAAAGATCCTCTAAAGGGGACATACCAAAAAGTCGAAGCTGATATCTCTCTGCGTATACGGAAGTATCGATCTGAGATCCCTCGGCCCTCGCATACCTAAATTATATACAGATATCATTGTAGTATTCTCACCTGTAAGACTGATTATTGAGATTCTGGATACGGGAGTATATTCAAGAGGTGGGACACATGAATGATCTAAGTTCTTAATTCATCTAAATTGTATCCTGAGTAAGTTGAAATTTGTGTGGGAATTTAAGATGGATCAGTATATCGACAATCGAGGTAAATTGTTTAAGTCTGAGTGTGAAATTAAGCTCAACGGTACTTGTGACTTGTCATAAACTGATATGATCCTCTGACGCATACTCAAAACAAAAATATTGTTTGTAAATATGTTTGTACATATTTCTTTACTGCTTTATGTTTTCAGAAAATACAAAAAGATTTTGATTCTGCTTTATTTTCGACAACTGATGTCTGAGTGCTGAGTTTCAAAATCTAAGTAAGCTGATTGTGTTTCTGAAAATAAAACAAGTTCAGTAATTTGAAACTTGATTTATATTCAAAAATATCAAAAACAGTTTGTGATATCTCTAAGGTCATTAATTTGGACTTGGATGATTAACTATGAGGGAGCTGGATTCTTTAATACTGCCATATCAGTAAAGTTTGTTGATAGGGGAAGTAGATTAAAGAAGATTGATTGATATCACGAAAATGTTATTACTCATAGTTGGATGAGTGATTGCAGGTTTCAGGAATTCCTACGGAAGCTAAATGATAAAGCTTGATTCAGATATCTCAGATTCTAGCTTATCGAGAGGGGGAGTCTGTGAAAGGGGGAGTCTGAATTGAAGATAAAGATTGAGGAAAGTGTTTACAAGGTTTGAAGAATGTTAAAGACAAAGACTTGAAGCCAAAGACTTCATCAACATCCAAGGGGGAGTCTGTTGGTGCACTATATGTCTGCTGATTACGTCATTATCAAGTCTTGTGTCTAGATAGGTTGAATGTACACACAACAGGATCTATATTAGGGTTTGTATAGGTTTAGCTTGAAGGTTTCGCTTGAAACCAGTTCAAGCGAAATCAACATGTATTGATTTCGCTTCAGGGAGTTCGCTTCAGGCTAGTTCAAGCGAAATCTTCACATCTATAAATAGGGCACTTGTCATTTCACTTGGTACGCGACTTCTGAAGGTGTAACGAAGTGCTGCCAATTTCTGTTCAGGTTGTAAACATTGTTATTATCAATATAAGCAACAGATTAAAGAGTACAAGCTGTATACGTGTCCGGTTTACTGATTCCGCCTTTAAACTGGTTGTAAAACTCTTCCGAAAGACTCAATAGGGTCAAACAACGATCCAACAATCACCATCATCCTTGGAAACTTTCAAGTCATTTGTTCTAATTACTATACATCCCGGTTAGTTTATTGCTAATGTTTATTTGTTCAGGAATTTTTAATGAATATCGCGATGATCCATGAATGCATGACTCGTATGTTTGCTTGCTAATAATTTGATGTAGAATAGGGTTTAATGATAGAAGATAGTGACGAATGTTTGCGATCACAACGATTTGCTTATGAGGATTGATTCATTGAGTTGATGTTATGTTTGATGTTGACATGATATGTTATCAGTTATGCTTGTGATTAAATGAATATGATCCTCGGATACACACAAGCCGTGATCTAGATTGTATATAGTTATCTTATGATTTAGGGTTCATGCTAGATGTTAAATGCTGTGATATTGCTGGAGTGAAGTTAATGAGCAATCGATGATTATGATGAAACGGCTGATGATGATTAGGGTTTTCAGTGCATGTTTTGCTTAACTGTTACATTACCAACGAAAGTCTCACCCGACGAAACATTATTGACGATGAAACCTGTAAGGTTTCATCACACCTCAAGCCGACGAAACATCTGAGGTTTCATCACCTTAGGGTTTCGTCGCCTTGAGGATTCATCGTCTGGAGTTTTGTCGCCCAGTACATGGTTCAACAGAATGTGATCTAATTATGTATGAAACTTAAATGTTCACTACCTGATTGTATATGATATTAATTATAATTGAGAAAACAAGGATTTCATACGAAACATACACATGAGCTGTGGGCATGATTAAATTGCATAACTGCTATGTGCTAATCAATGTTTGTCGCTTTGTATGCACACCATGATGATGAATTACGTGAAAACATTTCAACATAAACTGATCACGTGTGTATGAATACATAGGCTTTGATTGAATAAATTGAACGAGTAGTTAAGCATACCGAGTAAACCGAGGTGAGTTAACACTTTCTACAAGGCATGGGATTCCCCGGGGTTGGGAATGGGTAAAGGACTTAACCTGAAACTGCGTGACCTCCTGGTTTGGAACACGTACCACATCCTCTTTATTGAAGGGTGACAACATGTACTAAGAACATAATCGGAACCTGCGTAATCTTCTGGTTTGGAGATTACGTACACATCCTCTCTATTGAAGAGTGATAACACTGATACTAGACCAACAACTCTATCATGAAGTCCCTCATTTTATATCGACTTAATCGCCGGGCCAATGGCGAGCGGGTCATTAGTTAGATAGCGCTATTTAGGTTTGACAAGCCTCACACCGTGCCGCAGAGGACGGGCGTGAACCAACTTACTTCAGTCAGTGGTCAATATGGTAACGGGTCTAGTGGTTCACATGGGGAAGCCCCCACTGATTATGGATATGGTTTGGGAAATAAGGAAACTGGATAACTTATGGTTTACAAAAGAACTCATGGTTTTTGGAACAACTTTAATATGAACACCAACTGTGAACTCGCTCAACTTTGTCGTTGACTCGTTGTTACATGCCTTACAGGTCGTTAGGTGCTTATGGAGCTTGCACAGGGAGGAGTAGTCATTGTGGGACATGGACTGTTGAGTTCCATGTTAAACATTCAAACATTTAAACTTTATGAACGTATGTTTTGGTTTTACGTTTTATGCTTCCGCTGTTAACTTAATGTTGGTTACTTTCTTTTGGACACCAATTATATTGTGATTGGTTTTATTTATTTAAGTACGTTGTTCAATATGATTGGTGGCTTGATCCTGGTCATGTTACGCCTCCTGCGGTGATACTCTGCATGTGGATTTTGGGGGTGTGACATAAGTTATCTTGTGTTTAGTCTTAAAACAATAACCATCGCCTATCTTTAGGTGGCACCAAAACAAGAACACAAATTACAAATCCGTTTTTGAAAACCAATCATCTCTTCTTAGATGATTTATTATAAGGTTTTGAACCTTCAAAGTTTTCAAAATCACGTCAAAGTTTGGGTCTAGATAATGTGAACACGTGCAATCTGGAAGGGTGGATGCCTGTACCTCGACTTTTCTGTCTAAGGCTAGAGTGCTCGTACAAATCCACATAATCGGACTAGTCACTCTTACCTGGGAACTCTTGGCGTGGGTGTTCACTTATAGGCTAAAGCATGTCTTCGCGATACATTAGTATGACCCATTTACTTTGATTAGTCACAGTGTCATTTGTTTGTCTTAGGTAACGAACGAATGATCACAATCTTCATGCTTTGTCGATATTCTTTCAAGCATTCAATTCTTACTATCCGATTACATCTCACTCGTTTCCTTCTCATGTTTCTTTGCTTTTTTAGAATATGCTTACTCGACGTGATGCACAACCACCAAATAACGCCGAACTCGCAGCTATTATCACACAGCAAATCGCTGCTGTACTCCCAAACCTGGTAACCCAAGTAAACCTAGCAAACAACAACAATGCTCCGTGCAACTATAAGACATTTAATTCATCTAAGCCACTCACATTTACTAGGTCTGAAGGGGCCGCTGGGATCCTACAATGGTTTGAGAGTCTCGAAAGCACGTTTCTTCATGTTCAATGCCCAAACAAGGGAAAGGTTGAGTTTGCATCGAGCGTATTCTAGAAAAGAGCACTTACATGGTGGAACGGTGTAATGAGGGATAGGGGTGCCGACGTAGTGTGACACCTGTGCCTCCTCGGCCGTTAAACAAATACCAAACCAATGAAATATTGTATTTTATACTTGGGAATTGTAAAAATATGTGTGTCTTTTGCACATATCAATTCTTGTTCAATTTCGTGCTCTAAATCGCTTTCTGGAAGGTTATACGCGCACTGATGAGTAAATATAACCATTTTAATGAAACAAACACTCCAAAACACTGACAAAGGCTTAACATGCCTTAAATAACCAATACATAACTTAGAAATAAGTTTTGGAAGGTTTGGTGTGCCGAAATCATGTTTATTCGCTTACATGGACTAATTTTGACAAACTGCGAAAGTATGCCAATTCGTACGGTAACGAACATTCTAGAACATGACCATAAGTTAAACATACCCTAAATATCCTATACATAGCTTAGAAATAGGCTTTGAGGGGTTCGGTGCGCTAAAAAAAAACTTTTTGGTCATTCAGGGACTTAAAGCGTCAAAAAGTGCATAAGTTTGCATTTTCGCGCATATCTTACGTTCTGAATACATCCGGACATCCAAAAATTTATGTAATCATTAAAATATTTTATTTTAGTGATTGGCATAATAAAATTCCATTCGTCGCGTAATTTGGATCGTTTTTTGCATTCGTTTGTGTTTCGTCATAATTAACCGACCAACGCAACCGTACGACCAAACGAACCGACATCCGAGATATTTTTGAGCATATTTCATGTTCCCTATAATTTAACTTCATTTTAGAGCCTTCAAATGGGATTAACGGTGCTTAAACGTGTAAAAAATGCATCAAAAACCATGTTTTGCACATTCAGGGACCAAAATTGACAATCTGCCATAGTTATCTTAGGAAGGGACCAAAATTGAAAATCTGATTTCCAGCTTGTTCCAGCTGTTCCCCTTATTTTCACAAGGTTTTAATGAAACTAGGGGCTTGTTTTGGGGTACCCATGGTATTCTAAAACCATGGGCACACATGTAAGGTCCAGATCGAAGCTCGGTTTTCGATGAACGATCCTAACGGTCTTGGTTTTCCTATAAATACCCCCACCCTCTTGCTTCAAAACTCACATTTTATCTGATTTGGCTCTCTAAGTTGAAGTATACACTTCATACATGAGAGTAATCGGATCAAAACTTCCATTCTTTTTTGCGTTAAAGTCAAACTGTGTTTGACTTTATGCTTTTACCAGTTTATGGTCAACATAAAGTTTGTTTGAAATTCATAACATGAGCGTAATCACGATGGTTTTAGTCTCTTGTGACTATACCTAC
This sequence comes from Helianthus tuberosus, assembly GCA_030545235.1. Classification (NCBI taxonomy): domain Eukaryota; kingdom Viridiplantae; phylum Streptophyta; class Magnoliopsida; order Asterales; family Asteraceae; genus Helianthus; species Helianthus tuberosus. Next base: position 194,877,931 of record CM060366.1, read on the forward strand.
TGATTACCACGTTATCTAGGCATAGTGGCGAGTCGTAGTTTCGGCCAAAATGCGTATTCTTGCGTATTTTGTAACCAAACTTCTTTTAGGTATCAAAACTGTTTGTTTTGATACTAAACATATTTTCAAACCTCGTTAAGCATGTTTTAACATGTTTAGCTCGTCACTTTAAGTTTAGTGCTTATGTAGTGTCCTAAGGTAAGCGGTCTAACCAACCGCTTATACTTTCGAACCCGGTCCGTTTGGTCGATCTTTAGGATCCGACCAAACACATTAGGTGACCATAGTTGCATAGGAAATAACCTTTTGAGGTTATACCTTATGGTCACGTCGTTTAAGTAGTTGTATGATAGGTAGTTTATATGCCTTAGGTAAATGACCAAAATGCCCTTTTTACGCCAAAATTCATTTTAAGCATATGTTGTAACACCTGTGCCTCCACGGCCATCAAACAAATACCAAACCAATGAAATATTGTATTTCATACTTGGGATTTGTAAAAATATGTGTATCATTTGCACATATCAATTTTTGTTCAAATTCAAACTCTAAATCGCTTTCTGGAAGGTTATACGCGCACCGACGCGTAAATATAACCAGTTTAATGCAACAAACACTCCGGAACAGTGACATAGGCTTAACATACCTTAAATAACCTTTATATAACTTAGAAATAAGTTTTGAAGGCTTTGGTATGGTAAAATCAAGTTAATTCGTTTACAGGGACTAAATTTGACAAACTGCGAAAGTATGCCAATTTGAACTGTAACAGACATTCCAGAACATGACCATAAGTTAAACATACCATAAATATCCTTTACATAGCTTAGAAATAGGTTTTGAGGGGTTCGGTGTGCTAAAATAAACTTTTGGGTCATTCAGGGACTAAAAGCGTCAAAAAGTGCACAAGTTTGCATTTTCGCGCATAACTTACGTTCTGAATACATCCAGACATCCAAAAATTTATGTAGGCACTAAAATATTTTATTTTAGTGTTTGGCTTGAGAAAAATCCATTCGTCGCGTCATTTGGATCGTTTTTCGCGCTTATGCGCATTCCGTCGTAATTAAGCGAACATCGCGTTCGTACGACCAAACGAACTGACATCCGACATAGTTTTGAGCATGTTTCATGTCCACAATGTTTAGGCATCATTTTAGGGCCTTAAAGTTGGCTTTACGGGCCTTAGAAGTGTCGGGAATGGCCATAAAAGACAACAGGGACTGAAACTGTCAAAATGGAAACTTGTTTTCTGATCAGAAGCTCCAGGCGGCCCGCCTGAGCTTTGTCTGATCCTGAAGCGGGCCGCGTCAGCCCTTCAGATCAGCAAAGGTCAAGTAACAGCTGTTAACAGCCTTTAAACACTCTCCAAAGGTCAAGTGCCACATGTTAAGCTCTTATGGTGGCCAAAATAAGCTACCACAACTTTCCGACAAGTGTACGGGCTAGATCATTCCCCCTTTTCCAAGAAACGATCCTAACGGTGAACCAAAAACTATAAATACCCCACCCCCATTTGCTTCAAACTCACAAGAATCTGATCTAAAAGACTCTAAGTTGGAACCATTGTTTCATACCTGAGTTATTTTGATTCAGATTAGCATTCGGGGACCCTTCGTAAGTATTCTTTCGTTCTTTTATTGCTTTTCGAGTCCGAAAGTCAAACTTTGTTTGACTTTCTGCGTTGACCAGTTATGGTCAATGCGAAGTTCGTTTGAACTTCGCAACGTGATTGTAATCACGATGGTTATAGTCCCTTGGGACTATGCCTACTGATTACCACATTGTCAAGGGTCGTAAGGGTAAGCGATCTGATAAATCGCTTATACCTTCGAACTCGAAACATTTGGTTGATCATTAGGATCCGACCAAACACTTTAGGTGACCATAGTATATACGGAATAGCCTTCCGAGGTTATACCTTATGGTCGCTTCGTTTAAGTAGTTGTATGATAGGTAGTTTATATGCCTTAGGTAAATTACCAAAATACCCCTTTGATGCCAAAATTCATTTTAAACATATGTAACATAACTTTTGACATCTAAACTGATTTATCAACAATATTAAACATGTTAAGGCATATTTTACTTGTCATAGGACTAGTTAGGCGGTCCGAACGCGTTTCACGCGAACGACGCGTTAAAGTAGCATAAGCTACCTAAACGGGTCGTAATGGGTCGTAAGCATTTATGTTAGGTTTCATTTAGTATGTAGGATTTGTTAAACCAAATGACACGAGTCTCTACACTCGTTTGGTTTACGAACCCTCATTCTATCTAAATCATTCGATTTAGGTCCGGTTTATTAACTTAGTTACCTATATTAGGTGCCGTTTGATTCCGGGATCTCTAGCATTGCTTGGTGGTTATCTTAGGACTTCTGAGCAATCTCAGGTGAGTACATAGACCCCTCTTTTACTGTTTTTCAAACTGTTTTGGGGTGGAACACATGTGCCTACTGTTACTTTCATGCTTTCCATGTTTTCACATTATATACATGCTATGTTCATTAGTACACTATTAGTACATGTATTACATTTACATTTTGATGCTATGTATGTTCATTGTTGCATACTTAGTACATCGTTTTACATTACATTTCTGCTATGTATGTTGATTGATAGCATGCTAGCACATTGATTTACATGACTTTTCTGCTTTGTATGTTAACTTAGCATACTTAGTACATTATTTTACATTACATTTTATGCTTACATTTTGGTATGACATTTGGGTTGTTTAAACTATACTATACATTCATTAACACCGATCATGCCACTCGGTAGTAGGTAGTGGTACCATAGGACTTGACAAATCCCATTCCAGACATCCTGGGTAGGTGGGGATGAGAGGAATGACCGAATCCGAATACATTTCTTTTGATAACCTTTACTAAAAGGGTTATCCGACTGTCTCAAGGCTTGGATGTATGAATTTTCACAATACCGCATAAATGTTTATATCAGTATAGCATGCATTTGTTACACAAAACATAGCTTTGATTTAAACCATGTTTTACTTCAATACTATGTTTTTGTGCACATGGTTTAGTTGATACATTTCATTAACCATACATATCATTTTGGCTACACATTACATGATTTACATTTGACACATAAACATTATTGACATTGGTTATACATTACATGACTTACATCTTGACATAAACATTTTGACATATTATTCAATACGTTTGGCAATTGGTTTAAACATAGACATCTTACATAGTATGTTTGGTTTGAGTAAGTGATTTAAGTAACAAGGCGTGTGTAATATGATACAAGCATGGCGGATACGCCGCTGGTACTTCCTATATATAAGTGTTTGTATGGTATTACATATCGCAACGTTATTTGAATCATTTCAATTAGACATATAACATTTTATACAAATAACATACTTTTGACAATACATTGTTTTACAAACAACTTAATATATACAAACTCATTTTACATGGTTATTCATTTAACCATACATTATTCTCTTATTTATACATATCATCTGATCTTATCGTTTTTCAAATGATATACAAAACAAAGCAAACTACAAGGTTCATGACTAAACATTTTTTAAACGTAAGTCATGAATCTCATTTTCACAAAACCTATGTATCTCACAGGCATTTTTATGCTGACGTACCTATTTTCACATGTGTTTTCAGGAGATGATGCATAGGACTTATCAAGATACACTTAGGCGGACTTGGGCCTTAGTGACAATAAAAGATGCAAGACTAGTTATTTATGTTATGTTCCTTTGATTGTCAAGACATTGTAACTCTTTTATTTTAATAAAACAATATTTCAATTTCCTTGTGTTATGAAGCAATGATTCTGTTACAACACTCCCCGACGTTTTCCGCCACGTTTTGTTGTTCTACATGGTCGGGGTGTGACAGAAAAGTTGGTATCAGAGCTCATGGTTATAGGGAATTAGGTTATTAGTAATGCTTTGACCTAGTCTATAACCTTCCTTGGACCCTAACGCGAGTTTACTTGCGTTTAGTCTAAAACAATACTGTCACCTATCCTTAGGCGACGACCAGAACAAGAACACAAATTTCAAAACCACTTTGAAAAGCAATCATCTGTTCTAGGATGATTGATTACTAGGTTTTGAACCCCTTTGAATTTTCAAAATCTCGTCAAAGTTTGGGTCTTATAATGTGAACACGTGCAAACTGGAAGAGTGAATGCTTGTATCCTGAGTTTTCTGTCTAAGGCTAGAGTGTTCGTACAAATCCGCAGTATCGGACCAGTCACTCTTACCTGGGAACTCTTGGGGTGAGTATTCACTTATAGGCGAGCATGTCTTCAGTGATACATTAATATGATCCGCTTACTTTGATTTGTCACCATCTCATTTGTTTACCTTAGGTAACAAACAAATGATCGCAATTTTCATGCGTTACCATTCTGTTTTGATTACCCGATAACCTTTCACCTGTTTCTTCCTATGTCTTTCTTTTTCTTCTAGAATGTCTCTTCACCGCGATGACGCCCAGATATCCAAGCAGACTGCCAAATTCGCTCAGCGAATAGGCGAAGTAGTCCTGAAGACTGTTGAATTAGCTACTGCCATGTATCGTCTCCAGGATGAAGCCACTCAAGAGTCACCAAGACAGGCAGGGCCTAGTCAGGTGACAGCACCACCGGCCAAGAAACCAATCGGGGAATCAAAGACCATGGATGCACGATCCCCTAATAAGTCAAAGAAGCGAAAGGCTTCTCAGAACTTCGCCGTGGTCGCTCACAATGGTCAAGCCGTCCCCAACCAACCAACTCAACCCCCTGCTAGGAAGCCATACAATGGAACTGTACCCTTGTGCAACCAATGTAGCCTTCATCATCACGCTAGGGTGAGGTGCCGCAAATGCCAGATTTGTGGACTTATAGGTCATACAGCAAGGGTTTGCCCAACTACAGCTGTACCAAATCAAGCTGGTGACAATCCTGCTCAAGCTCGTTTCTCACGAGGGTCTTGCTACAACTGTGGCGATATGGGCCATTTCCAAAGGGATTGCCCAAAACTTGCTAATGCAAATTTGACCCACGGATGAGCAGTTGGCTGAGTAGAAGATGTTGCTATCTTATGCTTTTGTTTCTTTCGTTTTCTAGTAATGTGAAACAATCTGTTTTATTCATAAATAAAGTTGTTGTTCGCAATTCTGATATACAAGTGTAGTTATATGTGTGTATGACTTTTCCTATGATACCTACATCAAGAAACTAAGTACCTTACAAACTACTCTTGTGATTCTCTCTTTCAAATGATCGCTCATGATTCCCTCGAAAATTTTAAGTACTCGTTTCACTCTAAGAAACAAAGTACAGAAAATAAAGTGACATCATGAGTAATCATGCTTCTGCACATCTGTGCCTTTGAATCCTTGGTTAGATAACTAAGGGTATTTTCAAATCTCATACCCATTACGTTTTTATTTTCAACATACACAGTACAAGTATTTCAAAAACAATCTTCATGATCTCAAAACATTTCATATAGTTTGAAAACATTTTTTTTTAAAATGCATTGTCTATGGGATTTCAAAAAAACATTGGCTATGCTTTCAAAAACAACCTTCATAATTTCAAAATGTTTCATGTAATCTGAAAACAATATTAACACAGTATATTTTCTTATCAAGTGCATGATTTCAAAAGCATCATTCATGTTTTCCAAAAACCTTATACATAATTTCAAAAATTCATTCCGCATGATTTTAAAACATTTTTATAAATATACTTATCTAAAAACCTACTTTATGATTTCAAAAGTATTATATATAAGGTTTCAAAAACATTTTTAGAACCCCATGCATAGTTTTCCAAATATATTTTCCTCATACATTTACTTAACCTTCAAATTCTGATTCATATGTTGCCTTGGCATATCTAGCATCTCAACTTCATAAGCATTTTTACTTCATGTTTTGACTTAAACACATCCAGTGCAAGGTTTCAAAACATCTTCAACTTCTAAAATCCATATGGGATCTTTTTACCTTCACATTTAGACCCTTGTGGATGATTATCATTCAAATCAGAGTCCTTGATTGGATTCCTTATGTACCTAAATTCGAACATTTCGGTTCCTTAAAATCGAAATCGAATTTTTCTTTTAGAAATCTTTCTATCTTTATAGTTAGATTCTTGATAATGTTTAAAGTACCAAATGAAATCCACGAGATGGATTCCTAGTGTGCTTTAAATACATGTGCTCTGTTAGCAGAACAAATTTCTAGTTAAACAATTATGTGATTATGTGTTTATATATTTTGTGTTTTCTTTTATGCATTTTTGCGTTTTTGTATACTCTGGATATTCGTTATCCAAATCCTCGCAGAATCTTTCATATCTTCATATGAGGGATTCGTAGCAGGATATTCAAAAGGTACTACCTTAAATCCTTAATGGGCTTCTATATAATAGATAAGACCCTTGGATTTTATATAGTACCGCTCCATGATTCATAAGAGACCCTTTAGTGGTCTAGTCAAAAAGATTGATTCACAATTCGGTTAAAGAACGACATCTAGTGATGTAGCTGAACAGACTCCTTGATAGTCTATTTAGATCAATTATTGATTTAATTAAAAGGACTCTATGGCGGTCTAGTCACACTCATCACAGGATTGTTCATTTGGTTTTACCCTACACATTATAAAATAGACTGTGTAAACTGTGCAAGGAATTGTCTAATTATGGACGCGTACATAATTATGAAATTTAGTGAACAGAAACCCAGTAAGATTTATTATGTGTAAGAACCAATAGTGACAACAATAACAAAATGAGAACGATGTAATGGAGGTACGGTGGACGCACCAATGACGCTCCATATACTTGTATATAAGTGTCCCTCTTACATTGCAAGCATAATGTTATTAAGGTTACTAGAAGTTCAAGAACCCTAACCAATGTTGTTCGATCTTTTCAACTTCATGTTTTAAACTCTCACAAATTTCCTCTAAATAAATTTCGGGACGAAATTTCCTAAAGTAGGGGAGACTGTAACACCTGTGCCTCCACGGCCATCAAACAAATACCAAACCAATGAAATATTGTATTTCATACTTGGGATTTGTAAAAATATGTGTATCATTTGCACATATCAATTTTTGTTCAAATTCAAACTCTAAATCGCTTTCTGGAAGGTTATACGCGCACCGACGTGTAAATATAACCAGTTTAATGCAACAAACACTCCGGAACAGTGACATAGGCTTAACATACCTTAAATAACCTTTATATAACTTAGAAATAAGTTTTGAAGGCTTTGGTATGGTAAAATCAAGTTAATTCGTCTACAGGGACTAAATTTGACAAACTGCGAAAGTATGCCAATTTGAACTGTAACAGACATTCCAGAACATGACCATAAGTTAAACATACCATAAATATCCTTTACATAGCTTAGAAATAGGCTTTGAGGGGTTCGGTGTGCTAAAATAAACTTTTGGGTCATTCAGGGACTAAAAGTGTCAAAAAGTGCACAAGTTTGCATTTTCGCGCATAACTTACGTTCTGAATACATCCGGACATCCAAAAATTTATGTAGGCACTAAAATATTTTATTTTAGTGTTTGTCTTGAGAAAAATCCATTCGTCGCGTCATTTGGATCGTTTTTCGCACTTATGCGCATTCCGTCGTAATTAAGCGAACATCGTGTCCGTACGACCAAACGAACTGACATCCGACATATTTTTGAGCATGTTTCATGTCCACAATGTTTAGGCATCATTTTAGGGCCTTAAAGTTGGCTTTACGGGCCTTAGAAGTGTCGGGAATGGCCTTAAAAACAACAGGGACTGAAACTGTCAAAATGGAAACTTGTTTTCTGATCAGAAGCTCCAGGCGGCCCGCCTGAGCTTTGTCTGATCCTGAAGCGGGCCGCGTCAGCCCTTCAGATCAGCAAAGGTCAAGTAACAGCTGTTAACAGCCTTTAAACACTCTCCAATGGTCAAGTGCCACATGTTAAGCTCTTATGGTGGCCAAAATAAGCTACCACAACTTTCCGACAAGTGTACGGGCTAGATCATTCCCCCTTTTCCAAGAAACGATCCTAACGTTGAACCGAAAACTATAAATACCCCACCCCCATTTGCTTCAAACTCACAAGAATCTGATCTAAAAGACTCTAAGTTGGAACCATTGTTTCATACCTGAGTTATTTTGATCTAGATTAGCATTCGGGGACCCTTCGTAAGTATTCTTTCGTTCTTTTGTTGCTTTTCGAGTCCGAAAGTCAAAATTTGTTTGACTTTCTACGTTAACCAGTTATGGTCAATGCGAAGTTCATTTGAACTTCGCAACGTGATTGTAATCACGATGGTTATAGTCCCTTGGGACTATGCCTACTGATTACCACGTTGTTTAGGGTCGTAAGGGTAAGCGATCTGATAAATCGCTTATACCTTCGAACCCGACCCATTTGGTCGATCATTAGGATCCGACCAAACACTTTAGGTGACCATAGTATATAGGGAATAACCTTCCGAGGTTATACCTTATGGTCGCTTCGTTTAAGTAGTTGTATGATAGGTAGTTTATATGCCTTAGGTAAATTACCAAAATACCCCTTTGATGCCAAAATTCATTTTAAACATATGTAACATAACTTTTGACATCTAAACTGATTTATCAACAATATTAAACATGTTAAGGCATATTTTACTTGTCATAGGACTAGTTAGGCGGTCCGAACGCGTTTCACGCGAACGATGCGTTAAAGTAGCATAAGCTACCTAAACGGGTCGTAATGGGTCGTAAGCATTTATGTTAGGTTTCATTTAGTATGTAGGATTTGTTAAACCAAATGACACGAGTCTCTACACTCGTTTGGTTTACGAACCCTCATTCTATCTAAATCTTCCGATTTAGGTCCGGTTTATTAACTTAGTTACATATATTAGGTGTCGTTTGATTCCGTGATCTCTAGCATTGCTTGGTGGTTATCTTAGGACTTCTGAGCAATCTCAAGTGAGTACATAGACCCCTCTTTTACTGTTTTTCAAACTGTTTTGGGGTGGAACACATGTGCCTACTGTTACTTTCATGCTTTCCACGTTTTCACATTATATACATGCTATGTTCATTAGTACACTATTAGTACATGTTTTACATTTGCATTTTATGCTATGTATGTTCATTGTTGCATACTTAGTACATCGTTTTACATTACATTTCTGCTATGTATGTTGATTGATAGCATGCTAGCACATTGATTTACATGACTTTTCTGCTTTGTATGTTAACTTAGCATACTTAGTACATTATTTTACATTACATTTTATGCTTACATTTTGGTATGACATTTGGGTTGTTTAAACTATACTATACATTCATTAACACCGATCATGCCGCTCGGTAGTAGGTAGTGGTACCATAGGACTTGACAAATCCCATTCCGGACATCCTGGGTAGGTGGGGATGAAAGGAATGACCGAATCCGAATACATTTCTTTTGATAACCTTTACTAAAAGGGTTATCCGACTGTCTCAAGGCTTGGATGTATGAATTTTCACAATACCGCATAAATGTTTATATCAGTATAACATGCATTTGTTACACAAAACATAGCTTTGATTTGAACCATGTTTTACTTCAATACTATGTTTTTTTGCATATGGTTTAGTTGATACATTTCACTAACCATACATATCATTTTGGCTACACATTACATGATTTACATTTGACACATAAACATTATTGACATTGGTTATACATTACATGACTTACATCTTGACATAAACATTTTGACATATTATTCAATACGTTTGGCAATTGGCTTAAACATAGACATCTTACATTGTTGGTTTGGTTTGAGTAAGTGATTTAAGTAACAAGGCGTGTGTAATATGATACAAGCATGGTGGATACGCCGCTGGTACTTCCTATATATAAGTGTTTGTATGGTATTACATATCGCAACGTTATTTGAATCATTTCAATTAGACATATAACATTTTATACAAATAACATACTTTTCACTATACATTGTTTTACAAACAACTTAATTTATACAAACTCATTTTACATGGTTATTCATTTAACCATACATTATTCTCTTATTTATACATATCATCTGATCTTATCGTTTTTCAAATGATTTACAAAACAAAGCAAACTACAAGGTTCATGACTAAACATTTTTTAAACATAAGTCATGAATCTCATTTTCACAAAACCTATGTATCTCACATGAATTTTTATGCTAACGTACCTATTTTCACATGTGTTTTCAGGAGATGATGCATAGGACTTATCAAGATACGCTTAGGCGGACTTGGGCCTTAGTGACAATAAAAGATGCAAGACTAGTTATTTATGTTATGTTCCTTTGATTGTCAAGACATTGTAACTCTTTTATTTTAATAAAACAATATTTCAATTTCCATGTGTTATGAAACAAAGATTCTGTTTCTGAGGAAGCACCCGTAGAAAATGACTCTGTTTGTTCATTTTCGTTTCTGAAGATTGTCCGTTGAGGAAATGAATCCCCGTTTGCTTATTCCTTCATTTCCGCTTCTGAAGAATACTCGTTGAGGAAAATGACTCCGTCTGTTCATTTTCATTTCTGAAGATTGTCCGTTAAGGAAATGATAGGATATTGCCTTGCATAATCTTTGGTGGTTATTTGACACAAAGTCACAGATAGACTCCTACGAATAAATTTCGGGACGAAATTTCCTAAAGTAGGGGAGACTGTGACACCTGGGTCACTGCGACCATCAAAAAAATAGCAAGCCAATGAAATATTGTATTTCATACTTGGGATCTGTATAAATATGTGTATCTTTTGCACATATCAATTCTTGTTCGATTTAAAGCTTTAAATAGCTTTCTGGAAGGTTACACGCGCACTGATGCGTAAATATAACCCGTTTAATGCAACGAACACTCCGGAATAGTGAAATAGGCTTAACATACCTTAAATAACCTCCACATAACTTAGGAATAAGTTTTGAATGGTTTGGTGTGTCGAAAACAAGTTTATACGATCGCAGGGACTATTTGTGTAAAACTGCGAAACTATGCCGATTTGAACTGTAACAAACATTCTGGAACATGACCAAGAGTTAAACATACCATAAATATCCTTTACATAGCTTAGAAATAGGCTTTGAGAGGTCGGGTGTGCTAAAATAAACTTTTGGGTCATTCAGGGACTAAAAGCGTCAAAAAGTGCACAAGTTTGCATTTTCGCGCATAACTTACGTTCTGAATACATCCGGACATCCAAAAATTTATGTAAGCATTAAAATATTTTATTTTAGTGTTTGGCATAAGAAAAATCCATTCGTCACGCAATTTGGATCGTTTTTCGCGCTTGTGCGCATTCCGTCGTAATTAAGCGAACAACGCAAACGAACCGACATCCTAGATATTTTTGAGCATGTTTTGAGTTCCCTATACTTTAACTTCATTTTAGAGCCTTGAAATGAGGTTAACGGGGTTCAAACGCATTGAAAATAGCTTAAAAGGGTGCAGGGACCATTACTGCCATTTTTGAAACTTTTCTGAGAATGACACATGCTAGCGTAGCGCGAGCACTAAGGCCTTTACCGTCGCGCTACGCGAGGGCCTAATCTGAACAGAAAAATCAGATTAAACAGCTGTTAACAGCTGTTAAGCACTCACAAACCACTCACACATGGTTTTGGGCAATACTAGGGGCTCAAATGGTTTTGTAAAACCATGTGCCCATGTGTATGGTTGAGATCGAATCACGTTTTACGAGGAACGATCTTAACGGCTCTCCAAATCCTATAAATACCCATCCATCCCCATTGCAAAACCAACTTGAAATCTGAGTTTTTCTCTAAGTGGTTGTGTTTATACACTTCCTACCTGAGATTACTTGGAAATCAATCTTGCGGGGACCCTTTGTAAGTGTTCCTTCGTTCTTTTATTGCTTTTCGAATCCGAAAGTCAAACTTTGTTTGACTTTCTGCATTGACCAGTTTATGGTCAATGTGAAGTTCGTTTGAACTTCATAACGTGAGCGTAATCACGATGGTTATAGTCCCTAGAGACTATACCTATTGATTACCACGTTATCTAGGCTCAGTGACGAGTCGTAGTTTCGGCCAGAATACGTATTCTTGCGTATTTTGTAACCAAACTACTTATGGGTATCAAAACCGTTTGTTTTGATACCAAGCTTGTTTTCTAGATTAATTAAGCATGTTTTAACATGCTTAGCTCGTCACTCTTTAGTTTAGTGCTTGTGTAGAGTCGTAAGTCAAGCGGACTAAACACCCGCTTAGACTTCCGAACACGACCCGTTTGGTCGACCTTAGGATCCGACCAAACATGGTTAAGTGACCATAGAAGTATGGGGAATAACCTTCCGAGGTTATACCTTATGGTCACCTAGTTTAGGTAGTTGTATGATAAGTAGTTTATATGCCTTAGGTAAAATACCAGAATGCCCTTTTCATGTATAATTGGTAATTAAGCATATGTAACATAACTTTTGGTATCTAAACTGATTTGGTAACAATATTAGACATGTTAAGGCATATTTTACTTGTCATAGGACTAGTTAGGCATTCCGAACGCGTTTTACGCGAACGACGCGTTAAAGTAGCATAAGCTACCTAAACGGGTTGTAATGGGTCGTAAGCACTTAGGTTAGGTTTCATCTTAGTATGTAGACTTGTTAAACCATATTACATGAGTTCCCATACTCATTTGGTTTACGAGCCCTCATTCTATCCGATCCTCCGGTATAGGTCCGGTTTATTAATGTAGTTACCTATATTAGGTGCCGTTTGATATCCGGGATCTCTAGCATTGTTTGGTTGTTACTCAAGGACTACTAAGCAATCTCAAGTGAGTACATAGACCCCTCTTTTACTGTTTTCCAAACATTTTGGGGTGGAACACATGTGCCTACTTGTTACTTTCATGCTTTCCTGTTTTCACATCATATACTTGCTATGTTCATTAGTACATTTATAGTACATGATTTCATTACATTTTATGCTAAGTATGCCCATTGTGTGCGTACTTAGTACATAGTTTTACATTACATTTTATGTTATGTATGCCCATTGTGTGCGTACTTAGTACATAGTTTTACATTACATTTTATGCTATGTATGCCCATTGTGTGCGTACTTAGTACATTGTTTTACACTACATTTTATGCTATATATGCCCATTGTGTGCATACTTAGTACATTGTTTTACATTTCATTTCTGTTGCATATGCTCATCCAGCATATGAACACATTATACCACATTTTGAACCGTTGTAACCATTTGACTATGTGAACCGTCGTAACCCTTTGATTATATGATCCGTTTGTAACTATTGAACCGTGTGAACCATTTGTATATGTTGACATGATTTACATTTGACGATAAACATTTGACTATACATAAACATTTCTACAATTGTTAAACATTACATCTTGGCGGTTTGGTTTGAGTAAGTGATTTAAGTAACGAGGCTTATGTAATATGATACAAGCATGGTGGATACGCCGCTGGTACTTCCTATATATAAGTGTTTGTATGGTATCACATATTGTAGCGTTATTTGAATCATTTCAATTTGAGACATATAACATTTTATACAAATAACATACTTTTCACAAGACATTGATTTACAAACAACTTATCTTATACAAACTCATTTTACATGGTTATTCATTTAACCATACATTATTCTATTATTTATACATATCATCTGATCTTATCGTTTTTCAAATGATTTACAAGACAAAGCAAATTACAAGGTTCATGACTGACTTTTGCTAAACAACAACTTTTTTTTTCTAAACTTATAAGTCATGAATCCAATTTTTCACAAAACCTATGTATCTCACAGGCATTTTTATGCCGACGTACCTATTTTCACATGTGTTTTCAGGAGATGATGCATAGGACTTATCAAGACATACTTAGGCGGACCTATGCCTTAGTGACTTAAAACGAGACAAGAACTAGTTAATTTATGTTATGTACTCTTTGGTTCTTGTTTAAAACAATGTAAACTTTCATGTTTGATTAATAAAACGAAACATCAATTGCCATGGATTTGAAACAATTAATTCTGTTACAACACACCCCGACGTTTCCGCCACGTTTTGTATGTTCTACGTGGTCGGGGTGTGACAGGGGCTCCCATGGTTTCACAAAACCATGGGCACATGTGTACGGATGAGATCGAAGCTCGTTTTACGATGAACGATCTTAACGGTTGTGCAAAAACTATATAAACCCCACCCCCTTTGCTCTCAAACTCACATTTGATCTGATTTTCTTTCTCTAAGTTGAAGTCTTGCACTTCATACCTGAGAATAAATTGGATCAAACCTCCTTGGACCTTTTGTAAGTCCTCTTTCGTTCTTTTATGCATTTTTAGCGTGAAAGTAAAACTTTGTTTAACTTTCTGCATTTACCAGTTTATGGTCAATACAAATTTTGTTTGAACTTCATAACGTGAGCGTAATCACGATGGTTTTAGTCACTTACGACTATATCTACTAATTACCACGTTATCTAGGCATAGTGGCAATACTATGTCGCAATACTATACTTTTCAAAATAAGGTTTTTAAATAAGTATTGCAACATGTAAAACGAGCCATGAATCTGACACTCACATAAAACCTATGTACTCGCCGGCATTTTTATGCTGACGTATTTTCACATGTGTTTCAGGTGCCATATTTGATGATGTTTGATGATGATATTTGTGAACGCTCACATAGGAATTGACGAGGCCTTAGTGACTTAATAACATTGAAAGTTTATTTGTTCTTGTTTTGTTTCTAATTCAAATGTAATGTAATACATTTAATTAAATAAAATGAAACTGTTTAATCCATGGTTGTGAAACAATGATTCTGTTACAACACTCCCCGACGTTTCTGCCACATTTTCTTGTTTTACATGGTCGGGGTGTGACATATGTTTACTTGGCATGCTAGCACATTGTTTACATTACATTTTCATTTCCTATGTATGTTTACTTGGCATGATAGCACATTGTTTTACATTACATTTTCTGTTACATATGTTTACTCAGCATATGAACACATTGTTTTACATCTCTACCTTGTATGTTTACTTAGCATACTAGGTACATTATTTTCATAAAACATGCTTACATTTGGTATATCATTTGGTTTGTTTAACGAGACTAATACATTCATTAACACTGATCATGCCACTCGGTAGTAGGTAGTGGTACCATAGGACTTCACAACTCCCATTCCTGAAATCCTAGGTTTGTTTGGGTGGAAGGAATGACCGAATCCAAAAACATTTCTAGGTAGACCTTTGACTTTGTTCTAGGGTTTATCCTACAGTCTCAAGGCTTGGATGTAGACGTTTAACATTACCGCATAAGTGTTTGTATCAGTAAAGCATGCATTATTTTACAAAGCATAACTTTTGATTATAATATATCAAATGCATTGTTTTGTACAATTCTTTCTTATAGGGTTGAGTAAATGCTTTTAATCAATAAAGGCTTTTTATTCACTCTACATTACATATGTTTACACAATAACATTTCAACATTTGTTTAAAACATTACATTCAGTTACACATGAACATTTTTACATTGGTGGTTTGTTTGGGTAAGTGATTTAAGTAACAAGACGTCTGTAATATAATAAAAGCATGGTGGATACGCCGCTGGTACTTCCTATATATAAGTGCTTTTATGATATTACATATCGTAGCGTTATTTAAACCATTTCAATTTTGACATATTACATTTTACACAAATTAACATATCTTTACAAAACATTGTTTTACAAACAACACATTTCATACAAATTTATTTTTACTTGGTTATTTATTTAACCATACATATTTCTTTTATATCATCTGTTTCCTTATCGATTTTTATATGATTTATAAAACAAAAACATTTTACAAGGATCATGACTGACTTTTGTTAAACAACTTTTTCTAAACTTATAAGTCTTGTAAGTCCCGTATAACCGGATCTTTCAACGATATCAAAGAACCTATTGATTGTGCGGAATCCAATTAATAGGTGATTCAAGAAATAAGATGAAAAAGAACAAGAACACCAAAATAACTTTTAACTCACACACGTTTCGATTACTTGAACAAGCAAAAACGTCTGGTATGAGTACACCACTACAAATCGCCTCCCCTTCTCTGGTTCTCTAGAATTTGTGTCACTAGAAGGTTCAAACCCTAAAACAAGTTAAAAACTTGTTTATATACTAACTCAAACTCAAGTCCCTACATGGGCTCCCCTTGGGCCTGCTTGGCCCACATGGCCTAAAGCTTGGCCCAAGTGACCTATAAAGGTCCACAACCTAATATAAACTAACCCAGTAAGACCCAGTTCGTAACCATAACCCGTTGTGTTAATTTGATGCGTCAGTCTCTCACTTTAGGGCCTAACAATCTCCCCCTAGACTGATGCCATCAAATTGTCTTCATAACATGAAATCAGCAACGTCTTCAACGAAGTCTATGGTTGTCACTATGCTGCAGATGTTGTGGAAGTTCTTGACTTCTGAACTCTCAGCACTGGGTCTCTTTCTTCAGCTCTTGTGGTTAGCTTCATATCAGGATCTCGATCAGCATCTGCTTGAAAATCTTCTCAAAAATAATGTGAGAGGAGGATTCTCAACAAATCTTTTCTTCTTCAATCTTTGGCTTTCAAGCAGGTTCACGGTACTTCTTAAAATGTACTTTCACTGTCAGACAGTGTTTCGTATCCGGTTCTTCTGACTCAGGTACATCTTGTAATCGTGCTGCTCCATGCTTCGTCAGCAGCTAACAGCATCTCAGTCTTCAACAACCCCTGTTCTTGATTGAAATTAAGTTCTGCACATGCTCACAAACTCATAAGCAAACATTTCTTATGCAACAGGGAGAGTACCATATGAACACCAGGTACATCCAAGTACTTGTACTCGGATTTCACAATTTAAATTCTTTCAACTTTTGATGATCAGTCAAATCTTCAAGAACGGTTACATTTTTTATTTTAAGAAAAACAATTAAACACTCTATTTTTGGATTTTTTTTTTATAGAAAAGCAAGACACTATTTTTGTATTTTTGAATTTTTCAATTTTTTAAGAACTAAAAACAAATAAAAACTCAAAATATAAACAACTACCATAATATACAATTACAATTTCAATGGGATCAAAATTCGTTCTCAGGCAGACTAAGGAACACTTTTCAATACGAGCCTAATCAAACTGGTCTATGCGATTGCCAATATGTTTGTCCACTTAAACTTTAACGCTCAACTTTCAATTTTTTAACTTCGTGATATGCTTAAGGTAATATTATACTATTATACCCGTGTGTCCCACTCCAAGGCATACCCCCACGATCAAGGTAAGCACAACGATTCATCGTAGCAGGTGAGTATACTGATGTCATCCTTTAAGATATCCTGATTGTGTCTAGGTCTGCATATAATCTGTTTTATCATGTTTTGATTTCTTTAACAATGAACACCCAAATAAATACTAATCAAATCCTGGAAATATAAACAGCACACTCTATTATGCAAGTATCTTCCCTACCACATATTTCACAAGTCCAATCCAGATTTCTGAAATCTTAACTGGGAATAGGTTGAGAAGAGAACAGAATAGATCTTTTGCAGAGATGGTATAATATACAGATCAAATGAGTTTTTCTCAGTTTGATATAGGTTTCTTGGGTTTCTTTTGGGCACTTGAGGGCCTCTTTCGGGTGTATTAGATCTATAGCGCGACAACGTACAGCTAGGTCAGCATGTATCTGGATGCAGCAGAAGCTGTCGTTGCCTAGCACCTCCAGGTCAGCATATATCTGGATGCAGCAGAGGAGGTACACGAGTTTTTCAGAGAAGATTTCAGAATCAGATCAAAATTGTGTGTATCGGGATAACATACAGACATTTAAATAGAAATGAGCTAATTCCAAGTGACTTTCTTTCCTGGGGTCCTGTACAATTTTAATTCTGAACAGAAAGACAGCCAAGATATCCCCGGATGATTCAACAATATAAAGACCCGAAACCTCAGATGTTGGCTATCTATCAACGCAAGATCTAAGACCATAAAATCATACGCCGTTGGTATATTACCCACATGGTACATAGTTCGTTATGTTTATATCACTTAGTATCTTTTATCATGTTGAGCGTCAAGCCTATCGACATATCACAGTAGATCCTAGTCTTTTCAGCTATGGCACCTTACATGTGTTAGTCAAACCCTTTAACACGAACATTTATTTCACTTCCCATATCATGTAATTTCTCTTTTTGGCTTTTTCATTTTTCAAATGTTTTTGTATTTTTCTCATTTTCTCCCCCTAAAACAATACATATTTACAGCAAACTCTTTTTGTATTTTCTGAGTTTTCTCCCCCTAAACTCTATATCTATCTATATGTTCCTCTCCCCCCCTAAATTTGTGCATAAATCTTGTATTTTTGCGCAAATTTACCATTTACTAGAGAAAGGACATAATATATACAAAATAACGAACTAAGAAAGAGAAAACAAATTTTTTTTAACCGTTCTGTCATTAGATTGAAGACTAATCAATATTCAAATCAAAGTACTGAATTTAAAAGGTACCTTTTGCTGATCATTTCTTACTTCTGTTATCTCCTCCAAAGGAAACATATCATCTGTAAAAAAAAAAAAAATTGAACTTTTTGCAACAGTGAAATGTTACCCGTTTTTATCTCTGGAACAACCGCTATCAACATTCCAGAGATTGTCAACAGCTCCTCCTTGGTTGTTCCTGAAAAGTAAGGAGATTAGTAAGACATTGGTACCCAGGCCATCGTGGTCCTGGGATTTCCTGAAGCATCAAAATAAGATACTTCCTTCAAACACAAGTCCCCTTTCGTTTCAAAAATTGGAGATGTAGCTGCTTTTTGTTTTGCTCTCCAAATTTGTTTAGGCTTTTCTAGTTTCTTAGATGCCTTTGGCAAAACAGTTGGCTTATCAACCATGTTATTTTTCGAAATTTGTGTAGGTTTCAAAGCTTGTTTTCTTTTTGCTTTAGCAGCATTCCAATCCCCATCAGAAGGTTTAACCTTGGGATTCACATTCTTCATTGCCTTAGGTGAAGATACCTTCATTGGCTTAGAATGGTAGTTGTCCTTTGGTGTAACCCTCCGATTTTGCATATAATATGGTACGTAGGGACGATGTGTGCAGTTCCGAGCTATGTGACCAGCAATGCCGCAATTGAAGCATGTTTGTCTCTTCATGTAGAAAGCATTCTGATCAGCTGGATTTGCTCTTGCAGACCCTGAAGGACAAACCGGTCCTCTTCGTGTTGGATGCGCCTGCACATGACTTTCAGACGAAGACGAATTTGGGTGCTTATATTTGCTGTTTGCAGAACTCTTGTTGCTATGAGCACCATTCTTCGTCTTTTCTCCCTGATTGGATCTTTCATTCACCTTGTCACGAGCCTTATGAGGATTATTGCTGCCTTGTCCTTGATGAGCAGACTTCTTATACCCTCGATTTTGATCTGCTCGTTTTGGCTCCTTTTGCGTGTTGTGAACCGACTCACAAACATCAGCACACAAGTGAGTGTTGGCATTTTGTTGCACTTTTGGATGATGAACACAATTTCTAGCAATGTGTCCAGGAATTCCACAGTTGAAACATGTCTGTCGTTTCAATGTATGGAGATTCTGAGAGCTAGCAGCATTAGCTGTTTTGATGGGTCTAGATGACCGAGCTTGCGTTGCTTGTGTTCCATGTGCCTTTTCTGAGTTCTTCTGTACCTGCTGATCAGAACTAGCACAAGCATGAGATGTAGACGGATGATGAGATTCATCCTTCTCACTTTTATCATGATCATTTTGAAAAACCGGTGTTTCAGATTTATCTTTATTTTCAGAAACATTTTTCGGTGACTGTTCATTTATTTCAACTCCTTTTTCTTCTTTAATAGATTCAGATTCAGTTTTAATTTTAGAACAAGTTGAAATTTCATCAACACATGTTTCGTCAACACATGTATCATGTGAATCCGATTTTGGTTTGCTTTCATCCACGGTTTCCAATGGGGTCCCACTAGATTCAACATTAGGGACGTCCACTGAGACCGATTCAGAAGATGAATCAGGACATTCTTGATTTTCTTGAGAAGAAGTTTCAGTGGTTTCACTGAATGTATCCTGAGGGACCTCACCTGTAACACAATCATCAACTAAAGAGTTAGAAACATCACAATCACAATCATTAACTGAAGAAGATTCATCACCAGACTTATTGTTCAAAGGTTCAACACAAACATTATCAGTTTTACCTAAAACATCATGCTCAAAAGACGAAACATAAGCAGAAAATGACGTAAACAAAGACCGACCAAAAGCAATATCAGATTCAGTTTGTTCAAAATAATTTTCAGAAATATTAGTATGAACAACTGGTTCACTCCCAAGAACATCTTCACATTTTACTTCAGATACTTTATCTGCACATGAAGACGAAATGTTAGGATCAATAGAGCCTTTAGAAACAAAATTTATTTGAGCAGACTTCTTTTTCCCATTTGGTTTGTCATTTAATGATGACTTATTTTTTTTGGGACCATAAGTCATTCTACTCTCATTCATCATCTCCTCCTCAGTCATGGGTAAATAAGTATAATTGTCATTATAAGGAGGAGGAGCCTGATTAAAACCCAAACCACGCCCTTTATTTTCCTTGTATGCGAGCTGTTGATCACACAAGTTTTTGACCAATTTGCTGGAAGAATCAAATTTCTTAATATTAAGCTCATTTATTTGATATCTATCTCTGATATCTTCCAGTTCCTTAGTCACAGCGCACAGTTTCTCCTGAACATATAAGAGTTGAGATGATTTCACACTTACATCATCCTTGAGTTTGATGATGTCTTTTCGCTGAGCTTCCATCTTTTCTTTATAAAGTTTTTCGTTTTTTGATAAAGTAAAGTTTTTATTTTTGATATCTTGATAATCTTGAATTAGCTCAGCGTTGTGTATTCTATAAACTTCAACTCTTTCTCTACACTCAGGAGTACAGAAAGCAGAAAGTACATCTTCTACAGTCATTTCTTGAACCACGGGTTTGTGAAATATGAATGCCATAATTTCAGCGGGTGGTTGATAATTTTGTTCTTCTCCTCAAAACACAAGCCAAACGAGAACCCGTATACTTGCTAAACCAAACCCTTTGCAAGCGAATGAACCCGCTTTCTGAACCGCACCTCAAAACTCAGTCAAAACTGTTATCACAAACAAACTTTTTTTTTAATGGATAAAAGTTTACTAATAGTTATTATTATTATAAAAGAATACTTATTATTATTATTATAAATAACTAATGATTAGGTAATTATTACTAAACTTAATGATTGATATAATGATTATTATTATAAATATTCAAATGAGAAACACTGTTATGTCTTCTTCTTCGTCGTAACACAAACGATATACCAATCGGAGATAGTAACCGGAGGTGATGGACAGTAATGGTGGTGAACAGTGACAAGTGATCGTAGGTCGGAGTGGCGCCGAGATGAACAGTGAGTGTAGTTTCGTTACCGGTATGATGGAGAGACTCGGAAACGTTGAGAGATGGTTGCAGGTTCACGTCGGGTTCACAAAGATGATGATAAACTCGAAATCGGAGTCGAAATCTGCTGATAACTCGAAACCAGAACTCGAAAACTCGAACTCGAAACAGTGAGAAATGGTTGCGACTCAAATATGAATGACTCGAGACTGTGAAATAGAGATTGCGACTCGAGACAGTAGATGTTGATGACTCGAGATCTCGGTTGCGACTCGGAACCGTAGTTGCGACTCGAGACTGTGAAAGTTGATGAGTCGAGACCTTGAAAGCAGTGAGGTTGAGTCAAGACGGTGATGATGATGAGTCGAGACTGTGATGATGATGATGATGAGTCGAGACCGGCGATGAAGATGAGTCGAGACGGCGATGAAGATGAGTCGAGACCAGTAATGAAGATGAGTCGAGACCTCAGTGAAGATGACTCGAGACCAAATTGTTGAAGACTCGAGACCTCCGTTGCGACTCGAGATCAGTGATGATATTGAGTCAAGACCTGTGGAAAATTCCTTTGCACGTGATGGGAACCTTTGTCACTGAGGAACTCGAAACCAGATGAGAACAAGACAAAGGATATTCTATATTTTGGGATATGGTTTTTTAAGAGATTTGAAAATAGAAGATTTCCAACTTGGATCAACCAGATTTCCGGAAATATATGCTTTTAAAATTTTTTTTTTAAATAAAAACCGAAAAGATTGGGATTTATCAAAACAACTTTTCAAAACAAAAGATATTACCGAATCAATTAAAATAAGGAATATCTTTAATACCCTTTAACACCTTTTCAAACAGATTGAATGAGCAAAATATGACCAATCTTATGAATTTTGATTAACACTCACTCGAATCACGAAGAACACGATGAACAAAAAAATCAAATCCTCAAGTTTCCGAACAGTAAACTGACAACCCCTTGATCCAAAACCTTCAAAAACGATGATTAAAAGCGAAATACGAACCTATCAACAGTTTTTAAACAACAAAAACCTTTTCAAAACAGATTCGAAAAACAGAAATCCGAGCCGAAAATGTTGTTTTTCAAAATCTTGAATCTTTGATATCACACCGAGCCTAGAAACAGGTTCTAAAGGCTCTGATACCACTTGTAAGTCCCGTATAACCGGATCTTTCAATGATATCAAACAACCTATTGATTGTGCGGAATCCAATCAATAGGTGATTCAAGAAATAAGATGAAAAAGAACAAGAACACCAAAATAACTTTTATCTCACACACGTTTCGATTACTTGAACAGGCAAAAACGTCTGGTATGAGTACACCACTACAAATCGCCTCCCCTTCTCTGGTTCTCTAGAATTTGTGTCACTAGAAGGTTCAAACCCTAAAACAAGTTAAAAACTTGTTTATATACTAACTCAAACTCAAGTCCCTACATGGGCTCCCCTTGGGCCTGCTTGGCCCACATGGCCTAAAGCTTGGCCCAAGTGACCTATAAAGGTCCACAACCTAATATAAACTAACCCAGTAAGACCCAGTTCGTAACCATAACCCGTTGTGTTAATTTGATGCGTCAGTCTCACACTTTAGGGCCTAACAATAAGTCATGAATTCTAAATCAATAAAACCTATGTATCTCACAGGCATTTTTATGCTGACGTACCTATTTTCACATGTGTTTCAGGAAATGATGCATAGGATTGATCAAGTTACACATAGGAAGACTCGGGCCTTAGTGACAATAAAAGATGCAAGACTAGTTAATTATGTTGTGCTTCCTTGTTGTTAAGACATTGTAATTTCTTTTAATTAATAAAACAACCTTTAAATTTCCATGTGTTAAGAAACAATGATTCTGTTACAACACTCCCCAACAATTCCGCCATGATTTGTTGTTTTACGTGGTCGGGGTGTGACAAAAAAGTTGGTAGCAGAGCTCATGGTTATAGAGAATTAGGTTATTAGTAATTCTTTGACCTAGTCTATAACCTTCCTAGGACCCTAACGCGAGTTTACTTGCGTTTAGTCATAAAACAATACCGTCACCTATCCTTAGGCGACAACCACAACAAGAACACAAATTTCGAATTCATTTCAAAAACCAATCATCTGTTCTAGGATGATTGATTACAAGGTTTTGAACCCTCTAAATTTTCAAAATCTCATCAAAGTTTGGGTCTTATAATGTGAACACGTGCAAACTGGAAGGGTGAATGCCTGTACTCTGAGTATTCTGTCAAAGGCTAGAGTGTTCGTACAAATCCACATAATCGGACCAGTCACTCTTACCTGGGAACTCTTGGGGTGGGTGTTCACTTATAGGCAAGCATGTCTTCAGTGATACATTAATATGACCCGTTTACTTTGATTAGTCATCGTCTCATTTGTTTGCCTTAGGTAACAAACAAATGATCGCAATTTTTGTGCATTGCCATTCTGTTTTGATTATCCGATAACATTTCACTTGTTTCTTCCTATGCCTTTCTTTTCTTCCAGAATGTCTCTTCATCGCAATGACGCCCAGATATCTGAGAAAACTGCCAAATTTGCCCAGCGAATAGGCGAAGTAATCCTGAAGTCTGTGGATTTAGGTGTCGCCATGTCTCACCTTAAAAATGAAGCCACCCAAGAAGCATCGAAAGAAGCAGAAGCCAAGCCTTCGAAAAGGTCAAGGAAGCATAAAGCCTCAAAGAATCCTCCAGTCGTTACACCAAATCAAGCAGAACCTAGCCAGGTGGCAGCACCACCAGCCAAGAAGCCGTACTTGGGAACTGCTTCCTTGTGCAATCGATGCAACCGCCATCATCTAGATCAAACACCATGTTTCAAATGTACCCACTGTGGACGATGGGGACATTTGGTTGACGTGTGCCGCTTTGCTATCCAAAACAAAGCTGTTGCAAATCTTGGTGCTACTCAACTTCAAGCCAACCCTGCTCAAGCTCGCTTTCCTCCTGGATCGTGCTACAACTGTGGCAAGACGGGCCATTTCAGAAACAAATGCCCAAAGTTTGCTAATGCAAATCTGACCCATGGATGAGCATTTGGCTGATTATAAGATGTTGCTACTTTGAATAGTTTGTATCTGATGCTTTTGTTGAACTCTGAAACAATCAATTTCGTTTATAAATAAATTGTTGTTCACAATTCTGATGTACAAGTGTAGTTACATATGTGTATGGTATTTCCCTATGATACCTACATCAAGGAACTATGTTCTTTACAAACTACTCTTGTGATTCTCCCTTTCTTTTGTTTGCTCATGATTTTCTAGAAAATTCTAAATACTCGTTTCCTTCTAAGAAACGAAGTACAAGAAATAAAGTGACATTATGAGTAACTGTGCTTTTTGCACATCTGTGCCTTTAAATCCTTGGTTGGATAACTAAGGGTATTCCTCAATCTCATACCCATTACATTCTGATTTTCATAACAACATGCGTAGCATAAGTTTTCAAAACAACCCTCATGATTTCAAAACATTCCATATAGTTTGAAAACATTTTTTAACATAGTATATTTACTTAATATATCAAGTGCATGATTTCAAAAGCATCATTCAAGTTTTCAAAAACCTTATACATAATTTCAAAATTCATCTCGCATGATTTTAAAAACATTTTATAAATATACTTATCTAATACACCTAATTTATGATTTCAAAAGTATTATGTAAGGTTCCAAAAACATTAAACACATTTAAAAAAGAACCCCATGCATAGTTTTCAAAAACATTTTCCCCATACATTGACCTAACCTTCAAACTCTGCTTCATATGTCGCCTTGGCATATATAGGGCCTCAACTTCATAAGCATTTTACTTCATGTTTCAACTTAAGCACGTCTAGTGCAAGGTTTTGAAACGCCTCCCGCTTTTCAAATCCCAAAATCCATATGGGATCTTCCTACATTCACAATTAGATCCTTGTGGATGATTATCGTTCAAATCAGAGTCCTTCATTGGATTCCTTGTATGCCTTAATTCGAACATTTCAATTCCTTATAATCGAAATCGAATTTTCTTTTTAAGATCTTCCTATCTTTATAGTTAGATTCTTGGAAATATTTAAAGTGCAAATCAAAATCCACTGATTGGATACCTGATGTGCTTTAAATACATGTGCACAATTAACAAAACAAATTAACAAAACAAATTAACAAAACAAATTAACAAAATGATAACAAATTAAAGATCAAGATAAACAATTTTGTGGTTATGTGATTATGTGTTATGTGTTTTCTTTCGTGTTTTTGTTTTCATTTCCTCGTAGAATCTTCCATATCTTCATGTGAAAGATTCATAGTAGGATATCCAAAGGTACTACCCTAAATCCTTAACGGGCTTCTACGTAATCGTTAAGACCCTTGGATTATATAGTACCATTCCATGATTCAAAAAGAGACCCTTTGAGTGGTCTAAGTCAGAAGATTGATTCAAAATCTGGTTAAAAATGTCATGTGAGGATATGGCTGAAAAGACTCCTTGGTAGTCTATTTAAATCATTTATTGATTTAAGTAAAAGGACCCTATGGTGGTCTAGTCACGCTCATCACAAGTTTGTTCATTTGGTTTTCCCCTACACATTATAAAGTGCGCTGTGCGGACTATGCAAGGAATTATGTAATTATGGACGCGTACATAATTATGAAATTCAGTGCACAGGAGCCCAGTAAGATTTATCATGTGTAAGAACCTATGGTGGCAACAATAACGAAACACGTACAATGTGATGAAGGTACGGTGGACGCACCAATAACGCTTTATATACTTATATATAAGTGTCCCTCTTACATTGCAAGCATGATGTTATTAAAGTCACTAAAAGTTCAGAACCTTAACCAGTGTTGTTTTATCTTTTCAACTTCATGTTTCAAGCTCTCACAAGTTTCCTCTAAATAAATTTCGGGACGAAAATCCCTGAAGTAGGGGAGACTGTGACACCTGTGCCTCCTCGGCCATCAAAAAAATACCAAACCAATTAAATATTGTATTTCATACTTGGGATTTGTATTAATATGTGTGTCTTTTGCACATATCAATTCTTGTTCAATTTCGGGCTCTAAATTGCTTTCTGGAAGGTTATACGCACACTGATGAGTAAGTATAACCAGTTTAATGCAAAAAACACCCTGAAACAGTGACATAGGCTAAACATGCCTTAAATAACCTATACATAACATAGAAATAAGTTTTGGAAGGTTTGGTGTGCCGAAATCATGTTTATTCGCATACAGGGACTAATTTCGACAAACTGTGAAAGTATGCCGATTCGTACTATAACAAACATTCTAGAACATGACCATATGTTAAACATATCCTAAATATCCTTTACATAGCTTATAAATAGGCTTTGAGGGGTTCGGTGTGCTAAAAAAAAACTTTTTGGTCATTCAGGGACTAAAAGCGTCAAAAAGTGCATAAGTTTTCATTTTTGTGCATATCTTACGTGCTGAATACATCTGGACATCCAAAACTTTATGTAATCATTAAAATATTTTATTTTAGTGATTAGCATAATAAAATTCCATTCATCGCGTAATTTGGATCGTTTTTCGCATTCGTTCTTGTTTCGTCGTAATTAACCGAACAACGCAACCGTACGAACAAACGAACCGACATCCGAGATATTTTTTATCATGTTTCATGTTCCCTATACTTTAAATTCATTTTAGAGCCTTAAAATGGGATTAACGGGGCTTAAACGTGTCAAAAATGGATCAAAAACCATGTTTTGCACATTCAGGGACCAAAATTGACAATCTGCCATAGTTATCTTAGGAAGGGACCAAAATTGAAAATATGATTTCCAACTTGTTCCAGTTGTTCCCCTCATTTGCACATGGTTTTAATTAAACTAGGGGCTTGTTTTGGAGTACCCATGGTATTCTAAAACCATGGGCACACATGTAAGGTCTAGATCGACGCTCGGTTTTCGATGAACGATCCTAACGGTCTTGGTTTTCCAATAAATACCCCCACCCACTTGCTTCAAAACTCACATTTGATCTGATTTGGAACTCTAAGTTGAAGTATACACTTCATACCTGAGAGTAATCGGATCAAAACTTTCATTCTTGGACCCGTTGTAAGTCCTCTTTCGTTCTTTTTCGCGTGAAAGTCAAACTGTGTTTGACTTTCTACTTTGACCAGTTTATGGTGAACATGAAGTTCGTTTGAACTTCATAACGTGAGCATAATCACGATGGTTTTAGTCTCTTGTGACTATACCTACTGATTACCACGTTATCTAGGCATAGTGGTGAGTCGTAGTTTCGGCCAAAATGCGTATTCTTGCGTATTTTGTAACCAAACTACTTTTAGGTATCAAAACCATTTGTTTTGATACCAAACCTGTTTTCAAACCTCGTTAAGCATGTTTTAACATGTTTAGCTCCTCACTTTAGGTTTTGTGATTATGTAGGGTCGTAAGGTAAGCGGTCTAAACAACCGCTTATACTTTCGAACTCGACCCGTTTGGTCGATCATTAGGATCCGACCAAACACATTAAGTGACCACAGTTGCATAGGGAATAACCTTCCAAGGTTATACCTTATGGTCACATCGTTTAAGTAGTTGTATGATAGGTAGTTTATATGCCTTAGGTAAATGACCAAAATGCCCTTTTTACGCCAAAATTCATTTTAAGCATATGTAACATAATTTTTTTATATATAAACTGATTTGGCAGCAATATTAGACATGTTTAGGCATATTTTACTTATCATAGGACTAGCTAGGCGGTCCGAACGCATTTTACGCGAACGACGCGTTAAAGTGGCGTAAGCTACCTTAACGAGTCGTAATGGGTCGTAAGCACTTAGGTTAGGTTTCGTTTTAGAATGTAGGCTAACCATATTACATGAGTCCCTACACTCATTTGGTTTACGAAACCTCATTTTATCCGATCCTCTGATTTAGGTCCGTTTATTTACATAGTTATCTATATTAGGTGCCGTTTGATTTCCGTGATCCCTCTAGCTTTGCTTGGTTGTTATTCAAGACTTCTAAGCACCCTCAAGTGAGTAGATAGTCCCCTCTTTTACTGTTTTCAAACATTTTGGGGTGAAACACATGTGCCTACTTGTTACTTTCATGCTTTCCATGTTTTTATATCATATGCTTGCTATGTTCATTAGCACACTTATAGCACATGATTTCATTATGTTTTGCTATGTATGTTTACTTGGCATGCTAGCACATTGTTTTACATTACATTTTCTTTTGCTATGTATGTTTACTTGGCATGCTAGCACATTGTTTTACATTACATTTTCTGTTACATATGTTTACTCAGCATATGAACACATTGTTTTACATCTCTACCTTGTATGTTTACTTAGCATACTAGGTACATTATTTTCGTAAAACATGCTTACATTTGGTATATCATTTGGTTTGTTTAACGAGAGTAATACATTCATTCACACCGATCATGCCGCTCGGTAGTAGGTAGTGGTACCATAGGACTTGACAACTCCCATTCCTGAAATCCTAGTTTGTTTGGGTGGAAGGAATGACTGAATCCGAAAACATTTCTAGGTAGACCTTTGACTTTGTTCTAGGGTTTATCCTACAGTCTCAAGGCTTGGATGTAGACGTTTAACATTACTGCATAAGTGTTTGTATCAGTAAACATGCATTATTTTACAAAGCATATCTTTTGATTATAATTTATCAAATGCGTTGTTTTGTACATTTCTTTCTTATAGGGTTGAGTAAATGCTTTTAATCAATAAAGGCTTTTTATTCACTCTACATTACATTTGTTTACACTATAACATTTCAACATTTGTTGAAAACATTACATTTAGTTACACATGAACATTTTTACATTGGTGGTTTGTTTGGGTAAGTGATTTAAGTAACAAGACGTGTGTAATATAATAAAAGCATGGTGGATACGTCGCTGGTACTTCGTATATATAAGTGCTTTTATGATATTACATATCGTAGAGTTATTTAAACCATTTCAATTTTGACATATTACATTTTACACAAATTAACATATCTTTACAAAACATTGTTTTACAAACAACACATTTCATACAAATTCAGTTTTACTTGGTTATTTATTTAACCATACATATTTCTTTTATATCATCTGTTTCCTTATCAAGTTTTATATGTTTTATAAAACAGAAACATTTTACAAGGATCATGACAGACTTTTGTTAAACAACTTTTTCTAAACTTATAAGTCATGAATCCTAAATCAATAAAACCTATGTATCTCACATGCATTTTTATGCTGACGTACCTATTTTCACATGTGTTTTAGGAAATGATGCATAGGATTGATCAAGTTACACATAGGCACACTCGGGCCTTAGTGAAACAATGATTCTGTTACAACACTCCCCGATGATTCCGCCATGATTTGTTGTTTTACGTGGTCGGGGTGTGACATTTAGCATTGGCACAAACTTGGGAAGAGCTTCGAGCTCTAATGATGAAGGATTTCTGTCCTCGTCATGAACTCAGGGCATTGGAATGAGAATTTGACGATCTTAAGCAAGACAGTGGTGAACATCGAGCCTACACTGACCGTTATGAGGAACTGAGCTGTGACATCTATGCTTGTAATCGTTGTACAAACTCCGAATAGTTCAATTATCAATAAAACAATGTTATTTGATCTCTATGTTTGTTTAGTTATGTTTGACATTTTGCATATTTTGATTTTCATTCAAATTTAAACTCTATATCGTTTTCGGGAAAGTTATACGCAAACTGATACGTAAACATAACCAGTTTATTGCAAAAAACACTCTGAAACATCAATATATGCTTAACATACCTTAAATAACCTTTACATAACTTAGAAATAAGTTTTGGATGCTTTGGTATGGCAAAATCAAGTTTATTCGCTTACAGGGACTATTTTCGACAAACTGCGAAAGTATGCCGATTCGTAGTGTAACGAACATTCTGTAACATGAACATAAGTTACACATACCATAAATATCCTTTACATATCTTAGAAATAGGCTTTGAGGGGTTCGGTGTGCTAAAACAAACTTTTTGGTCAATCAGGGACTAAAAGCGTCAAAAAGTGCACAAGTTTGCATTTTCGCGCATATCTTACGTTCTGAATATATCCGGACATCCACAAATTTTTGTAATCATTAAAATATTTTATTTTAGTGATTGGAATGCTAAAACTTCATTCTCGCGTAATTTGGATCGTTACTCGCGTCCGTTAGTGTTTCGTTGTAATTAACCGAACAACGCAACCGTACGACCAAACGAACCGACATCCGAGATGTTTTTGAGCATTTTTTAAGTTCCCTATGCTTTAACTTCACTTTAGAGCTTTGAAATGGGGTTAACGGGGCTTAAACTTGCCAAAAATGCATCGAAAACCAAGTTTTGGGCATGCAAGGACCATTTCTGACATTTTCATAAAGATGGCCCAGGCGGGGCGTGTAGCCCATAGTGTCCCCTTACGCGGCCTGTATAAGCAGCCCAGATCAGCAAATCTGATTTCCAGCCTGATCCAGTTGTTCCCCATGTTTGCAAATGGTTTTTAACAATCTATGGGCTTGTTTAGGGGTGCCCATGGTATTCTAAATCACGGGGTGCACTTGTACGACTCAGATCGAAGCTTGTTTATCGAGGAATGATCTTAACGGTTACCCGAAAACTATATAAACCCCCAAGTTTTAAATCCAAGCTCATACTTTGATCTGATTATTCTCTAAGTTGGAGCTTATACACTTCATACCTGAGAATTTTTAGATCAAACCTTCATAGCTTGGACCTCTTGTAAGTTTCTTTCATGCTTTTATGCGTTTTTAAGCGTAAAAGTCAAACAGTGTTTGACTTTCTTCTTTGACCAGTCAATGGTCAACACAAAGTTCGTTTGAACTTCGCAACGTGAACGTAATCACGATGGTCATAGTCCTTTGTGACTATATCTACCGATTACCACGTTATTTAGGCATAGTGACGAGTCGTAGTTTTGGTCAAAATGCGTACTTATGCGTATTTTGCAACCAAACTACTCTTGGGTATCAAAACCCTTTGTTTTGATATCAAACTTGTTTTATAACTTCGTTAAACATGTTCTAACATGTTTAACTCGTCACTTTTAGTTTAGTGCTTATATAGGGTCGTAAAGATAAGCGGTCTAAACAACCGCTTAGACTTTCGAACCCGACCCGTTTAGTCGATCATTAGGATCCGATCAAGCATATTTTGTGACCATAGTTGTATAGGGAATAACCTTCCGAGGTTATACCTTATGGTCACTACGTTTAGTTAGTTGTATGATAGGTAGTTTATATGCCTTAGGAAAATTACCAAAATGCCCTTTTCACGCATAATTTCATTTTAAGCATATGTAACTTAAATTTTGACATCTAAACTGATTAGGCAACATTATTAGACTTGTTAAGGCATATAATACTTGTATAGGACTAGTTAGGCGGTCTGAACGCGTTTACACGAACGACGCATTAAAGTAGCGTAAGCTACCTAAACGGGTCGTAACAGGTCGTAAGCACTTAGGATAGGTTTCGTTTTAGAATGTAGGCTTTGTTAAACCATATTACATGAGTTCCCATACTCATTTGGTTTACGAAACCTCATTTTATCCGATCTTCTGATTTTGGTTCGGTTTATTAACGTAGTTACCTATATTAGGTGCCGATTGATTCCGTGATCTTTCTAGCATTGCTTGGTTGTTATCCAAAGACTATTGAGCAATCCCAAGTGAGTACATAGACCCTTCTTTTACTGTTTTTCAAACATTTTGCGGTGAAACACATGTGGCTACTTGTTACTTTCGTGCTTTTCATGTTTTTATATCATTTACTTACTATATTCATTAGTACACGTATAGTACATGATTTTATCCATGTTTTTGATATGTACGTTCATTTATTGCATACTTAGTACATTATTTTACATCACATTCATGGTATGTATGTTCATTTATTGCATACTTAGTACATTGTTTTACATCATATTCATGCTATGTATGTTCATTTATTGCATACTTAATACATGGTTTTCACATCACATGCTTACATTTGGTATGACATTTCGTTTGTTTAAATGGGACAAAAATACATTCATTAACATTGGCCATGCCGCTTGGTATTAAGTAATGGTAGCATAGGAATTGACAACTCCTGTTCCTGAAATCCTAGGTTTGTTTGGGTGGAAGGAATGACTGAATCCAATATACATAATTCAGATAAACCTTTAATTTGTTTAAGGGTTTGTCGCCATAGTCGCAAGGCTTGAATGTATGCATTGTAACAATACCGCATAGATGTTTGTATCAGTAGGGCATGCATTTATTTTACAAGACATAACTTTGATTTAAACTATGATTTATTTCAATACCTTGTTTTGTGCATTTTATCTATGGCTTAAATTGACACCTCTCGCTTGCCATACATAACATTTGATTATACATGAACATGATTTACATTTGGCATTTGACATTGGTTACACAAAAACATTTTGACATTGGTTTAAACAATACATTTGGTGGTTTGTTTGGGTAAATGATTTAAATAACGAGGCGTGTGTAATATGATAAAAGCATGGTGGATACGCCGTTGGTACTTCCTATATATAAGTGGTTTTATGATATTACATATCGTAGCGTTATTTAAACCATTTCAATTTAGACATATTACATTTTACATAAATAACATATCTTCATAAAACATTGTTTTACAAATAACATAACTTATATAAATTCATTTTACTTGGTTATTTATTTAACCACACATCTTCCTTTTATATCATATAACTTTTATTGATTTTTCATATGATTTACAAAGGAAAACATTTTTACAAGGTTCATGAATAACTTTTGTTAAACATTTTCTTTAAACTTACAAGTCATGAATCCTAAATCCATTAACCTATGTATCTCACATGCATTTTTATGCTGACGTACCTATTTTCACATGTGTTTTCAGGAGCTGAGGCATAGGATGATCAAGATACACTTAGGCGGACTTGTGCCTTAGTGACATAAAATGAAGCTAGACTAGTTTAAAATATGTTATGTTCTCCTTGTTCCTTTGTTTGAAGACAATGTAATCCACTTTGTTAATAAATAAAACAAAACTTTAATTACCATGGTTGTGAAACAATAATTCTGTTGCTCGACTCCCCGACATTTCCGCCGCAGTTTGTTGTTTTACGCGGTCGGGGTGTGATAGAAGAGTTGGTATCAGAGACAATGGTTATAGCGAATTAGGTTATTAGTAATGCTTTGACCTAGACTATATCTTTTCTAGGACCCTAACAAAAGTTATCTTGTGTTTAGATCTTAAAAACATACACTTCACCTATCCTTAGGTGATTACCAAAACAAGAACACAATTTCCCAAAAAGATTTATGAAAATCAATCATCTAGTCTTAGATGATTTGTTATAAGGTTTTGAACCCTCCAAAATTTCAAAACGATTTTGAAAATTCAATCATCCATTCTTGAATGATTCTTTTGGCATAATGCCTTCTATGTTTTCAAAATCTTGTCAAAGTTTTGGGTCTAAATAATGTGAACACGTGCAATCTGGAAGAGTGGATGCCTGTATCTACAAATCCACATAATCGGACCAGTCACTCTTACCTGAGAACTCTTGGGGTGAGAGTCCACTTATAGGCTAAAGCATGTCTTCGCGATACATTATTTTTGACCCATTTACTTTGATTAGTCACTGTGTGTCATTTGTTTGCTTTGTGGTAACAAACGAATAACCACGTTCCTTGCTTTCTGTCGATTTTTGTTTCATCTCATTTCCCATCTAATCATCTCACTCGTTTTCTCTCATTTTTCCTCTTTTAGAATGCCTCCTCGACGCGAAAATCCGTTACCTAATGCCGATCTGGCGGCAATCATTTTGTAGCAAATGGCTGCTGTACTCCCAGACATTGTTGCTCAAGTTAACCAAGCCAACAATAACAATAATGCTCCATGCAACTTCAAAAGTTTCAATTTGGCTAAACCGCTCAAGTTTAGTGGTTCTGAAGGAGCAACCGGGCTCCTACAGTGGTTCGAGAGCATTGAGAGTACCTTTCATCATGTTCAGTGTCCTGATAATCGCAAAGTCGAGTTTGCTTCTAGCGTATTTCAAAAGAGGGCTCTTACTTGGTGGAATGGAGTAATGAGAGACCGTGGTGCTGAGGTTGCTTTAGCACAGACCTGGGCAGAGATTAGTGCTTTAATGATGAGGGAATTCTGTCCTCATCATGAACTCAGGGCCTTAGAAAGGGAATTTGATGATTTGAAACAGGACAGTGGTGAGCATAGGGCTTATACTGACAGATACGAGGAGCTGATTTTGTTATGCCCTACAATGGTTACCCCACTCGAGAAAGCTATCAAGAGATATGTTGATGGATTACCTGACTCCATGCAAGACATCGTCACTGGTAGCAACCCTACCACAGTTCGTCAGGCAATCGAGTTAGCTGCGACTTTGACTAAGTCACAAATCAGAAAGGGGAAGCTTCATAGGAAAGGTGACAAGGATAAGAAACAGTTGTCTGATAAGGGTGAGAACAAGAAGGGTAAGAAAACTGGGTCTGCGAGGAGGTCTAAGAAGCGCAAGGCTTCTCAGAATTTCGCTGTTACTGCTCAAGCCAACCAGGCAGCTCCTAACTAACCCGCACAACCACCAGCAAAGAGACAGTATGCTGGTAATGCACCGTTGTGCAACAGATGCAATAGTCACCATCAACCGCAAGTTCAGTGGCGTTTCTGTGCTAATTGTGGAAATCGGGTCATCTTACCGAAGTTTGCCATTTTGCTCCTAATCAAGCTGCTGCTCGTAACCCAGCTCAGCAAGCTGCTCAGCCGCCTGCTCAACAGGTTCAAGCTGCACGACCTCACTACCCTCCTGGTTCGTGCTTCAATTGTGGGGATCTGACCCACTATCGCAATCAGTGTCTAAGGTTAGCCAATGCGAATCCAGCTCAGGCTCGTGGACGAGTCTTCAACATGAACGCAAACGAGGCGCAAGTAGACAACGAGGTGGTGAACGGTACGTTCTTTGTTAATAATCAGCCTGGTTCTATTCTGTTTGATTTGGGTGCCGATAAGAGTTTTGTGTCTTTATCTTTCGAGCCTTTGCTATGCATGACTAGAACAAAGCTAGGAAAGCCCTTGACAGTAGAGGTAGCCAGTGGTGAACCCATTGTTCACGATTCTATTCTTCGTAACTGCCAGTTGAACCTTAATAACCATCTTTTTCCTATCGACCTCACACCGATGTAACTTGGAAGCTTCGACGTTATAGTGGGAATGGATTGGTAAGCCAAGCATCATGCAGAGGTAGTTTGTTTTGAGAAGATTGTTCGTGTGCCGCTTTCGACTGGAGAGATTTTAGAGGTTCGTGGTGAGAAACCTGCTAGTAGTCCTAAGCTTATGTCTTGTACTCAAGCTGGAAAGTACTTGCGAAAGAACTATGTTGCCTTCTTGGCACGTGTTGTAATAGATAAAGGCCAAGGTAAGACTATTCAAAATATCCATGTTGTTCGGGATTATCCTGAAGTTTTTCCCAAAGAATTACCTGGTTTACCCCCGGCATGCCAAGTCGTGTTCCGTATTGATCTTGTACCTGGTGCAAATCCTATCGCTAGATCTCCGTATCGTCCTGCACCGTCGGAGATGCAAGAGTTATCTAAGCAGCTTCAAGAGCTTTCTGAAAAGGGTTTTATCCGTCCGACCTTTTCACATTGGGGTGCTCCCGTTCTTTTTGTTAAGAAGAAAGATTGGTCTTTCAGGATGTGTATCGATTATCATGAGCTTAACAAGCTTACCATCAAGAATCGATATCCCCTACCTCGCATTGATGATATCTTTGATTAGTTACATGGTGCTACATGATTCTCAAAGATCGATCTACGTTCTGGGAATCACCAACTTCGAGTGCTCGAGGAAGATATTCCTAAGACTGCTTTCAGCATAAGATATGGGCATTATGAGTTCACTGTTATGCCATTCGGTTTAACTAATGCTCCTGCTGTTTTCATGGACTTGATGAATAGGGTCTGCAAGCCTTATTTGGATAAGTTCATCATCGTTTTCATTGACGACATCTTGATTTATTCTAAGACGCGAGCTAATCATGAGCAACATCTTCGTCTTACTTTGGAACTCCAGAAGAAAGAGCAATTTTTTGCCAAATTCTCCAAGTGTGAATTTTGGCTTAAGGAAGTTCAATTTTTGGGACACATCGTCAACGAACAAGGTATTCATGTAGATCCCTCCAAGATTAGTGCGATTAAGGATTGGGATACGCCTACTACTCCAACCGAAGTTCGTTCATTTCTTGGTCTTGCGGGATATTACCGCCGCTTCATCGAAAACTTCTCCATGATTGCAGTTCCTCTGACTGCTCTAACTCAGAAGACCAAACCCTTTGATTGGGGATTCAAACAGGAAGAAGCTTTTCAGACCTTGAAACAAAAACTCTGCGATGCACCTATTCTGTCTTTGCCTGAGGGCAATGATGATTTTGTTGTATACTGTGATGCATCCAAATTATGTCTTGGCTGTGTTCTCATGCGAAGGAACAATGTCATAGCTTACACATCGAGACAGTTGAAGGTTCACGAGAAGAACTACAAGACTCATGATCTTGAGTTAGGTGTAGTTGTATTCGCTCTCAAGATCTGGAGACACTATTTGTATGGTACAAAATGTGTTGTTTTCACTGACCACAAAAGTATTCAGCACATCTTCAATCAGAAAGAACTCAACATGAGGCAACGACGTTGGGTTGAACTTCTAAACGACTATGACTGCGAAATTCGCTACCATCCTGTTAAGGCGAATGTCGTGGCCGACGCATTAAGTCGTAAAGAACGAGTCAAGCTTCATTGTGTCAAAGTTCGATCTGATATCCAAACCCGCATTTATCAGGCTCAACATACTTGTGTTTCACAAGATTTGATTGGTAAGGAATTACCGTTTCATATTAAGCCTGATCTCGAGCTGAAAGATGATGGATTGTATTATTTCATGGACCGTTTATGGGTCCCACGTCAAGACAATCTCCACACCTTGCTTATGGATGAAGCACATAAGTCTCATTATTCTATTCATCCTAGTGCAGACAAAATGTATAAGGATCTTCGTACTCAGTATTGGTGGCCTGGCATGAAGAAAGGCATTGCCTTATACGTATCAAAATTCCTTACTTGTCTTAAGGTTAAGGCTGAACATCAACATCCTTCTGGTTTATTGGAGCAACCAGAGATTCCAGTTTGGAAATGGGAAAACATTGCTATGGATCTTATTACCAAAGAGAGGTCATGACGCTATCTGGTTAGTTGTTGATCATCTTACAAAGTCAGCACATTTCTTGCCGATCCGTGAGGATTTTTCTGCTGACAAGCTTGCCAAAATCTATGTAGATGAGATTGTATCCTGACATGGTGTTCCCTTAAACATTATTTCTAACAGAGATTCTCGATTCTCATCTCGTTTTTGGAGGACCATACAATCTGCTATGGGAACCCAACTCAATTTGAGCACAGCTTATCATCCGTAAACGGATGGTTAATCTGAAAGAACAATCCAAACAATGGAGGATATGCTTAGAGCTTGTGTGATCGATTTTGGTGGTAGTTGGGATTCGTATCTTCCGTTGATTGAATTCTCCTACAACAATAGTTATCACTCCAGCATCAACATGGCTCCTTTCGAAGCTCTCTATGGTCAAAAATGTCGTTTACCAGTCTGCTGGAATGAGATCGGTGAGGCTCAACATCCTAGACCTGACCTCATTCTGGAGACAACAGATAAGGTTAAGAAAGTTCGCGATAATCTTCAGACAGCTCGAAGCTGTCAAAAGAGTTAAGCGGACCGACGACGCAAGCCCTTGGAATTTCAAGTCGGTGATCGCGTATTACTAAAGGTTTCACCTTGGAAAGGTGTGATCAGATTTGGAAAGACAAGAAAACTTGCACCTAGATATGTTGGACCGTTCAAGATAGTCGAAAGAATCGGAAAGGTAGCCTACAGACTTGAGTTACCTCCTGAACTTGGAAATGTTCATCCAACCTTTCACGTGTCCAGTCTCAAGAAGTGTTTAGCTAATGAGAACCTCCACATACCACTTGATGAAATTCTTATTGATGACACGATGCATTTTGTAGGATCGAGATTCGATCAATACGAGTCAATCTGAGTTGTTAGAAAGGCGGAAACAGACTAACAACCGTGAATCAGTGTTAGAATAGGAGTAGAAGCAGAGAAATACACTTTAAACACGTTTTCCATTGATATTAGACGTTCTAGTACGGAGAGAATTTTGGCAGCACTTCGTGTCAGAAATCACCAAAAGTTACAAATGAAAAACCCAACATGCCTATTTATAGACCAGCCAATTCATATGGAATGACAGCACCACTTCATACGAACTGGTCAAGTTCCAGTTCGTGTGAACTGACCTTTAACATGCCACTTCGTGTGAACTGGACATAATACATACAAAACTTAAATTTAAACCATATTACACGTACACGACATGACCTAGGCTGATGACGTAGGCGATAGACATTTTGCACCAACAAACTCCCCCTTGGATATTACCGTAGTCTTCAGTCAGCCTGTCTTCAAAACTTCCTTCTCAAAGACTTGAACTTTTCTTCTCTCTGTTTCGACTTTATCAACAAAGCTTTCCTTAGGCTCCCCCTTTCGTTAAGCTTCCATGCTTTTGGGATCGACGCCTAGCTTTCCTGTTACAAGCTCCCCCTTGAATTAAGCACGTCTTCAGACTCCCCCTTAGACTCAGCTATCGGGATCGTAGTCTGGAACAACATCTGCATATCTCAAACATTTATGAGAAAAATCATTTTGAATGTCCAGGATTGATGACCTGGCACTTTCAATATATGCTACTCTCTTCCCCTATCAAAATATTATAAAGATTTGACAATTTAAGAATCCAACAACGAAATTTAGCTCTTTTCAACAGATTTTAACCGTTTAAGAATCCAAAACCCACAGTTAATCATCCAAGTCCAACTTAATGACCATGGAGACTTCACAAACTGTTTTGATTTTTGTACTTTTTACCAACACACTCAGTTAACCAAGTCTAAGTTAATGACCCTGTTCAACTGTTTAGCCTGCCAAGTTCAAGTTAATGACCTCAGCTGACCAAATTATGATCTTGCTAATATTTTGAAACAAGTTTTAAATTAAGATTAATGAACTTTTAAACATTTTGAGCAATTACTAACATCTTTTCTCAAACATTCTCTTAACCAACCCAAACGATCCAACATGTTTAGCACTGTGAGACTTTGATCATCAGATTCCCAACATCTGTTGTTGAAAATAAAATGAAGTATCAAATCTTTTTGGATTTTACAACATTATGCTAAACAAACAGGAAATGTTTTGGAATTTAAGAAACTGAAAACTGTACAAACATATTTTTGTTGAGCGTGTTAGGGGATCATATCAGCTGCTGACAAGCTACAAGTACTTTTAAGCTTTGATTTCATACTAAGCATTAAACAATTCACAGTGATTGCCGATATACTGATCCAATTTAAATTTTCACAAAAATTTCAATCTGTTTAGGATATGAATTAGGGTTTTAAGGCTTAACTTATAAGCGTGTACCACCTCAGAATATACTCCCGTATCCAGACCACTATATTCAGTCTTACAGGTGAGTGCATACTAATGATATCTGTAATTGGGTTAATGCGAGGCCATGAGAGCTCAGGCTATTGCTTCCGCAAAATCAGAGAGATGATGGCTCGACTTTTAGGTGGGTCCCCCTTGGGGATCTTCTTTACAATAGCACATGATTAGCATTTTTCAATGTTTCATCATTTTTTATGCTGAGGGAGAGCTTTAAGATTTAAAGCAGTTCAAAGTATTATACGAGGACTAGGCTATTGCTCCCGCAAAATCAGAAGTCCTGGTATAATACCCTAGATATTAAGACGTACAAAGACCTAGTATGTTAGAAATAGAGCCTTTCAAACAGGATTTCAGGGGTTACCTATATATCCGAGAGATGTTCCCCACGTGAAAGCTAGAAATGATTTAGATTTATATCCCGAACAAACTTACTAAATGTGTAAAAGCCTATCGGCACATCATCAGCGAGACTGCTTAACACTTTTAAACTATACCTTTCTTTAGCGTACTGCAACTGTCTAGCTGATGTACTATCATTTCCCCTTTTTACACAAACTCTTTTTTACTTTTTCACTGTTTTTGTATTTATGAAATTTTATCATGTTTTTGTATTTTTGAAATTTTATCATGTTTTTGTATTTTCTATAAACTTTCTCCCCTTAAAATCAAAAACATATTTTTGTGTTTTTGGTTTTATCAAAAGTAGTAAAGAAACTGTACAGAAACACATGACAACAAGACGCAGATCACTTCTGATCGCTGTCCTCCTCTGCTTTACAATCTCTGTTTAGCTCACATGCACCCCTATGATTTACAAACCCCTTGACTATAACGTTTTGAAACCATTTTTCAATCTAGTTTTATCATGTGTTTGTTCAGACGTGAGGGTTTCGGTGTATTCCTTTTTTTAAATTTTCAAGAAAAAATTTTAACAATTTAAATCAAATACTTCTTGTTTTAAACACAAGCACATGACTTTCTCCTCATGTGCCAAGCTGCTCCGTTATTCATGCTGAACTTGAATTGACTCCTGAACACCTGCACAAGCATAAGAATTTGATTAGATTTGAATTTGAACCCAATCTGTCGTTGTTTCAACGCTCATGTCTAGTATATAGTGATCGTTTTCATGAGGAACGCGCATCAACACCATATCTTAAGATATCTTAAACCCTGGTTTGAAAATCAGACATTCATCTTTTATGAAGTGAACAGTGAATGACTCATCACAAATATGAGAGATACTCAACAGATTATCTTCTAACTCAGCAATGTAATTCAGTTTCTCAAAAGATACAACTCCATTTGTGAGTATTCCTTCTCCAACTATTCTTCCACCTTGAGTTCCAGCAAACCTGACATATCTTCCATTGATTGATTTGACGTCATAGAGCAGTGCTAACATCCCTGTCGTGTGCCGTGAGGTGCCGCTATCCATGATCCACTTAGAAATAATTGACCTCGGAAGCCCCTGCACACATCAATCAACATTTTAGTTAAACAAAGATGCCCAAGATTTTTTCACATTTGGAACACTACCAAATACAATATCATGAGCTACTTTGTCAAGTTTTGGAATGTTGAAAACAACATTTGGAACAACAGGTTCTGGTTTTGATTTTAGAGTTCCCTCCTTGATAGGTGAAAATTCTTCAATCACCTTTTCTAACTCAAACTCAATTTTCTCAATGTTGGTTGTACAGATTTTTGGTTCCGATTTCAAAACCTTTTCCATTTTCTTTTCTTCAAAAGAACGTTTAGATTTCTCCACCCATGATTGACTTTGAGAAGTCTTTGTTTTTGGATAAACCTTTGAAGTCTTTTGTGTTTTCGAAGATTCATCAATTTCAAAAGTTGATTTTGGTTTGTCCTCGGACTTCAAAGATTCACCGTGTTTCAGAATACGCACAGGGGATACCATCGGTGATTTTCCCTTAACATCTTTTGAAATCTTTGGTTTTGGTTTTTGGAAAACTGGTTTTATCATCTTTTTGACACATTATTTTGCCATGTGACCAATTTCATTGCAGCGATAACAGATTCTTTTGTCATATTCAACAAAAGTTGATCTGTTGGTCTCATCTCTTATCTTTTTGGCTGCATTAAAATCGTCAATTTCTTTTTGACTAAAAATATAAT
Organism: Helianthus tuberosus; assembly: GCA_030545235.1. Lineage (NCBI taxonomy): Eukaryota > Viridiplantae > Streptophyta > Magnoliopsida > Asterales > Asteraceae > Helianthus > Helianthus tuberosus. The sequence continues at coordinate 194,920,260 of CM060366.1, forward strand.
CCTTTTCGACTTCTGTGTTATTACCAGCAACAAATACATCACTCAATTTTTCTTTTGGCTTAACCTTTTTTTTAGCCATTTTCTTCTCAAAACCAACACCTTTCTTTTTGAAATTGTTTCCATGTCTCCTGTTATTACCACCGTTACCCACCCTTTCATTTTGCATTCCCAGGTTGTTGGTCGGTTGGTTTTTAACAAAATACTTTTTTGGTTTTGAAAGAAATGCGTTGTTGTTAACCTCTGAAATGTCAATTTCCACAAGCTTATAAACCTTTTCAACATTTTCCAATTTTGCATTCTGAATCGGGTACTCAAAAGCAGTATATAGTTTGTCAGTTCCGGTCATCGTGTAAGCCACAATGATCGAATCGTCATCCACAACTTTATCTGATTTTGGTATAAACTTAACAAGAAAGTTTCAATCATCTTCAGAATCAGAACTGGAATTTTCCAAATGAGTTTTAACCGTTCCGAAATCAGAGTTATCACTTTCTTCATCCAACACTTGGTCAACAACAGTTTTAATCACTTATGACTCGTTGTCGGTGTCAGATGGAGAGAATGTAATATCAAGGTTTTCCGGTAACTCATTCTCTACAGTTCTCAACTAGAGATTCAAAGCTGCTTCCACCGTATTTGGATATTTCTGTGTATAATGATTCCACATTGGGGGTGGAACATTGTTGAAAGCAGGTTTAGCATCAGACTGTTGAGGAACAATCTGATCAATTACATAAGATGAAGAAATATAACAGATCAATTTCTTATTAACTTTTTCTGTTTCAATAAGCATTAATTCAAGTTCCTTTTTCATAGATGCAATTGTGTCCAGGTGAATGTTAATCTCCATCTGCTTTTCCATGACCGTTCCTTTGAGCAAATTAACAACTTTATCATTTTCTATACTTTCATTTTGAATCATTTTAATTGAACATGATTGTCACACCCCTTTCTTGTTGGGATTTACACATGTTTATCAAAGTATTTTATCCATATAAAATAAAAACACAGCGGAAATAATTATTTAAAACATGTTACTTACAAGATATAAAACTCATTTTATATGTAAAACCCAATCCCGGATCCATATACGAACATGCATGCTATAAAAATAAAACACAACCATAGAGTGTTTAGAATACTACCTTCCAAGGAGTAAAGGACATGAAGATGATGATGCTTCTTGAACGGTTGCCTTCAAGTGTAGAAGACCACAAGCTTGTATACCCCAAGCCTTCCAACAAACACCTTAGTTTTAGCTAGGATTTGAACACTTGCAACTCACTTGAAAGATCCCCTCTTGGAACCAACCCCTTAGCCGAAAATTAGAGAGTATCTTCTTGAGTTCTTGCACTTGAAAAACCCTTGGATCTAAAGATCCATGACCGATTTTTAGAGCAAAGCTAGAGGTTTTCTTTCAAGTTCATCTTCTTCTTGCATTTGACATCTAAGTATTTATAGAACCATGAGAGAGAATTGCCACCCACCTTGACCAATCATGTGCCAACTTACACATGCAAGTGCATGAAACCCCATTGGACCAAAATGGTCTTGGTTAGACCACCCAATCAAATCTTGTCTAGCTTATGACAATTGCATGTCATCCTATTGGACAAAATATTTCTTGGAAAGGCACATGGGGGGGCGGGGGGGGGGGGGGGGGCACTTGGGGTTTTTATAAAAAAAATACAAATTTCTTTTTATAAAATTTTATGTATTGGTTTATATTTATAACATTTATAAATATAACATTACATATTTACAAGACTTTATACAATCTTTTAAAATGTTATTTAACCCATTAAATAACAAAATAAAATATTCTCTCATAATAAATTATCCATATAATTTATTGGTTTATCAAGTGTAATTATTTAGAAAACCAATTTCTAAATATTGTAAGTGTTAATATTTATTTGTTTGATCATATCACAAATAAATAATATAAGTGTTTGTCTAGCTTGGTATTGGGTATGACTCGACTTGGATCATAACGTACTAGCCACATCAATTTAATATGTGTCTTGGGCATACAGAGTCCAACAATTTCCCACTTGCACAAGATACATAGAAGATTGATGCAAGCAGTAATTGACGCCTAACTACGGTTTACTACCCCTAATACGTATGATTGTATTTGCCATTCAATAACATCATCCCTTTAAAGTCCCTTACTTGAACATGATTTAGGTGAATCTATCATTTATCCTTTCGTTACAGATGTCATGTCAAATCCAGAGACATAGAGTGATCACTCTCTGTTGATTTAACTTTAACAGGCCTTAGACATCTTACTCTCAACGAATAAGAGGAACAAATCCCATCTTGACTACATACGTCTCTCACAATCACCTTGTACCACACCTGAGCTTAGCCTTATGTACTGTCGTATTACTAACAGCGAAGAAAAAAGTCAAGGTGCAATATTTGGTGAATATCAAGACCCAATATGTATCTCAGGTCTGAGGATACTATGATATTCTCCTTTACTCAAATTTACTTATGATTAATTACAAATGATTCCATGTAGTAATATTTGAGAGCGAGTCGGTCCAATATTTGTATCCCACAAATATCTATGAACTTTGGCAGCAACACTTTGCTCTATATTCATTTTTAATGAATATCCACCAATCCAAGTTCATAATAGTCTTACATTCATATATGTTCCCACAAGTATGATCGACTACGGACATTTAGAATAAGAAACTTATTCACGGATTTAAACATGCTAAAATGGAACATAACTCAACATACCATAAAGAGTTAAAATAACAATTGTTCCAATATCCAAATACAAAATAGATCAAATCCAATCACTAGAATATCGAAGTCCTAAGGCACAAGTATGACCCTTCATGCTTTGCCCGTTAAATGAGCTTCGTGAGTGGATCCGCAATATTTTTATCAGTGTGAACTTTGCGAATACATATCTTTCCCTTTTCAACTTCATCCCTTATGTAGTTTAAACTCCGCTCAATGTGTCTAGTCTTTTGATATACACGAGGTTCCTTGATTTGAGCAATCACACCATCGTTATCACAAAGATCTCTAGGGTCCTGAATGGTAGGGACTACCCTAGATCGACAATAATTCAAGTGGCAGATCCATATGAATTATCTCAATCAATGAAGCGGCGATGTATTCTGATTATGTAGTGGACAATGCTACCCTGATTGTGATCGAGAACCATCTCGATTATTTTGGAAACTCGTATCCATGTAACCCTTTACAACGAATTCCAAAACTCGCATCCCTGTAACCCTTTACAACTGGTTCTTCTTCACCAGATCCATATATTAGAAATATATCCTTAGTCCTTCTAAGGTATTTCAATATACTTTCTAAAAGTCATCCAGTGACCGTTACTCGCTGGTATCTACTCGTCATGCTTAAAGCGCATAACTTGTCCAGTCTAGTGCATATCATTACATATATAATGAATCCTATAGCAGACGCATATGAGATTCCTTTCATTCTTTCTTGCTCATCCTTTGAGCTTGGACATTGAGACACATTCAATATTGTCCCCTCTTTGAATAGGTACCAAAACTTTCATAGAGTTCTCAATCTTGAACCTTTTCAAGACTTTGTCAATGCACTTTGTTTTAAACCTATCTAGCGCCTTGACCTATCCTTATAGATCTTTATTCCAAAATATAGGCGACTTCACCAAAATCCTTAATAGAAAAACAACTTCCAAGCCAGGCTTTTTCACTTTCAATGGTTGGAATGTCATTTCCAAATAGTAGAATGTCATCGACATACTATACTAAGAAAGTAATAATGATCCCACTAGCTTTCATATACACAAGATTTATCGACGTTCTTGATGAATCCATATTCCCTAATCTCTTCATCAAAAACGGTGATTTCAACTTCTAGATGCTTGTTTCAATCCATAGATTGATTTCTTTAACTTGCATACTTTGTCATGATGTTTTGGATCGACAAAACCTTCAGGCTTAACTATATAGACATCTTCCTCAAGATATCTATTAAGGAAAGCCGTTTTGACATCCATTTGCCAAATCTCATAATCATATTATGCAGGTATGGCAAATAATATCCTTATTGACTTTAGCATCGCCACAGGCAAAAAAGTCTCATCATAATCAAACCCTTGAGTTTGAGTGAAACCTTTTGCTATAAGTCTCCCATTATAAGTATCCAAGATTCCATGCATATCTGTTTTCTTCCTGAAAACCCACTTACTTTCAACTATTTTGGAGTTAAGAGGTAGTATAACCTATTCCCATACTTGGTTGTCATACATGGATTGCATCTTTACGTTCATGGCTTCAAGCCATTTGTCACAATCGAATTTTGACATTGCATCATGGTATGTGGTTGATTCACCTGAATCTACCACGTAGCATCCATCTATGAAAAATCCATATCTTTCAGGTGGACTACTAATTCTACCAGATCTGCGAACGCTTTGTGTGTGTTGATCAACCACTTGATCGTTTTTCAACAACCTTTTGATGAGTGCTAGTTTTAACCAAACGTGCATCGGCTTGTGGTTCTTGATCCTTATCAAGTTCCACTGTTCTAATAATTCCTTCCACAAGGAACTTAGCTTCCAAGAACTCAACCTTTCGAGCAACAAATACCTTTTGCTCTGTTGGATCGTAGAAATAATATCCTATACCATTTTTAGGATATCCTACAAAGATACACTTAGTGGAACGTACTTCTAATTTGTTTGGGTGCATAGCTTAACATAAGCTTCACAACCCCATACCTTTAAATATGATAATGATGGAGCCCTTCCATGCCATATTTCAAAAGGTGTCTTATCCACTTTCTTGGTTTGGGCCATATTTTATATACTAGCCACGGAGAGCAAAGCGTAACCCTAAAATGATAGAGATGATGCGCTCCTAGCCATCATAGATCGAACCATATCCAAATAGAGTTTGATTCCTCCTCTATCGAAACGAAGAACTTTACTTGAGTTGATTTAGTACTTCACCTTTTGAAGGCTTTGAACATTTCAAAACTTCAACTTTGTGTCTTAACAAGTACACATAACCATAACTACTATAGTTGTTGGTAAAAGGTAATGAAGTATCTATCACCATTCCTAGTCATTGGATTAAAAGGATCACATACATTCGAATGTATGATACGTAATAAATCTTTTACCCTTTCCCACTAAGGGATTACTTGGTCATTTTCACTTGTAAATAAGATTCGCATGTATCAAATTAACCAATTTCATTTGTTTCCAAAAGACAATTCTTTCGAAGTGTTTATATGCGACATCTGTTTATATGACCAAGGCGATAATGCCAAAGATAGGTCTTACTCAAATCCGTTTTTGAGTTTCTTGGTGATTGCTTGGTACGTTAAACTATCAAATGATGTATTATTATGAACCGATCCATAAATACCATTTGAAGGCATAGGTTTAAAGTAAAACATGTCATTCATCGATATAAATGTCAATGTTTGCAAACTTTAAGTCAAAACCATATTGTCTTATAAGGGAAACATGAATAATGTTCCTAGTCAAACTAGGAGCATTCAAGACATTTTAAAACAATTTCCAAACCATTTGGAAGTTTCAAAACATAGTCTCCTTTCTTGTAATGTTTATTTCTTTTGAACCTTTTGCAACGAATTGCAAACATGAGTTCCACATCCGGTATCTTATACCCATGTGTTAGAAGAAATAACATTAAGGTCAATATGTATCATTAAGATTGTACCTGAGGTTTTCCTAGCATCCCTCTTGTTTTTCAACTGTTTGAGATAGGTTGGACAATTCCTATATAAATGCCCTATCTCACCACACTCAAAGGATGGATCGTTCATGGCAACCTTTGCCTTCTTCTCTTTTGGTTTCGGTGGTTTCGCTTTAGTCTTTCTAGTCATTTCCCTTTGAATTACCCGTTTCCATTTTCAACATTTGCTTTGGTGTCGGGGTGATGCCCTTTCTAGTTGCCACCCTCATTGATCGTTAGAATGGATAAAAAACCCTTTTATCCATATTGAGCCTTTCGAGGTGATCAATGTGGCTTTTTCATCTTAAAGACATAAGATGAGTCCGATTGGGTTTCCTCCATTTGACATGCATGAAGCGCTCGAACCGTTTCGAAGCGTTCTACCCTTAGGAACATTTCCTACAATTGGGGAATCATGTCGTATGCTCATGATGTTCAAAACCTTTTGAATCTCGGAAATCATAATTCCTAACATGAGGCAAGAGGCTTGCGTAGTATCCTCGATATACTTAATCCAATCGTTATAGGCATCCTTATCTTCCATAAGATGTTCATTGGGATTAGGATCGTTCAACACATAGGATATCTTTTCTTACTTGAGAACGATTATTAAGTTTCGATATAAATCCATAAAGTGTTATGATTGAGACGATCCTTTTCAAGGATTGTTTTTAGTGATAGGTTACGGACGGTTTGGGTAATATTGTTAGCGGCCATCTACAAAATTTAACAAGGTTCAATTTTAGTAATTTCGATATTATTATATTTTAATCATTAATACCCTTTTGTGTCTCATAGACAATTAATAATTAAAATCTAGAATCCAACGTTACATTTAAATATCGGTTAGGTGACCTTTATCCCTCTATTTAAATTAACAAGGTAGTCAACGTTTGACAATTGCAACCCTTTGCAACTTCTAGCCATATGGGATCGGTTAAACATCTTCATGTTTAGTTGGCATGTTTAATCCCATCAACACCTTTTGTTCACCATGCTTCGGTGACCCTAAGTTCATGGTTTCCAAATCAAGTCGTCCAACTTACACACACGTGTGAGTTTATTCACATAAGTGGTTAGGTGACCTTTATCCCACAAACATGGTAAACCCACCTCGAATATACAAGTTCCCTCAAATGTGGTTAGGTGACCTTTATCCCACAAAAGAGTTCCCAAGTGATTCAAGTGTTGTATAAAAGGATGGTGTTTGACTTGTTTTATAAAAGGGATTTTGAGTTTTCAAAATTCTAGTTTAGAAAACTTTATGTACCATACATTTGCATGCATTCAAATCCTTGGTACTTTAGTGAAAATCAATTTTCAAGGTTCTTTTTGATAAAAACACATTTTATTATAAAATCATTAATTTTTTTAATAACCTTTTATTAACCAATTTTAATGATTTTTCAAAGAACCATTTTTAAGCTTGTTGTTGATTATTAGTTTGTTAAGCATGCATATCCAAATATCATCCAAACAATAAAATAGGCAACCACACAAGCATAACACATATATCAATAGGTGCATAACCATAGCCAACTATTTTGACAACACTTGTTAGCCGAAACAAGTGTGCCAAAAGGTCCTTCCTAAGGGGTGAATATTGACACAAATAATGTGTCGTTGAACTCCCACTTGATCTTGCATCCAAATGCTTCAAGTCTTCCTTTTGTGTTGTGATTTCTTCACTTTCTTTGAGCTTCCAAAATGTCCTTTAATTCAGCTCCAAACTCCTTTGGACTTCAAAAATGTGTTTTGGTTATCGGGCTAAAATCCCGTTAAGAACTATGAAGTCCTTTAGGCCCGAAATTGGCGAAAACCAAAACCGCATTTTTGTGTGCATCTTCTTTTACAAAAAAAAATATCCTAATACATTTTTTCTTAGTAAAATAAAATGCACCTAATCTATTTATTTTACATACCAAATGAAAATAAATAAATTACATAACTTTACAAATGGAAGAACCAGAAAATAATAATTATTACAACCTTTGAAATAATTAAATACAAATCACAAATACAAATATTCAACATATTCACACAAGGTCATGGCTAGGTTATGAACACCAAAATATATATATCCACATATATAAAATTCAAGAAGCAAAATGGTTTCCTTTTTACAGCCTACATTTCGGTCAAGAATGAAAAAACCGAAAAAATGGGTTTTTGTCCAAACAAACAAATCATCCAAATGACACAATTTTTCAAGATACTTTTATGCATGTATTAAAATAATCTTGAAAAACAAAAGGATAACCATATATAAAATTTCGGCCATAGGGTTTTAACCAAACCCGAAACCCGAAAATTTCATATCCTATGAAGCATGCACTCATATAAGCGGCTCTGATGCCACTGTTGGGATTTACACATGTTTATCAAAGTATTTTATCCATATAAAATAAAAACGCAGGCGAAATAATTATTTAAAACATGTTACTTACAAGATATAAAACTCATTTTATATGTAAAACCCAATCCCGGATCCATATACGAACATGCATGCTATCAAAATAAAACACAACCATAGAGTGTTTAGAATACTACCTTCCAAGGAGTAAAGGACATGAAGATGATGATGCTTCTTGAATGGTTGCCTTCAAGTGTAGACGATCTCAAGCTTGTATACCCCAAGCCTTCCAACAAACACCTTAGTTTTAGCTAGGATTTGAACACTTGCAACTCACTTGAAAGATCCCCTCTTGGAACCAACCCCTTGGCCGAAAATTAGATAGTATCTTCTTGAGTTCTTGCACTTGAAAATTGAACTTGAAAAACCCTTGGATCTAAAGATCCATGACCGATTTTAGAGCAAAGCTAGAGGTTTTCTTTCAAGTTCATCTTCTTCTTGCATTTGACATCTAAGTATTTAAAGAACCATGAGAGAGAATTGCCACCCACCTTGACCAATCATGTGCCAACTTACACATGCAAGTGCATGAAACCCCATTGGACCAAAATGGTCTTGGTTAGACCACCCAATCAAATCTTGTCTAGCTTATGACAATTGCATGTCATCCTATTGGACACAATATTTCTTTGAAAGGCACATGGGGGGGGGGGGGGGCACTTGGGGTTTTTATAAAAAAAATACAAATTTCTTTTTATAAAATTTTATGTCTTGGTTTATATTTATAACATTTATAAATATAACATTACATATTTACAAGACTTTATACAATCTTTTAAAATGTTATTTAACCCATTAAATAACAAAATAAAATATTCTCTCCTAATAAATTATCCATATAATTTATTGGTTTATCAAGTGTAATTATTTAGAAAACCAATTTCTAAATATTGTAAGTGTTAATATTTATTTGTTTGATCATATCACAAATAAATAATATAAGTGTTTGTCTAGCTTGTTATTGGGTATGACTCGACTTGGATCATAACGTTCGAGCCACATCAATTTAATATGTGTCTTGGGCATACAGAGTCCAACATTTCTAAGGCGGAAGCACGAGGTGTGATCAAGAAAGGTTCTCATTGCATACTAACGGTAAACATACTACACGCTCGTAAAAATAACTCCAAATGCCAAACATTACATAACTGAAAACATAGTTTGAGTGTTTACATCACAAGACAGCATTTTCTCTGAAAAGTTTACAACTTTATTTAAGGATAAACATAAACAACATCCAAGAGCATGAGTAAGACCGCGCGCACATCCACTTTAGTTACCTGAAATACATGTGAGTTTTTGGAAAATCGTCAACATAATGTTGGTGTGAATTCATGCAGTTTCTGTATTGAACGTTTGTATACTTTGTATGAAAACATGGTATGTAATTTGTATAAATCAAGTATTTCTGTATGTATCAAGGTTGTTAATGGGTTGCAAGGCCATTAACATGTGACACGACATAGGAAGCATCCAAACCATAGGCATTTTTCTAGTAGTCGATTCACGACTGAGACACAAAAGCACTGCTTGGTACAAGTTTTCACCAAGAGTGTGGCTGCCCGAAAACCCATTAGATCTAACCTTTTGTTCTGCGGTCTTAGTATGTACATGATTAATGGTGCTTCTGGTACCCTATTCATGACACAATTTCTAGTATCATTCCTTATTTCTTGTATCCATCATACCATAACTCATGTATTTTCCCCAAGTTTAAAAAGTATGTAAAAGTTTAAAAGTGGGGACATAATCTCACTTTTTTGTAAACATTTAGTAACATGTACTTCACCTCCGAAGTTATAAAACTGAAAACAGTTAAAAGAAAAGGGGAAGCATGAACTCACAACTTTGCGTTTCTTTCGCCGTAAACTTCACCGGGTTTGCTTATATAGCGTCGTGACCTATACGTGTTTTATTAACGTTAGTCACTAGACTTGTATCGCACAAGTACAAGTCACCATCTTTTATGTATGTATTCTTTGTGTGTTAAAAATAATTTATATTTTTAACTATGTATCTTACTTATATTATTTTCTCAAAAATAAATATAAGTATCTTGTGTTTTTCACCCGAGTTATGTATTTTTGTCCAAAACTTCATCTTAAGTTCGTAACTTGTCCGAGTTACATAATCTATTAAGAAATATATTCTCTTGTATTTGTCTAAGCATATTGTATGTGTATTTTGTATTTTCACTCCTTAGGGATATTTAGTGTATTTTCAAGTCTTAACACACTATTACATGTAATACATACTACATACACTTAGCACAAAATTTGGTGATCAATAATTATATATATTTTCCTCAAAAATATACATACTTAATATCAATTTTTATCTTGAAGAAATCATCATTTCTTAACTTGAAATTTACATAAAAATTAGGGAAACTTTGGTAAATATTTTTAGGTGAATTTTTAGGGAATAAGTTTCACCAAAACTTATATTTTTCTAAGTGTCCAAATTTATAGAAATTTTTACATGGTCTCCCCTAAAAATGGAGGTTTCCCATGTTTTCAAAATATGTGTTTATTTTCTTTTAAAATGATCACAACAATCATCAACTCATTTAACACTTACCGAGTGTCGAAATCAAGTAAATCATACTACATCATGAACTTGAAGTTTTTGTAAGAACTTGTAGTAACTTACCATGTTATTTAGTAGGTTTAGTTACCCTTAAAAACATGGTCATTTGTTTGTAAATCACTTTATTAAAAGATTTGGCCATTTACAACTTGCAAGATGATTTTTCTAAAAATATTTCTTTTGTATTTTTCTTGTTACAATCATGTTCCTAGTCATGTTTAAACACTAAAAATATTGTTAGTTTACTTAGAAACCATGGCTTGTGAATCTCATAAATAAACTTGGTTTCTTGGGAAAATTATTCTTGTAATCATCTATTTACAAGAGTTATATTTTGTTTAAATCATCTTTACATATGAAGATCACTTTCATTATTCAAGTTCATGGAGACATAAAGCATGATGATCTTGGTCTTTCACAAGATCACCACCTTAACTTACTAGATCATGTGTTTAATCACAATCTAGTAGTTTCCATATGATGTCTAACATCACTAACACTAATAATCAATCAACAAGAAGCAAATCAACATATTCAACATGTATTCTTATATTTTTAAGCTTATGTTAAAGTATCATGATCATGTTCTTTTGAGTTCTTCAAGATTAACAATATTCATCATCTTTTAACCACCAAAATAGAAGTAAACAAGTGATAAGAAGCTTACAACTAGCACAAGGGCTAGGGAAGAACACATGAGGCTGAAGATGATAAATGGGTTGGATAAAAGCAAAGGAAGAAGGTTCTTCAAGATTCACAAGCTCCACACTTCGTTAGACACCTTCTTGCATCTTATGTAAACCTTGGAATGGATGAACAAAGTTTGAAGATGGTGGTGATGTGTGGGGGTGGCTACGGCCGTGAGGGAGAGAGGGAGAGGAGAAGTTGAATGTGGTGTGAAGTGTATGAGGGAATGAAGGAGGTGAAGTGTTCTCATAGTACAAGATCATATCTCTAGTGAATCTTACAAGATCACATCATATCTAAGTGAATCCAGGTAATATCAAATGGGATTTTGGGAGATCTTGGCAAGATTGTGGTGGGGTCACCCCCATGTGACCGTAAATAATATAGGGGGGTAAAGTGTAATTTACAATCTCTAATTTCATAAACAAGTAAGTTTTTGTGACAATTGCCATTTTCTGGTAAATTACTTACATTTAAAGCAATAAATTACATTATACAAATACGTGATTAGAATATTCGAAATGCATAATTTTATGATATACATCTTGGAATATTCATTTATGATGCACATGATTCATTTTTAGTGATTACATTTGAAACAGTGTAAACAGTGCATCGAAACAACTAGAGTAGTGCCTAGTAATCTAGCGTGCTGACAAAAACTCAGGATCCGCAGAAACTAGTGTAACGATATTTTTAGGACTCATACGAAAGTCCAACATCAATTATACAATAAACCCTACTTGGAAATGCAAGAGTTTGGTCTAATATATTACCAATGTCCGATAGCACCAAAAACTGCCAAAAAGCACCAAAAATGACTATTTCAATGTTTTTCCGCAAAAATTCAGCATTGGTATTTTTATTATAAAGTGCAAAATGGGTTCTTTAAACTCAAATTCCATATGAAAATACATAGGAAACATCATATAAAAATATAACCAAATGTTTCTCTACAACTTTCATAAGCGAACCTTTCGACTATCTTCTTGCGGAACGAGCGACAAAAGACTATCCAAACTACAAATTGACATATGTAGTGAACTAGTGAACATTATTTTTTGTCTTTTAAAGCTAGTATATGGTCATTCTAAATCATGAAACATCTTGAAACTTGGAAAAACTTAACACCTTTAAACATTTAACCATTTCATCACATATTTACCTTTAAAAATTTACTAACACATTTTTACTACATGAGACACCCCCCCCTTATGTGTGACCGTCAACAATGGGTCCCACACCCATTGTTCATTTTTTTATTAGTTTAATATCTTGCATACTTATCTAAATCTCTAGTGGATTATGAGGTGGATGGTTTAGGGATGTGGTGGAAGAGTTAGTCATGAGGTGGAAGATGTAGTGGCATGGTTATAACATATTCTCATTAATCACTCACACAATCACAACTCTTTTTCACATTTACTTACACACACATAAGAAAAGCTCTCATCATCTTCATCATCCTACCAAGAACACCATAGAAAAATCACTTCAATTCTTCATTTTTTTCTTATGAACAACATGGAGTTTCATGGAACTTAAGAAGATTTAAAGCACCTAGAAGCTAAATCAAGCCTTTTCATCCATCCAAGAGTCTTCTAACAACAAGATCTTCATTTTCTTTGGATCTTAAGCTCATTTAGATCATCCCTAGCCTAGAGCTAGAAGTGAGCTTCTAAATTTATTTATTTTTTTCTTACATATTTATGTTATGATTATTATTATAACTAGTAAAATAACAAAATAATCATACATAATAATATGAAGATACAAAGAAGCAAAAATACAAATCATGATATATGTTTGTTTATGTGGTGATTAAGATTTGTTAGTTGCATATTTGATCTTGTTGAGATGATTAAGACATGTATAACTTGTTAGATGATGTTCTAAAAATATGATCTAACAAGTATACATGAATATGTTAAAGTTTTTTTTTTTTATAAATAATGAATGATCAAAATTTATGGTGTAATTAAAGTGTCTAAGGTTTTTAAGTAAAAACAAGACTTTTTACAAGATTATAAAAGGTAACATACAACATGAGATTTTTATAAAAGTTGTTAAAACTAGAAGTAAACTAGGTTTTTGAACTAGTTAACATATGTTGTAAGCAAGTTCAAAACCCTACATGATTTTGAGATCATCTTGACAAGGTTATGTTATAAATCTTATGTATATTGTTTATAAAACTTATGAGTAAATTGTTGATGTTGATTTGAAAAGAAAAAGATATGTTTATTAAACATGGCAAAGTGATTAAAAAAAAGGTTATATGGCAAAATTTTCTAAAAAACTTTATGTTATAAAAACTATCATTATGGTTAAATCTTTACAAGATTTACAAAGATTTAAAGAAAGGTTTTTATAAAAAGAAAAGACTAGATAAATATATATTTTTGAGAAAATATATATTTGTTCATTTTAACAAGTTGTGTGATATGTATTAATTGGTGTATTAGTTGTATATATCAAAGATAGGAACTTGATAAATTGTAATAATAAACTCAAGAGACTTTATACTTAAAGTCTTACAAAATTTCATATAAATACGCCTTAAAGACATATTATGGACACTACGAACAATCGGACATAAATTATGGACAAAACGGACGACGGATGAACTTATGGACATATTACCAATCCGAGGACTTAATACGACATCTAGACGATCTTTCGACACGGACACAAAATTTACGTTACCATTAACAAACTTCGGACATTTTGAAAACTTATAAAAAGTATTATGTTTTTAGTATCTAAAAAGTATAATTAGTAAATTTTTATAAAATTGTTTTTATAAAAATAAAAGACTTATCTTTTTTAAATGGGCTAAATATTTATATAAATTGGCTTATATTTTTTTTAAATAAATTATATTGGGCTTAAACTAAATACTTGGGCTAAGCCCAATAGCCAATAACTCATGGGCCAAGCCCAATATCAAACTTATGGGCCCAAAAGCCCAACACTAATTAAAGCCCAACATTATTTAAGCCCAACACTATTAAAGCCCAACACTATTAATGTCCAACACTATTTAAACCCAACACTATTTAAGTCCAAAGACATAAATTGTAAAGAAATACAATTATACAAAGTTCAACAAATGATAAAGACATACAAGTCTTACACATATTTCAGACATAAGACTTGTACTCAAGTTATTTACAAAGACCGAAGTGTCTAACAAATATAACAACCATTGTAGGTTACGACACTGTTCAGTACTACCGCAAGTGAAATCATATTTACTTCTACTCACTGACGCGATACTGTGAGTTCATGTCCCCTATTTATTTTAAATGCTTTTCAAGCTTTACAACTATCGGGGAAAATACATGTACAATAAGTATGATAAGTCAAGGAATGAAACACCTTAGATCATGTGAGAAATTAGGGCCATAACTAAAGCAACATTAATCCTGTTTGGACCAAGGAACAAAGGGTTAGATCTAATGTGTTTTGGCGAGCCCCACTCATGGTCATTCATTTACCTAGGAGTGCGTTTGTTGCCCTACGACATGGTGTCGATACAATTAAAATCGTCTAGGGTTGGTTTGCTTCCTATTTCGTCACACATATTAATGTCCTTGCAAAACATTAATGATCACGATTTCATTGACGCATTTCATACTATATTTGATTCAAATACAAGTACATTCTACATTTTTCGGATGTATCGTACACGACTAAACTGCATGAACTCGCTCAACCTTTGCTGATTTTTCTACTTAAACATGTATTTCAGGGAATTAGTGGACCTTGTCAGGGATTCTAAGTCAAGAAACAAGTATCAAGACTCCATGCCATATTTTGAAGGGTTTATCTATTATACTGCCGCTTTGCGGTGTTATAGTGGACAAAGCCTTAGTGTTTAAAACTTTCGTTTTGGATGTATGAAATAATAACAACTTATTTTCTTTGAATGGTTTGTAAATTATAAACTTAATGTATGTTGCGCATCTTTTGAACAATTATGGTAATGGCAATGGAGTATGTTTTATTCATTTAGTATGTTTGCTTATATCGTTATGCAATGAGAACCAACAGATCACACCTCGCGCTTCCGCTACGAGCAGGGTGTAACAGATTGGTATCAAAGCTTCGATTGTAGTGAACCAGGATTCTTTCTCGAGTCTAGTCTACAATCACTAGGGAACCTCTCACGAAAACAATTTATACGAAAACTAGAGTTTTCATTGCATAAAATTTTTCTCAAGGTCCATCACAACAAAAACAAAATTCATATTATACAAATCAAGCAAGGACATTAAGTGCATTAGTCTCTAAATGGTAGACATGAAACATTAAGTTAATCCGCAGAACACAAATAGAATAACTTAAAATGAACTTATGTGATTTCAACATTTTGTGTATATATATATATTTGAAAAATTAATTTATTAATACATACGTCAAACCAATTATGTTACAGGATATCATGCCTTCATCAGAAGGAAGCAACATTTATGATGACGTGGATCCTATGACATCTTCTTCAGATGATGATTACATACCAGAGGTTCAGGTCATTACATCGGATAGTGATACGGAATCTGATAGCGATATGGATGAATTTCAGCCATTCGCATTGCTAGGGGATGTTATTGACGATGACGTATTAGCTGTACCTCCACCACTCAATGACATAGTTATTATAGGTCACCCGGAGGGTGAACACGTAGTCGTGATTATACCTTTGGATGTACTTCCTCTTGCTATGGTGCCTTTTGTCGACCTCGACGAGGACGATGACGACATTGTCCCGGTGATTCCCATAGAGCATATAGATGATGACTTAGGAGACGGGCATGTTTATGATGTGGTTATATTAGACGTTGCATCACCAGTAGTCTCGGTGATAGATATTTCTTCGGATGCAGATACCGATTCAGATGCTTCTTCTTATGCATCCGTTACTTCATCTGCACTGTAGGCCCTTGGCCTACAGCACAACGCAGTCGATGAGGATGATCACATACCAGATGAGCCAGTTGTCCCTGCTCCTGTCCAGGTCCCTACTACAGACATGTCTCCGGAGCACATTCGCCTCATGCGCACAGACCATACTGACGAGGCACGACCCTCTGGACATGCTCATATACCACCCAGTGAGCCTCTTATTGCACCACACTCTCCACCCCTTGTCATGCCCATGACGGATCCATACCATCCATCGCATCTCTTAGCTGCTTCTACCGACTTACGTGCTCGTGTGCTGACACTCGAGGAGGAGCTTATTCACCTTGAGGCTTTGGTACTTCTGACTCCATCACCACCAGCTCATTCCCCATCCCATGCTCCACCCCCACCACCAGAGTTACCACCATTACCCCCACTACCACCTCAGATACCACCAGTTGATTTACCTGCTCGTGTTTTGACACTCGAGCAGCAGAGTGTTTTCCTTCACCGTTTGGTTCTTGAGTTGGAGGATAGAGTTTCTCAGGTTCACAGGTCATTGTTTCCGACCCCACCACCAGTTTTTCCTCCACCATAGACTTTTTGTTTGCAGGTACTTCTGTTGTGACAGGTAGCAATATCAGCGTTTTGTGTACATAGACTCACACCAAGTTTCATGACAACTGAAAGGCTAAAGACCGCATGGAATGAAGGAAAAATTTTTCCACCTTGTATATGTACTAGTCTAGTAAGACCGGGGGATGTAGCCCGAGTCTATTTTGATTTCCTTTTCAAAAACAATCATGTAATCGGTTGTCAGTTATATATATAAGAAAACTTGGTGTTATCCTTTATGTGCATCTAAGTGTTATATGATACATGTTTTGTTATTTATATTGTTTGGTTTAATTGCAGGACATATTGCGTGATTATATTTTTATTAATGTTATAAATGTGTGTTGTATACTTAGTAAAAATATTTATTAACAAACCAACGCCTAAACTTAATCGTATATTCTTTTGGAAGAATAATGGTGCTAAGAAGACAACCTCCACATACACGAACATCTAATCCACCCCCACCTCCACCAATGCCTACAAATGAGGCGGAATTGAATGCATTAATAGAACAAAGGATTTCCCAGGCTATAGCCCTCTATGAGACCTCACGTGCCGAACACAGCGGTGGCACTGGCGGATCAGGAGGCCCACGACATGGCGGTACCTCTGGCGGAACCAATAACAATGGTAACACTTAGTTGTTTTGTCACAACTTACCCAATTCCTTTTATAATCTATTCGTGCGCTTCACTGTTTGCTCATTCTTAATCCGTTTATTTATCTATTTTAGGATGCACATTTAAGCAGTTTCTAGACTGCAAGCCACTCAATTATGATGGCACCGGTGGTGCTGTGGCTTATGTGCGTTGGACGGAGAAAACGGATTCCACCATAAGAATGAGCAGATGCTCTATTGATCAGCAAGTCACCTACGTCAGTAGATTGTTCATCAATGAGGCCCTTACATGGTGGAATTTACAAGTGCAAACTTTGGGTGATAGTGTAGCATACGGATTGACATGGGAAGAGTTGAAAGAAAGGATGAGAGAAAAATATTGTTCCCGTGCTGAACTCCAGAAGTTGGAGAACGAATTTTGGAACCTTACTATGGTCGGATCTGATATTACCGGGTATACACAAAGGTTTCACGACTTATCTCGTGTGATTCCTTATTTGATTACACCAGAATAAAAGCGTATTGAATGCTATATTTGGGGACTTTCTCCCGAGATCCGAAGCCATGTTACCGCAGTAGAACCCACGACTATCACGCAGGCGGTAACCTTAGCTGTGAGCCTTAATGAAGACGCGATCAGGATGAAGAAATATAATGTGAAAGGAGATGAGAAGAAAGATTCACATGTTGAGTCTTCCACGGGTGGAAAAAGGAGTTACTAAAATTTCAAGAAGGGAACGCGTAGGAACAATAACAATAACTACAACAATAACACCAACCCCAACAACAACACCAACAACAAAAACTACAACCGCAATAACCAAAACAATAATAACAACAACCGCAATCACAACAACCCCAACAATTATAACATAAAACAAGAGAATACTCAGGCAAGGGATGCAAAGGCGTTTGTAGCCACCAATGATACCGGCCCGAAGAAGTACTCTGGTACTATGCCCAAGTGTGAGCGATGCTCGTATCATCACGTGGGTAATTGTAGGAAATGTGACAAGTGTGGCAAGCTTGGCCACCGTACTGAGTCATGTTGGGGATCAGGAAATAGATCAGGAACGGAGAATAGAAACAACAATAAGAATGGAAATGGGCGTGAGCAAGGATGCTTTGGATGCGGAAGCAAAGATCACTTCAAAAGGGATTGCCCTAAAGAAAACCAAGCTCGTGGTCGATCATTTGTGATTGGAGCTAAGGATGCGCGCCAAGACCCTAATGTGGTCACTGGTATGTTCCTCCTCAATAATCATTTTGCATCCATATTATTTGATACTGGTGCCGATTTTAGCTTTATCTCTGTGGAATTTAAAAATACTCTGGGACTAAAATCTAGTAAACTAGATGTCCCATATTCTATAGAATTGGCTAACGGTAAACTAGTAGAATCGGGGGAAGTTGTTAAGGAGTGTTCCTTACAACTTGGAGAACAAAAATTCACTATCAATCTCTTACCTGTTGAGTTGGGTAGTTTTGATGTAGTGGTTGGCATGGATTGGCTATCCAATAATCGAGCCGAAGTCGTTTGCCACGAAAAGATAATTCGTATACCACTACTGAACGAAGAGACGCTGGTAATACATGGAGAGAAGCGAGACACCCCATTACGGATCATTAATAGCATGAAAGCCCAGAAGTGCTTACGGAAAGGGTGTATTGCTTTTCTAGCACATGTTGTGGACAAGAAGACTGATGGGCCAAAGTTGACAGATATTCCAATAGTAAAAGAATTTCCTGAAGTCTTTCCTGAAGACTTACCAGGACTACCACCTTATCGATAACTCGAATTTCATATCGATTTGGTACCAGGAGCCGGACCCGTAGCAAAATCTCCATATCGATTAGCACCTTCTGAAATGCAAGAGTTATCCACACAACTTCAAGAGTTGTTGGATAAAGCATTTATTAGACCGAGCTACTCGCCTTAGGGAGCTCCAGTCTTATTTGTAAAGAAGAAGGACGAAACTTTCAGGATGTGCATCGATTATCGTGAGTTGAATAAACTTACCATCAAGAATCGGTATCCATGACCGAGGATTGATGATCTATTCGATCAACTACAAGGGTCGAGCTTATACTCAAAGATAGACTTACGATCAGGGTATCATCAATTACGAATTCAAGAGGAAAGCATACCGAAAACGGCTTTTCGGACTCGTTTCGGTCATTTCGAGTTTCTCGTTATGCCATTCGGCTTAACGAATGCACCAGCGGTCTTCATGGATCTAATGAATCGCGTGTGCAAGCCGTATCTTGACAAATTCGTCATAGTGTTTATTGACGATATCTTGATATACTCTCGATCGACTGAAGAACATGAACAACATTTGAGAACAATTTTGGAGTTGCTAAAGACGGAGAAACTATACGCGAAATTTTCCAAATGCGAATTTTGGATTCGCGAAGTACAATTTCTCGGGTATGTATTGAACGAGAAAGGCATTCAAGTAGACCCGTCGAATATAGAAGCGATTAAGAATTAGGAAGCGCCCAAGACTCCTACTGAAGTGCGACAATTTTTGGGCTTAGCGGGATATTATCGGAGATTTATTGAGAATTTTTCAAAGATTGCTCAACCGCTAACTTATCTTACACAGAAAGACAAGAAATTCGATTGGGGAGAGAAACAAGAAGCAGCATTTCAACTTCTTAAAGACAAGTTGTGCATTGCACCAATATTATCATTACCCGATGGTACCGATGATTTTGTTGTATACTGTGATGCTTTGCATCAAGGTTTGGGTTGCGTACTCATGCAACATGAAAAAGTTATCGCGTACGCGTCTCGCCAACTAAAAGTTCACGAAAAGAACTATACCACTCACGACCTTGAATTAGGCGCAATGGTATTTGCTCTGAAAAAATGGCGACATTATCGATATGGTACTCAATGTACTATTTTCACGGATCATAAAAGTCTACAACATATATTCAACCAAAAAGAATTAAATATGCGTCAACGACGTTGGGTTGAATTATTAAACGATTATGATTGTGAAATCAAATACCATTCGGGCAAGGCGAATGTTGTAGATGACGCCTTGAGCCGCAAAGAGCGAGTTAAAACACTAAGAGTCCGAGCATTAGAAATGACAATTCACACAGATCTTATCACTCGGATTCATAATGCACAACAAGAAGAGCTCAAGGAAGAGCATATTCAAGCTGAAACACTTCGAGGCATGGAAAAGCAATTAGTGCCAAAAGAAGATGGAACTTTATACCTTATGGGTCGAATTTGGGTTCCACTCTTTGGAGGCCTTCGAGATGTTATTTTTGAGGAAGCACATAGGTCTAAATACTCGATTCATCCTGGATCGGATAAAATGTACCAGGATTTGAAAGAGTACCATTGGTGGCCTAAACTCAAAGGTGATATCGTGACTTATGTAGGAAATTGCTTAACCTACGCAAAGATCAAGGCTGAATATCAGAAACTCTATGTCAGAGAAATAGTGACTCGTCATGGGGTACCTATTTCAATCATTTCGGACCGAGATGGTCGTTTTGTTTCTAGAATTTGGAAATCATTTCAACAGGCCTTTGGATCGCAATTAAATCTGAGTACGGCCTTTCATCCTAAAACTGACGGCCAGAGCGAACGGACAATCCAAACACTCGAAGATATGCTTCGTGTGTGTGTTATGGATTTAGGCGGCAATTGGGATACTCATCTACCTTTAGTTGAGTTTTCCTACAATAACAGCTACCATACTAGTATACGAGCTGCACCGTTTGAAGCTCTTTATGGTCGAAAGTGTCGCTCTCCGCTATGTTGGGCGGAAACAGGCGATAGTCAGTTAATTGGTCCGGACCTAGTCCAAGAGACTACGGATAAAATTTTCCAGATCCGAGACCGTATCAAGGCGGCTCGCGATCGACAAAAGAGCTACGCAAATAAAAAGCGAAAACCAGTATCTTTCGAGGTCGGAGACAAAGTCTTGTTGAAAGTCTCGCCTTGGAAAGGCGTAGCGAGGTTCGGTAGGCGTGGAAAGCTAAACCCACGTTACATTGGACCATTTGAAATCTTAGAAAAGATTGGCACTGTTGCATACAAGTTGAAGTTTCCAGATGAACTTAGCAATGTGCACCACACGTGTCATGTGTCAAATCTTAGAAGGAGGCCAACACAAGATACCGTTATCATCCCTGCAGATGAAATTCACAATGACGACAAACTCCAATTCACTAAAGAACCTGTTGAGGTCACGGACTGGAAGGTCCAGAAAACACGGAAAAGTCGTATCAAGTTAGTAAAAGTTCGTTGGAACTCTTGCCACGGACCTGAGTATACTTGGGAACGTGAAGACCAAATGAAAGCAAAATATCCTCACCTGTTTTTGAAGACTATTAGAAAGAATAACAAATCTCGAATTTCGGGACGAAATTCTCAATAACAGGGAGAGAATGTGACAACTGCCATTTTCTTGTAAATTACTTACATTTAAAGCAATAAATTACATTATACAAATACGTGATTAGAATATTCGAAATGCATAATTTTATGATATACATCTTGGAATATTCATTTATGATGCACATGATTCATTTTTAGTGATTACATTTGAAACAGTGTAAACAGTGCATCGAAACAACTAGAGTAGTGCCTAGTAAACTAGCGTGCTGACAAAAACTCAGGATCCGCAGAAACTAGTGTAACGATATTTTTAGGACTTATACGAAAGTCCAACATCAGTTATACAATAAACCCTACTTGGAAATGCAAGGGTTTGGTCTAATATATTACCAATGTCCGATAGCACCAAAAAACTGCCAAAAAGCATCAAAAATGACTATTTAAATATTTTTCCGCAAAAATTCAGCATTGGTTTTTTTATTACAAAGTGCAAAATGGGTTGTTTAAACTCAAATTCCATATGAAAATACATAGGGAACATCATATAAAAATATAACCAAATGTTTCTCTACAACTTTCCTAAGCGAACCTTTCGACTATCTTCTTGCGGAACGAGCGACAAAAGACTATCCGAACTACAAATTGACATATCTAGTGAACTAGTGAACATTATTTTTGGTCTTTTAAAGCTAGTATATGGTCATTCTAAATCATGAAACATCTTGAAACTTGGAAAAACTTAACACCTTTAAACATTTAACCATTTCATCACATATTTTCCTTTAAAAATTTACTAACACATTTTTACTACATGAGACCCCCCCCCCCCCTCATGTGTGACCGTCAACAATGGGTCCCACACCCATTGTTCATTTTTTTTTTATTAGTTTAATATCTTGCATACTTATCTAAATCTCTAGTGGATTATGAGGTGGATGGTTTAGGGATGTGGTGGAAGAGTTAGTCATGAGGTGGAAGATGTAGTGGCATGGTTATAACATATTCTCATTAATCACTCACACAATCACAACTCTTTTTCACATTTACTTACACACACATAAGAAAAGCTCTCATCATCTTCATCATCCTACCAAGAACACCATAGAAAAATCACTTCAATTCTTCATTTTTTTCTTATGAACAACATGGAGTTTCATGGAACTTAAGAAGATCTAAAGCACCTAGAAGCTAAATCAAGCATTTTCATCCATCCAAGCGTCTTCTAACAACAAGATCTTCATTTTCTTTGGATCTTAAGCTCATTTAGATCATCCCTAGCCTAGAGCTAGAAGTGAGCTTTTAAATTTATTTATTTTTTTCTTACTTATTTATGTTATGATTATTATTATAACTAGTAAAATAACAAAATAATCATACACAATAATATGAAGATACAAAGAAGCAAAAATACAAATCATGATATATGTTTGTTTATGTGGTGATTAAGATTTGTTAGTTGCATATTTGATCTTGTTGAGATGATTAAGACATGTATAACTTGTTAGATGATGTTCTGAAAATATGATCTAACAAGTATACATGAATATGTTAAAGTTTTTTTTTTATAAATAATGGATGATCAAAATTTATGGTGTAATTAAAGTATCTAAGGTTTTTAAGTAAAAACAAGACTTTTTACAAGATTATAAAAGGTAACATACAACATGAGATTTTTATAAAAGTTGTTAAAACTAGAAGTAAACTTGGTTTTTGAGCTAGTTAACATATGTTGTAAGCAAGTTCAAAACCCTACATGATTTTGAGATCATCTTGACATGGTTATGTTATAAATCTTATGTATATTGTTTATAAAACTTATGAGTAAATTGTTGATGTTATTTGAAAAGAAAAAGATATGTTTATTAAACATGGCAAAGTGATTAAAAACAAAGGTTATATGGCAAAATTTTCTTAAAAACTCTATGTTATAAAAACTATCATTATGGTTAAATCTTTACAAGATTTAAAGAAAGGTTTTTATAAAAAGAAAAGACTAGATAAATATATATTTTTGAGAAAATATATATTTGTTCATTTTAACAAGTTGTGTGATATGTAATAATTGGTGTATTAGTTATATATATCAAAGATAGGAACTTGATAAATGGTAATAATAAACTCAAGAGACTTTATACTTAAAGTCTTACAAAATTTCATCTAAATACGCCTTAAAGACATATTATGGACACTACGAACAATCGGACATAAATTATGGACAAAACGGACGACGGATGAACTTATGGACATATTACCAATCCGAGGACTTAATACGACATCTAGACGATCTTTCGACACGGACACAAAATTTACGTTACCATTAACAAACTTCGGACATTTTGAAAACTTATAAAAAGTATTATGTTTTTAGTATCTAAAAAGTATAATTAGTAAATTTTTATAAAATTGTTTTTATAAAAATAAAAGTCTTATCTTTTTCAAATGCGCTAAATATTTATATAAGTTGGCTTATATTTTTTTTAATAAATTATATTGGGATTAAACTAAATACTTGGGCTAAGCCCAATAGCCAATAACTCATGGGCCAAGCCCAATATCAAACTTATGGGCCCAAAAGCCCAACACTAGTTAAGCCCAACATTATTTAAGCCCAACACTATTAAAGCCTAACACTATTCAAGTCCAAAGACATAAATTGTAAAGAAATACAATTATACAAAGTTCAACAAACGATAAAGACATACAAGTCTTACACATATTTCAGACATAAGACTTGTACTCAAGTTATTTACAAAGACCGAAGTGTCTAACAAATATAACAACCATTGTAGGTTGCGACACTGTTCAGGACTACCGCAAGTGAAATCATATTTACTTCTACTCACTGACGCGATTTTAAATGCTTTTCAAGCTTTACAACTATCGGGGAAAATACATGTACAATAAGTATGATAAGTCAAGGAATGAAACACCTTAGATCATGTGAGAAATTAGGGCCATAACTAAAGCACCATTAATCCTGTTTGGACCAAGGAACAAAGGGTTAGATCTAACGGGTTTTGGCGAGCCCCACTCATGGTCATTCATTTACCTAGGAGTGCGTTTGTTGCCCTACGACATGGTGTCGATACAATTAAAATCGTCTAGGGTTGGTTTGCTTCCTATTTCGTCATACATATTAATGTCCTTGCAAAACATTAATGATCACAATTTCATTGATGCTTTTCATACTATATTTGATTCAAATACAAGTACATTCTACATTTTTCGGATGTATCATACACGACTAAACTGCATGAACTCGCTCAACCTTTGTTGATTTTTCTACTTAAACATGTATTTCAGGGAATTAGTGGACCTTGTCAGGGATTCTAAGTCAAGAAACAAGTATCAAGACTCCGTGCCATATTTTGAAGGGTTTATCTATTATACTGCCACTTTGCGATGTTATAGTGGACAAAGCCTTAGTGTTTAAAACTTTCGTTTTGGATGTATGAAATAATAACAACTTATTTTCTTTGAATGGTTTGTAAATTATTAACTTAATGTATGTTGCGCATCTTTTGAACAATTATGGTAATGGAAATGGAGCATGTTTTATTCATTTAGTATGTTTGCTTATATCGTTATGCAATGAGAACCAACAGATCACCCCTTGCGCTTCCGCTACGAGCAGGGTGTGACAGTTTTCATGTGTAAAGTCTAGGGACTTGATGTGTTATTATGTGATAAGGGGTGTTATGGTGTTCAGGGACCATAACTAGCTCAGAAATATTAAAACAATGTTTCTAGTAATATTTTGTTGTTCCGGGTAATGTCCGGTTGTTCGGTTAAATACCGGTTCGTTAAAGTGCTAAATTGCACCGTTTAGTGTCCTTTAAGTATCCTTTTGTGACGCTTTCAATTCCCGACACTTAGGAGGGTATTCTGGAAAATAAAACAAGAATTCTGCATGATTTGTGTAGAATTCTGCATTTAAAGTGCGTTTCGGGTGCTTTTTAGTGCATATTCTGGCTTCCGGAAAGTCTATATGTTAACCCTTGTATATACTCCTTGGGTTTTAATGTATTCTTGTCATTGGAACTACACCTAGGCCCCAATTCTATTGTCTGTCTGCTTTCTGCAGAATTGCTGACACAATGTGTCTTACCGGTGAGTTTACTTGTATTTCTGACGCAACGCTATCATTAATGCATAAAGCAATATTTGTAGTATAAAACGCGCATGAATTCACATGTATAGCATATAATCAGATAATGTTGACATTTACGCACATAATTGTAGTTATCAAGTATTAATTAAATTGTACGGAAATTACCGGTTTTGTGCCAGTTGTCACAGTCTCCCCCCGTTAAAAGAATTTCGTCCAGAAATTCTGGCTGATCTATCTCTCGCAGGAGTTTTCTTGAACAGGTGGGGGTACTTCTCTTTAAACTGGTCTTCACGTTCCCATGTGTACTCGGGTCCGTGCTTAGAGTTCCAACGTACTTTGACAAGTTTGACACTACTCCTTCGGGTCTTGTTGACTTTCCAGTCTGTAACCTCAACGGGTTGTTCTGTAAATTGGAGGGTGTCGTCAATATGCACTTCATCCACAGGGATGATCACTGTTTCTTCGGTTGGACTCTTCTTGAGGTTGGACACATGAAATGTATCATGTACTCCGTTAAGTTCTTTTGGTAATTCCAACTTATAAGCCACGGTACCAATTCTTTCCAAAATTTTGAATGGTCCGATGTATCATGGATTCAACTTTCCACATTTTCCGAATCTTACTACGCCCTTCCAAGGTGAGACCTTTAACAAAACTTTGTCTCCTACCTCGAATTCTAAATGTTTTCATCTTCGATTAGCGTAGCTGTTTCATCGATCTCGAGCCGCCTTAATGCGCTCTCGGATCTGCATGATTTTTTCGGTTGTCTCTTGCACAAGTTCAGGACCAACCATACGTTTGTCTCCAGGGTCTGCCCAACATAATGGCGAGCGGCACTTGCGGCCGTACAGAGCTTTAAACGGAGCGGCTTTTATGCTCGTATGATAACTGTTATTGTAGGAAAACTCAACTAAAGGTAGATGAGTATCCCAGCTACCGCCTAGGTCCATGACACATGCGTGAAGCATATCTTCTAGTGTTTGTATGGTTCATTCGCTCTGACCGTCTGTTTGCGGATGGAAGGTCATGCTTAGATCTAATTGAGATCCAAAGGCTTCCTGAAAGGATTGCCAGATCCTTGAGACAAAACGTCCATATCTGTCTGAAATGATTGAGATAGGCACTCCATAACGTGCCACGATTTCTTTCAAGTACAACTCAGCAAGCTTTCCAGTGCTATCCTTCTCTCGGATCGGTAGGAAATGCGCAGATTTCGTCAATCGATCAACTATCACCTATATCATATCGTGCCCTCTCGGGGTCCCGGGTAATTTTGTTATGAAGTCCATCGAGATTTGTTCCCACTTCCACATGGGTATCTCTGGTTGTTGCAGTAGGCCAGACGGTTTCTGATATTCAGCCTTAACCTTAGCACAAGTTAGGCACTTTCCAACATAGATAGCAACATCGCTTTTAAGTCTCGGCCACCAATAGTAATCCTTCAAGTCTTGATACATTTTGTCCGATCCTGGATGGATCGAGTATCTCGACTTATGAGCTTCATTAAGGATGACTTCACGAATACCGCCATAGAGCGGAACCCAAATACGTCCTTTAAAGTATAAGGTTCCCTCTTTGTTTAGCACCATATTTTTCAGCATACCTCGGAGGTATTCAGCTCTACGATTCTCCATCTTAAGGGCTTCTTGTTGTGCGTCATGAATGCGTGTAGTGAGGTTCGTTTGAATAGTGTTTTCCAATGCTCGAACCCTTAGGGTCTTAACCCTTTCTTTTCGGCTTAACGCATCTGCTACAACATTTGCCTTTCCAGGATGGTACTTAATCTCACAGTCATAATCGTTCAGCAACTCGACCCAACTTCGTTGATGCATATTTAATTCCTTCTGATCAAATATGTGTTGTAGGCTTTTGTGATCTATGAAGATTGTACATCGAGTACCGTATAAATAATGTGGCCAGATCTTCAAGGCGAATACCACCGCGCCTAGTTCCAAGTCGTGCGTGGTATAATTCCTTTCATGTACCTTCAACTGTCTTGAAGCATAAGCGATGACTTTTTGGCGCTGCATGAGCACGCAACCCAAACCTTGACGCGAAGCGTCGCAGTATACCACGAAGTCTTCAGTGCCTTCGGGTAATGATAGTATCGGTGCATCGCACAGTTTGTTCTTGAGTAGTTGAAAGGCTTCTTCCTGCTTATCACCCCAATCATACTTCTTGTCTTTCTGCATAAGGATCGTCAGCGGTTGAGCTATCTTGGAGAAATTCTCGATAAATCGTCAGTAATAGCCTGCTAAGCCCAAAAATTGTCGAACTTCAGTTGGGGTTTTGGGAGCTTCCCAATTCTTTATTGCTTCAATCTTGGATGGGTCTACATGAATGCCCTTCTCGTTAACAACATGACCAAGAAACTGTACTTCACGAATCCAGAATTCGCACTTTGAAAACTTTGCATAAAGTTTCTCTTTCTTCAGTAGTTCCAGAATGGTCCTGAGGTATTGCTCGTGTTCTTCTCTCGTTCGCGAGTAAATCAGGATATCATCGATAAATACAATCACGAATTTATCGAGATATGGTTTGCAAACGCGGTTCATCAGATCCATAAATACCGCTGGCACGTTCGTCAGTCCGAATGGCATCACAAGGAATTCGTAATGCCCATAACATGTTCGGAATGCAGTCTTTGGTACGCTTTCCTCTTGAATCCTTAACTGATGGTATCCAGATCGAAGGTCGATCTTGGAATAGTAGCTCGATCCTTGCAATTGATCAAATAGGTCATCAATCGTCGGTAGTCGGTACCGATTCTTGACAGTGAGTTTATTCAACTCTCTATAGTCGATACACATCCGCAGTGTTCCATCCTTCTTCTTCACGAACAATACTGGAGCTCCCCAGGGTGAGAAGCTTGGCCTTATGAATCCTTTATCCAACAACTCCTGGAGTTGTGTAGATAATTCCTGCATCTCGGATGGAGCAAGCCGATAGGGTGCCTTGGCTACAGGAGCGGCCCCTGGAAACAAGTCTATATGGAATTCGACTTGTCGTTGTGGAGGTAGTCCTAGCAGATCTTCGGGAAAAACATCAGGGAATTCCTTCACCACAGGAATGTCTTCGAGTTTCGGCTCCTCAGCCTTCTTTTCTACAACGTGCGCCAGGAAAGCAACACATCCTTTCCTTAAGCACTTCTGCGCCTTCATACAACTGATGATTCGTAGACGCGTGTCTTGTTTTTCTCCATGTACGATGAGAGTTTCATCATTCGTCAGAGGGATGCGAATGATTTTCTCATGACAAACAACTTCAGCTTTGTTCTTGGACAACCAGTCCATTCCGATCACTACATGGAAGCTACCCAATTGAATAGGTAAGAGATCGATGCTAAATCTTTGCTCACCAAGTTCTAATGTACAACCTCTAATGACTTCGCTCGATTCAACGTGTTTACCATTGGCCAGTTCTATGGAATAAGGAATATCTAATCTACTAGATTCTATTCCAAGCATACGTTTAAATTCCACAGACATGAAGCTAGAATCGGCACCAGTGTCAAATAGTATGGATGCAAAGTGATTGTTAACGAGAAACATACCGGTTACCACATTAGGGTCCTCGCATGCGTTCTTTGCTCCAATCACAAACGCTCAAGCCTGAGCATTGTTCCCCCTTGGGCAATCTTTTATGAAATGATCCTTGCTTCCATAACCAAAGCATCCTTGGTTCTGCCCAGCTCCATTAGCATTCCAGTTACCATTGCCATTTCCATTTCCATATCCACCATTGTTTCTATTACCAGCACCGTTGCAGTTTCCATTCCTGTTCCTTCCTTTTCCCCAACAGTCCTCAGTATGGTGACCCAGTTTTCCACACTTGTCGCATTTTGGAATGCGACAAACTCCTTCGTGATGACGCTTGCACTGGTTGCAAGTGGGCAGAGTGCCCAGGTACTTTTTGACAGGTGCTTCATTCATGGTGGCAAGAGTTTTCGTCTCCTGAGGTGGATTGGGGTCGCGCTTCTTATTGTTGGAACCCTTGTTGTTACGTGTCGCTTGATTCAGGTTCGCATGCTTTCTTTTCTTGTCACCAGATGACTCAGCATGCGTCTTGCTCTTTTCAGTTGGGATCAATGATAACTTCTTCATACGGACAGCATCTTCAGTAAGGCTGACAGCCAGAGTTACAACCTCAGTGATCGTTTGAGCTTTGGCTGAAGTTACCATGCTGCGAAATTCTGAGGTCAATCCCCAGATGTAGCGTCCAACGTGCTTAAATTTGGGAGTCACCATGTAGGGGATCACTCTCGACAAATCGTGGAACCTTTGGGTATAACCAGTAATGTCAGCACCTTCCATGGTCAAGTGCCAGAACTCAGTCTCCAACCTTTGGAGTTCAGCACGAGTGCAATACTTCTCTCTCATTCGTTCCTTTAGTTCGTCCCACGTCATATCGTACGCAGCATCATCACCCAGAGTCTGGACTTGCTAATTCCACCAAGTCAAAGCTTCATCAACAAACAACCCTGTAGCAAAAGTGACTTGCTGATCCGTGGTACACTTGCTCATACGGATAGTGGCATCAGTCTTCTCCGTCCAGCGTATAAAAGCCACTGCACCTCCAGCGCCATCGTAGTTCAGTGGCTTGCAGTCGAGAAACTGCTTGAAAGTGCAGCCTTGAGCTGTGCTTCCTCCAGATGTGTCTCCCTGCCCATTACGTCTAGCATTACTTGGTCCTCCACTTTGTTCGGTGTTGTTCGCCTCGTATTGGGCGATAGCTGCGGAGATCCTTTCTTCTAGTAGGGCGTTCAGTTCCTCAGCGGTCCTCGGCAGAAGAGGAGGAGGAGGTTGATCAGAACCTTGATTGGTCACAGCTCTCCTAGGTGCCATGTTCTGTCGGAACATAACACAACAGGGTTAGACATTTGTTTGATATCGTCATACGAGACAGTAGTAGTATATATACCCAGGCATATACCACATAAGTGACATCAAACAATCCGCCAAATGTATAAATCAATTCATACAGCAATAAGCATGCATAATTAGATAAATACTGATGTGTCATAAGATATTCACCGATGTCTTTACACATATCAGGGCAACTTGTTACGTCATTGTTTGCGAGGTAAACAAAATGCATAAGGGTTTCATCTCCCAAAGTACAAGTTTAATATATGTAAAGGACAAAATATCTTACTTCACATTGGCGGTTTTTGTCTTTATACCCTAAATTATTACTCCACAGAGTATTTATTAGGCTGGGGAAGGGTGTTCACGTTTGACCTTTCCTTGTATTTGAAGGAATCTCTTATGATACGTGACAAGACTTACTGTGGTTTCTGTGCAATGAATTCCATAATTATGTATGCATCCATAATTACGTAAGTCCTTGCACAGTCCGCACAGTTCGTGTCACACCCCCAAAATACCACATGCGGAATTACCGTGAGGCGTGTGATGTACCAGGATCCAAGCCACCAATCACATTGAACTCATAATTAAAATTAATTAAAACTTTCAATTATTAACACAAAGCGTTACAATCGTTACATATATGTTGGATCGTCGTGTGACCCTAACGAGTCAATCTGAGTAGTTCATCATCAAAAACAAAGGCGGAATCAATGTAATTGACGTAATACAGCTTGTTCCTTTCTAATTATCTTCTTATTGATTGATTCTGAGCTTTTACAAGTTCAAATGACACACGGACAGAACCTCGGCTCTGAATCACACCAACTAATTCCGTTTCAAATGACAAATCAGTTCAGGTATATATAGGCATCTAATTCCGCTTGAAACCGACTCAAAAATTACTGGTTCAAACAGAATTACCTAATTCCGTGCGGAATTAGTTAATCACGCTTGAAACTCTAATTTCGTTTGAAATGTCTTCAAGCACCTTTCAAGCGGAATTACCCTAAAATACCTGTTTTTTCGATTTCCGTGCCCTAATCTATACATGACTCGATACAAGACAAAGTTAACAGACATCTAATGCACCAACAGACTCCCCCTTGGATGTTGACGAAGTCTTTAGGATTGAGTCTTCAGTCTTGATCGGTCTTGACTGTCTTTCAAATTGATTTGACATTGTAAAAGCTTCCGTCAAACTTTATCTTCTTCAATCAACAGCTAGCATGAATCACAGAATCTAAATCTTTAATAATATTCAAGCTCCCCCTTGAATGTAGATCCAGGAACTGTATTTGACTTTTAATTCTTCAGACTCCCCCTATCAGTAGGCTGGGATTTTGCTTAGCTGCTTTCATAAACTCATACCTGTTACCTGCACAATCTCTACCTAAATATAAGATATATGACAATAATAGTTTTAATCCAAACTTACCATTCAATTTCATTTGTTGTTTTTGTCAGAATTAGAAATCCACTTAAGTATTCAGGTCCAAATTAATGACCCTATTTACTCAATTAGTCTACCAAGTCCAACTTAATGACCTTGGTTGATCAGAGATAATTCACACTGACATTTGTTCAACTTTGTCAATCAATTTTCTGAAATTTACAAGTCTCAAATTAATGAACTTGCTTTAACTTTTCAACTTTCACAAACTTATCATATTAAGCTCACGGCTCATCCTCCAGTTTAGAAACTTCCTGCATCTGCTTCAATTCGAATCTGAAGATCAGCTTTCCACTTTGGTTTGTCGGAAAATAAAGCAGAAGTGTAAAATCTTTTTGAATTTTTAATAAAGCTTCTAAACTAGAAATGAATTACAGAAATAAAATGCAGTAAATGTAAACTATTTACAAACATATTTTTGGTGAGCGTGTTAGGGAATTATATCAGCTATTCGACAAGTCATAAGTACCGTTAAGCTTTAATTACATACTCAGAATTAAACAATTCACTTAGATTGTCGATAAACTGATCCACTTAAATTCTCACACAATTTTCAATCTGTCTAGGATACGATTTAGGTGAATTAAAGACTTAAACTCATTCATATGTCCCACCTCTTGAATATACTCCCGTATCCAAATCCCAATATTCAGTCTTACAGGTGAGTATACCACAGATGATATCTGTAAGGGGTTAAATTGCGAAGGCCGTGAGGGCTCAGGTCAGAACTTCCGTTCAGCCGAGAGATGATGGCTTCGACTTTAAGTGTGTCCCCTTTAGAGGATCTTTTTTACAACAGCCATGACTAACATTTTTCAATGTTTCATCATTTTTTAGCTGAGGGCGGTGCTATATTTCAAGCAAGCGGTAAAATATTATACGGGGACTAGGCCATTGCTTCCGCAAAATCAGAAGTCCCGGGATAATACCCCAGATATCACTGAGTATAAAGACCTAGTATCTCAGAAAAAGGGATCTTCCAAACAAGATTTTCAGGGGTTACCTATATATCCAAGTAGTGTTGCCCACGAAATAAGTAAGTAAAGATTTTAGGTTTATATCCCGAACAAACCTACTAAATGTGCAAAAACCTATCGGCACATCATCAGCGAGACTGTTTAACGCATTTAAACTTTCCATTTCTTTAGCATATCGTAACTGTCAAGCCAATGTACTATCATTTTCCGTTTTTACACAAGCTCTTTTCCATTTTCTATTGTTTTTGTATTTTGAAAATATCTCATGTTTTTGGATTTTTGAAATTTTTACTGTTTTTGTATTTTCTGAAAATATTACCCTATACTCTCCCCCTAAATACCAAAACAAGTAAAAAATCGACAAACCATTGCAGATTGCTTCTCAACATCATCTACAATGTCTCCTTCATCAACGCCAAGAATCTCTTCCAACACCGATAAAAGCTTCATACCGTTCAATTTTAACAAGTATTGAAAACGAGTTTTATCAAACGCTTTGGTATGTAAATCAGCTTTTTGGTCGTCAGTGTGGATTTTCTCAATTCGTATCAACTTCTTCTCGAAACAGTCGCGAATGAAGTGATTACGAATTTCAATGTGTTTTGTTTTGGCGTGATGAAGAGGATTTTTAGTAATGTTTATCGCTGCCTCATTATCAACAAAGATAGGGGTGTTTAGAAATTGCAAACCGTAGTCGCGCATCTGTTGCTGAATCCACAAGATCTGAGAACAGCAGCTGCTAGCAGATACATATTCAGCTTCACATGTGGACAAAGCTACAGAGGTCTGCTTTTTGCATTGCCAGGTGACCAATCGTGATCCAAAGAACTGGCACCCCGCTGTTGTTGATTTAGCGTTAACTTTGCAGCATCCGAAATTGAAATCGGAATACCCTTCGAGCATGAATTCGCCTTCTCTTGGATACCACAGCCCCAATGATGGAGTTCCTTTAAGGTAACGTAATATCCTTTTCACAATTACAATATGCGAAGCTCTTGGGTTAGATTGAAATCTTGCTGCGAGGTAGGTTGGATACATGATATTGGGTCTAGAACCTGTCAAATACATCAGCGATCCGATCATGGAACGATATAACGTTTCATCTACCTTCTCTCGGGTGAGATCAGGGTTTATCCCATGGTTCGTCGCTAACGGGGTGGAAGCTGGAGTAGAACCTGACATCCCAAATTTCTCTAAGATATCATGAACATACTTCATCTGATGTATGAAAATTCCCTTAGGCAGTTGATCAACCTGAAGTCCCAAGAAGAATTTCATCTCACCCATCGATGACATTTCAAATCTCTGCTTCATAACTTGTTCAAAATCTTTGCACAAATTTTCATTTGTTGACCCAAATATGATGTCGTCCACGTATATCTGAACGATCAGAAGATGTCCGTCGACCTCTTTGGTGAAGAGGGTGGCATCCAATTTTCCATGAATGAAGCTGTTGGCTAGTAGGTGTTGAGACAATGTCTCGTACCAAGCTCTCGGGGCCTGGTGTAAACCATACAGCGCTTTGTCTAACAAGTAGACCTTGTCTTTATGGATTGGGTCGGTGAAGCCCGGTGGCTGTCCGACATATACCTCCTCTTTTACCTTCCCGTAGAGAAACGCCGATTTAACATCTAGCTGATAAACTTTGAAATTTTTCCAAGATGCAAATGCTTGGAAGATTCTGATCGCTTCAAGTCTAGCAACCGGAGCATACACTTCAGTGAAATCTATACCCTCCTGCTGACTGAAACCCTGGACTGCGAGTCTAGATTTGTTACGTATAATAACGCCTCTATCGTCTCTCTTGAACTTAAACACCCACTTGGTGTTGATCTTCCTGTGACCATCAGGCAAGTCTACCAATTTCCACACTCCTAACTTCTCAAACTGACTCAACTCTTCTTGCATAGCATTGACCCAAGAATCTTCAGTTAGCACCTCTTTGTATGTACGCGGTTCGATCTGCGAAATAAAACTACTAAGTGAAAACTCAGTTTGTAAAGGAGCAACTGTAGAATAAAAACTAGTAAGGCCTTGGTCAATTTGTCGTCTTGTGCGAACGCCTGATTGTAATTCTCCAATAATCAACTCTTCTGGATGGTACGAAAGAGTTCTCGGCATCACTTCGCCTGGAACATCTACCTCGCCCTCTAAACTTGTGATATTTTGATTTGCACCTTGTTCATTGACTGGAATTGTTTGACTTGAAATCTGGATTTGCTCCCCCTCATAATCTGAATCACCACGATAAAAAACTGGTCTATCATCAGATTCTTGATTATCATTCATTGCCGTCTGATTATCAGGAGCACTTTCATTTTGTTGAATATCATCAAGTTCTCCAGCATTGCTCAGACCTGCTTCATTATCATTTGAAGTTTGTTGCGGTCATCTTGAATACTCAGCTGGGAACCTTTCCTGTGAAGACTCATACTCTCTCAGAATATCCAACTCGTCAAAGAAATCTTCTTCTTCTTCTCCCTTTTCTTCTTCCATGTCAAACGAATCCCACAAAGTATCGTAATTAAAACGCCATGAGTCACCGAGATTCTGAGGCGGCATAGTATACCCCTGACACTCAACATGTTGTGCTTCGCTAATCCGCTTCAAGCTTAGAACAAAGACTCGTTTCAATGGACTTGAATAACCCACGAAAATTCCTTTAATGCTCTTTGCACCAAATTTTCCAAAAGGCTCTAGAACTGTACAGGGAGACCCAAACGGTTCTAAATACTTCAGGTTCGGTTTGCGGTTATTGATCAACTCGAAACATGTCTTGTTGAATTTCTTTACAGTGAGAACCCGGTTGAGTTAGCAAGCGGCTGATACTGCTTCTGCCCAAAAATTGACTGGTAATTTTGAATCAGCGAGCATCGTCCTAGCCGTTTCAATTAGTGTCCTGTTCTTTCTTTCAGCTACTCCATTTTGCTGCGAAGTGTAAGGAGCACTAAATTCTTGCGGTATGTCACACCCTGATTGCGTAGGACAACAAAGCGCGGCGGAAAACGTCGGGGCACGTTGTAACAGAATTAATTGTTTCATAACCATGGCATTCAAAGTTGTATTTTATTTATCAACATAAGAGTTACATTGTCTTAAACAGGAAACAAAGAGTACATAACATAATTAAACTAAGTCTATCTTCATTTTTAAGTCTCTAAGGCACAAGTCCGCCCTAGTGTCACGATCATCATCCTATGAAAAAGCTCCTGAAAACACATGTGAAAATAGGTACGTCAGCATAAAAATGCCTGTGAGATACATAGGTTTTGTGAAAATAGGATTCATGACTTATAAGTTTAAAAAAAGTTGTTCAGCAAAAGTCAGTCATGAACCTTGTAAGTTGTTTCGTTTTGTAAATCATTTAAAAAGCGATAAAATCAAATGATATGTATAAATAAAAGAATAATGTATGGTTAAATGTATAACCAAGTATAATGAGTTGTATAAAGTAAATTGTTTGTAAACCAAAGTCTTGTGAAAGATATGTTATTTGTATAAAATGTTATATGTCTAAATTGTAATGATTCAAATAACGCTACGATATGTAATACCATACAAACACTTATATATAGGAAGTACTAGCGGCGTATCCACCGTGCTTGTATCATATTACACATGCCTCGTTACTTAAATCACTTAAACAAACCACCAATGTATAAAGTCCATGTTTAAACCAATTATCAAAAAGTGTGACACTTGTGTCACTTCAACCATCAAACAAATGCCAAACCAATGAAATATTTTATTTCATACTTGGGATTTGTAAAAATATGTGTATCGTTTGCACATATCAACTCTTGTTCGATTTCAAGCTCTAAATCGCTTTCTGGAAGGTTATACGCGCACTAATGCGTAAATATAACCAGTTTAATGCAACAAACACTCCGGAATAGTGAAATAGGCTTAACATACCTTAAATAACCTTTACATAACTTAGAAATAAGTTTTGAAGGCTTTGGTATGTCAAAATCAAGTTAAATCACTTACAGGGACTAAAGTTGACAAACTGCGAAAGTATGCCAATTTGAACTGTAACAGACTTTTCGGAAGATGACCATAAGTTAAACATACCATAAATATCCTTTGCATAGCTTAGAAATAGGCTTTGAGGGGTTCGGTGTGCTAAAATAAACTTTTGGGTCATCTAGGGACTAAAAGCGTCAAAAAGTGCACAAGTTTGCATTTTCGCGCATATCTTACGTTCTGAATACATCCGGACATCCAAAAATTTATGTAAGAACTAAAATATTTCATTTTAGTGTTTGGCGTAAGAAAAATCCATTCGTCACGCATTTTGGATCGTTTTTCGCACTTATGCGCATTCCGTCGTAATTAACCGAACATCGCAACCGTACGGCTAAACGAACCGACATCCGAGATATTTTTGAGCATGTTTTAAGTTCCCAATACTTTAACTTCATTTTAGAGCTTTGAAATGGGGTTAACGGGCCTTAAACATGTCGAAAATGGGCTGAATGCATGACAGGGACTAAAAAGGTAAATCTGCCAAAGTTACATGCCTACGATGCGTAGCCATGTAACCCCTATGATGCGCAAGGGTGGGTCAGATGCAGCAACTCGTTTTTCAGCTGCTGTTTCCAGCCTTTAACTCCTTCCAAAAGCCAAGTACAAGTGTCAAAACCCTATGGTGAGTGCCAATGAGCCACCACAACTTTCCGACAAGTGTACGGGCTAGATCATTCCCTCTTCTCCAAGAAACGATCCTAACGGTGGACCGAAAACTATAAATACCCAACCCATTTCACTTCATTTCTCACAAGAATCTGATCATTTTTGCTCTAAGTTGAAACCTTTGTTTAATACCTGAGCTATTTTGATCTAGATTAGCATTCGGGGACCCTTCGTAAGTGTTCCTTCGTTCTTTTATTGCTTTTCGAGTCCGAAAGTCAAACTTTGTTTGACTTTCTGCATTGACCAGTTTATGGTCGATGCGAAGTTCATTTGAACTTCATAACGTGAGCATGATCACGATGGTTATAGTCCCTAGTGACTATACCTACTGATTACCACGTTAACTAGGCTCAGTGACGAGCCGTAGTTTCGGTCAGAATACGTATTCTTGCGTATTTTGTAACCAAACTACTCTTAGGTATCACAACCGTTTGTTGTGATACCAAACCTGTTTTCTAAACTTAGTTAAGCATGTTTTAACATGCTTAGCTCGTCACTTTTAGATTAGTGCTTATATAGGGTCGTAAGGTAAGCGATCTAATCAATCGCTTATACTTTCGAACCCGACCCGTTTGGTCGATCATTAGGATCCGACCAAACACATTAGGTGACCATAGTGTATAGGGAATAACCTTCCGAGGTTATACCTTATGGTCGCTTCGTTTAAGTAGTTGTATGATAGGTAGTTTATATGCCTTAGGTAAATTACCAAAATGCCCCTTTGATGCCGAAATTCGTTTTAATCATATGTAGCATAACTTTTGACATCTAAACTGATTTGACAACCATATTAGACATGTTAAGGCATATATCACTTGTCATAGGACTAGTTAGGCGGTGCGAACGCGTTTCACGCGAACAACGCGTTAAAGTAGCATAAGCTACCTAAACGGGTCGTAATGGGTCACAAGCACTTAGGTTAGGTTTCATTTAGTATGTAGGCTTTGTTAAACCATACTACATGAGTTCCCATACTCATTTGGTTTACGAGCCCTCATTCTATCCGATCATCCGATTTAGGTCCGATTTATTAATGTAGTTACCTATATTAGGTGCCGTTTGATATTCCGTGATCTCTAGCATTGCTTGGTGGTTATCTTAGGACTTCTGAGCAATCTCAAGTGAGTACATAGACCCCTCTTTTACTGTTTTCCAAACATTTTGGGGTGGAACACATGTGCCTACTTGTTACTTTCGTGCTTTCCTGTTTTCACATCATATACCTGCTATGTTCGTTAGTACATTATAGTACATGATTTCATTACATTACATGCTATGTATGCCCATTGTGTGCGTACTTAGTACATCGTTTTACATTACATCCTATGTATGCCCATTGTGTGCGTACTTAGTACATCGTTCTACATTACATTTCATACTATGTATGTCCATTGTGTGCATACTTAGTACATTGTTTTACATTGCATTTATGTTGCATATGCTCATCCAGCATATGAACACATTATACTACATTTTGAACCGTTGTAACTATTTGACTATGTGAACCGTCGTAACCATTTGATTATATAAACCGTTTGTAACTGTTGAACCATGTGAATCATCTGTAACTATTGAACCGTGTGAACCATTTGTATCTGTTGACCTGATTTACATTTGACAATAGACATTTGACTATACATAAACATTTCTACAATTGTTAAACATTACATCTTGGTGGTTTGGTTTGAGTAAGTGATTCAAGTAACGATGCGTGTGTAATATGATACAAGCATGGTGGATACGCCACTGGTACTTCCTATATATAAGTGTCTGTATGGTATTACATATCGTAGCGTTATTTGAACCATTTCAATTTGAGACATATAACATTTTACACAAATAACATACTTTTCACAAGACATTGTTTTACAAACAACTTATCTTATACAAACCCATTTTACATGGTTATTCATTTAACCATACATTATTCTCTTATTTACACATATCATCAGATCTTATCATTTTTCAAATGATTTACAAGACAAAACAAATTACAAGGTTCATGACTAAACATCTTTCTCAAACATAAGTCATGAATTCTGTTTTCACAAAACCTATGTATCTCACAGGCATTTTTATGCTGACGTACCATATTTTCACATGCTTATCAAGACATACTTAGGCGTACCTGTGCCTTAGTGACTTAAAACGAGACAAGAACTAGTTAATTTATGTTATGTACTCTTTATTTCTTGTTTAAAGACAATGTAACCCGCTTGTTTGATGAATAAAACGAAACTTTAATTTCCATGGTTGTGAAACATTAATTCTGTTACAACACTCCCCGATGTTTCCGCCACGTTTTGTATGTTCTACGTGGTCGGGGTGTGACAGAAAAGATGGTATCAGAGCCAATGGTTATAGGGAATTAGGTTATTAGTACTGCTTTGACCTAGTCTATAACCTTTCTAGGACCCTAACGCGAGTTTACTTGCGTTTAGTCATAAAACAATACCGTCACCTATCCTTAGGCGACGACCTCAACAAGAACATAAATTTCAAAACCGCTTCGAAAACTAATCATCTGTTCTAGGATGATTGATTACTAGGTTTTGAACCCTCTATTGTAAGGTTTTGAACCCCTTTTGAATTTTCAAACTCTTGCCAAAGTTTTGAGTCCTAAATAATGTGAACACGTGCAAACTGGAAGGGTGAATGCCTGTATTCTGGGTCTTCTGTCTAGGCAAGCACTTCGTATACATCTCATCAGACGCGAGACCAGTTGTGCTTACCTGGGAATTCTTGGGATGAGTGTTCACTTATAGGCGAGCATGTCTTCGCGATATATTATTTTTGACCTATTTACTTTGATTAATCACCGAGGTCATTTGTTGCTTTGTAGTAACAAACAAATGACCACTATCCTTGCTTTCATCAGATTTGTTTCATCTCATTCTTCTCGTCTAATTCTCTCACTCATTTCCTTTCATCTATTGACGATCTGGCAGCTGTCATTACACAGCAAATAACTGCTGCAATCCCGACCATCGTTGCCCAATGTCACCAAGCTATCAACAACAATAATGCCCTCTGCAACTTCAAGACGTTCAACTCGGCCAAGCCATCAAAGTTTTCTGGGTCTCAAGGAGCGACTGCACTTCTGCAATGGTTCGAGAGTCTAGAGAGCACCTTCAGGCATGTTCAATGTCCAAATGAGCGAAAGGTAGATTTTGCATCTAGTGTCTTTGAGAAACGAGCTTTGACGTGGTGGAACGGTGTGGTGAGAGATAGGGGTGCCGAAGTGGCACTGGCCCAAACTTGGGAAGAACTTCGCGCACTGATGATGAAGGAATTCTGCCCTCGTCACGAGATCAGGGCATTGGAAAGGGAATTCGACGATCTTAAGCAAGACAGCGGTGAACATCGAGTATACACCGATCGATATGAGGAGCTGAGCCTGTTGTGTCCAACCATGGTTACGCCTTTGGATAAGGCGATCGAAAAATACATTGATGGTCTCCCTGACTCAGTTCAAGACATTGTTACTGGTAGTAACCCCACTACGGTTAGGCAGGCCATTGAGCTATCTGCAACCTTGACTGAATCTCAGATCAGGAAACGTAAGCTTTTCAGAAAGGGTGACAAGAAACCGGTCGAGGAATCGAAACCAATCGAGGAATCAAAGACCATGGATGAACCGACTGGATCCCCTAAGAAGTCAAAGAAGCGAAAGGCTTCTCAGAACCTCTCCATGGTTACTCATAATGATCAAGCCGTCCCCAACCAACCAGCTCAACCCCGTACTAGGAAGCCATACAATGGAACTTCACCCTTGTGCAACAAATGTAACCTTTATCATCATGCTTATGTGAAGTGCCGCGAATGCCAAATTTGTGGACGTAAAGGTCATACAGCAAAAGTTTGCGTGGCAGCAGTTGCACCAAATCAAGCTAACAACAATCCTGCTCAAGCTCGCTTTCCACCAGGTTCTTGCTACAAGTGTGGCGAGATGGGTCATTTCCGAAGAAATTTCCCAAAGCTTGCCAATGCTAATCCAGCACGGAGATGAGCATCTGACCGACTAGAAGACAACACCTTTTAGAAATAATCATGTCTTATGTATTATTTTCTTTTGTTGTCAAGGTCCATGAAACAGTTGTTATCATTGTTAATAAATAATTTTTTTTTATTTACATTGCAATGTATTTATGTGGTTGTATGCATAAACAACATATCCCCTACAATACCGACGATCAAGGAACCGCATTCCTTGAAAAGCAAACTACTCCCCAAAATGTTTCTATTTTATAATCTCTTGCGTTTTCCACGAAATTCCTAAGTACCTGTTTCTTTCAAGGAAAACGAAGTACAAAAAGCAAGTTACAACACAGGACGAATACCCAAAGTACTACTATAAATTCTTAATAGGGTACCTAAGGGTATTTCCGTAAATCCTAAAATTGTTGTGTTCCTTAATTCGAATATTATGTTTCTTTGAAAACAAAATCGAATTTTGGGAGATCTTCATATCTTTTCAGATAGATCCCAGAGGACATTGAAGTCAATTGACTGGTTTCCATACCCATTTTCAATCGATAACAAGTTAATAATAAATTAAACAACTATGTGATTATGTGCTTATGTGTTCCCTTTTATGTTCTTGTGTAATCCAAGTTTTGTTATCTAAATCCTCGTAGAATCTTCCATATCTTTGTGTACTATATTAAATCCTCAATGGGCTTTTACGTAATAGTAAAGACCCTTGGATTATATAGTACTATTCCATAATTAGACCCCTAGAGAGGTCTAGTTAAACAGATTGATCCAAAAATCTGGTTAGGAATATCATGTGATGAGATAGCTGAAAGGACTCCTTGGTGGCCTAATTAAAAGGATCATTTGTCCATCTAATTAAAAGGACTTTATGGTAGTCTAGTCACACTCATCACAGGTTTGATTTTTCCTCCTCCTTCATATTACAAACAAATTGTGCGGACTGTGCAAGGAATTGCGTAATTATGGATGCATACATAATTATGAAATTCAGTGCACGGAAACCACAGCAAGTTTGGTCGTGTGTCTAGAAGTTGTGGAAAATGACTCATTTCGTTCATTTTCGTTTCTGAAGAAATTGTGGAAAATGACTCATTTCGTTCATTTTCGTTTCTGAAGAAGTTGTGGAAAATGACTCATTTCGTTCATTTTCGGTTCTGAAGAAGTTGTGGAAAATGACTCATTTCGTTCATTTTCGTTTCTGAAGAAGTTGTGGAAAATGACACATTTTGTTCATTTTCGGTTCTGAAGAAGTTGTGGAAAATGACTCATTTCGTTCATTTTTGGTTCTGAAGAAGTTGTGGAAAATGACTCATTTCGTTCATTTTCGGTTCTGAAGAAGTTGTGGAAAATGACTCATTTCGTTCATTTTCGTTTCTGAAGAAGTTGTGGAAAATGACTCATTTCGTTCATTTTTGTTTCTGAAGAAGTTGTGGAAAATGACTCATTTCGTTCATTTTCGGTTCTGAAGAAGTTGTGGAAAATGACTCATTTCGTTTCTGAAGAAGTTGTGGAAAATGACTCATTTCGTTCATTTTCGTTTCTGAAGAAGTTGTGTAAAATGACTCATTTCGTTCATTTTCGGTTCTGAAGAAGTTGTGGAAAATGACTCATTTCGTTCATTTTCGGTTCTGAAGAAGTTGTGGAAAATGACTCATTTCGTTCATTTTCGTTTCTGAAGAACTTGTGGAAAATGACTCATTTCGTTCATTTTCGTTTCTGAAGAAGTTGTGGAAAATGACACATTTCGTTCATTTTCGGTTCTGAAGAAGTTGTGGAAAATGACTCATTTCGTTCATTTTCGGTTCTGAAGAAGTTGTGGAAAATGACTCATTTCGTTCATTTTCGGTTCTGAAGAAGTTGTGGAGAATGACTCATTTCGTTCATTTTCGGTTCTGAAGAGGTTGTGGAAAATGACACATTTCGTTCATTTTCGGTTCTGAAGACGTTGTGGAAAATGACTCATTTCGTTCATTTTCGGTTCTGAAGAAGTTGTGGAAAATGACTCATTTCGTTCATTTTCGGTTCTGAAGAGGTTGTGGAAAATGACTCATTTCGTTCATTTTCGTTTCTGAAGAGGTTGTGGAAAATGACTCATTTCGTTCATTTTCGGTTCTGAAGAGGTTGTGGAAAATGACTCATTCCGTTCATTTTCATTTCTGAAGAATGTCCGTTAAGGAAATGTCAGGATTATGCCTTACATATCTCTGGTGGTTATTTGACACAAAGTCACAAATAGACTCCTACGAATTAATTTCGGGATGAAATTTCCTAAAGTAGGGGAGACTGTGACACCTGTGTCACTTCAACCATCATACAAATTCCAAACCAATGAAATATTGTATTTCATACTTGGGATTTGTAAAAATATGTGTATCGTTTGCACATATAAACTCTTGTTCGATTTCAAGCTCTAAATCGCTTT
Organism: Helianthus tuberosus; assembly: GCA_030545235.1. NCBI lineage: Eukaryota > Viridiplantae > Streptophyta > Magnoliopsida > Asterales > Asteraceae > Helianthus > Helianthus tuberosus. Next base: position 194,964,717 of record CM060366.1, read on the forward strand.
CTGGAAGGTTATACGCGCACTGATGCGTAAATATAACCAGTTTAATGCAACAAACACTCCGGAATAGTGAAATAGGCTTAACTTACCTTAAATAACCTTTACATAACTTAGAAATAAGTTTTGAAGGCTTTGGTATGGCAAAATCAAGTTAAATCACTTACAGGGACTAAAGTTGACAAACTGCGAAAGTATGCCAATTTGAACTGTAACAGACTTTCCGGAACATGACCATAAGTTAAACATACCATAAATATCCTTTACATAGCTTAGAAATAGGCTTTGAGGGGTTCGGTGTGCTAAAATAAACTTTTGGGTCATCCAGGGACTAAAAGCGTCAAAAAGTGCACAAGTTTGCATTTTCATGCATATCTTACGTTCTGAATACATCCGGACATCCAAAAATTTATGTAAGCACTAAAATATTTCATTTTAGTGTTTGGCATAAGAAAAATCCATTCGTCACGCATTTCGGATCGTTTTTCGCACTTATGCGCATTCCGTCGTAATTAACCGAACATCGCAACCGTACGGCTAAACGAACCAACATCCGAGATATTTTTGAGCATGTTTTAAGTTCCCAATACTTTAACTTCATTTTAGAGCTTTGAAATGGGGTTAACGGGCCTTAAACGTGTCGAAAATGGGCTGAATGCATGACAGGGACTAAAATGGTAAATCTGCCAAAGTTACATGCCTACGATGCGTAGCCATGTAACCCCTACGATGTGCAAGGGTGGGTCAGATGCATCAACTCGTTTTTCAGCTGCTGTTTCCAGCCCTTAACTCCTTCCAAAAGCCAAGTACAAGTGTCAAAACCCTATGGTGAGTGCCAATGAGCCACCACAACTTTCCGACAAGTGTACGGGCTAGATCATTCCCTCTTCTCCAAGAAACGATCCTAACGGTGGACCGAAAACTATAAATACCTAACCCATTTCACTTCATTTCTCACAAGAATCTGATCATTTGTGCTCTAAGTTGAAACCTTTCTTTCATACCTGAGCTATTTTAATCTAGATTAGCATTCGGGGACCCTTCATAAGTGTTCCTTCGTTCTTTTATTGCTTTTCGAGTCCGAAAGTCAAACTTTATTTGACTTTCTGCATTGACCAGTTTATGGTCGATGCGAAGTTCGTTTGAACTTCATAACGTGAGCATGATCACGATGGTTATAGTCCCTAGTGACTATACCTACTGATTACCACGTTAACTAGGCTCAGTGACGAGCCGTAGTTTCGGTCAGAATACGTATTCTTGCTTATTTTGTAACCAAACTACTCTTAGGTATCACAACCGTTTGTTGTGATACCAAACCTATTTTCTAAACTTAGGTAAGCATGTTTTAACATGCTTAGCTCGTCACTTTTAGTTTAGTGCTTATATAGGGTCGTAAGGTAAGCGATCTAATCAATCGCTTATACTTTCGAACCCGACCCGTTTGGTCGATCATTAGGATCCGACCAAACACATTAGGTGACCATAGTGTATAGGGAATAACCTTCCGAGGTTATACCTTATGGTCGCTTCATTTAAGTAGTTGTATGATAGGTAGTTTATATGCCTTAGGTAAATTACCAAAATGCCCCTTTGATGCCGAAATTCGTTTTAATCATATGTAGCATAACTTTTGACATCTAAACTGATTTGACAACCATATTAGACATGTTAAGGCATATATTACTTGTCATAGGACTAGTTAGGCGGTCCGAACGCGTTTCGCGCGAACGACGCGTTAAAGTAGCATAAGCTACCTAAACGGGTCGTAATGGGTCACAGGCACTTAGGTTAGGTTTCATTTAGTATGTAGGCTTTGTTAAACCATACTACATGAGTTCCCATACTCATTTGGTTTACGAGCCCTCATTCTATCCGATCATCCGATTTAGGTCCGGTTTATTAATGTAGTTACCTATATTAGGTGCCGTTTGATATTCCGTGATCTCTAGCATTGCTTGGTGGTTATCTTAGGACTTCTGAGCAATCTCAAGTGAGTACATAGACCCCTCTTTTACTGTTTTCCAAACATTTTGGGGTGGAACACATGTGCCTACTTGTTACTTTCGTGCTTTCCTGTTTTCACATCATATACCTGCTATGTTCGTTAGTACATTATAGTACATGATTTCATTACATTACATGCTATGTATGCCCATTGTGTGCGTACTTAGTACATCGTTTTACATTACATCCTATGTATGCCCATTGTGTGCGTACTTAGTACATCGTTCTACATTACATTTCATACTATGTATGTCCATTGTGTGCATACTTAGTACATTGTTTTACATTGCATTTATGTTGCATATGCTCATCCAGCATATGAACACATTATACTACATTTTGAACCGTTGTAACTATTTGACTATATGAACCGTCGTAACCATTTGATTATATAAACCGTTTGTAACTGTTGAACCATGTGAATCATCTGTAACTGTTGAACCGTGTGAACCATTTGTATCTGTTGACCTGATTTACATTTGACAATAGACATTTGACTATACATAAACATTTCTACAATTGTTAAACATTACATCTTGGTGGTTTGGTTTGAGTAAGTGATTTAAGTAACGATGCGTGTGTAATATGATACAAACATGGTGGATACGCCACTAGTACTTCCTATATATAAGTGTCTGTATGGTATTACATATCGTAGCGTTATTTGAACCATTTCAATTTGAGACATATAACATTTTACACAAATAACATACTTTTCACAAGACATTGTTTTACAAACAACTTATCTTATACAAACCCATTTTACATGGTTATTCATTTAACCATACATTATTCTCTTATTTACACATATCATCTGATCTTATCATTTTTCAAATGATTTACATGACAAAACTAATTACAAGGTTCATGACTAAACATCTTTCTCAAACATAAGTCATGAATTCTGTTTTCACAAAACCTATGTATCTCACAGGCATTTTTATGCTGACGTACCATATTTTCACATGTATTTTCAGGAGATGATGCATAGGACTTATCAAGACATACTTAGGCGGACCTGTGCCTTAGTGACTTAAAACGAGACAAGAACTAGTTAATCTATGTTATGTACTCTTTATTTCTTGTTTAAAGACAATGTAACCCGCTTGTTTGATGAATAAAACGAAACTTTAATTTCCATGGTTGTGAAACATTAATTCTGTTACAACACTCCCCGATGTTTCCGCCACGTTTTGTATGTTCTACGTGTTCGGGGTGTGACAAAAAGTCCTTGTATAAGCCATGTCAAATGTTAAAAAGTCCAAATGTAGTCAAGTAATGTGTAACAAATGTTATGTATTGTAAGTAAAGTATAGTCACATAAACCAAATGTAGAAATGTACAAAACAAATTATTTTGAATATATCAAAAAGTTATGTTTTGCAAAGTAATGCATGTTACATTGATACAAACATTTATGTGGTAAGTTAACGCATACATTCAAGCCTTGAGACAGTCGGATAACCCTTTTAGTCAAGGTTATCAAAAGAAATGTTTTCGGATTCAGTCATTCCTTACATCTAAACAAACCCGAGATGTCAGGAATGTGATTTGTCAAGTCCTATGGTACCACTACTTACTACCGAGCGGCGTAGCTAATGTTAATGAACGTATATAAGTCTCGTTTGTGCAAACCAAATGTTATAGCAATTGTATACATGTCATATGAAAACAATGTACTAAGTATGCTAAGTTAACATACAAAGCAGATAAGTCATGTAAATCAATGTAATGTAAAACAATGTACTAAGTATGCACACAATGGACATACATAGCATGAAATGTAATGTAAAACGATGTACTAAGTATGCACACAATGGGCATACATAGCATAAAATGTAATGAAATCATGTACTATAATGTACTAATGAACATAACAAGCATATGATATGAAAGCATGAAAAGCACAAAAGTAACAAGTAGGCACATGTGTTTCACCCCAAAAAGTTTGGAAAACAGTAAAAGAGGGGTCTATGTACTCACTTGAGATTGCTTAGAAGTCCTTGAGTAACAACCAAACAATGCTAGAGATCACGGATATCAAACGGCACCTAATATAGGTAACTACATTAATAAACCGGACCTAAATCGGAAGATCGGATAGAATGAGGGTTCGTAAACCAAATGAGTATGAGAACTCATGTAATATGGTTTAACAAAGCCTACATACTAAAATGAAACCTAACCTAAGTGCTTACGACCCATTACGACCCGTTTAGGTAGCTTATGCTACTTTAACACGTCATTAGTGTGAAATGCGTTCGGAACGCCTAACTAGCCCTATGATAAGTAAAATATGCCTTAACATGTCTAATATTGTTACCAATTCAGTTTAGATACCAAAAGTTATGTTACATATGCTTAAAATGAATTTTGGAGTTAAAAGGGCATTTTGGTAATTTACCTAAGGCATATATACTACCTATCATACAACTACTCAAACGATGTGACCATAAGGTCACTTAATGTGTTTGGTCGGATCCTAATGATCGACCAAACGGGTCGGGTTCGAAAGTATAAGCGATTGTTTAGATCGCTTACCTTTACGACCCTATATAAGCACTAAACTAAAAGTGACGAGCTAAGCATGTTAAAACATGCTTAACTAAGTTAGAAAATAAGTTTGGTATCAAAACAAACGGTTTTGATACCCACAAGTAGTTTGGTTACAAATTACGCAAGAATACGTATTCTGGCCGAAACTACGACTCGTCACTGAGCCTAGATAACGTGGTAATCAGTAGGTATAGTCACTAGGGACTATAACCATCGTGATTACGCTCACGTTATGAAGTTCAAACAAACTTCGCATTGACCATAACTGGTCAACGCTGAAAGTCAAACCTAGTTTGACTTTCGGACTCGAAAAGCAATAAAAGAACGAAGGTACACTTACAAAGGGTCCCCGCAAGTTAATCTCGATCCAAATAACTCAGGTATGAAGAAAGGGCTTCAACTTAGAGCACTTTTGATCAGATTTGTGAGGAATGAGGTGAAAATGTGGTGGGTATTTATAGGATTAGGACCACCATTAGGATTGTTTCTTGAATAACGTGCCTTGATCACATCCCTACACTTGTTGGTATGTTATGGAACCCAAATTGGCCCCCACCATCAGAGATCAACACTTTGAAAGGAGTTTTGAGTGTACGACAGCTGTTAACAGGCTGTTTAAACAATTAATCTGATCTGGGAGGGCCTCGCGGCCTGTGTAAGGTATGGCCAAACCTTACGCGCCCCGCCTAAGCACCCTGATCAGAAACCATCTTTCAAAAATGACAGTTTTGGTCCCTGTTGATGTTTAAGCTCATTTCCGATATGTTTAAGGCCCGTTAAGCCAACGTTAAGGCGCTAAATGATGCCTAAACATTGTGGACATGAAACATGCTCAAAAATATGCCAGGTTTTGGTTCGTTTGGTCGTACGATCGCGATATTCGCTTAATTACGACGGAATGCGCATAAGCGTGAAAAACGACCAAAATTGCGTGACGAATGGATTTTTCTCATTCCAAACACTAATATAAAATATTTTAGTGCTTACATAAATTTTTGGATGTTCTGATGTATTCAGAACGTAAGTTATGCGCGAAAATGCAAACTTGTGCACTTTTTGACGCTTTTGGTCCCTGAATGACCCAAAAGTTTATTTTGGCACACCGAACCCCTCAAAGCCTATTTCTAAGCTATGTAAAGGATATTTATGGTATGTTTAACTTATGGTCATGTTCCGGAATGTCTGTTACAGTTCAAATTGGCATACTTTCGCAGTTTGTCAATTTTAGTCCCCGTAGGCGAGTTAACTTGTTTTTGCCATATCAAAGCCTTCAAAACTTATTTCTAAGTTATGTAAAGGTTATTTAAGGTATGTTAAGTATATGTTGATGTTCCGGAGTATTTTTCGCATTAAACTGATTACGTTTACGCACCAGTTTGCGTATAACTCTCTAGAAAGCGATATAGAGTTTGAAATTGAACAAAAGTCAAAACATGAAAAATGTCAAACACAACCAAAAAAACATTGGGATCAAATAACTTTGTTTTTTTTATAACTGAATTGTTCACAATGATTTCAGACACAGATGTTACAGTCTCCCCTACTTGTGGATATTTCGTCCCGAAATTTATTAGAGGAAACTCGTGGAAAAAGATGCGGATATTTCGCCTTCATTTGATCTTCGCGTTCCCAAGTAAACTCGGGTCCACATTTAGATTCCCAGCGAACCTTGACCAAAGGAATGCGCTTGCGTTTGAGCCACTTGACTTCACGTTCCATGATTTCCACTGGCTTCTCAACAAATTTCAGTGTTTTATCAACACGAATTTCGTCAAGCGGTATGTGGAGGTTCTCATCAGCTAAACACCTCTTGAGATTGGACACGTGAAAGGTTGGATGAACATTTCCAAGTTCAGGAGGTAACTCAAGTCTGTAGGCTACTTTACCGATTTTTTCGACGATCTTGAATGGTCCAACGTATCTAGGTGCAAGTTTTCCTTTCTTTCCAAATCTGATCACACCTTTCGAAGGTGAGACCTTAAGTAATACTCGATCACCGACTTGAAATTCCAAGGGCTTGTGTTTTGGGTCCGCGTAACTCTTTTGAAGGCTTCTAGATGTCTGAAGGTTATCACGAACTCTCTTAATCTTATCAGTTGTCTCTAAAATGAGGGCAGGTCCAGTAAGCTGAGCCTCGCCGATCTCATTCCAGCAGACTGGTGAATGACATTTTCGACCATAGAGAGCCTCGAAAGGAGCCATGTTGATGCTGGTGTGATAACTTTTGTTGTAGGAGAATTCAATCAACGGAAGATGTGAATCCCAACTACCACCAAAATCGATCACACAAGCTCTAAGCATATCCTCCAAAGTCTGGATTGTTCTTTCAGATTGACCATCCGTTTGCAGATGATAAGCTATGCTCAGATTAAGTTGGGTCCCCATAGCAGATTGCATGGTTCTCCAAAAATGAGAAGTGAAACGAGCATCTCTGTCATAAATGATGTTCAAAGGAACACCATGTCGAGCTACAATTTCATCCACATAAATTTTAGCAAGTTTGTCAGCAGAAAAATCCTCATGGATTGGCAAGAAATGCGCTGACTTAGTAAGACGATCAACAACTACCCAGATGGCATCATGACCTTTCTTTGTGCGTGGAAGTTTAGTAATGAGATCCATAGTAATGTTTTCCCATTTCCAAACAGGGATCTCTGGTTGCACCAATAAACCAGAAGGACGCTGATGTTCAGCCTTAACCTTAAGACAAGTAAGGCATTTTGATATATATAAGACAATATCTTTCTTCATACCAGGCCACCAATACTGAATACGAAGGTCCTTATACATCTTATCTGAGCCAGGATGAACAAAATAACGAGACTTATGGGCTTCATCCATAAGCAAGGTACAAGATTATCTTGGCTTGGGACCCACAAACGGTCCATGAAGTAATACGATCCATTGTCCTTCAGTTCCAGATCAGGTGTTATGTGATAGGGAAATTCCTTATCCATCATACCTTGTGAAACACAAGATTGTTGAGCCTGAGAAATGCGGGCTTGGATATCGGATCGTGCTTGAATAACAGATTGAACACGAACACAATGAAGCTTAGTACGTTCCTTTCGACTCAAAGCATCGGCTACGACATTCGCCTTACCAGGATGGTAGCGAATTTCGCAGTCATAGTCGTTTAGGAGTTCAACCCAACGTCGTTGCCTCATGTTGAGTTCTTTCTGATTGAATATATCCTGAAGACTTTTGTGGTCTGTGAAAACCACACATTTTGTACCGTACAAATAGTGTCTCCAGATCTTTAAAGCAAAAACAACTGCACCCAACTCAAGATCCTGAGTGGTGTAGTTCTTCTCATGTATCTTTAACTGCCTCGATGCGTATGCTATGACTTTGTTTCTTTGCATCAGGACGAAGCCAAGGCCCAATTTAGATGCATCGCAATAAACGACGAAATCATCATTGCCCTCAGGAAAAGTCAGAACAGGTGCGTCGCAAAGTTTTTGTTTCAAAGTCAGAAATGCTTCCTCTTGCTTGAATCCCCAATCAAAGGGCTTGTTCTTCTGAGTTAGAGCAGTTAGAGGTAGTTCTTCTCATGTATCTTTAACTGCCTCGATGCGTATGCTATGACTTTGTTTCTTTGCATCAGGACGAAGCCAAGGCCCAATTTAGATGCATCGCAATAAACGACGAAATCATCATTGCCCTCAGGAAAAGTCAGAACAGGTGCGTCGCAAAGTTTTTGTTTCAAAGTCAGAAATGCTTCCTCTTGCTTGAATCCCCAATCAAAGGGCTTGTTCTTCTGAGTTAGAGCAGTTAGAGGAACTGCAATCTTCGAGAAGTTTTCAATGAAGCGGCGATAATAACCCGCTAGACCAAGAAAAGAACAAACTTCAGTAGGAGTAGTAGGTGTATCCCAATCCTTAATCAAACTGATCTTGGAGGGATCTACATGAATACCTTGTTCGTTGACAATATATCCTAAAAATTGAACTTCTTTAAGCCAAAATTCACACTTGGAGAATTTGGCGAAAAGTTGCTCTTTCTTTAGGAGTTCCAAAGTAAGATGAAGATGTTGCTCGTGATCAGCTCGCGTCTTAGAGTAAATCAAGATGTCGTCAATAAAAACAATGACAAACTGATCCAAATAAGTCTTGCAGACCCTATTCATTAAGTCCATGAAAAAAGCAGAAGCATTAGTCAAACCGAATGGCATGACTGTTAACTCATAATGCCCATAACGAGTGTGGAATGCTGTCTTGGGAATATCTTCTTCATGTACACGAAGTTGATGATATCCTGATGGCAAATCAATCTTTGAAAAATAAGAAGCGCCCTGTAACTGATCAAAGAGATCATCGATGCGAGGTAGGGGATATCGATTCTTGATGGTAAGCTTGTTAAGCTCACGATAATCGATACACATCCTAAATGATCCATCCTTCTTCTTGACAAAAAGAACGGGAGCACCCCAAGGTGAAAAGCTAGGACGGATAAAACCTTTGTCAGAGAGCTCCTAAAGCTGCTTAGACAACTCTTGCATCTCAGACGGTGCAAGACGATATGGAGCTCTGGCAATGGGATTTGCACCAGGTACGAGATCAATGCGGAACTCGACTTGGCGTGCTGGGGGTAGACCAGGTAACTCTTCAGGGAATACTTCAGAATAATCCCGAACAACAGGAATATCTTGAATAGGCTTACCCTCGCCTTTATCTGCTACAACATGTGCCAAAAAGGCCACATTGTTCTTTCGCAGATACTTCCGAGCTTTAAAACAAGACATGAGTTTGAGACCACCAGCAGGTTTCTCACCACGAACCTGTAGGATCTCGCCTGTCGAAAGCGGCACACGAACAATCTTCTCGAAACAAACTACCTCTGCGCGATGCTTGGCTGACCAATCCATACCCACAATAACGTCGAAGCTTCCAAGTTGCATAGGTGTGAGGTCGATAGGAAAAAGATGGTCGTTAAGGTTCAACTGGCAGTTGCGAAGAACAGAATCAAGAACAATGGGTTCACCATTAGCAAGTTCTACTGTCAAAGGTTTACCTAGTTTTGTTCTAGACACGCGAAGCATTGGCTCAAAAGACAATGACACAAAACTCTTATCGGCACCTGAATCAAAAAGAACAGATGCAGGCTGATTATTAATAAAGAACGTACCGTTCACCACTTCATTGTCTGCCTGTGCCTCTTGTGCATTCATGTTGAAAACTCTTATCGGCACCTGAATCAAAAAGAACAGATGCAGGCTGATTATTAATAAAGAACGTACCGTTCACCACTTCATTGTCTGCCTGTGCCTCTTGTGCATTCATGTTGAAGACTCGACCTCGAGCCTGAGCTTGATTCTGATTCTGATTCTGGTTGGCTAGCCTTGGGCACCGGTTTCTGTAGTGGGTCAGATCCCCACAATTGTAGCACGAACCAGGAGGAAAATGAGGTCGTGCAGCTTGACCTTGTTGCTGAGCAAGAGGCTGAGCAACTTGTTGGGCTTGGTTATGAACGGCCCGATTCTGGTTAGCAGGAATGCGACAGGTAGCGGCAAGATGACCTATTCTCCCATAGTTAGTGCAAGGACGACATTGGAGATGTGGTAGGTGATGGCCGTTACACCTGTTGCACAAAGGTGCATTGCCAAGATAAGGCTTCTTGGCTAGTGGTTGCGCAGGCTGATTTGGTGCAGCTTGAGCCTGTGCAGTAACGGCATAGTTTTGGGAAGCCTTTCGCTTCCTAGAACCCTTTGAGGAACCAGAATTCTTTCCATTCTTGTTTTGACCTTTCTTGCTATCCTCCTTGTCAGATGCCCGCTTCTTACCCTTGTCACCCTTTTTATGCAGCTTTCCCTTTCGAACCTGCGACTCAGTCAATGTCGCTGCTAACTCGATCGCCTGACGGAGTGTGGCAGGGTTACTACCAGTAATGATGTCTTGCACTGAGTCAGGTAGGCCGTCGATGTACCTTTCGATAGCCTTGTCGAGTGGGGTAACCATAGTCGGGCAAAGCAGACTCAGCTCCTCAAACCTATCATGTGACACCTGTGTCACCGCGACCATCAAACAAATACCAAACCAATGAAATATTGTGTTTCATACTTTGGATTTGTATAAATATGTGTATCTTTTGCACATACTTGTTCGATTTCAAACTCTATATCACTTTCTGGAGAGTTATACGCAAACTGGTGCGTAAACGTACTTAGTTTAACGCGACAAATACTCTGGAACATCAACATATACTTAACATACCTTAAATAACCTTTACATAACTTAGAAATAAGTTTTAAAGGCTTTGGTATAGCAAAAACAAGTTAGTTCGCCTATAGGGACTAAATTTGTCAAACTGCGAAAGTATGCAAATTTGAACTGTAACAGACATTCCGGAACATGACCATAAGTTAAACACACCTTAAATATCCTTTATATAGCTTAGAAATAGGCTTTGAGGGGTTCGGTGTGCTAAAATAAACTTTTGGGTCATTCAGGGACTAAAAGCGTCAAAAAGTGCCCAAGTTTGCACTTTCGCGCATAACTTACATTCTGAATACACCCGGACATCCAAAAATTTATGTAAGCACTAAAACATTTTATTTTAGTGTTTGGCATGAGAAAAATCCATTCGTCGCGTCACTTGGATCGTTTTTCGCGCTTATGCGCATTCCGTCGTAATTAACCGAACATCGCGATCGTACGACCAAACGAACCGACATCCGAGATATTTTTGAGCATGTTTTGAGTTCCCTATACTTTACTTTCATTTTAGAGCCTTGAAATGAGGTTAACGGGGCTCAAACGCATCGAAAAAGGCCTTAAACACGTGTAGGGACTAAAACTGTCATTTTTGAAACATTTCTGAAACAGGGGGGTGGTAGCGTTGCGCGAGCCCTAAGGGCCTTACCAGTCGCGCTACGCGACTGCCTAACCAGATCAGATAAGACTGATTAGTCAGCAGATTTCAGCTGATTAACTCACAACCACACACTCACACTTGCCCTTTCAGCTCATTAGGGGCCATTTTTAGTCACCACAACATTTCAACAAGTGTACGCACGAGATTCGATCACGTTATTCAGGAAACGATCTTAACGGTTCGGGAAATACTATAAATACCCCACCCCCATTTGCTTCAAACTCACTAGAATCTGATCAAATGTGCTCTAAGTTGAAACCTTTGTTTCATACCTGAGCTATTTTGATCTAGATTAGCATTCGGGGACCCTTCGTAAGTATTCTTTCGTTCTTTTATTGGTTTTCAAGTCCGAAAGTCAAACTTTGTTTGACTTTCTGTGTTGACCATTTTATGGTCAATGCGAAGTTCGTTTGAACTTCGCAACGTGATTGTAATCACGATGGTTATAGTCCTTTGTGACTATGCCTACTGATTACCACTTTGTCTAGGGTCGTAAGGGTAAGCGATCTGATAAATCGCTTATACCTTCGAACCCGACCCATTTGGTCGATCATTAGGATCCGACCAAACACATTAGGTGACCATAGCATATAGGGAATAACCTTCCGAGGTTATACCTTATGGTCGCTTCTTTTAAGTAGTTGTATGATAGGTAGTTTATATGCCTTAGGTAAATTACCAAAATACCCCTTTGATGCCAAAATTCATTTTAAACATATGTAACATAACTTTTGACATGTAAACTGATTTGACAACCATATTAGACATGTTAAGGCATATATTACTTGTCATAGGACTAGTTAAGCGGTCCGAACACGTTTCACGCGAACGACGCGTTAAAGTAGCATAAGCTACCTAAAAGGGTCGTAATGGGTCACAAACACTTAGGTTAAGTTTCGTTTTAGTATGTGGGCTTTGTTAAACCATATTACACGAGTCTCCATACTCGTTTGGTTTACGAACCCTCATTCTATCCGATCCTCCGATATTAGGTCCGGTCTATTGACATAGTTACCTATATTAGGTGCCGTTTGATTCCGTGATCTGTAGCATTGCTTGGTGGTTATCTTAGGACTTCTGAGCAATCTCAAGTGATCTCTAGCATTGCTTCATGCTATGTATGTCCATTGTGTGCATACTTAGTACATTGTTTTACATTGCATTTCTGTTGCATATGCTCATCCAGCATATGAACACATTATATTACATTTTGAACCGTTGTAACCTTTTGACTATGTGAACCGTCGTAACCGTTTGATTATATGAACTGTTTGTAACTGTTGAACCGTGTGAACCTTTCGTATCTGTTGACATGATTTACATTTGACATTAGACATTGGACTATACATAAACATTTCTACAACTGTTAAACATTACATCTTGATGGTTTGGTTTGAGTAAGTGATTTAAGTAACGATGCGTGTGTAATATGATACAAGCATGGTGGATACGCCGCTGGTACTTCCTATATATAAGTGTTTGTATGGTATTACATATTGTAGCGTTAATTGAATCATTTCAATTTGAGACATATAACATTGTATACAAATAACATACTTTTCACAAGACATTGATTTATAAACAACTTATCTTATACAGACTCGTCTTACATGGTTATTCATTTAACCATACATTATTCTCCTATTTATACATATCATCTGATCTTGTCATTTTTCAAATGATTTACAAGACAAAGCAAATTACAAGGTTCATGACTAAACATTTTCTCAAACATAAGTCATGAATTCTGTTTTCACAAAACCTATGTATCTCACAGGCATTTTTATGCTGACGTACCTATTTTCACATGTGTTTTCAGGTGATGATGTATATGACTTATCAAGACATACTTAGGCGGACCTGTGCCTTAGTGACTTAAAACGAGACAAGAACTAGTTAATTTATGTTATGTACTATTTGTTTCTTATTTAAAACAATGTAAACTTTCATGTTTGAGTAATAAAATGAAACTTCAATTGCCATGGATTTGAAACAATTAATTCTGTTACAACACTCCCCGACGTTTCCGCCACGTTTTGTATGTTCTACGTGGTCGGGGTGTGACAGAAAAGATGGTATCAGAGCCAATGGTTATAGGGAATTAGGTTATTAGTAATGCTTTGACCTAGTCTATAACCTTCTTAGGACCCTAACACGAGTTTACTTGCATTTAGTCATAAAACAAAACCGCTTTGAAAACTAATCATCTATTCTAGGATGATTGATTACTAGGTTTTGAACCCTCTATTGTAAGGTTTTGAACCCTCTGTTATAAGGTTTTGAACCCCTTTGAGTTTTCAAAATCTCGTCAAAGTTTTGGGTCCTAAATAGTGTGAACACGTGGAAACTGGAAGGGTGGGTGCCTGTACCCTGAGTTTTCTGTCTAAGGCTAGAGTGTTCGTACAAATCCACATAATCGGACCAGTCACTCTTACCTGGGAACTCTTGGGGTGAGTGTCCACTTATAGGCGAGCATGTCTTCACGATACATTATTTTTGACCTATTTACTTTGATTAATCGCCAGGGTCGTTTGTTGCTTTGTAGTAACAAACAAATGACCACTATCCTTGCTTTCATCAGATTTTTTTCATCTCATTCTTTTCATCTAATTCTCTCACTCGTTTCCTTTCATGTTTCCTCTTTTAGAATGCCTCCTCGACGCGAAAACCAGATAGCGACTGCCGAACTGGCAGAAATCATTGCGCAGCAAATGGCTGCTCAATTCCCAAATCTCTTTGCTCAATGGAACCAAGCCAACAACAACAATAATGGTCCATGCAATTTCAAGAGTTTTAACTCGGCTAAACCACTCAAGTTTAGTGGTTCTAAGGGAGCGACTGGGCTTCTTCAATGGTTCGAGAGCATTGAGAATACTTTCTGCCACGTGCAGTGTCCTGACAATCGCAAGGTCGAGTTTGCTTCGAGTGTGTTCCAGAAGAGGGCCCTTACGTGGTGGAAAGGGGTTATGAGAGATCGTGGTGCAGAAGTTGCTCTAGCACAGACATGGGCTGAACTTAGGGCCCTTATGATGAAGGAATTCTGTCCTCGTCACGAGATCAGGGCCTTGGAAAGGGAATTCGACAATCTTGAGCAAGATAGCGGTGAGCATCGAGCCTACACGGACCGTTATGAGGAGTTAAGTCTGTTATGCCCAAACATGGTCACACCTTTGGATAAGGCAATCGAAAAGTACATTGATGGCCTCCCTGACTCAATACAAGACATTGTGACTGGTAGCAACCCTACTACAGTTAGACTGGCCATTGAGCTATCTGCAACCTTGACTGAATCAAAGATCAGGAAAGGTAAACTTTTTCGAAAAGGTGACAAGAAACCGGTCGAGGAATCGAACCCAATCGAGGAATCAAAGACCATGGATGAACAGACTGGATCCCCTAAGGGGTCAAAGAAGCGAAAGGCTTCTCAGAACTTTGCCATGGTTACTCACAATGATCAAGCCGTCCCCAACCAACCAGCTCAACCCCCTGCCAGGAAACCCTACAACGGAACTGCACCCTTGTGCAACCAATGTGGCCTACATCATCATGCTGGTGTGAAGTGCCGCACATGCCAAGTTTGTGGACTTATAGGTCATACAACGAGGTTTTGCCCAACCGCAGCTGCACCAAATCAAGCTGGCAACAATCCTGCTCAAGCTCGTTTTCCACCGGGATCTTGCTACGACTGTGGCGAGATGGGCCATTTTCGTAGGAATTACCCAAGGCTTGCTAATGCAAATCCAGCACAGAGATGAGTATCTGACCGTCAGGAGACAACGCTGTTTAGAAAATAATCAAGCCTTGTGTATTATTTTCTTTTGTTGTCACGATCCATGAAACAGTTGTTGTTATCATTGTTTATAAATAAATATTTTATTTACATTGCAATGTATTTATGTGATTGTATGTATAAACAACATATCCCCTACAATACCGACAATCAAGGAATCGTATTCCTTGGAAAACAAACTACCCCCAAAATTTCTTCCATTGTATGATCTCTTGCGTTTTCCACGAAAATCCTAAGTACCCGTTTCTTCCAAGAGAAACGAAGCACGAGGCACCAAGATAATAGCAATCAATAACAAGATAATAACAATTAAACAATTATGTGGTTATGTGCTTATGTATTCCCTCTTATGTGTCGTGTGATCCAGATTATGTTATCCAAATCCTCGTAGAATCTTACATATCCTTGTACAAGAGATTCATAGTAGGATACCCAAAGGTACTACCTAAAATCCTTAATGGACTTCTACGCTGTAGTTGAGTCCCTTGGATTATAAAGTACTACTTCATAATTAGACCCCTTTAGTGGTCTAGTTAAACTGAGCGATCCAAAAATCTGGTTAGGAATATTATGTGATGATATAGATGAAAGGACTCCTTGGTGGCCTAATTAAGAAGATCCTCTGTCGATCTAATTAAAAGTACCCTATGGTAGTCTAGTCACCCTCATCACAAGTTTGATATCCTTCCCCACAAACATTACAAAACGAACTGTGCGGACTGTGCAAGGAATTACGTAATTATGGATGCATACATAATTATGGAATTTAGTGCACAGAAATCACAGCAAGTTCTATCATGTATCTAAGTTAACCCAATTCATTTCCAATTCTGATGAAGCATTCGTTGAGGAAAAAAATGAACTAACTATTCATTTTTTTCACTTCTGAGGAATATCCGTTGAGGAAATGAATATCCGTTTATCCTTCATTTCCAACTCTAAGGAAGCAACCGTTGAAAATGACTCCGTTAGTTCATTTTCGTTTCTGAAGATTATCCGTTGAGGAAATGAATATCCGTTGTTAAATCTTTCATTTCCGTACCTGAGGAAGCAACCGTTGAAAATGACTCCGTTAGTTCATTTTCGTTTCTGAAGATTATCCGTTGAGGAAATGAATATCCGTTGTTAAATCTTTCATTTCCGTACCTGAGGAAGCAACCGTTGAAAATGACTCCGTTAGTTCATTTTCGTTTCTGAAGATTATCCGTTGAGGAAATGAATATCCGTTGTTAAATCTTTCATTTCCGTACCTGAGGAAGCAACCGTTGAAAATGACTCCGTTAGTTCATTTTCATTTCTGAAGATTATCCGTTGAGGAAATGAATATCCGTTGTTAAATCTTTCACTTCCGTACCTGAAGAAGCAACCGTTGAAAATGACTCCGTTAGTTCATTTTCGTTTCTGAAGATTATCCGTTGAGGAAATGAATATCCGTGGATTATTCCTTCATTCCCGTTTCTGAAGAAGGACCCGTTGAGGGAGAATGAATCATCCATTCGTTTTCACTTCTGAAGAATATCCGTTGAGGGAAATGTATATCCGTTTAGTTAAAAATCCTTTATTTTCCATTTCCGAAGAACCCGTTGAAGAAAATGACTCCGTTCGTTCATTTTCGCTTCTGAAAAATATCCGTTGAGGCAAATAACAAAATTTTGCTTTACATATCTTTGATGGCTATTTAACACAAAGTCACAAACAGACTTCTACGAATAAATTTCGGGACGAAATTTCCTTAAGTATGGGAGACTGTGAAACCTGTGTCACCGCGACCATCAAAAAAATACCAAACCAATGAAATATTGTGTTTCATACTTTTGATTTGTATAAATATGTGTATCTTTTGCACATACTTGTTCGATTTCAAACTCTATATCACTTTCTGGAGAGTTATACGCAAACTGGTGCGTAAACGTACTTAGTTTAACGTGACAAATACTTCGGAACATCAACATATACTTAACATACCTTAAATAACCTTTACATAACTTAGAAATAAGTTTTAAAGGCTTTGGTATGGCAAAAACAAGTTAGTTCGCCTACAGGGACTAAATTTGTCAAACTGTGAAAGTATGCCAATTTGAACTATAACAGACATTCCAGAACATGACCATAAGTTAAACACACCTTAAATATCCTTTATATAGCTTAGAAATAGGCTTTGAGGGGTTCGGTGTGCTAAAATAAACTTTTGGTCATTCAGGGACTAAAAGCGTCAAAAAGTGCCCAAGTTTGCACTTTCGCGCATAACTTACATTCTGAATACACCCGGACATCCAAAAATTTATGTAAGCACTAAAACATTTTATTTTAGTGTTTGGCATGAGAAAAATCCATTCGTCGCGTCATTTGGATCGTTTTTCGCGCTTATGCGCATTCCGTCGTAATTAACCGAACATCGCGATCGTACGACCAAACGAACCGACATCCGAGATATTTTTGAGCATGTTTTGAGTTCCCTATACTTTACTTTCATTTTAGAGCCTTGAAATGAGGTTAACGGGGCTCAAACGCATCGAAAAAGGCCTTAAACACGTGCAGGGACTAAAACTGTCATTTTTGAAACATTTCTGAAACAGGGGGGTGGTGGCGTAGCGCGAGCCCTAAGGGCCTTACCAGTCGCGCTATGTGACTGCCTAACCAGATCAGATAAGACTGATTAGTCAGCAGATTTCAGCTGATTAACTCACAACCACACACTAACACTTGCCCTTTCAGCTCATTAGGGGCCATTTTTAGTCACCACAACATTTCAACAAGTGTACCCATGAGATTCGATCACGTTATTCAAGAAACAATCTTAACGGTTCGGGAAATACTATAAATACCCCACCCCCATTTGCTTCAAACTCACTAGAATCTGATCAAATGTGCTCTAAGTTGAAACCTTTGTTTCATACCTGAGCTATTTTGATCTAGATTAGCATTCGGGGACCCTTCGTAAGTATTCTTTCGTTCTTTTATTGCTTTTCTAGTCCGAAAGTCAAACTTTGTTTGACTTTCTGCGTTGACCAGTTTATGGTGAATGCGAAGTTCGTTTGAACTTCGCAACGTGATTGTAATCACGATGGTTATAGTCCTTTGTGACTATGCCTACTGATTACCACGTTGTCTAGGGTCGTAAGGGTAAGCGATCTGATAAATCGCTTATACCTTCGAACCCGACCCATTTGGTCGATCATTAGGATCCGACCAAACACATTAGGTGACCATAGCATATAGGGAATAACCTTCCGAGGTTATACCTTATGGTCGCTTCGCTTAAGTAGTTGTATGATAGGTAGTTTATATGCCTTAGGTAAATTACCAAAATACCCCTTTGATGCCAAAATTCATTTTAAACATATGTAACATAACTTTTGACATCTAAACTGATTTGACAACCATATTAGACATGTTAAGGCATATATTACTTGTCATAGGACTAGTTAAGCGGTCCGAACGCGTTTCACGCGAACGACGCGTTAAAGTAGCATAAGCTACCTAAACGGGTCGTAATGGGTCACAAACACTTCGGTTAAGTTTCGTTTTAGTATGTCTGCTTTGTTAAACCATATTACACGAGTCTCCATACTCGTTTGGTTTACGAACCCTCATTCTATTCGATCCTCCGATATTAGGTCTGGTTTATTGACATAGTTACCTATATTAGGTGCCGTTTGATTCCGTGATCTCTAGCATTGCTTGGTGGTTATCTTAGGACTTCTGAGCAATCTCAAGTGAGTACATAGACCCCTCTTTTACTGTTTTCCAAACGTTTTGGGGTGGAACACATGTGCCTACTTGTTACTTTCATGCTTTCCTGCTTTCACATCATATACTTGCTACGTTCATTAGTACATTTATAGTACATGATTTCATTGTGTTCATGCTATGTATGCCCATTGTGTGCATATTTAGTATATCGTTTTACATGACATTTCATGCTATGTATGTCCATTGTGTGCATACTTAGTACATTATTTTACATTACATTTCATGCTATGTATGTCCATTGTGTGCATACTTAGTACATTATTTTACATTACATTTCATGCTATGTATGTCCATTGTGTGCATACTTAGTACATTGTTTTACATTGCATTTCTGTTGCATATGCTCATCCAGCATATGAACACATTATATTACATTTTGAACCGTTGTAACCTTTTGACTATGTGAACCGTCGTAACCGTTTGATTATATGAACTGTTTGTAATTGTTGAACCGTGTGAACCTTTCGTATCTGTTGACATTATTTACATTTGACATTAGACATTGGACTATACATAAACATTTCTACAACTGTTAAACATTACATCTTGATGGTTTGGTTTGAGTAAGTGATTTAAGTAACGATGCGTGTGTAATATGATACAAGCATGGTGGATACGCCGCTGGTACTTCCTATATATAAGTGTTTGTATGGTATTACATATTGTAGCGTTAATTGAATCATTTCAATTTGAGACATATAACATTGTATACAAATAACATACTTTTCACAAGACATTGATTTACAAACAACTTATCTTATACAAACTCGTCTTACATGGTTATTCATTTAACCATACATTATTCTCATATTTATACATATCATCTGATCTTGTCGTTTTTCAAATGATTTACAAGACAAAGCAAATTACAAGGTTCATGACTAAACATTTTCTCAAACATAAGTCATGAATTCTGTTTTCACAAAACCTATGTATCTCACAGGCATTTTTATGCTGACGTACCTATTTTCACATGTGTTTTCAGGTGATGATGTATAGGACTTATCAAGACATACTTAGGCGGACCTGTGCCTTAGTGACTTAAAACGAGACAAGAACTAGTTAATTTATGTTATGTACTCTTTGTTTCTTGTTTAAAACAATGTAAACTTTCATGTTTGAGTAATAAAATGAAACTTCAATTGCCATGGATTTGAAACAATTAATTTTGTTACAACACTCCCCGACGTTTCCGCCACGTTTTGTATGTTCTACGTGGTCGGGGTGTGACA
The DNA here is from genome assembly GCA_030545235.1 of Helianthus tuberosus. Taxonomy (NCBI): domain Eukaryota; kingdom Viridiplantae; phylum Streptophyta; class Magnoliopsida; order Asterales; family Asteraceae; genus Helianthus; species Helianthus tuberosus. Next base: position 194,984,922 of record CM060366.1, read on the forward strand.
TATCAGTATACGCCCTGTGCTCGCCACTGTCTTGTTTCAAGTTATAAAACTCTTTCTCCAAAGCTCGCTGTTCATGACGAGGACAGAACTCGCTCATCATAAGGGCCCTAAGTTCGGCCCAAGTTTGTGCTAGAGCAACTTCTGCACCACGGTCTCTCATAACCCCATTCCACCATGTGAGAGCCCTCTTCTGAAACACACTCGAAGAAAACTCGACCTTGCGATTGTCAGGACACTACACGTGGTGGAAAGTATTCTCAATGCTCTCGAACCATTGAAGAAGCCCAGTCGCTCCCTCAGAACCACTAAACTTGAGTGGTTTAGCCGAGTTAAAATCCTTGAATTTGCATGGAGCATTGTTGTTGTTGTTGGCTTGGTTCCATTGAGCAAAGAGGTTTGGGAATTGAGCAGCCATCTGCTGCGCAATGATTTCTGCCAGTTCGGCAGTCGCTATCTGGTTTTCGCGTCGAGGAGGCATTCTAAAAGAGGAAACATGAAAGGAAACGAGTGAGATGATTGAATGAAAAGGATGAGATGAAACAAAATCAACAAAAGCAAAGATGGTAGTCATTCGTCCGCATCACCAAGCAAACAAACGACACACAGTGGCTAGTCAAAGTAAATGGGTGAAAAATAATGTATCGCGAAGACATGCTCGCCTATAAGTGAACACTCACCCCAAGAGTTCCCAGGTAAGAGTGACTGGTCCGATTATGTGGATTTATACGAACACTCTAGCCTTAGACAGAAAACCCAGGGTACAGGCATTCACTCTTCCAGTTTGCACGTGTTCACACTATTTAAAACCCAAAACCTTAACGAGATTTTGAAAAACTCAAAGGGGTTCAAAAACATATAACAGAGGGTTCAAAACCTTACAATAGAGGGTTCAAAACCTTGTAATAAATCATCCAAAAACAGATGATTGATTTTCAAAAATCGTTTCGGAAAATTTGGTTTTTGTTTTGATAATCACCTATGGATAGGTGATGTGTATGTTTTAAGATCTAAACACAAGATAACTTGTGTTAGGGTCCTAGAAAGGTTATAGTCTAGGTCAAAGCATTACTAATAACCTAATTCCCTATAACCATTGGCTCTGATACCAACTCTTCTATCACACCCCGACCGCGTAGGACAACAAAGCGCGGCGGAAAATGTCGGGGCGCGTTGTAACAAAATTAATTGTTTCATAACCATGGCATTCAAAGTTGTATTTTATTTATCAACATAAGAGTTACATTGTCTTAAACATGAAACAAAGAGTACATAACATAATTAAACTAAGTCTATCTTCATTTTTAATTCTCTAAGGCACAGGTCCGCCCTAGTGTCACGATCATCATCCTATGCAAAAGCTCCTGAAAACACATGTGAAAATAGGTGCGTCAGCATAAAAATGCATGTGAGATACATAGGTTTTGTGAAAATAGGATTCATGACTTATAAGTTTAAAAAAAAGTTGTTTAGCAAAAGTCAGTCATGAACCTTGTAAGTTGTTTCGTTTTGTAAATCATTTAAAAAGCGATAAGATCAAATGATATGTATAAATAAAAGAATAATGTATGGTTAAATGTATAACCAAGTGTAATGAGTTGTATAAAGTAAATTGTTTGTAAACCAAAGTCTTGTGAAAGATATGTTATTTGTATAAAATGTTATATGTCTAAATTGTAATGATTCAAATAACGCTACGATATGTAATACCATACAAACACTTATATATAGGAAGTACCAGCGGCGTATCCACCATGCTTGTATCATATTACACATGCCTCGTTACTTAAATCACTTAAACAAACCACCAATGTATAAAGTCCATGTTTAAACCAATTGTTAAAAAGTCCTTGTATAAGCCATGTCAGATGTTAAAAAGTCCAAATGTAGTCAAGTAATGTGTAACAAATGTTATGTATTGTAAGTAAAGTATTGTCACATAAACCAAATGTAGAAATGTACAAAACAAAGTATTTTGAATATATCAAAAAGTTATGTTTTGCAAAGTAATGCATGTTACATTGATACAAACATTTATGTGGTAAGTTAACGCATACATTCAAGCCTTGAGACAGTCGGATAACCCTTTTAGTCAAGGTTATCAAAAGAAATGTTTTCGGATTCAGTCATTCTTTACATCCAAACAAACCCGAGATGTCAGGAATGGGATTTGTCAAGTCCTATGGTACCACTACTTACTACCGAGCGGCGTAGCTAATGTTAATGAACGTATATACGTCTCGTTTGTGCAAAACAAATGTTATAGCAATTGTATACATGTCATATGAAAACAATGTACTAAGTATGCTAAGTTAACATACAAAGCAGATAAGTTATGTAAATCAATGTAATGTAAAACAATGTACTAAGTATGCACACAATGGACATACATAGCATGAAATGTAATGTAAAACGATGTACTAAGTATGCACACAATGGGCATACATAGCATAAAATGTAATGAAATCATGTACTATAATGTACTAATGAACATAACAAGCATATGATATGAAAGCATGAAAAGCACGAAAGTAACAAGTAGGCACATGTGTTTCACCCCAAAACGTTTGGAAAATAGTAAAAGAGGGGTCTATGTACTCACTTGAGATTGCTTAGAAGTCCTTGAGTAACAACCAAACAATGCTAGAGATCACGGATATCAAACGACACATAATATAGGTAACTACATTAATAAACCGGACCTAAATCGGAAGATCGGATAGAATGAGGGCTCGTAAACCAAATGAGTATGAGAACTCATGTAATATGGTTTAACAAAGCCTACATACTAAAATGAAACCTAACCTAAGTGCTTACAACCCATTACGACCCGTTTAGGTAGCTTATGGTACTTTAACGCGTCGTTCGCGTGAAACGCGTTCGAAACGCCTAACTAGCCCTATGATAAGTAAAATATGCCTTAACATGTCTAATATTGTTACCAATTCAGTTTAGATACCAAAAGTTATGTTACATATGCTTAAAATGAATTTTGGCGTTAAAAGGGCATTTTGGTAATTTACCTAAGGCATATATACTACCTATCATACAACTACTCAAACGATGTGACCATAAGGTCACTTAATGTGTTTGGTTGGATCCTAATGATCGACCAAACGGGTCGGGTTCGAAAGTATAAGAGATTGTTTAGATCGCTTGCCTTTACGACCCTATATAAGCACTAAACTAAAAGTGACGAGCTAAGCATGTTAAAACATGCTTAACTAAGTTAGAAAATAAGTTTGGTATCAAAACAAATGGTTTTGATACCCACAAGTGGTTTGGTTATAAAATACGCAAGAATACGTATTCTGGCCGATACTACGACTCGTCACTGAGCCTAGATAACGTGGTAATCAGTAGGTATAGTCACTAGGGACTATAAGCATCGTGATTACGCTCACGTTACGAAGTTCAAACGAACTTCGCGTTGACCATAACTTGTCAACGCCGAAAGTCAAACATAGTTTGACTTTCGGACTCGAAAAGCAATAAAAGAACGAAGGAACACTTACAAAGGGTCCCCGCAAGTTAATCTCGATCCAAATAACTCAAGTATGAAGCAAGGGCTTCAACTTAGAGCACTTTTGATCAGATTTGTGAGGAATGAGGTGAAAATGTGGTGGGTATTTATAGGATTAGGACCACCGTTAGGATCGTTTCTTGAATAACGTGCCTTGATCACATCCCTACACTTGTTGGTATGTTATGGAACCCAAATTGGCCCCCACCATCAGAGATCAACACTTGGAAAGGAGTTTTGAGTGTACGACAGCTGTTAACTGGCTATTTAAACAATTAATCTGATCTGGGAGGGCCTCCTGGCCCGCGTAAGGTATGGCCAAACCTTACGCGCCCCGCCTAAGCACCCTGATCAGAAACCATCTTTTAAAAATGACAGTTTTGGTCCCTGTTGATGTATAAGCTCATTTCCGATACGTTTAAGGCCCGTTAAGCCAATGTTAAGGCCCTAAAATGATGAAAATACATTGTGGACATGAAACATGCTAAAAAATATGCCGGGTGTTGGTTCGTTTGGTCGTACGATCGCGATGTTCGCTTAATTACGACAGAATGCGCATAAGCGTGAAAAACGACCCAAATTGCGTGATGAATGGATTTTTCTCATGCCAAACACTAATATAAAATATTTTAGTGCTTACATAAATTTTTGGATGTCCGGATGTATTCAGAACGTAAGTTATGCGCGAAAATGCAAACTTGTGCACTTTTTGACGCTTTTAGTCCCTGAATGACCCAAAAGTTTATTTTGGCACACCGAACCCATCAAAGCCTATTTCTAAGCTATGTAAAGGATATTTATGGTATGTTTAACTTATGGTCATGTTCCAGAATGTCTGTTACAGTTCAAATTGGCATACTTTCGCAGTTTGTCAATTTTAGTCCCTGTAGGCGAGTTAACTTGTTTTTGCCATATCAAAGCCTTCAAAACTTATTTCTAAGTTATGTAATGGTTATTTAAGGTATGTTAAGTATATGTTGATGTTCCGGAGTATTTTTCGCATTAAACTGATTACGTTTACGCACCAGTTTGCGTATAACTCTCCAGAAAGCGATATAGAGTTTGAAATTGAACAAAAGTCAAAACCTGAAAAATGTCAAACACAACCAAACAAACATTGGGATCAAATAACTTTGTTTTATTGATAACTAAATTGTTCACAATGATTTCAGACACAGATGTTTCACAGTATACCTCTCTCATCACAATATTCTTCCATCTTGTTGTTCTTGAACTCAGTACCGTTGTCACACCTGATTCTTCTGATTCGGGTTTGGTACAAGTTTTCAATTTTTCTGAACAACGCCATCAAGCTTTCAAATGTCTCATACTTTGTCTTCAGAAAAGATACCCATGAAAGTCTTGAGTAATCATCTGTGACCACTAGACAGTAGAGATCACCGGTTATACTTTTGACATTCACTGGACCAAAAAGATCCATATGAAGTCTCTCTAACGGTCTTGAAACTGAATTGACTTTCTTTTGAGGATGGGATTTCTTCTTTTGCTTGCCTTTGACGCAACTAATGCACTCTCCTTCCAGATGAAAACCTTTCACATGAACACCAGTAACTAAGTCATTATGCACCAGGTGATTCATTTTCCTCAGGTGAATATGCCCCATCTTTCGATGCCATAACTTTGACTCTTTTTCTGTTGCTTTTGACATAAAACAGTGAGCCTGACCCGTGGTAGTAGTTGCTACACTCATGTCTAATACATATAGATCATTCACTCTGGGCGCTCTCATGATCACCCATTCTTCAGGAACAACAAATCCTGGTTTCAAGATCAAACATTCTTTGTCTGTAAAGTGCGTTGTGTACATGCGATCACAAATCTGAGATATGCTCAGAAGATTGTTTTCAAGCTCGGCGATGTAGTTTACTCTTTCAAACGTGACAATTCCATTCGATAAGGTTCCTTCTCCAATTATTCGACCACCTTGATTGCCTGCAAAACCTACATACCCTCCATTAAACCCACGAACATCATACAATAGGGTTTTCTTCCCCGTCATGTGCCAAGAAGCTCCACTATCCATAATCCAACGTGAGACGGATCTTGGAAGCTCCTGCACATATCACAAACACTTAGTGAGATTTTGATGCCACCCAAGCCTCTTTCGACTCAGGTAACTAGACTTTAAGGTGAGATTTTATAGTGTAAAGTGGTGGAAAATTTTTATCATTCATCTTTAAGCTCTCTGCAGACCCAACCTCAACCTCTTTATACAAGAAGAATTCGTCTTTTTGAGGTTGACCAGATGGTTGGTCTTTCTTCGAAACAACCTTTTCTCAGAAGTAACAGACTCTTGTTTTTCAAGTTTCTCATAGTAATCCACAGGTACATACATCTTCTAAGTTGAAGATGATGTTTTTGTAGTCTCAGACACCTTTGGTTTTGAAGAACTTGATTCTTTTTCAACTGATTTTGGTTTCCATGCTTGTTGAGACGATGCAACCCGTTTGTAAAACTTGTCATTTTTAGTTACCATATTCTTAACAGGTTCAGTTTTGATCTTGGTGTTGTCTTTTTTCAAAACCTTTTTCTCAACAACCATTGGTGCTTTGCCTTTTGTATCAGCTTTCTTTTTCTGACTCTCAGCAACTTCAGTCTTAGGCTTGAAGTTGGTGCACTTTCGTGCAATATGTCTAACTTTGTTGCACTTAAAGCATGTTCGGGTGTCAACTACCTGACTTGTGCCTTCAGACTGAGGCTGTGAGCCCTTCTTCTCAAAGAAATCTTTGTTTGATTTTGAAAATATATCAGACTCTTCTTCAGAAAGTGAACTTGAACTCGATACAAATATTTTCTTCTCAACAAACTTTTTATTTTGAAAATTTTTCCTTTGAAAATTCTTACCACCCTTATAAGCACCCGACCATCTGTTTTGATAATTGTTAGAAAAACGTGGCGGTACAACAGGTTTTTTATAGTAAGCTTTATCTTTTTCAAAATTCAGTTGCCTTTTCGCATTTCTCAAACCTTCAATTTCAGACACATCAATTTCAATCAACTTGAACACATTTCTCAATTTACCAACATTCACATTCTCTATAGGAAAATCACGATCCGAATACAACTTATCAGATCCAGCCATCTTGTACATCACAATACTCGGTTCATCACCTAAGTTGTTTTTGGATTTTAATTTTGGAATATACTTGTCCAAAAAGCATTCATCATCCTCAGTAGTGTCACTTTCAGATTTCAAAACACTTTCAACCACACTTTTAGCAACTTCAGATTGGACATTTCCTTCATCGGATGACGAAGTGAATGTGATATCAATTGTGTCTGGAAGTTTCACTTCATTTTCATCTTCATCATTAACCAACCGTGAATTTTTCTTTGTATAATTGTTTAGAACAGGTGGTGGAACCTGATGAAATCCAATCCCAGTTCCATCTGAATAAATGTCTTCGCCAGCTTTGTTCTTCCCAATTGGTTTAGGAACAATATGTTGAAGAACAAAACTTGCGGAGCTGTAAGTGTTCAGTTTCAACTGGATACGTTCATTTTCGATTTTAACTTCTTGTAACTGAAGCTTCAACTTAGCAATTTCATCCAGTTGTTGGTTGATTAACTATTCTTTAACCCTAAGAACTCCTTTTAATTGCACATTTTCTGTACAAGTCTTACCATTTCTTTCATCAGAATCTTTTACCGTTCGTTTCAATTTGTCAAAATTTTCTGAGAGTTGACGATTTTCATGAATTAGCTTTTCATTTTCTTTCCTAATTCTTTCTACTTCAATTTTATCATTGTCAATTTTCTCAGTTAAATTTTTAACATGATCATTTGAAGATTTTAGCATTATACTACGGTCAAGAATCTGATCTTCAACCTTTCTGACTCTTGCTGTCAGATCATCAACTTTCTTACCACTGAGGTAAGTGAGTGTACTACAAAACTTTCAGTTTTTCATGCAATTTTTGCAGTCACTGTCACCTTTGACTTTCTTACCTGACTCACTTGTTGACGTATTTAGACTGACCTTGCTTTTAGACTCAGTTTCAGACTTAGAGTCTACCTCAAGCTCCTTTGCAGCAAGCACCTTATCAGCCATCTTCCTCAAGTTTTCAGCGGTAAATTCTTGTGAAGTATCAATAATCCCATCATCAATCTTCTTAGGTTGCGACTCTTTCTCTTTCTCTTTCTCTTTTTATTCTTCACCTCCCCACCATTCTCTTTGTCTTGCTTCTTCTTCTTCAGCAAATTGCTCAATGAGAGCTTCCTCACTAAGAGACTTTGGATCAACAACAATGTTTCCTTCAGGATCAAGATAACATTCTCTATCAGCATCCCATCTCTTTGCTCTCTTAGCTTCGTAAAATATCTTAGATAATCTGGTCAGCCTGAATTGAGCTTTCTGCTTTCTACTTTTGTATTTTTCTTCTTCATTTCTTGTGTCTTTGAAGGGAATAATCTTTTCTGCTACGAAAGCATAGCCCACTGCATCTTCCTCTGGTAGTAGTTCACTCCAATCGAAACCCTCATCGTCATGAATAACAGCAAGTGCTCTGGATTTTTCTTTGGAGTTATCTTCTATTTGTTTCATTCTGGGCGGTTTAGATTTGTTCTGATGATAAATTGCTCTCTTGTAGTAATCCTCATGAAATGGATTTGTAATATCATCGGTGTAAGCGTTTCGGCACTCACGCTTAAAATGACCTTTCTGTTTACACTTGAAACATGTGACTTTTGACTTGTCAAAGCCTAATTTGGTAGAAGGTCCACCAATTGACTGTCTTCCAGTAATTTCCATAAAACGTTGTGCTCTTCGGACTGCACTGGCCATACACCAACTGATGTCGATCAGCTCCATCTCTTCAGGATCTATCTGTTCATAGTCCTCCTTAGTTAAGTTGGTGTTTCCAATATTGCCCGCCACGAGGCTCTCGTACGATTCTAGCACAGACGCTAAGAACACCATCTGCTGTTTTGCGGACTCTTCACTGAAATTTTGACCATTCTTCAAATCCACTGCAATGTTGCATTGAAATACATTCTTTGAAGCAGTTTGATTTTGAGCAGTCGATGAAAATCCACTATGAAAACCATTGTGAGGAGTTTCTTGATTCACAGTATTTGAACTCTCTGCAGAAAATTATGTTCTTGGAGACCCAGTCTTTGGTAAATTTCCTCTGTAGTACAACTCCACATTCTGCTGATAAGATGAGTTGTTGACTTTGCTAGATTTCTTGATCTCTAACTCGTGACTCTCCAGTCTTTCGATAAGCAGATCCACTGTTAACTCTTCTGACTTGATTGTATTCTTCAGCATTAACGCAAAGTTCTGCCAATCTTGTTCATTCGGCAGCGAGTCGAACAGTTTGTCAACCAACTCTTCTTGAGTATATACAATTTTGTGTCTTGCAAGCTCCATCTTTAAATGTCCAAATCTCTCGATCATCTTAGATACAGATTCATTTTTCAGACAACTAAACAAATCAAATTCTTTTCTTAACAGTTTCTTTTTGTTCTTAACTATTTCTACACTGCCCACACATTTTACCCTCAGTTTCTCCTAAAGATCTGTCGAATTTTCATATTCAATCAACGATATTATATCATCTCTTACGGACTGATGAATCAAAGCGATGCATTTTTGTTCAGCAACATATCTTTCTATATCTTCAGTATCTGTCAAATTTCGAACATCATTTCCTCCCGAACTGTAACCATTCTTTAAACTCTTCCAGCTCTGGTATGCAAACGCTTGAAGCCACTCGTCAAACCTTGTAGCCCACCGGTTGTAATCTTCGATCGCCATCAGTTGGGAGGTTTGTTGTATGTCCCGTACACACTTTCTACACTCATCGTATCGGAAAGAATCTTCTTTGCACTCGGTGTTGGTGTAGTTTTAGTTGTGTTATTTGTTGTGCCATCTCCCGAACCACTGGTATAAGCAAACACATCACAGAACGGATTCATGAACAAATCATCCATCTTTCAAGTACAAGCGAAATTAGCTGTTCAAACGAAATACTGCTTCACACGGAATAACAATTCAAATGAGATTACCCCTTTCAAAAGAAATCAAGGTTTTCAAACGGAATTACCAAACAGAATTAAGTCACTTTCTAACGGAATTAGTGACTTTCAAACGGAATAAGTGATTTCGTTTGAAATCAACAGCAGTTTCAAACGGAATTAGTCACAAAAGCTAATTTCGTTTGAAATTACACGTGCAAATTCAAGCGGAATTAAGATGACGTCATTTTGTTCGAACAGTTTTTCAAGCGGAATTAGCAATTTTATCCAATTTAGATCGAATTTTAGTCCAATTCTTTCAAGGATTAGTTAACACTAAGTTTCGCTTATTATATGTGAAAATCAGGCCATTTTGTCCGTTCAATCTTGTTCAAATCAGAAAAGAAAGAGTAGAAGTGATAGAATCCGATGAAATCAAGCTGAATTGGTATGAACTCCACGTCCTGAGCTCTGATACCACTTGTTGGATCGTCATGTGACCCTAACGAGTCAATCTGAGTAGTTCATCATCAAAAACAAAGGCGGAATCAATGTAATTGATGTAATACAGCTTGTTCCTTTCTAATTATCTTCTTATTGATTGATTCTGAGCTTTTACAAGTTCAAATGACACACGGACAGCACCTCGGCTCTGAATCACACCAACTAATTCCGTTTCAAATGACAAGTCAGATCAGGTATATATAGGCATCTAATTCCGCTTGAAACCGACTCAAACGAAATTACCGGTTCAAATGGAATTACCTAATTCCGTGCAGAATTAGTTAATCTCGCTTGAAACTCTAATTCCATTTGAAATGTCATCAAGCACCTTTTGTCACACCCCCAAAATCCACATGCGGAGTATCACCGCTTGGAGGCGTGACTGACCAGGATCAAACCACTAATCATATTGAACAAGTAAATAATTAAATGTAAAAGTCCAACCAACACGATTAGTATCCAAAACAAACATAGTTAAGTTATGAGCGGAAGCAAAATGTTCAAAACCAAATCAAAAGTTTAATTATCAAATGTTTAACATGGCACACAGCTGTCCATGTCCCACAACGGCTCTTCCTTGTGCAAGCTCCAGCTAAGTACCTATAGACCTGCAAAGCATGTAGTAACGAGTCAACAACAAGTTGAGTGAGTTCACGTTTGGTTGTCCAGTTTATAGTTGTTCCGAAAACCCAGTTTGCTCTTTACCAGCTATCCAGCCGTGGGGGTTACCCCATAGTTCGAAAAAACGTTTATTAGTTACCCGTTCTTACGTTGGCTATTCCAGCCCGGCTCTATGGCCGTGGGGGCTACCCCATGTTTAATTCACCAGACTCGTTACCATATCGACTACTAACGTTCGTCATGTTTAAGTGCCCTAACGTCTGTGTCTATCATCACTGACGTGCCATAGTCCATTAGTCCACGCCCGTCCTCTGCGGCACGGTGTGAGGTTTGTTAAACCTAATAGCGCTATTTAACTAATGACCTGTTCGCCATTGGCCTCGGCGATTAAGTCGATATAAAAGGAGGGACTTCGTTGATAGAGTTCTAGTCTAGTATAGTTAAATCCGTCTCATACTGGACGAGGAATCTACGTTCCTGAATACGTCTCAACAGGACGAGGAATCTACGTTCCTGATTACGTCTCAACAGGACGAGGAATCTATATTCCTTAACCCATTCCCAACCCCTGGGAATCCCATGCTTTGTAAAGAAGTGTGAACTCACCTTGGTTTGCTCGGCAGATTACACAGAAAGGTCAAGTCTAGCAGCTAGTGGTCAACCACGTCCGAAGACCGTAGGGGAGTGTGTGCTAGAACGATATGCAAAACACTTCAAGCAAGAATGAGGGCTTCGACAACAGGCTGCCGCTTAGTTGTGAGGATAATAGGAGTATTAGGGTTTTGTGCCTTGTATGCGTTTAGAAAATTATGGGGTAACATCAGTATGCAATTCGTATATCATATGTTATGCATATGGGCTCGGTTTGGGCTTTGAGTGGTGTGGGCCAAGTAGAGTAATGTGAGGTGTGGTCTCGGCCCAAGTGTTTTAAATAATCCCGTGACCCAATTAGTTGGTTTCTTAAATTAACTAGATTACACATATCAATCACAATACGATTTAACATATTACAAACGTGTACAGTTGTGAAACAAACAAGTGGTGTAAACAACCAACTTAATTTGTCACACCCCGACCACGTATAACATACAAGACGTGGCAGAAAACGTCGGGGAGTGTTGTAACAGAATTAATTGTTTCATAACCATGGCATTCAAAGTTGCATTTTATTTATAAACACAAGAGTTTCATTGTTTTAAACAGGAATCAAAGAGTTTTTAACATAATTAAACATAGTCTATCTTCGTTTTAAATCTCTAAGGCACAGGTCCGCCCTAGTGTCATGATCGTCATCCTACGGAAAAGCTCCTGAAAACACATGTGAAAATAGGTACGTCAGCATAAAAATGCCTGTGAGATACATAGGTTTGTGAAAATAGGATTCATGACTTAAGTTTAAGAAAATGTTTAGTCATGAACCTTGTAAATTGTTTTGTCTTGTAAATCATTTGAAAAACGATAAGATCAGATGATATGTACAAATAAGATCATAAAGTATGGTTAAATAAATAACCAATTAAAATGAGTTTGTATAAGATAAGTTGTTTTGTAAAACAATGTCTTGTGAAAAGTATATTATTTGTATAAAATGTCATATGTCCAAATTGAAATGATTTAAATAACGCTACAATAGGTAATACCATACAAACACTTATATATAGGAAGTACTAGCGGCGTATCCACCATGCTTGTATCATATTACACATGCCTCGTTACTTAAATCACTTAAACAAACCACCAATGTATAAAGTCTATGTTTAAACCAATAGTCAAAAGTCCTTGTATAAACCATGTCAAATGTTTATAAGTCCAAACGTAGTCAAGTAATGTGTAACAAATGTTATGTATTATAAGTAAAGTATTGTCACATAATCCAAATGTAGAAATGTACAAAACAAAGTAATTTGAATATATCAAAAAGTTATGTTTCGCAAAGTAATACATGTTACATTGATACAAACATTTATGTGGTAAGTTAACGCATACATTCAAGCCTTAAGACAGTCGGATAACCCTTTCAGTCAAGGTTATCAAAAGAAATGTTTTCGGATTCAGTCATTCCTTACATCTAAACAAACCCGGGATGTCAGGAATGGGATTTGTCAAGTCCTATGGTACCAGTACTTACTACCGAGCGGCGTAGCTAATGTTAATGAACGTATAATAGTCTCGTTTGTGCAAACCAAATGTCATAGCAAAAGTGAACATGTTATATGAAAACAATGAACTAAGTATGCTAAGTTAACATACAAAGCAGAAAAGTCATGTAAATCAATGTGCTAGCATGCTATCAGTTAACATACATAGCAGAAATGTAATGTAAAATAATGTACTAAGTATGCACACAATGGACATAAATAGCATGAAATGTAATGAAATCATGTACTAATATGTACTAACAAACATAGCAGGTATATGATGTGAAAACAGGAAAGCACGAAAGTAACAAGTAGGCACATGTGTTCCACCCCAAAACAGTTTGTAAAACAGTAAAAGAGGGGTTCTATGTACTCACTTGAGATTGCTCAGAAGTCCTAAGATAACCACCAAGCAATGCTAGAGATCTCGGAATATCAAACGGCACCTAATATAGGTAACTACATTAATAAACCGGACCTAAATCGGAAGATCGGATAGAATGAGGGTTCGTAAACCAAATGAGTATGGGAACTCATGTAGTATGGTTTAACAAAGCCTACATACTAAATGAAACCTAACCTAAGTGCTTGTGACCCATTACGACCCGTTTAGGTAGCTTATGCTACTTTAACGCGTCGTTCGCGTGAAACGCGTTCGGACCGCCTAACTAGTCCTATGACAAGTAATATATGCCTTAACATGACTAATATGGTTGACAAATCAGTTTAGATGTCAAAAGTTATGTTACATATGTTTAAAATGAATTTTGGCATCATAGGGGTATTTTGGTAATTTACCTAAGGCATATAAACTACCTATCAAACAACTACTTAAACGTAGCGACCATAAGGTATAACCTCAGAGGGTTATTCCCTATATACTATGGTCACCTAATGTATTTGGTCGGATCCTAATGATCGACCAAATGGGTCGGGTTCGAAAGTATAAGCGATTGTTTAGATCGCTTACCTTACGACCCTATACAAGCACAACTAAAAGTGACGAGCTAAGCATGTTAAAACATGCTTAACTAAGTTTAGAAAACAGGTTTGGTATAAAAAAAACGGTTTTGATACCCATAAGTAGTTTGGTTACAAAATACGCAAGAATACGTATTCTGACCGAAACTACGACTCGTCACTGAGCCTAGATAACGTGGTAAGCAGTAGGTATAGTCACTAGGGACTATAACCATCGTGATCACGCTCACATTATGAAGTTCAAACGAACTTCGCATCGACCATAAACTGGTCAATGCAGAAAGTCAAACAAAGTTTGACTTTCGGACTCGAAAGCGATAAAAGAACGAAAGAATACTTACGAAAGGTCCCCGAATGCTAATCTAGATCCAAATAACTCAGGTATGAAACAATGGTTTCAACTTAGAGTCTTTTAGATCAGATTCTAGTGAGGAATGAGTGAAAATGGGTTGGGTATTTATAGTAAACCCATAACCGTTAGGATCGTTTCTTGGAAAAGGGGGCACGATCTAGGCCGTACACTTGTCAAAATGTTGTGGTAACTAATTTTGGCCACCATAGGAGATTAACATGTGGCACTTGACCTTTGGGAAGTGTTAGGGGCTGCTAACTTATGTTTAAAATGGCTTTTTGCTGCATTTATTTATTTATTTATTTTTTTATATATTTTTTTTTTGCAGTTTTGGTTCCTGAGCGCGTATCGTCGTGTTTTGGCACTTATAACACCCGTCAAGCCCATTTTTAAGCTTCACAAGGATGTTAAAGTATAGGGAACATGAAACATGCTCAAAAATATGCCGGATGTCAGTTCGTTTAGCCGTACAATCGCGTTGTTCGGTTAATTACGACGGAATGCGCATAAGCGTGAAAAACGATCCAAATTGCGTGACGAATGGATTTTTCTCATGCCAAACACTAAACTAAAATATTTTAGTGCTTACATAAATTTTTGGATGTCCGGATGTATTCAGACCGTAAGTTATGCGCGAAAATGCAAACTTGTGCATTTTTTTTTGACACTTTTAGTCCTTGAATGACCCAAAAGTTTATTTTAGCACACCGAACACCTCAAAGCCTATTTCTAAGCTATGTAAAGGATATTTAAGGTGTTTTTAACTTATGGTCATGTTCCGGAATGTCTGTTACAGTTCAAATTGGCATACTTTCGTAGTTTGTCAAGTTTAGTCCCTTTAAGCGAATTAACTTGTTTTTGCCATACCAAAGCCTTCAAAACTTATTTCTAAGTTATGTAAAGGTTATTTAAGGTATGTTAAGTATATGATGATGTTCCGGAGTATTTTTCGCGTTAAACTGGTTACGTTTACGCACCAGTTTGCGTATAACTCTCTAGAAAGCGATATAGAGTTTGAAATTGAATAAAAGTCAAAACATGAAAAATGTAAAACACAACCAAACAAACATTGGGATCAAATAACATTGTTTTATTGATAATAGAACTGTTCAAAATGATTACAAGCACAGATGTTACAGTCTCCCCTACTTGTGGAAATTTCGTCCCGAAATTTATTTAGAGGAAACTCGTGGGAAAAGATTCGGATAATTCGCCTAAATTTGGTCTTCGCGTTCCCAAGTAAACTCGGGTCCACGTTTAGCTTCCCAGCGAACTTTGACCAAAGGAATGCGCTTGCGTTTAAGCCACTTGACTTCACGTTCCATGATCTCCACAGGTTTCTCAACAAATTTCAGTGTTTTGCCAACACGAATTTCGTCAAGTGGTATGTGGAGGTTCTCATCAGCTAAACACCTCTTGAGATTGGACACGTGAAAAGTTGGATGAACATTTCCAAGTTCAGGAGGTAACTCAAGTCTGTAGGCTACCTTTCCGATTCTTTCGACGATCTTGAATGGTCCAACGTATCTAGGTGCAAGTTTTCCTTTCTTTCCAAATATGATCACACCTTTCCAAGGTGAGACCTTAAGTAATACTCGATCACCGACTTGAAATTCTAAGGCCTTGCGTTCTGGGTCCGCGTAACTCTTCTGACGGCTTCTAGCTGTCTGAAGGTTATCACAAACTTTCTTGATCTTGTCAGTAGTTTCTAAAATGAGGGCAGGTCCAGTAAGTTGAGCCTCGCCGATCTCATTCCAGCAGACTGGTGAACGACATTTTCGACAATAGAGAGCCTCGAAAGGAGCCATTTTGATGCTGGTGTGATAACTGTTGTTGTAGGAGAATTCAATCAACTTAAGATGTGAATCCCAACTACCACCAAAATCGATCACACAAGCTCTAAGCATATCCTCCAGAGTCTGGATTGTTCTCTCAGATTGACTATCCGTTTGCGGATGATAAGCTGTTCTCAGATTAAGTTGGGTCCCTATAGCAGATTGCATGGTTCTCCAAAAATGAGAAGTGAAACGAGCATCTCTGTCAGAAATGATGTTTAAAGGAACACCATGTCGAGCCACAATTTCATCCACATAGATTTGTGCAAGTCTGTCAGCAGGAAAATCCTCGCGGATTGGCAAGAAATGTGCTGACTTAGTAAGACGATCAACAACTACCCAGATGGCATCATGACCTTTCTTTGTGCGCGGAAGTTTAGTAACAAGATCCATAGTAATGTTTTCCCATTTCTAAACTGGGATCTCTGGTTGCTCCAATAAACCAGAAGGACGCTGGTGTTCAGCCTTAACCTTAAGACAAGTAAGGCATTTTGATACGTATAAGGCAATGTCTTTCTTCATACCAGGCCACCAATAATGAATACGAAGATCCTTATACATCTTATCTGAGCCCGGATGAACAGAATAGCGAGACTTATGGGCTTCATCCATAAGTAAGGTGCGAAGGTTATCTAGGCTTGGGACCCACAAGCGGTCCATGAAGTAGTACGATCCATTGTCTTTCAGTTCAAGAGCAGGTGTTATGTGATAGGGAAATTCCTTATCCATTAAACCTTGTGAAACACAAGATTGTTGAGCCTGATAAATGCGTGCTTGGATATCGGATTTGAGCTTGAATAACAGATTGAACACGTACACAATGAAGCTTAGTACGTTCCTTACGACTCAATGCATCAGCTACGACATTCGCCTTACCAGGATGGTAGCGAATTTCGCAGTCATACTCGTTTAAAAGTTCAACCCAACGTCGTTGCCTCATGTTGAGTTCTTTCTGGTTGAAGATATGCTGAAGACTTTTATGGTCCGTGAAAACCACACATTTTGTACCGTACAAATAGTGTCTCCAGATCTTAAGAGCGAAGACAACTGCACCCAACTCAAGATCATGAGTGGTGTAGTTCTTCTCATGTATCTTCAACTGCCTTGATGCATATGCTATGACTTTGTTCCTTTGCATAAGAACACAGCCAAGACCCAGTTTAGATGCATCGCAATAAACGACGAAATCATCATTGCCCTCAGGCAAAGTTAGAACAGGCGCGTCGCAAAGCTTCTGCTTCAAGTTTTGAAAAGCTTCCTCTTGTTTGAATCCCCACTCAAAGGGCTTGTTCTTCTGAGTTAGAGCAGTTAGAGGAACTGCAATCCTTGAGAAGTTCTCAATGAAGCGGCGATAATAACCCGCTAGACCAAGAAAAGAACGAACTTCAGTAGGAGTAGTAGGCATATCCCAATCCTTGATCGCACTGATCTTAGAGGGATCTACATGAATACCTTGTTCGTTGATGATGTGTCCTAAAAATTGAACTTCTTTAAGCCAGAATTCACACTTGGAGAATTTGGCGAAAAGTTGCTCTTTCTTTAGGAGTTCCAAAGTAAGACGAAGATGTTGCTCGTGATCAGCTCGCGTCTTAGAATAAATCAAGATGTCGTCAATAAAAACAATGACGAACTGATCCAAATAAGGTTTGCAGACCCTATTCATTAAGTCCATGAAAACAGCGGGAGCATTAGTCAAACCGAATGGCATGACTGTGAATTCATAATGCCCATAACGAGTGCGGAATGCTGTCTTGGGAATATCTTCTTCATGCACCCGAAGTTGATGATATCCGGAACGTAGATCAATCTTCGAAAAATAAGAAGCGCCCCGTAATTGATCAAAGAGATCGTCTATGCACGTTAGGGGATATCAATTTTTTATAGTAAGCTTGTTAAGCTCACGATAATCGATACACATCCTAAAGGATCCATCCTTCTTCTTGACAAAAAGAATGGGAGCACCCCAGGGTGAAAAGCTAGGACGGATAAAGCCTTTGTCAGAAAGCTCCTGAAGCTGCTTAGACAACTCTTGCATCTCTGACGGTGCAAGACGATATGGAGCTCTGGCAATGGGATTTGCACCAGGTACGAGATCAATGCGGAACAAGACTTGGCGTGCTGGAGGTAGACCAGGTAACTCTTCAGGGAAAACTTCAGAATAATCCCGAACGACAGGAATATCTGAAATAGACTTACCCTTGCCTTTATCTGCTGTAACATGTGCTAAGAAAGCCACATAGTTCTTCCGCAGATACTTCCGAGCTTTAAAACAAGACATGAGTTTGAGACCACCGGCAGGTTTCTCACCTTGAACCTGTAGGATCTCGCCTGTCGAAAGCGGCACACGAACAATCTTCTCAGAACAAACTATCTCTGCGCGATGCTTAGATAACCAATCCATACCCACTATGACGTCGAAGCTTCCAAGTTGCATAGGCGTGAGGTCGATTGGAAAAAGATGATCGATAAGATTCAACTGGCAGTTGCGAAGAATAGAATCAAGAACAATGGGTTCACCACTAGCAACTTCTACTGTTAAAGGTTTACCTAGTTTCGTTCTAGACACGCGAAGCATAGGCTCAAAAGACAATGACACAAAACTCTTGTCGGCACCAGAATCGAAAAGAACAGATGCAGGCTGATTGTTAATAAAGAACGTACCGTTCACCACGTTATCATCCGCATGCGCCTCTTGGGCATTCAAGTTAAAAGCTCGTCCTCGAGCCTGAGCCTGATTCGGGTTCGCATTCGGATTATGGTTGGCTAGCCTTGGGCACCGGTTCCTATAGTGGGTCAGATCCCCACAATTGTAGCATGAACCAGGAGGAAAATGAGGTCGTGCAACTTGACCTTGTTGCTGAGCAAGAGGCTGAGCAACTTGTTGGGCTTGGTTCTGAACTGCCTGGTTCTGGTTAACAGGAATGCGGCAAGCGGCAGTAAGATGACCAGATCTTCCGCAGTTGGTGCACTGACGACACTGGAGGTGTGGTTGATGATGGCCGTTACACCTATTGCACAAAGGTGCATTGCCAAGATAAGGCTTCTTGGCTAGTGGTTGCGCAGGCTGATTTGGTGCAGCTTGAGCCTGTGCAGTAACAGCATAGTTTTGGGAAGCCTTCCGCTTCCTAGACCCTCCAGAATTCTTTCCCTTCTTGTTTTGACCTTTCTTGCTACCTTCCTTATCAGACACCTGCTTCTTACCCTTGTCACCCTTTTTATGCAGCTTTCCCTTACGAACCTGCGACTCAGTCAATGTCGCTGATAACTCGATCGCCTGACGTAGTGTGGCAGGGTTACTACCAGTAATGATGTCTTGCACTGAGTCAGGTAGGCCGTCGATGTACCTTTCGATAGCCTTGTCGAGTGGGGTAACCATAGTCGGGCAAAGCAGACTCAACTCCTCAAACCTATCAGTATACGCCCGATGCTCACCACTATCTTGCTTCAAATCCTCAAACTCTTTCTCCAACGCTCGCTGTTCATGACGAGGACAGAATTCCCTCATCATAGGGGCCCTAAGTTCAGCCCAAGTTTGCGCTAGAGCAACTTCTGCACCCCGATCTCTCATAACCCCATTCCACCATGTGAGAGCCCTCTTCTGAAACACGCTCGAAGAAAACTCGACCTTGCGATTATTCGGACACTGCACGTGGCGGAAAGTATTCTCAATGCTCTCAAACCATTGAAGAAGCCCAGTCGCTCCTTCAGAACCACTAAACTTGAGTGGTTTAGCCGAGCTAAAGTCCTTGTATTTGCATGGAGCATTGTTGTTGTTGTTGGCTGCGTGCCATTGAGCAAAGAGATTTGGGAACTGAGCAGCCATCTGCTCCGAAATGATTTCTGCCAGTTCGGCAGTTGCTATATGGTGTTCGCGTCGAGGAGGCATTCTATAAGTGAACACTCATCCCAAGAATTCCCAGGTAAGCACAACTGGTCTCGCGTCTGATGAGATGTATACGAAGTGCTTGCCTAGACAGAAAACCCAGAATACAGGCATTCACTCTTCCAGTTTGCACGTGTTCACATTATTTAAAACCCAAAACGTTGACGAGATTTTGAAAATTTGAAGGCACAAGGCCAAAAATTTAGTCAAACTGGAAAGGTTCAAAACCTTACAAAAGAGGGTTCAAAACCTTGTAATAAATCATCCAAAAACAGATGATTGTTTTTCAAAAAACGTTTCGAAAAATTTGGTTTCTTGTTTTGATAATCACCTAAGGATAGGCGATGTACATGTTTTAAAATCTAAACACAAGACAACTTGTGTTAGGGTCCTAGAAAGGTTATAGTTTAGGTCAAAGCATTACTAATAACCTAATTCCCTATAACCATTGGCTCTGATACCAACTCTTCTGTCACACCCCGACCACGTATAACATACAAGACGTGGCGGAAAACGTCGGGGAGTGTTGTAACAGAATTAATTGTTTCATAACCATGGCATTCAAAGTTGTATTTTATTTATAAACACAAGAGTTTCATTGTTTTAAACAGGAATCAAAGAGTTTTTAACATAATTAAACATAGTCTATCTTCGTTTTAAATCTCTAAGGCACAGGTCCGCCCTAGTGTCATGATCGTCATCCTACGGAAAAGCTCCAGAAAACACATGTGAAAATAGGTACGTCAGCATAAAAATGCCTGTGAGATACATAGGTTTGTGAAAATAGGATTCATGACTTAAGTTTAAGAAAATGTTTAGTCATGAACCTTGTAAATTGTTTTGTCTTGTAAATCATTTGAAAAACGATAAGATCAGATGATATGTACAAATAAGATCATAAAGTATGGTTAAATAAATAACCAATTAAAATGAGTTTGTATAAGATAAGTTGTTTTGTAAAACAATGTCTTGTGAAAAGTATATTATTTGTATAAAATGTCATATGTCCAAATTGAAATGATTTAAATAACGCTACAATAGGTAATACCATACAAACACTTATATATAGGAAGTACTAGCGGTGTATCCACCATGCTTGTATCATATTACACATGCCTCGTTACTTAAATCACTTAAACAAACCACCAATGTATAAAGTCTATGTTTAAACCAATAGTCAAAAGTCCTTGTATAAACCATGTCAAATGTTTATTAGTCCAAACGTAGTCAAGTAATGTGTAACAAATGTTATGTATTATAAGTAAAGTATTGTCACATAATCCAAATGTAGAAATGTACAAAACAAAGTAATTTGAATATATCAAAAAGTTATGTTTCGCAAAGTAATACATGTTACATTGATACAAACATTTATGTGGTAAGTTAACGCATACATTCAAGCCTTGAGACAGTCGGATAACCCTTTCAGTCAAGGTTATCAAAAGAAATGTTTTCGGATTCAGTCATTCCTTACATCCACACAAACCCGGGATGTCAGGAATGGGATTTGTCAAGTCCTATGGTACCAGTACTTACTACCGAGCGGCGTAGCTAATGTTAATGAACGTATAATAGTCTCGTTTGTGCAAACCAAATGTCATAGCAAAAGTGAACATGTTATATGAAAACAATGAACTAAGTATGCTAAGTTAACATACAAAGCAGAAAAGTCATGTAAATCAATGTGCTAGCATGCTATCAGTTAACATACATAGCAGAAATGTAGTGTAAAATAATGTACTAAGTATGCACACAATGGACATAAATAGCATGAAATGTAATGAAATCATGTACTAATATGTACTAACAAACATAGCAGGTATATGATGTGAAAACAGGAAAGCACGAAAGTAACAAGTAGGCACATGTGTTCCACCCCAAAACAGTTTGGAAAACAGTAAAAGAGGGGTTCTATGTACTCACTTGAGATTGCTCAGAAGTCCTAAGATAACCACCAAGCAATGCTAGAGATCTCGGAATATCAAACGACACCTAATATAGGTAACTACATTAATAAACCGGACCTAAATCGGAAGATCGGATAGAATGAGGGTTCGTAAACCAAATGAGTATGGGAACTCATGTAGTATGGTTTAACAAAGCCTACATACTAAATGAAACCTAACCTAAGTGCTTGTGACCCATTACGACCCGTTTAGGTAGCTTATGCTACTTTAACGCGTCGTTCGCGTGAAATGCGTTCGGACCGCCTAACTAGTCCTATGACAAGTAATATAT
The DNA here is from genome assembly GCA_030545235.1 of Helianthus tuberosus. Taxonomy (NCBI): domain Eukaryota; kingdom Viridiplantae; phylum Streptophyta; class Magnoliopsida; order Asterales; family Asteraceae; genus Helianthus; species Helianthus tuberosus. Next base: position 195,006,973 of record CM060366.1, read on the forward strand.
GCCTTAACATGACTAATATGGTTGTCAAATCAGTTTAGATGTCAAAAGTTATGTTACATATGTTTAAAATGAATTATGGCATCATAGGGGTATTTTGGTAATTTACCTAAGGCATATAAACTACCTATCAAACAACTACTTAAACGTAGCGACCATAAGGTATAACCTCAGAGGGTTATTCCCTATATACTATGGTCACCTAATGTATTTGGTCGGATCCTAATGATCGACCAAATGGGTCGGGTTCGAAAGTATAAGCGATTGTTTAGATCGCTTACCTTACGACCCTATACAAGCACAACTAAAAGTGACGAGCTAAGCATGTTAAAACATGCTTAACTAAGTTTAGAAAACAGGTTTGGTATCAAAACAAACGGTTTTGCAACCCATAAGTAGTTTGGTTACAAAATACGCAAGAATACGTATTCTGACCGAAACTACGACTCGTCACTGAGCCTAGATAACGTGGTAATCAGTAGGTATAGTCACTAGGGACTATAACCATCGTGATCACACTCACGTTATGAAGTTCAAACGAACTTCGCATCGACCATAAACTGGTCAATGCAGAAAGTCAAACAAAGTTTGACTTTCGGACTCGAAAGCGATAAAAGAGCGAAAGAATACTTACGAAAGGTCCCCGAATGCTAATCTAGATCCAAATAACTCAGGTGTGGTCTCGGCCCAAGTGTGTTAAATAATCCCGCGACCCAATTAGTTGGTTTCTTAAATTAACTAGACTACACATATCAAACGTAACTAGACTACACATATCAATCACAATACGATTTAACATATTACAAACGTGTACAGTTGTGAAACAAACAAGTGGTGTAAACAACCAACTTAATTAACGTGCAATTAATGCGAAGATGGACATCTTGGAAACTTGAGTTGTCACACCTTTCAAGCAGAATTACCCTAAAATACTTGTTTTCTCGATTTCCGTGCCGTAATCTATACATGACTCGATACAAGACAAAGTTAACAGACATCTAATGCACCAACAATATCATTCATTGTATACAACGGAAGCATAAATCATTTGTTAAGTGTTTAGTAAACCAAGAGTACCATTGAGCTTGTATTGAGATTCCAAGTATCTCGACCCATGACTACTCCAGCATCCCAGACAACAAGTTCCAGAGATATGCACCTAAAGGCCTGCAAGGCATGTAATAACAAATCAACAACAAAGTTGTGCGAGTTCACAGTTGGGTGTTTGTTTTAGATTGTTTCAAAAACATAGTGTTTGTTTAGCTGGCTTACTTGCCGTGGGGGTTACCCCATAGTTGAAAATATGATTAACCAATTCCTTCTTTCCCAAACCAAAACCAGTGCGGGCTTCCCCATGTGAACCACTAGACCGTTACCATATCGACTACTGACAAAAGTAAGTTGTCCCCTATGTCAATGTCTATCATCATTGACTGTTTGCAATGATCCATTAGTACACGCCCGTCCGACCGGCACGGTGTGAGGTTTGTCAAACCTAATAGCGCTATTAACTAATGACCCGCTCGCCATCGGCCTCGGCGATTAAGTCGATATAAAATGAGGGACTTAACGATTGAGTTTTGTCTAGTAAGTTTAAGGTTATTGTCCTACCCAAGGAGGACGAACGTAGGTATTCTACCCAAGGAGAATACGCAGGATTAATATTGGCATCCTATCCATGGAGGATGGCCGTACATATCCTACCCAAGGAGGATATGTAGGTTCCGTTTTAGTTCTTTAACCCATTCCCAACCACCGGGAATCCCATGCCTTAGGAAGAGTGTGAACTCACCTTGGTTTGCTCGGTATAGATTAGTTACTTGTTTTATCGTTGGACACCCCAAACCCTAATATGGTTCCAATGGTAGTCAGTTTTTATACGCCCATTGTTCACATATTCTTTGCACATATATCACAAGTAACGAGCAAGTATAACGCATATCGGAGGGTCCATCTTATACTTAAATATACATTCAAATATAATTAATACCCAATAAACATTGGGATTACAAGCACCTTCGAATTACAAGCATCTTGGACTAACAACAATTTAATATTCATACGCAACACGACTCCTGACCCAAACAATTAACGTGCAATTTTGATTAAGGTGCAAGCACAGTCAATATACCCAATAGTTACAATTCAAAACAGTCCATACATTCCCTAACTAGCAACAATATGAATACATGCACATGACTGATTTAATATCATCATTGTTTTCTACTATCATCACATGGGCCACACTATTTTTAGTCCAACTGATTGGACCGGTTGTTAGTGGGTTGTTTGCTTTAAATCTTGACACTTAAATCAACTCATGTTACATTCACTGGGCCGCCAAAACTGTTGTTATATCACACATGATTGGACCGAGTAAAGCTCATGGGCTCACATGGCATGGACCAGACAAACATTAACTAAATCACATGCAATCCTATCCTTGACTAATGAGAGCACTAGATTATATCTATTCTTAAATATATATGTAAGACATTTACAATTGACACACATAACCAACACATGCCTACTGACAACTTTCCAAGCACATGAACAATATGGCCGACCATTCACATATACACAATCACATGTAATTAAGAACATGATGGCCGACAATATTAATGTTTTGCATGCAAGATTTCAGAAGTTTTTAATTAATATACTGACTTATGTTCCCTTTTTTCACATGCTAACACTATGCACCACCTTCATTAATTTCCTATACATATAAAACAAAGTCACGCAAACATAATATTATACAGCACGATCATCATCCCGTCGAATTCTTTAACATATGCGTATTAATTAACATACACACCTTAACAAGTACATCACAAAAACAGTTTTGTAATATCCATTATTCATACATAAGGGAAACCCTACTTCATGATCTTGTTTTATACGTATCATACTAATACAAGAAAGTATGCCACTACCTAGATCACATCATTACGAAACAAAAAAAAAACTTGAATATGAATTTACTAACCGGAGAGCTTGACTAATTTGGGTGATGCCTTTGTGGAGGGGGGGTCTCCACTACCGTATGTAAATTATGGAGGAGGGTAGGGTCTACTGCCGTAAGGAATCTTAGGGAAGGTAGGGTTAAGTTTTTGATTATGAGATAATGAATATTGATGTTGCGTGCACATTAATATCACATGATTGGTGGTTCTTCCTATTTGGCCGATAATGGGCTCAAGCCCAACAAATAATACCGAGATTTATGTGGCCCAACGGGGGCGGCTGCCTAATCCTAATGTTGTCACAAGTTTGGCTGGCCTAATTAAAGACATATACCCGAGTATATAAAACATTTAAAAATTATAATACGGTCACTAGCGTTTACTTATTTTTATCGTCGTACGGAATGTGAAAGAGGAATACAAGAAACAGGGTCACGTGACGAAGAGATACTGACCTTGAAAGTTCAGTTTGTCATATCATCCCCAACTTGAAAGAAATTTCGTCCTGAAATTTAGCACGTGGTTACTAAGTAAGCTAGTTAAGTTGCGTGGTTTCCTGGTTTTCCTAGGACGTCACATCATCCCCCCGTTGGTTTGGAATTTTGTCCCGAAATTCCGCAGTAGCTTTAGCCTCAGTAGTGGTTGCACTTTTCCCGAACAACTGGGGATACTTGTGTTTCATTTGGTCTTCTCGTTCCCAGGTGAACTCTGGGCCACGACAGGAGTTCCAACGAACTCGAACAAGATGTATTCTGGTAAGCTTGAGAATCTTATCATCTCGGTCTGTAATCTTAACAGGTTCCTCAACGAATCGCAACTGATCGTCGATAGTGAGTTCCCTGAGAGGAACTATGAGGGTCTCATCTGACAGTCACTTCTTCAGATTCGACACGTGAAATACGTTGTGAACTCCGCTGAGTTCTTCGGGCAGATTCAATCAGTAGGCCACCTTGCCAATTCTCTCCGTGGTTTCGAAAGGTCCAACATATCGCGGGTTGAGTTTGCCTCATTTACCAAAACGAACTACACCTTCCCAAGGTGAGACTTTAAGTAGTACTCGATCCCCAACCTGTAACTCGAGTGGTTTCCTACGCTTATCAGCGTAGCTTTTCTGACAGTCACGAGCTGCCGCCATTCGTTGTCGTATCTGAGCAATCTTCTCTATTGTCTCTACGACGAGTTCTGGGCCAGTGATTTGACTGTTTCCAACTTCTGCCCAACAAAGAGGTGATCGGCACTTCCGTCCGTATAATGCCTCAAACGAAGCAACCTGGATGCTGGTGTGGTAAGTGTTGTTATACAAAAAATCCACTAAAAGGGAGGTGTCTTTCCCAGCCATTGCCAAAGTCAATTACACATGCTCGAAGCATGTCTTCAAGAGTTTGGATGGTGTGTTCAGTCTGCCCATCCGTCTGTGGTTGATATGCTGTGCTCATGTCTAGACGTGAGCCAAAGGGTTTGTGCATCGCTTGCCACAAATCAGATGCAAATCATGGGTCGCAATCAGGGATAATGGAGGTTGGCACCCCGTGCCTAGCAACCACTTCTTTCAGGTAGATGACTGCAAGTGTATAAAACTTATCCGTTTCCTTGATGACTAGAAAGTGAGCTGGTTATGCGAGACAATCAACGATCATCCAAGTGATCTTGTTTCCGTTTCGAGGTGTAAGTAGATTAGCGACAAAATCCATGGCAGTCTGTTTTCGCTTTCCATATAGGTGTTTCCGATTGCTAACACTTCACTTTGACTTTCCCACAAGTCAAACATCATTCCCATACCTAGCTAGGTGGGCCTTCATGCCCGATTGCCAGCACAAGGTTTATAACTCCTAATCCTTCTCATCAAGACCCAGACGACTAGAATATCGAAGTCGGTGTGCTTTGCTCGACACGAGTTCCCTACAGTTGCCGTATAATGAGACCCACATTCGCTCCATGAGGTAACGAGTATTGTCCGACTTGTCAAAGGTTGCTTCCCCATGCCCCGCATGGGTTCAACTTGAAAATCCTCTTCCTTCAGTTCTCCAGTTTGAACAGAGCGAGTCTGATAAAGTAAGTTAGAGTCGATAGTGAGCTGCAAAGCTCGTGCACGATCAAGTTTCACAGTTGTAATCATGCTAAAGTTCACTCTAGCGGTGCCATTAACTGATTTAGTTCTGTCGAAGCCAAGGTACACGGGAGGCCCTTGTGATCGGTCTAAATAATGCATCTGGTACCGTCCAAGTAATGCCTCCATCTAAAATCCCAAGGCCACGGTTTCACCACCAGTTGGGTGTTGCGCAGTTCCTCTTTGTAACTCCATCACGTAAGTCATCACTCTCTCATGTTGTGTCGGTGTGCACTGGGATTCTGATTCGGACCTTCATGGTATACCACTAGATCACCCATACCCTCGGGTAAAGGCGATGCTCAGTGCATCGCAGAGTTGGAATTCGAAAGCTGAAAGGAAGTCCTCCTGTTTTGTTTTTCACGAACATAGCACCCTACGATGCTAAAGAGTTTTAAGCCGTGCAACCTTCGAAAATCCTGTGGGTAAGCTGCGATAGTATCTAGCGAAACCAAGGAATTGTTGCATCCCCGAAGGAATCTTTGGTGTCGATCAGTTTCTCACAAGATGCATGTTACACCTAGGTCACTGTGACCATCAAACAAATACCAAGCCAATAAAATATTATATTTCATACTTGGGATCTGTATAAATATGTGTATCTTTTGCACATATCATTTCTTGTTTGATTTCAGGCTTTAAATCGCTTTCTGGAAGGTTATACGCAAGCTGATGCGTAAATATAACCAGTTTAATGCAACAAATACTCCAGAATAGTGAAATAGGCTTAACATACCATAAATAACCTTTACATAACTTAGAAATAAGTTTCGAAGGCTTTGGTATGGCAAAATCAAGTTAAATCGCTTAAAGGGACTAAAGTTGACAAAACTGCGAAAGTATGCCAATTTAAACAGTAACAGACATTCCGGAACACGGCCATAAGTTAAACACACCCTAAATATCCTTTACATAGCTTATAAATAGGCTTTGAGGGGTTCGGTGTGCTAAAATAAACTTTTGGGTCATTCAGGGACTAAAAGCGTCAAAAAGTGCACAAGTTTGCATTTTCGCGCATAACTTACGTTCTCAATACCGCAGGACATCCAAAAATTTATGTAAGCACTAAAATATTTTATTTTAGTGTTTGGCATAAGAAAAATCCATTCGTCGCGCAATTTGGATCGTTTTTCGCGCTTATGCGCATTCCGTCGTAATTAAGCGAACATCGCGATCGTACGACCAAACGAACAAACATCCGGCATATTTTTAAGCATGTTTCATGTCCACAATGTTTAGGAATCATTTTAGAGCCTTAAAGTTGGCTTGACGGGCCTTAGAAGTGCCGGAAATGGGCATAATGCATAACAGGGACCAAAACTGACAATTGTTGAAAGTTGTTTCTGACCAGACAGGCTAGGCAGCCCGCGTAAGTCTAATGTGACCTCTTACGTGGCCTGTGTCAGCATCCCAGATCAGAATAATCAGTTTTAACAGCTGTTTACAGCTGTCAAACACACAAAACACCTTTCCACATGTTGATCTCTGATGGTGGGGGGCCAATTTGGGTTCCATAACATTCCAACAAATGTATGGACAAGATCAAGGCACGTTATTCGATAAACGATCCTAACAGTCTTGCAAATCCTATAAATACCCATCCATCCCAACTCAAAACCCACTTCATTTCTGATTTTCTCTAAGATGGGGTGTCCTAGCACTTCATACCTGAGAAATATTTGGAGATCGAACCTTTCGGGGACCCTTTGTAAGTGTTCTTTCGTTCTTTTCATTCGTTTTAGCGTTAAAGTCAAACTTTGTTTGACTTTCTGCATTGACCAGGTTATGGTCAATGTGAAGTTCGTTTGAACTTCATAACGTGAGCGTAATCACGATGCTTATAGTCCCTAGAGACTATACCTACTGATTACCACGTTATCTAGGCTCAGTGACGAGTCGTAGTTTCGGCCAGAATAAGTATTCTTGCGTAATTTGTAACCAAACTACTTATGGGTATCAAAACCGTTTGTTTTGATACCAAACCTATTTTCTAACTTAGTTAAGCATGTTTTAACGTGCTTAGCTCGTCACTTTTAGTTTTGTGCTTGTCTAGGGTCGTAAAGGTAAGCGATCTAAACAATCGCTTATACTTTCGAACCCCACCCGTTTGGTCGATCATTAGGATCCGACCAAACACATTAGGTGACCTTATGGTCACGACGTTTAGTTAGTTGTATAATAGGTAGTTTATATGCCTTAGGTAAATTACCAAAATGCCCTTTTCATGTATAATTGGTAATTTAGCATATGTAACCTAAACATTTGTCACATAACTGATTATACAACATGATTAGACTTGTATAGGCATATAACAGTTGTTATAGTGTCTCACCCCGACCACGTGGAACAACCAAACGTGGCGGAAACGTCAGGGAGTGTTGTAACATAATTAATTGTTTCAAATCCATGGCAATTGAAGTTTCGTTTTATTAATCAAACATGAAAGTTTACATTGTTTTAAACAAGAACCAAATAGTACAAAACATAAATTAACTAGTTCTTGTCTCGTTTTAAGTCACTAAGGCACAGGTCCGCCTAAGTATGCCTTGATAAGTCCTATGCATCATCTCCTGAAAACACATGTGAAAATAGGTACGTCAGCATAAAAATGCCTGTGAGATACATAGGTTTTGTGAAAACAGAATTCATGACTTATGTTTGAGAAAATGTTTAGTCATGAACCTTGTAATTTGCTTTGTCTTGTAAATCATTTGAAAAACGATAAGATCAGATGATATGTATTAATAAGAGAATAATGTATGGTTAAATGAATAACCCTGTAAAATGAGTTTGTATAAGATAAGTTGTTTGTAAATCAATGTCTTGTGAAAAGTATGTTATTTGTATAAAATGTTATATGTCTTAAATTGAAATGATTCAAATAACGTTACAATATGTGATACCATACAAACACTTATATATAGGAAGTACCAGCGGCGTATCATATTACATACGCCTCGTTACTTAAATCACTTACTCAAACCAAACAATTGTAGAAATGTTTATGTATAGTCCAAAGTCTATTGTCAAATGTAATTCATGTCAACAGATACAAATGGTTCACACGGTTCAACAGTTACAAACGGTTCACATAATCAAATGGTTACGATGGTTCACATAGTTAAACGGTTACAACGGTTCAAAATGTAATATAATGTGTTCATATGCTGGATGAGCATATGCAACAGAAATGCAATGTAAAACAATGTACTAAGTATGCACACAATGGGCGTACATAGCATGAAATGTATTGTAAAGTGATGTACTAAGTATGCACACAATGGGCATACATAGCATAAAATGTATTGTAAAGTGATGTACTAAGTATGCACAATATGGGCATACATAGCATAAAATGTATTGTAAAGTGATGTACTAAGTATGCACACAATGGGCATACATAGCATAAAATGTATTGTAAAGTGATGTACTAAGTATGCACACAATGGGCATACCTAGCATAAAATGTATTGAAATCATGTACTATGAATGTACTAATAAACATAGCAAGTATATGATGTGAAAACAGGAAAGCATGAAAGTAACAAGTAGGCACATGTGTTTCACCCCAAAACAGTTTGAAAACAGTAAAAGAGGGGTCTATGTACTCACTTGAGATTGCTTAGTAGTCCTTGAGTAACAACCAAACAATGCTAGAGATCACGGATATCAAATGACACCTAATATAGGTAACTACATTAATAAACCGGACCTATAATCGGAAGATCGGATAGAATGAGGCTCGTAAACCAAATGAGTAGGGGAACTCATGTAATATGGTTTAACAAGGCCTACATACTAAAACGAAACCTAACCTAAGTGCTTACGACCCATTACGACCCGTTTAGGTAGCTTATGCTACGTTAACGCGTCGTTCATGTGAAACGCGTTCGGAACGCCTAACTAGTCCTATGACAAGTAAAATATGCCTTAACATGTCTAATATTGTCACTAAATCAGTTTAGCTACCAAAAGTTATGTTACATATGCTTAAAATGAATTATGGCGTAAAAAGGGCATTTTGGTAATTTACCTAAGGCATAAAAACTACCTATCCTACAACTACTTAAACGAAGCGACCATAAGGTATAACCTCGGAAGGTTATTCCCTATATACTATGGTCACCTAAAGTGTTTGGTCAGATCCTAATGATCGACCAAACGGGTCGGGTTCGAAAGTATAAGCGATTGTTTAGATCGCTTACCTTACGACCCTATATAAGCCCTAAACTAAAAGTGACGAGCTAAGCACGTTAAAACATGCTTAACTAAGTTTAGAAAATAGGTTTGGTATCAAAACAAACGGTTTTGATACCTAAGAGTATTTTGGTTACAAAATACGCAATAACACGCATTTTGGCCGAAACTACGACTCGTCACTGAGCCTAGATAACGTGGTAATCAGTAGGTATAGTCACTAAGGACTATAACCATCGTGATCACGCTCACGTTATGAAGTTCAAACGAACTTCGCATCGACCATAAACTGGTGAATTCAGAAAGTCAAACATAGTTCGACTTTCGGACTAGAAAAGCGATAAAAGAACGAAGGAACACTTACAAAGGGTCCCCGCTAGTAAATCTTGATCGAGTAGCTCAGGTATGAAGTGATTTGCTTCAACTTAGAGCACTTTTGATAAGATTTGTGAGGAATGAGTGAAGTTGAGGTGGGTATTTATAGTAGATGGACAACCGTTAGGATTGTTTATCGAATAACGTGCCTTGATCTCACCCGTAGACTTGTCGGAATGTTATGGTAACTCATTTTGCCCCCACCACCAGTTATTGACAAGTGGCATTGGCCTTTGGGGTTTTTAAGGGCTGGAAACAGGCTGTTAAAAACAAGTTGCTGCATCTGGCCCCTGCTTGCGCACCGTAACACTCAGAGTGTTGAGGTGCGCAAGGACCTGCAGACCAGAAAGTTTGAAAAATGGCAGAACAGGCCCCTGAAGTTCCAAACTTGCTATTTGATGCATTTTTGACACGTTTAAGCCCTGTTAACCCCATTTCAAAGCTCTAAAATGAAGTTAAAGTATAGGGAACTTAAAATATGCTTGAAAACATCACAGATGTCGGTTTGTTTCGCCGTATAATCGCGTTGTTCGGTTAATTACGACGGAATGCGCATAAGCGCGAAAAACGATCCAAATGGCGTGACGAATGGATTTTTCTTATGCCAAATGCTAAAATAAAATATTATAGTGCTTACATAAATTTTTGGATATCCGGATGTATTCAGAACGTAAGTTATGCGTGAAAATGCAAACTTGTGCACTTTTTGACGCTTTTAGTCCCTGAATGACCCAAAAGCTTATTTTAGCACACCGAACCCCTCAAAGCCTATTTCTAAGCTATGTGAAGGATATTTATGGTATGTTTAACTTATGTTCATGTTCCGAAATGTCTGTTACAGTTAAAATTGGCATACTTTTGCAGTTTGTCAATTTTAGTCCCTGTAGGCGAATTAACTTGTTTTTGCCATACCAAAGCCTTCAAAACTTATTTCTAAGTTATTTAAAGGTTATTTAAGGTATGTTAAACCTATTTCACTATTACGGAGTGTTCGTTGCATTAAAATGGTTATATTTACGCATCAGTGCGCGTATAACCTTCCAGAAAGTGATTTAGAGCTTGAAATTGAACAAGAATTGATATGTGAAAAAGATACACATATTTATACAGATCCCAAGTATGAAATACAATATTTCATATTTTGGCATTTGTTTGATGGTCGCAGTGACCCAGGTGTCACAGTCTCCCCTATTTTAGGAAATTTCGTCCCGAAATTTATTCGTAGGAGTCTATTTGTGACTTTGTGTCAAATAACCTCCAGAGATATGTAAGGCATAATCCTGTCATTTCCTTAACGGACATACTTCAGAACGAAAATGAACAGACGGAGTCATTTTCCTCAACGAGTATTCTTCAGAAGCGGAAATGAAGGAATAAACAAACGGGGATTCATTTCCTCAACGGACAATCTTCAGAAACGTAAAATGAACTTACGGAGTCATTTTCAACGGGTGCTTCATCAGAAATGGAAATGAAAAGCAAAAACAAATGGATATTCATTTCCTCAATGGACAATCTTCAGAAACGAAAAATGAACTGACAGAGTCATTTTCAACTGGTGCTTCCTCAGAAATGGAAATGAAAATCATAGACAAACAGATATTCATTTCCTCAACGGACAATCTTCAGAAACGAAAAATGAACTTACGGAGTCATTTTCAACGGGTGCTTCCTCAGAAATGGAAATGAAAAGGATAATCAAACGGATATTCATTTCCTCAACGGACAATCTTCAAAAACGAAAATGAACAAACGGAGTCATTTTCAACGGGTGCTTCCTCAGAAACGGAAATGAAAATGATAGACAAACGGATATTCATTTCCTCAACGGACAATCTTCAGAAACGAAAAATGAACAAACGGAGTCATTTTCAACGGGTGCTTCCTCAGAAATGGAAATGAAAAGGATAATCAAACGGATATTCATTTCCTCAACGGACAAACTTCAGAAACGAAAATGAACAAACGGAGTCATTTTTAACGGATGCTTCCTCAGAAACGGAAATGAATAGAGTTATCTTCTAGGCACATGACAAAGCTCGCTGTTGTTTCTGTGTACTAAATTCCATAATTATGTATGCATCCATAATTACGTAATTCCTTGCACAGTTTGCACAGTCTGTCTTGTAATGTTTAGGGAAAAAAATCAAACCTGTGATGAGGGTGACTAGACTACCATAGGGTCCTTTTAATTAGATCGACAAATGATCTTTTTAATTAGGCCACCAAGGAGTCCTTTCAGCTATATCATCACATGATGTTCCTAACCAGATTTTTGGATCAATCTGTTTAACTAGACCACTCAAGGGGTCTAATTATAGAGTAGTACTTTATAACCCAAGGGACTTAACTACAACGTAGAAGTCCATTAAGGATTTTAGATAACAAAAACTTGGATTACACCAAAAACATAAAAGGGAACACATAAGCACATAATCACATAGTTGCTTAACTCGGTTATTAATTTGTTATTAACTTGTTAGTGATTGAATATGGATATTCAAAGTACACCCGGAAACCAGTCGCTGGACTTCAATGTCCTCTGGGATCTATCTGAAAAGATAGGATGATCTCCCAAAATTCGATTTTGTTTTCAAAGAAACGTAATATTCGAATTTAGGAACACAACAATTTTACGATTTACGGAAATATCCTTAAGTACCCTTATTAAGGATTTATGGTGGTACTTTGGGTATTTGTCTCATGTTATAACTTGCGCCTTGTACTTCGTTTCCTTAGAATAAATGGGTACTTAGGAATTTCGTGGAAACGCAAGAGATCATAAGATGGAAAAAAAATTTGGGGGTAGTTTGCTTTACAAGGAATACGATTCCTTGATTGTTTGTATTGTAAGAGATATGTTGTTTATACATACAACCACATAAATACATTGCAATGTAAATAAAAGATTTATTTATAAACAACGATAACAACTGTTTCTTGGACCTTGACAACAAAAGAAAATAATACATAAGACGTGATTATTTCTAAACGACGTTGTCTTCTAGTCAGTCAGATGCTCATCACTGTGCTGGATTTGCATTAGCAAGCTTTGGGCAATTTCTTCGGAAATGACCCATCTCGCCACAGTTGAAGCAAGAACCTGGTAGAAAACGACCTTGAGCAGGATTGTTGCCAGCTTGGTTTGGTGCAGCTGCAGCTGGGCAGACTCTTGCTGTATGGCCTTTAAGTCCACAAGTTTGACATTTGCGGCACTTTACATTGGCATGATGATGGAGGCTACATTGGTTGCACAAGGGTGCAGTTCCATTGTATGGCTTCCTAGCAGGGGGTTGAGCTGGTTGGTTGGGGACGGCTTGATCATTGTGAGTAACCATGGCGAAGTTCTGAGAAGCCTTTCGCTTCTTTGACTTCTTAGGGGATCCAGTCTGTTCATCCATGGTCTTTGATTCCTTGATTTGGTTCGATTCCTCGACCGGTTTCTTGTCACCTTTTCGGAAAAGTTTACCTTTCCTGATCTTTGATTCAGTCAAGGTTGCAGATAGCTCAATGGCCTGTCTAACTGTAGTAGGGTTGCTACCAGTCACAATGTCTTGTATTGAGTCAGGGAGGCCATCAATGTACTTTTCGATTGCCTTATCCAAAGGCGTGACCATGTTTGGGTATAACAGACTTAACTCCTCATAACGGTCTGTGTAGGCTCGATGCTCACCGCTATCTTGCGTAAGATCGTCAAATTCCCTTTCCAAGGCCCTGATCTCGTGACGAGGACAGAATTCCCTCATCATAAGGGCCCTAAGTTCAGCCCATGTCTGTGCTAGAGCGACTTCTGCACAACGATCTCTCATAACCCCGTTCCACCACGTAAGGGCCCTCTTCTGGAACACACTCGAAGAAAACTCGACCGTGCGATTGCCAGGACACTGCACGTGGCGGAAAGTATTCTCAATGCTCTCGAACCATTGAAGAAGCCCAGTCGCTCCCTCAGAACCACTAAACTTGAGTGGTTTAGCCGAGTTAAAACTCTTGAAATTGCATGGACCATTGTTGTTGTTGTTGGCTTGGTTCCATTGAGTAAAGAGGTTTGGGAATTGAGCAGCCATTTGCTGCGCAATGATTTCTGATGGGTAAGAATAGGATGTTACAATTACCGACCATAATCATGGTTGATGGTTATTTGTTTGAACCACAAAGCAAACAAACAACTCAAAGGCTGAATCAAAGCAAATAGATCCTCATAGTGTATCGAGAAGACATGCTCGCCTATAAGTGGACACTCACCCCAAGAGTTCCCAGGTAAGAGTGACTGGTCCGATTATGTGGAATTGTACGAACACTCTAGCCTTAGACAGAAAACCCAGGGTACAGGCATTTACTCTTCCAGTTTGCACGTGTTCACACTATTTAGGACCCAAAACTTTGACGAGAGTTTTGAAACTTCAAAGGGGTTCAAAACCTTATAATAGAGGGTTCAAAACCTAGTAATCAATCATCCTAGAACAGATGATTAGTTTTCAAAGCGGTTATGAAATTTATGTTCTTGTTGTGGTCGTCGCCTAAGGATAGGTGACGGTATTGTTTTATGACTAAACGCAAGTAAACTCGCGTTAGGGTCCTAGGAAGGTTATAGTCTAGGTCAAAGCATTACTAATAACCTAATTCCCTATAACCATTGGCTCTCATACCAACTTTTCTGTCACACCCCGACCACGTGGAACAACCAAACGTGGCGGAAACGTCGGGGAGTGTTGTAACAGAATTAATTGTTTCAAATCCATGGCAATTGAAGTTTCGTTTTATTAATCAAACATGAAAGTTTACATTGTTTTAAACAAGAACCAAAGAGTACATAACATAAATTAACTAGTTCTTGTCTCGTTTTAAGTCACTAAGGCACAGGTCCGCCTAAGTATGCCTTGATAAGTCCTATGCATCATCTCCTGAAAACACATGTGAAAATAGGTACGTCAGCATAAAAATTCCTGTGAGATACATAGGTTTTGTGAAAACAGAATTCATGACTTATGTTTGAGAAAATGTTTAGTCATGAACCTTGTAATTTGCTTTGTCTTGTAAATCATTTGAAAAACGATAAGATCAGATGAGTTGTATAAAATGTTATATGTCTCAAATTGAAATGATTCAAATAACGCTACAATATGTGATACCATACAAACACTTATATATAGGAAGTACCAGCGGCGTATCCACCGTGCTTGTATCATATTACATACGCCTCGTTACTTAAATCACTTACTCAAACCAAACCATCAAGATGAAATGTTTAACAATTGTAGAAATGTTTATGTATAGTCCAAAGTCTATTATCAAATATAATTCATGTCAACAGATACAAATGGTTCACACGGTTCAACAGTTACAAACGGTTCACATAATCAAATGGTTACGATGGTTCACATAGTCAAACGGTTACAACGGTTTAAAATGTAATATAATGTGTTCATATGCTGGATGAGCATATGCAACAGAAATGCAATGTAAAACAATGTACTACGTATGCACACAATGGGCGTACATAGCATGAAATATATTGTAAAGTGATGTACTAAGTACGCACATAATGGGCATACATAGCATAAAATGTATTGTAAAGTATAAAATGTATTGTAAAGTGATGTACTAAGTATGCACACAATGGGCATACATAGCATAAAATGTATTGTAAAGTGATGCACTAAGTATGCACACAATGGGCATACATAGCATAAAATGTATTGTAAAGTGATGTACTAAGTATGCACACAATGGGCATACCTAGCATAAAATGTATTGAAATCATGTACTATAAATGTACTAATAAACATAGCAAGTATATGATGTGAAAACTGGAAAGCATGAAAGTAACAAGTAGGCACATGTGTTTCACCCCAAAACAGTTTGAAAACAGTAAAAGAGGGGTCTATGTACTCACTTGAGATTGCTTAGTAGTCCTTGAGTAACAACCAAACAATGCTAGAGATCACGGATATCAAACGACACCTAATATAGGTAACTACATTAATAAACCGGACCTATAATCGGAAGATCGGATAGAATGAGGCTCGTAAACCAAATGAGTAGGGGAACTCATGTAATATGGTTTAACAAGGCCTACATACTAAAATGAAACCTAACCTAAGTGCTTACGACCTATTACGACCCGTTTAGGTAGCTTATGCTACTTTAACGCGTCGTTCGCGTGAAACGCGTTCGGAACGCCTAACTAGTCCTATGACACGTAAAATATGCCTTAACATGTCTAATATTGTTACTAAATCAGTTTAGATACCAAAAGTTATGTTACATATGCTTAAAATGAATTTTGGCGTAAAAAGGGCATTTTGGTAATTTACCTAAGGCATATAAACTACCTATCCTACAACTACTTAAACGAAGCGACCATAAGGTATAACCTCAGAAGGTTATTCCCTATATACTATGGTCACCTAAAGTGTTTGGTTAGATCCTAATGATCGACCAAACGGGTCGGGTTCGAAAGTATAAGCGATTGTTTAGATCGCTTACCTTACGACCCTATATAAGCACTAAACTAAAAGTGACGAGCTAAGCATGTTAAAACATGCTTATCTAAGTTTAGAAAACAGGTTTGGTATCAAAACAAACGGTTTTGATACCTAAGAGTAGTTTGGTTACAAAATACGCAATAACACGCATTTTGGCTGAAACTACGACTCGTCACTGAGCCTAGATAACGTGGTAATCAGTAGGTATAGTCACTAAGGACTATAACCATCGTGATCACGCTCACGTTATGAAGTTCAAATGAACTT
This sequence comes from Helianthus tuberosus, assembly GCA_030545235.1. Lineage (NCBI taxonomy): Eukaryota > Viridiplantae > Streptophyta > Magnoliopsida > Asterales > Asteraceae > Helianthus > Helianthus tuberosus. The sequence continues at coordinate 195,023,367 of CM060366.1, forward strand.
TGCATCGACCATAAACTGGTCAATGCAGAAAGTCAAACATAGTTCGACTTTCGGACTAGAAAAGCGATAAAAGAACGAAGGAACACTTACAAAGGGTCCCCGCTAGTAAATCTTGATCGAGTAGCTCAGGTATGAAGTGATTTGCTTCAACTTAGAGCACTTTTGATCAGATTTGTGAGGAATGAGTGAAGTTGAGGTGGGTATTTATAGTAAATGGACAACCTTTAGGATCGTTTATCGAATAACGTTCCTTGATCTCACCCGTACACTTGTCGGAATGTTATGGTAACTCATTTTGCCCCCACCACCAGTTATTGACAAGTGGCATTGGCCTTTGGGGTGTTTAAGGGCTGGAAACAGGCTGTTAAAAACAAGTTGCTACATCTGGCCCCTGCTTGCGCACCGTAACACTCAGAGTGTTGAGGTGCGCAAGGACCTGCAGACCAGAAATTTTGAAAAATGGCAGAACAGGCCCCTGAAGCTCCAAACTTGCTATTTGATGCATTTTTGACACGTTTAAGCCCCGTTAACCCCATTTCAAAGTTCTAAAATGAAGTTAAAGTATAGGGAACTTAAAATATGCTTGAAAACATCACAGATGTCGGTTTGTTTGGCCGTACAATCGCGTTGTTCGGTTGATTACGACGGAATGCGCATAAGCGCGAAAAACGATCCAAATGGCGTGACGAATGGATTTTTCTTATGCCAAACACTAAAATAAAATATTATAGTGCTTACATAAATTTGTGGATATCCGGATGTATTCAGAACGTAAGTTATGCATGAAAATGCAAACTTGTGCACTTTTTGACGCTTTTAGTCCCTGAATGACCCAAAAGCTTATTTTAGCACACCGAACCCATCAAAGCCTATTTCTAAGCTATGTGAAAAATATTTATGGTATGTTTAACTTATGGTCATGTTCCGAAATGTCTGTTACAGTTCAAATTGGCATACTTTAGCAGTTTGTCAATTTTAGTCCCTATAGGCGAATTAACTTGTTTTTGCCATACCAAAGCCTTCAAAACTTATTTCTAAGTTATTTAAAGGTTATTTAAGGTATGTTAAGCCTATTTCACTATTCCGGAGTGTTCGTTGCATTAAAATGGTTATATTTACGTATCAGTGCGCGTATAACTTTCCAGAAAGCGATTTAGAGCTTGAAATTGAACAAGAATTGATATGTGAAAAAGATACACATATTTATACAGATCCCAAGTATGAAATGCAACATTTCGTTGGCTTGGCATTTGTTTGATGGTCGCAGTGACCCAGGTGTCACACATAGGACTAGTTAGACGTCTCGAACGTGCTTTGCGCGCACGACGCGCTAAAGTAGCGTAAGCTACCTTAATGGGTCGCGATGGGTCAAAAGCACTTAGGTTAGGTTTCATTGTAGTATGTAGGCTTTGTTAAACCATATTACATGAGTTCCCATACTCATTCGATTTACGAGCCCTCATTCTATCCGATCCTCCGGTATAGGTCCGGTTTATTAACATAGTTACCTATATTAGGTGCCGTTTGATTTCCGTGATCTCTATCATTGCTTGGTGGTTATCCTAGGACTTCTAAGAAATCTCAGGTGAGTACATAGACCCCTCTTTTACTGTGTTCAAACTGTTTTGGGGTGAAACACATTTGCCTACTTGTTACTTTCATGCTTTCCTGTTTTCACATCATATACTTGCTATGTTCATTAGTACATTTATAGTACATGTTTTACATTACATTTCATGCTATGTATGCCCATTGTGTGCATACTTAGTACATTGTTTTACATTACATTTCATGCTATGTATGTCCACTATGTACATACTTAGTACAATGTTTTACATTACATTTCATGCTATGTATGTCCATTGTGTGCATACTTAGTACATTGTTTTACATTACATTTCATGCTATGTATGTCCATTGTGTGCATACTTAGTACATTGTTTTACATTACATTTTGTTGCATATGCTCATCCAGCATATGAACACATTATATTGCATTATGTGAACCATTTGACAATAGACATTTGACTTTACCTAAACATTTCTACAATTGTTAAACGTTACATCTTGATGGTTTGGTTTGAGTAAGTGATTTAAGTAACGAGGCGTGTTTAATATGATACAAGCACGGTGGATACGCCGCTGGTACATCCTATATATAAGTGTTTGTATGGTATTACATATCGTAGCGTTATTTGAATCATTTCAATTTGAGACATATAACATTTTATACAAATAACATACTTTTCACAAGACATTGATTTACAAACAACTTATCTTATACAAACTCATTTTTACATGGTTATTCATTTAACCATACATTATTCTCTTATTTATACATATCATCTGAACTTATTGTTTTTCAAACGATTTACAAAACAAATCAATCTACAAGGTTCATGACTAAACATTATTAAACATTTTCTTAAACTTACAAGTCATGTATCCTATTTTCACAAAACCTATGTATCTCACAGGCATTTTTATGCTGACGTACCTATTTTCACATGTGTTTTCAGGAGTTGATGCATAGGACTTATCGAGACATACTTAGGCGGACCTGTGCCTTAGTGACTTAAAACGAGACAAGAAATAGTTAATTTTTTTTATGTACTCTTTGTTTCTTGTTTTAAACGATGTTAACTCTCTTGTTTGATTAATAAAATGAAACTTTAATTACCATGGATTTGAAACAATTAATTCTGTTACAACACTCCCCGACGTTTCCGCCACGTTTCGTTGCCTCACGTGGTCGGGGTGTGACAGAAAAGATGGTATCAGAGCCCATGGTTATAGGGAATTAGGTTATTAGTAATGCTTTGACCTAGTCTATAACCATCCTAGGACCCTAACGCGAGTTTACTTGCGTTTAGTCATAAAACAATACCGTCACCTATCCTTAGGCGACGACCTCAACAAGAACATAAATTTCAAAACCTCCTTGAAAACTAATCGTATGTTCTAGGATGATGGATTACTAGGTTTTGAACCCTCTATTGTAAGGTTTTGAACCCTCTGTTATATGGTTTTGAACCCCTTTGAATTTTCAAAATCTCGTCAAGGTTTTGGGTCCTAAATAATGTGAACACGTGCAAACTGGAAAAGTGAATGCCTGTACCCTGAGTTTTCTGTCCAAGGCTAGAGTGTTCGTACAAATCCACATAATCGGACCAGTCACTCTTACCTGGGAACTCTTTGGGTGAGTGTCCACTTATAGGTGAGCATGTCTTCGTGATACATTAGGAGGACCTACTTGCTTTGATTCAGCCTTTGTGTGCCGTTTGTTTGCTTCGTGGTTCAAACAAATGACCATCACCCATGATTTGGTCAGAAATTGTAACATCTATTCTTACCCAATGCCATTTCATTTGTTTTCTCTCTTGTTTCCCTTTTAGAATGCCTCCACGACGCGAAAATCCGGTGTCTATTGAAGAGCTGGCAACTGTCATTAAACAGCAACTGACTGCTGCAATCCCGAACATCGTTGCCCAATGTAACCAAGCCCTCAACAACAATAATGCCCCCTGCAACTTCAAGACGTTCAACTCGGCTAAGCCATCAAACTTTTCTGAGTCTCAAGGAGTGACTGCACTTCTGCAGTGGTTTGACAGTCTAGAGAGCACCTTCAGACATGTTCAATGTCCAAACGAGCGAAAGGTAGATTTCGCATCTAGTGTCTTTGAGAAACGAGCTTTGACGTGGTGGAATGGTATGATGAGAGATAGGGGTGCCGATGTGGCACTGGCCCAAACGTGGGAAGAGCTTCGAGCTCTAATGATGAAGGAATTCTGCCCTCGTCATGAGATCAGGGCCTTAGAAAGGGAATTCGACGATCTTAAGCAAGACAGCGGTGAACATCGAGCATATACTGATCGATATGAGGAGCTGAGCCTATTGTGTCCTACCATGGTTACGCCTTTGGATAAGGCGATCGAAAAATACATTGATGGTCTCCCTGACTCAGTTCAGGACATTGTTACTGGTAGTAACCCCACTACAGTTAGACAGGCCATTGAGCTATCTGCAACCTTGACTGAATCTCAAATCAGGAAAGGTAAACTTTTTCGAAAAAGTGACAAGAAACCAATTGAGGAATCAAAGACCATGGATGAACAGACTGGATCCCCTAAGAAGTCAAAGAAGTGAAAGGCTTCTCAGAACTTCGCCATGGTTACTCACAACGATCAAGCCGTCCCCAACCAACCAGCTCAACCCCCTGCTAGGAAGCCATAAAATGGAACTTCACCCTTGTGCAACCAATGTAACCTTCATCATCATGCTAAGGTGAAGTGCCGCGAATGCCAAATTTGTGGACTTAAAGGTCATACAGCAAAAGTTTGCCGAGCAGCAGTTGCACCAAATCAAGCTGACAACAATCCTGCTCAAGCTTGCTTTCCACCAGGTTCTTGCTACAATTGTGGCGAGATGGGTCATTTCCAAAGAAATTGCCCAAGCTTACTATTGCAAATCCAGCACAGGGATGAGCATCTGACCGACTAGAAGACAACACCCTTTAGAAATAATCACGTCTTATGTATTATTTTCTTTTGTTGTCAAGATCCATCAAACAGTTGTTATCATTGTTTATAAATAAATCTTTTATTTACATTGCAATGTACTTATGTGGTTATATGTATAAACAACATATCCCCTACAATACCGACAATCAAGGAATCGTATTCCTTGAAAAGCAAACTACCCCCAAATAATTTTTCTATTTTATGATCTCTTGCGCTTTCCATGAAATTCCTAAGTACCCGTTTCTTCCAAGGAAACGAAGTACAAGGCGCAAGTTACAACACTGGACGAATACCCAAAGTACCACTATAAATCCTTAATAGGGTACCTAAGGGTATTTCCGTAAATCCTAAAAATGTTGTGTTCCTTAATTCGAATATTACGTTTCTTTGAAAACAAAATCGAATTTTTGGGAGATCTTCCTATCTTTTCAGATAGATCCCAGAGGACATTGAAGTCCATCGACTGGTTTCCTGGTGTACCTCGAATATCCATATTCAATCAATAGCAAGATAATAACAAATTAATAATCAAGATTATGTGATTAAGTGCTTATGTGTTCCCTTTTATGTTTTTGTGAGATCCAAATTATGTTATCCAAATCCTCGTAGAATCTTCCATATCTTCGTATAAGGGATTCATAGTAGGATACCCAAAGGTACTACCTAAAATCCTTAATTGACTTCTATGTTGTAGTTAAGTCCCTTGGATTATAAAGTACTACTCCATACTTAGACCCCGTGAGTGGTCTAGTTAAACAGATCAATCCAAAAATCTGGTAAGAAAAATCATGTGATGATATAGCTGAAAGGACTCCTTGGTGGCCTAATTAAAAAGGATCATTTGTCGATCTAATTAAAAGGACCCTATGGTAGTCTAGTCACACTCATCACAGGTTTGATTTTCCTCCCCTAAACATTACAAGACAAACTGTGCGGACTATGCAAGGAATTACGAAATTATGGATGCATACATAATTATGGAATTCAGTGCACAGAAACCACAGTGAGTTTTGTCATGTGTCTAGAGTTGACTCGGTTCATTCTCATTTCTGAAGAAATTGTGGAAAATGACTCATTCCGTTCATTTTTGTTTCTGAAGAAATTGTGGAAAATGACTCATTCCGTTCATTTTCGTTTCTGAAGAAATTGTGGAAAATGACTCATTCCGTTCATTTTCGTTTCTGAAGGAATTGTGGAAAATGACTCATTCCATTCATTTTCGTTTATGAAGAAATTGTGGAAAATGGCTCATTCCGTTTATTTTCGTTTCTGAAGAAATTGTGGAAAATGACTCATTCCGTTCATTTTCGTTTCTGAAGAAATTGTGGAAAATGACTAATTCCGTTCATTTTCGTTTCTGAAGAAATTGTGGAAAATGACTCATTCCGTTCATTTTCGTTTCTGCAGAAATTGTGGAAAATGACTCATTCCGTTCATTTTCGTTTCTGAAGAAATTGTGGAAAATGACTCATTTCGTTCATTTTCGTTTCTGTAGAAATTGTGGAAAATGACTCATTCCGTTCATTTTCGTTTCTAAAGAATACCCATTAAGGAAAAATGACTCATTCTGTGCATTTTTCGTTTCTAAAAATTATCCATCGAAGGGAAATGAATATCCCTGATTCTTCCTTCATTTCCATTTCTAAAAAAAATGTCCGTTAAGGAAATGACAGGATAATGCCTTGCATATCTCAGGTGGTTATTTGACACAAAGTCACAGATAGACTCCTACGAATAAATTTCGGGACGAAATTTCCTAAAGTAGGGGAGACTGTGACACCTGGGTCACTGTGACCATCAAACAAATACCAAGCCAATGAAATATTATATTTCATACTTGGGATCTGTATAAATATGTGTATCTTTTGCACATATCATTTCTTGTTCGATTTCGGGCTTTAAATCGCTTTCTGGTAGGTTATACGCAAGCTGATGCGTAAATATAACCAGTTTAATGCAACAAACACTCCGGAATAGTGAAATAGGCTTAACATACCATAAATAACCTTTACATAACTTAGAAATAAGTTTCGAAGGCTTTGGTATGGCAAAATCAAGTTAAATCGCTTACAAGGACTAAAGTTGACAAACTGCGAAAGTATGCCAATTTAAACTGTAACAGACATTCCGGAACATGGCCATAAGTTAAACACACCCTAAATATCCTTTACATAGCTTAGAAATAGGCTTTGAGGGGTTCGGTGTGCTAAAATAAACTTTTGGGTCATTCAGGGACTAAAAACGTCAAAAAGTGCACAAGTTTGCATTTTCGCGCATAACTTACGTTCTGAATACCGCCGAACATCCAAAAATTTATGTAAGCACTAGAATATTTTATTTTAGTGTTTGGCATAAGAAAAATCCATTCGTGCGCAATTTGGATCGTTTTTCGCGCTTATGCGCATTCCGTCGTAATTAAGCGAACATCACGATCGTACGACCAAACGAACCAACATCCGGCATATTTTTGAGCATGTTTCATGTCCACAATGTTTAGGGACCAAAACTGACAATTGTTGAAAGTTGTTTCTGACCAGACAGGCCAGGCGGCCCGCGTAAGTCTTATGTGACCTCTTACGTGGCCCGTGTCAGCATCCCAGATCAGAATAATCAGTTTTAACAGCTGTTTACAGCTGTTAAACACCCAAAAAACCTTTCCACATGTTGATCTATGATGGTGGGGGGCCAATTTGGGTTCCATAACATTCCAACAAATGTATGGACAAGATCAAGTGTTGGGTCCCGTTGCACGGGATCTGATCGTAAGGAACAAGATGAATCGACTTCGTCTAATGTGCGGAATCCATTATGACGAATCACAGATTTGTTCAACACAGAATTCAAATTTTAATCACTTGTCTGTTCTTTCTATTGTATGTTCTGAAAGTACACAGATCTGGTAGAAATACAGACGTATCCGTGCGAGTCAAAAGTCCTGAAACAGTTGCCCGGATTAGATATATATAGACATCCTCAGGAAACTACTAAGTGTTGTCCGTGCGGATAGCTATCCGTGCGGATAGGTGTTGTCCGTGCGGATAACCATCCGGTCGACTACCAAGTGTTGTTCGTGCGGATAGCTATCCGTGCGGATAACCATCCGGTCGAGTAACCTTGTTCGAACCAACACTTTTACATTCAGAACCTACTCCTGAGTTGTCATACTATCTACATACATACATACAGTTTATAAAAACACAGAATACATAATATGAATACATGCTGACGGAAGCTACAGACGTATACACTAACAGACTCCCCCTCGGATGTAGCTGTAGTTCCTTCCAGCATAGTCTTCAATTCCTCCTGCTGCGTCTTCGTTCACGAGCTTTCTTTCTTCTTTTCTCAGCCTTTTCCTCCAACATTCTTCTTCGTTTATGTCTTCCTTCAGTCAACCACCAATTTCTATAGACAGGATCTCCATCACGCTTCCGATCCCACTTAGGAATTTTGTTTTCTTCAGATTCAATTGGCGTTTGATCTGTTGGAGGTACAATCCCCAATTTTCGTCTTCCCATCTTAGCAGCATGCTCAGCAATCTTTTTAGAATGTTGTTCACGCTTGTATCTTTTCAAGAACTCGTCAATCTCCAGATCTCTCCATTTTGTCTTCCAGTATCTTCCAGAATTGATGTCTTGTGCAAAACAAACATCCACAATTTTTTGATATTGCATAGCTTGCTCTCTGTCCGGCCTTTCATAGACTATTTTGTTATAAAACAGGCAATCTATGTCTTTCTTTGAGCAATTCACAAGCCACATAGGATCTAACACACAGATCCTTCTTGCTTCACCAGTGGACTTGTTATGTAACGATATTATTGCCTCGGCCGTAGATTGATTGTATAACCACCCTTCAAATTCTTCATGGAAATCTTACTCCATTGCCCGTAAAGGCATATTCTTTAAGCAACGAGGAGGCTTGATATCCAGAGTAATATCTTTTTCACCATTTTCTAAGATTCTGACAATTTGATCTGGGAAATGTGGTTTCCAATCAGGATACCTTTTCTTCGCTTGCAACTTCACATAGTTCCATAAATGTTGATTATGTTGCTTCACATCCAATCCATAGTAAAATTCTTTAATGTTCTTTGTTTCAACCAATTCATCTATGTCCCACCATGGAAGAGTTTTTATATCAGCCAAAAACTCAAAGTACTATACTCCCTGTTCTCGTCTGATTGCATAGACTTGTAAATCTTCCAAATATCCCCAAGAAAGAATGTCACCCCAAGAAAGATCTTTGTTGTGTGTGAAGAATTGAAGTGCCCTAAGTTTCTTTCTCTCCTTTGGCATGACTTTGTACCATTTCTTCCTTTCTTCAACAAGATTTTCTCTGGGAATGGTTTCAGGAATACCTTCAATAGACACCTTTTCTACAATCTTTCTCCTGATCTCCACTTCATTTCTATCTTTGAACATTTCAGCAAATGATGGAAACGTCACATCAACTCCCGAATAGTGGAAATCAGTTTCCTCATCAGGTGAATCTGAAGCATCTTCAACAATTACATCATTGTAATGATCAGCTTCAAAAGCATATCTTGGTTCAAATATGTCTTCAGAAGACTGAGGAATCTCATCTTCAATATCGAATTTAGATTTCCCTTCTTCTAATCCTAACTCTTCCAACATCTCTTCTCTTGACCTCCTAACCTCAATCACTTCCTCATGTTTATCATGTAAGTAAATGACAGTAGGATTCGTGAGGAATACCTGATCTACGTGCTGTTTTCCAGATGTAGAAGTTTCTTGCTGATCATCATCTTCTTGTTCAATGATCTGATCATTTAGAAACTCCTCAATTTTCTGTTCGTCAATAGGATTCTTAACCAGCAATCCCGAAGCACCTTGATCATCATCATCATTTTTCTTATCATCTTTTTGAACAGACTCGTCTTCATCATCATTATCATCTTCATTCTCTTTATCATCATTTTCATTTTCATTTGCTTCATCATCCCCAAGAATTTCATCATCAGAATCACTAACTTCTTCTCCACGTGCTTTCTTTGCCTCTTTTCGTCTTTTAAGAATTTTCATTCTGCGAACAACTTCTTTTATGTTGTAAGGCACTGTAGAAGCATCACCAACAAGTACAAATTGCTGCGTCTTCCATTCTAGTAGCAACACTTCTTTGGCCTTTCTCTTCTTTTGTATAGCAGCAACTCTACGAATAACTTCATCAGAATCAATGAATAGAGAAGGCTCACCAACTAACATGTAGTCTTGACCATGTTCCTTTTGTTCTTGCTCTTGAATACCTCCATCAACTTGTTCTTCAACAACTTGTTCTTGAACAACTTCAGCATCAATCATTTCAACATCAATTTGACTTGAAGAACCACCAGCTTCTTGAGTATCTACAATAACACTTTTGTTCTTTTGAATTGCATCTTCAGCTAGTCTTCTTTCTCTTTCCAGTCTTCTTTCCTCAACTCTTCTTACTTTAATCTCATTGAATGCAGCTTGAACATCCATTTTTAGATGACTTTCCATAACAGAGTATAACATTCGAAGTTGTTCATCCTTCACCACTTTATCAGCTTTCATCGCTTCCATCTCCAATTTCATTGCTTTCATTTCATTAGATGTAGCTTCACTCATTTCACTGAGAAGCTGATTGAGTGTCTGATTCACATCCTGAAGATTCTTTGTCTTCTCATTTAATGAAGAGATTTCTGCAGTTAGAACTTCAATCACTTTAGAATTATTATCGCCATCTTCCTTCACTTTCTTCATGGCGTCTTCATGATTGATTATCACCATTCTAATTTGATCATGAGCTTTCGTTAACTTATTAACTTGCTTCAATAAGACATCACGTTCTTCTTCAGCCTTTAACTTTTCCTTCTCAAGCTCTTTAACCTTCTTTGCCAGAATCTTTACTGCTTCATTATTGAACAAATCATCTTCAAAATTTAAATCTTCTAACGGATCCCCTGATGCAGGTGGAAGATTGCCAAAGAAATCATCTGAACCTTTTGGACGTGAGGATTCTGGAATCTCTATATTTTCTGGTATTGACGGAAATTCTGAAGAAAAGACTCCACCCTCAGTTACTTCAACATAGTTATCGTGACTAGCCTTCTTTTCAGCTTCTGTTTCTTGAGGTTTGGATGATTCAACATGCTGTGTATCTTTACTACCTTGTTCTTTTTGAACTTGAGCTTCACCTTTTCTAGCACGTACACTTCTCGGAATGAATCCAGCTAGAACTGCTTTTCTCTTTTTGATTTGTTTCTTTGGATTGGCAGGATCATTAGTAGAATCTTCTTCATCTGACCCTTTCTACTTCTTTGAAGGCTTTTTCTTTAATTGAGCTTTTCCTATACCAAGAGTGGTTGGATCAAGTTCAGATTCTGATATAGAGGCTTCAGAATCATCATCACTTGATATATCTTGAGCAACACCTTCTTGATCCTTTCCTTTGGCTTCTTTAGTTCGAGCACTTGAACCTTGATCCAAATTAGCAGCTTCATCTTCGTTTCTTTTTAGATAATCTTCAAGTGTTTATTTCAGCAAATCAGTTCCTTCTTGGATCACTGCTGAAGGTTCCAAAAGAACATCATCTCTCAATTTCTGTTGCGGTTCTGCAAAAATAGACATTGAAAATATTATTAGAATAATATAACAATATAATATCCTAACTTCTTTTATCACTCCGCCTATCACTGTACCCTTGATCACTATTTTTGGAACTGTTTCTTTTGTGATAACAACTGTTGGGGATGTCTTTGGTGTTCTCTTTCTCTTCCCATCCTTGATACACCACCATCTAGTATCTTTCTTAACAAACAAGCTCATCCTATCATCTTCATTGTCAGAATCACTATTTTCTTGTCTCCATGCATCATTTTCTGGAGCAACATAGTTTGGATTAGAAATTCTGCAAATCATTCTTTTTGCTCCTGGATTTGGATTCTTGATTAATCTACTGATTGTGTCTACTGACATATGCTTCAGACCCAAAATATCATCCTTTCTCTTTTCTAGGTCTTTAAACTGATCATCTATCAACATTTGAACAAACCGAGGATACATGATGTACTTCTTGCTTCCTTCCCTCGCATTCTCCGTCATATAATCAAAAATCACTTGGGAGATATTATAAGGTCTGTTCAGAACAAGACAAGCAATTATATTCATGATATAATCCGAAGTTTCATCATATCCACCCTTTCTATGTGACAGCGTATGAATAACACAATGAACCATGAATTTGTAGGCGTGAGTGAAACTCGTTTTCAGCATTCTTCCATTCACACTTCCAGCAAACCCATTCTACACCACAACCCTTTTACAAGTCGTTCAGAAATAATGGTTGGGTCACTATCAACATCTCCTAAATCCAATACCCTTCTTACATCACTAACTGTTACTTTCATCTCCAAGTCTATATCCTTACCCTTCCTATCCTTTTTTGAAACAGCAGAATAAATTGTTTTATCATTCTCTTCATATCTCGCAGCATTCCAAAATCGTTTAACATGAGATTCATATGCTACAGTTTTATCTGTTAAAGCTTTAGAGATTCTGCTTTCTCTTAAAAATTTCGCAATATCTTGAATTACTGTATTTTCAGTAAACTCTTTATCCAACAGGCAGTAAATATTTTGAGATTTATCCCAATCCTGCAGAAATATTTGATTTATTCAAGAAAAATCTTTGAAATCTCAAAAATATTCTAACACTGAAAAGCATTCTCTACTTTGTGTAGAGATACGGATGGATATCCGACCGGATGATCATCCGTTCGGATTTTCATTTGAATAACATGAATGGACATTGTTATCAAAGACATGAAAGAACAAGTTGGTCGCACGGATAGTAATCCGTTCGGATTGTCATCGTATTCAATGTAAATGCATTTGGTATCCGCTCGGATAGGAATCCGGGCCATGAAACTGGCACTGAAACGGATTGTCATCCGTACGGATTGTCATCCGTTGGGTCACCAACCAATTTTCATCATAAGCACAGATGGTTAGAATCAAAGAACTGAACGGAAGGTAATTCATTCGGATTGACATCCTCACGGATTGTCATTCGCACAGATTGTCATCCGTATCAAACCACTGATGAAGAACAATCTATAAACACCAAAAATTTTCTAAATCAAATCCTAAAATTGAACATAGATCTACACAGAGAATAACAACGCGATCAAAACGCTATGTTCAATGTTGTCTAAAACGTCCTAAACACAGTTTAATTTCTCAAAAACTTAACCGACACTCGTACCGTCTAATCATCAGATCTGCAAGATTTAAGCATTTTATAAGAAAAATCAAATCGGTAAAACTATAGATCTGAACATTCCGATCAAAACCCTATGATTATTTATCAACAAAATTGACTAACACAATCTAGATCTAAATCAAAAGCTCCGATAGAAACGATACGCTACAAACAGTTATCAAACAAATATTTATAACATATTCGAGCTAGAAAAACATACCTTTGCCATTGTTAATGTTGTGCAAACCAACGAAAACAAAGATCCGTGCAAAGAAATCCGAAGAGAATAATCAGAAAGTCGAAGTGTGTGTGAGAGAGAAAGAGTTTTGTCCGGGCGAGTGACATTGACTAACTCTTTGACCCTTTATATATAGTATCACAAGACCCGAAATGTTATTCGTGCGGATTCTCATCCGTGCGGATTACCATCCGTGCGGATTCTCAACCGAATGAGGCACACATTTTCTTGTCTTTGAAAAACTTTGACTTTTTGACCTTTTGACTTTTCTCAAATTTTATCAGATTTTAGAAATCCACTTAAGTATCTCGGTCCAAATTAATGACCCTAGGTACTTAACTTGTCGACCAAGTCCAACTTAATGACCTTGGTTGACCCGATACAAAGCATACTGATATTTTATTTAATTTTGATCAACCATTTTTCTGAAAATTACAAGTTTCAAATTAATGAACTTGTATTTGATTTTTCATTTCCACAGGATTCACATGATTAGCTCCCAACTCAACATTCAACCCAGAAACTTCCTGCCTTCAATTCGAATCTGAAGATCAGCTCTCCGCTTTGGTTTGTCGGAAAATAAAGCAGAAATGTAAAATCTTTTTGGATTTTGAATAAAGTTTCTATGCCAGAAATGAAATACAAAACTAAAATTTGCAGAAAATTACATATTTTTGGTGAGCGTGTTAGGGAATCATATCAGCTGCCGACAAATTACAAATACCGTTAAGCTTAATATTACATATTCAGAATTAAACAATTCACTTAGATTGTCGATATACTGATCCTTTTGAATTCTCACACAAATTTCAATCTGTTCAGGATACGGATTAAGTATTTTAGAGACTTAAACTTATACATGTGTCCCACATCTTGAATATACTCCCGTATCCAGATCCCAATATTCAGTCTTATAGGTGAGTATAACACAAATGATATCTGTAAGGGGTTAATAAATTATGAAAAATCATGAGAGCTCAGGTCAGAACTACCGTTCAGCAGAGAGATCATGACTCAACTTTTGGGTGTGTCCCATTTAGAGGATCTTTTTTACAACAGCATTGTCACACCCCGACCGCGTAAAACAACAAATCGCGGCGGAAACATCGGGGCGTGTTGCAACAGAATTAATGTTTCATAACCATGGATATCAAAAGTGTTTCGTTTTATTAAACATTGAGTAATTACATCGTCTGGAAATCTAAATACACTATTTAAACATAGTCTATCATTGTTATTGAGTCACTAAGGCCTTGTCCAGTCCTATATGAGCATGCATCTTATCAATCGATATCATCCAACAATACCTGAAACATATGTGAAAACGAGGTCAGCAAAGAAATGCTGGCGAATACATTAGTTTTGTTGAAAATAAGTTTCATGACTTCTGTTTGAGAAAATGTTTAGTCATGAACCTTGTAATTTGCTTTGTCTTTGTAAATCATTTGAAAAATATTAAGTTCGGATGATAAGTATAAATAAGAGAATAATGCATGATTAAATGAATAACCATGTAAAAATGAGTTTGTGTAAGATAAGTTGTTTGTAAATAAATGTCTTGTGAAAAGTATGTTACTTGTATAAAATGTTCTATGTCTCAAACTGAAATGATTCAAATAATGCTACAATATGTAATACCATACAAACACTTATATATAGGAAGTACCAGCGGCGTATCCACCATGTTTGTATCATATTACACACGCATCGTTACTTAATCACTTAATCAAACCAAACCAAACAATGTAAAATGTCTATGTTTAAATCAATTGTCAAATGTATTGAATAATATGTCAAAGTATTCATGTCAAGATGTAATTCATGTCAAAATGTCTATGTCAAATATCCATGTCAAATGTCTATGTCAAATATCCATGTATGGCAAGTGAAATGTCTCAACTAAACCATATGCACAACAACAAAGTATTGAAGTAAAACTTGGTTTAAACCAATACTATGTTTCGTGTAGATGCATGATTAAATGTAAATCATGTACAAATGTTTACCCAATCGTTACCCATTCGTTCAAATCGTTCTTGTTTTAATCGTTCTTGTTTTAATCGTTCTAATCGTTCTTGTTTTAATCGTGAACTACTTTATGATCGATTCTCTAATAACATTCAAACCTTCTTGACGCGTTCCTCGTTCCAACTCGCTCTCGCTCTCGTTCTTAACAAACCCTTACCAAAGGATAAGTTAATAATTACAGATTCAGTCGCTACCCACAACACCCACACATAACAATGGGTGCAGTAAATAACGGGATTTGTCAGATCCTATGGTACCATAACCTAATACTGGTCGGCTTGATCATAGCTAATGAATGTCATCGGTCATGTAAACTACAACCAACAAGTTTGTTCACTTCTTGAAATTTGTTATTAGTTTTTGAAATCATTGTATTCGTTCTTGAAATCATTGTTAGCGTTCTTGAAATAATTGTAATTGTTCTTGAAACCACATTGTAATTGTTCTTGAAACCATATTGTAATTGTTCTTGAAACCATTGATAAAACATTTAGCACATATGAGTCACCCCAAAACAGTTGAAAACAGTAAAAGAGGGGAATAATGTACTCGCCTGGGAGTGCTTAGGAGTCTTGAACAACTACCAAGAAAGCTAGAGGAGTCCCGGAAATCAAACGGTACCTAATATAGGTAATTACATAATTAACCCGGACCTAAATCGGAAGACTGGGTAGCAGGAGGGTTTGTAAACCAAATGAGTGTAGGAACTCATATGATATGGTTTAACAAAGCCTACATACTAAATGAAACTTAACCCAAGTATTATCGACCCATCGCGACCCATTAAGGTAACTTATGCTACTTTAACGCGTCGTGTGCGTGAAACGCGTTCGGACCGTCTAACTAGTCCTATGACAAGTGTTATATGCCTAAACATGTTACATAATCAGTTATGTGACAAAAGTTTAGGTTACATATGCTTAATTACCAATTATACATGAAAAGGGTATTCTGGTAATTTACCTAAGGCATATAAACTACCTATCATACAACTACTTAAACGATGTGACCATAGGGTATAACCTCGGAAGGTTATGCCCTATACTAGGGTCACCTAATGTATTTGGTCGGATCCTAATGATCGACCAAACTGGGTCGGGCTCGAAGGTATAGGCGATTTATTAGATCGCCTACCCTACGACCCTAGACAACGTGGTAATCAGTGGGCATAGTCCCAAGGGACTATGACCAACGTGATTACACTCACGTTGCGAAGTTCAAACGAACTTCGCATTGACCATTACTGGTCAACGCTGAAAGTCAAACAAAGTTTGACTTTCTGACTCGAAAAGCAATAAAATAAGGAAAAGAACGAAAGAATACTTACGAAGGGTCCCCGAATGCTAACCTCGATTCAAAAATCTCAGGTATGAAACAATAGTTTCAACTTAGAGTTTCTCAAATCAAAGTTCTAGTGATTTTAGCAATGGGGGTGGATGGGTATTTATAGGAATACCCGAACCGTTAAGATCGTTTCATGGAAAACGTGCCTTAATCCCATCCGTACATGTGTTGAAATGTCATGGTGTTTAGGTGTTTAAATTCCATCCATACATGTGTTGAAATGTCATGGTGTTTAGGTGTTTAAATTCCATCCATACATGTGTTGAAATGTCATGGTGTTTAGGTGTTTAAATTCCATCCATACATGTGTTGAAAGGTCATGGTGTTTAGGTGTTTAAATTCCATCCTTATCCGCTGACTAAGCAAGTTAGAATGTGTGGTTGTGAATTAAACAACGGCTAATACATCGAATCTGGTCCTGAATGCGAAAAACGATCCAAATGACGTGACGAATGGATTTTTCTTATGGCGAACACTAAAATAAAATATTTTAGTGCTAACATAATTTTTTTGATGTCCGGATGTATTCAGAACGTAAGTTATGCGCGAAAATGCAAACTTGTGCACTTTTTGACACTTTTAGTCCCTGAATGACCCAAAAGTTTATTTTAGCACACCGAACCCCTCAAAGCCTATTTCTAAGCTATGTAAAGGATATTTATGGTATGTTTAACTTATGGTCATGTTCCGGAAGGTCTGTTACAGTTCAAATTGGCATACTTTCGCAGTTTGTCAAATTTAGTCCCTGTAAGAGATTAAACTTTGATTTCACCACACCAAACCTTCCAAAACTTATATTTAAGTTATGTAAAGGTTATTTAAGGTATGTTAAGCCTATGTCACTATTCCGGAGTGTTTGTTTCATTAAACTGGTTATATTTACGCATCAGTGCGCGTATAACCTTCCAGAAAGCGATTTAGAGTTTGAAATCGAACAAAAATTGATATGTGCAAATGATACACATATTTTTACAAATCCCAAGTATGAAATACAATATTTCATTGGTTTGGTATTTGTTTGATGGCCGTGGAGGCACAGGTGTTACAAGCATTGCTAAGCAATTTTATTATCTTATCATATATGCTGAGGGTGATGCTATGTTTCAAGCATTTGCAGAAAGTATTATTCGGGGACTAGGTCAGAACTACCGTTCAGCAGAAGTCCTGGAATAATACCCCAGATATCACTGAGTATAAAGACCTAGTATATCAAAAAGCGGGTTCTTTCAAACGAGATTTCAGGGGTTACCTATATATCCAAGTAGTGTTCCCCACGAAATAAGCAAGTAAAGATTTTAGGTTTATATCCCGAACAAACCTACTAAATGTGTAAAAACCTATCGGCACATCATCAGTGAGACTGTTTAACGCATTTAAACTTTCCATTTCTTTAGCGTACTGTAACCGTCTAGCTGATGTACTATCATTTTACCTTTTTACACAAACTCTTTTTGAAATTTTATCATGTTTTTGGCTTTTTCAAATTTTCTAATGTTTTTGGATTTTAGAAATTTTTTATTGTTTTTGTATTTTCTGTAATTATAACCTATCTCCCCCTAAAGACCAAAACAAGTAAAAATTCGACAAACCATTGCAGATTGCTTTTCAACATCATCTACAGTGGTACCTTCATCAACGCCAACGATGTCCTCCGCATCCGATAGCAACTTCATACCATTAAGTTTCAAAAGATATTGAAAACGTGTTTTGTCAAATGCTTTGGTATGCAAGTCAGCTCTTTGTTCATCGGTGTGGATTTTTTCTATTCGTATCAACTTCTTCTCGAAGCAGTCTCGGATGAAGTGATGACGAATTTCAATGTGTTTCGTTTTAGCGTGATGAACAGGATTTTTTGTTATGTTTATAGCTGCCTCATTATCAACAAAGATAGGGGGTTAAGAAATTGCAAACCGTAGTCTCGCATCTGTTGCTGGATCCACAAGATCTGTGAGCAGCAGCTGCTAGCAGATATATATTCAGCTTCACAAGTGGATAAAGCGACAGAGGTCTGCTTCTTGCATTGCCAGGTGACCAATCGTGTTCCGAAAAACTGGCACCCCGCTGTTGTTGATTTAGAATTCACTTTGCAGCATCCGAAATCAGAATCAGAATATCCTTCGAGCGTGAAGTCGCCTATTTTTGGATACCACAACCCCAGAGATGGAGTTCCTTTCAGGTAGCGTAGAATCCTTTTCACAATTACCATATGCGAGGCTCTAGGATTTGACTGAAATCGAGCTGCGAGGCAGGTTGGATACATAATATCCGGTCTTGATGCCTTCAAGTACATTAACGAACCTATCATGGAGCGATACAGCGTTTCATCTACCTTCTCTCCAGTGAGATCGGGGTTTATCCCATGGTTAGTTGCTAATGGGGTGGACATAGGTGACATTCCTGACATCCCAAATTTCTCCAGAACATCATGAACGTATTTCGTTTGATGTATGAACGTTCCCTCGGGAAGTTGATCAACTTGAAGTCCCAAGAAGAACTTCATCTCACCTATTGATAACATTTCAAACTTCTGCTTCATAACCTTTTCAAAATCTTTGCAGAGTTGTTCATTTGTAGACCCGAAAATTATGTCGTCCACGTAAATTTGTACTATCAGAAGATGCTCCTCGACTTCTTTTGTGAACAGAGTGGTGTCTATCTTTCCTAGGATGAAGTTGTTGGCTAACAGATGTTGAGACAAGGTCTCATACCAGGCTCATGGGGCCTGATGTAAGCCGTATAACGCCTTTATCCAGGAGATAAACTTTATCTTTGTGAATTGGGTCGGTGAAGCCCGGTGGCTGTCCGACATAAACCTCCTCTTTCACTTTGCCATAGAGAAACGCCGACTTCACATCTAGCTGAGAAACATTAAATCCTTTCCATGATGCAAATGCTAGGAAGATTCTGATTGCTTCAAGTCTTGCAACAGGGGCATATACTTCAGTGAAATCTATCCCCTCCTACTGACTGAAGCTTGGACAACGAGTCGAGCTTTGTTTCGAATAATAACTCCTCGATCATCCCTCTTGCATTTAAACACCCATTTGGTATTGATCTTCCGGTGACCATCAGGCAAATCCACTAGCTTCCACACACCTAACTTCTCGAATTGACTTAGCTCCTCTTGCATAGCATTGACCCATGAATCTTCTGTCAAAGCTTCCTTATAGGTCCTTGGTTCAATCTGCGAAATAAAACAACTAAGTGAAAACTTAGTTTGTAAAGGAGCAACAGTAGAATAAAAACAAGTAAGGCCTTGGTCAATTTGTTTTCTGGTTCGAACTCCTGATTGCAGCTCTCCAATGATTAGCTCTTCTGGATGATATGAAAGAGTTCTTGGCATCACTTCGCCTGAAACATCTACTTCGCCTTCCAAATTTGTGACATTTTGATTTGCAACTTGTTCATTGACTGGAATAGTTTGATTTGAAAACTGAATTTGCTCCCCCTCAGAATCAGAATCACCACTATCGAAAACTGGTCTATCATCAGATTCGAGATTATCATTGACTGCCGTCTGATTATCCAGAGCATGTTCAGGTTCTGAAGATTGTAGAATCTCATCATGTTCACCAGCATTTCTTGGACCTGCTTCATCATCATTCGAAGCTTTTTGTTTGCTATAAGTTTCAGCTGGGAATCTTTCATCTGAATCTTCATACTCTCTTAGAATATCCAACTCGTCAAAGAATTCTGGTTCTTCCTCCATGTTGAAGGAATCCCACAAAGTATCATAATTGAAACGCCATGAGTCGCCGGGATTCTGAGGTGGTATTGTATGCCCCTGGCATTCAACATTGTATGCTTCAATTATCCGCTTTAGACTTGGAACAAAGACTCGTTTTTGTGGACTAGAATAACCCACGAAGATTCCTTCTATGCTCTTTGGACCAAACTTCCCAAAAGGCTCTAAAACTGTACAGGGAGACCCAAACGGTTCCAGATACTTCAGGTTGGGTTTGCGGAGATTTATCAGCTCAAAACACGTCTTGTTGAATTTCTTTACTGTGAGAACCCGGTTGAGAGTATAACAAGCGGCTGACACAGCTTCTGCCCAGAAGTTGATTGGTAGCTTTGAATCAGCAAGCATTGTTCTGGCCATTTCGATTAGTGTCCTGTTCTTTCGTTCTGCTGCTCCATTTTGTTGTGGAGTATAAGGAGCACTAAATTCATGCAATATTCCTTTCTCATTACAAAATTCTTCCATTCGGTTGTTCTTAAATTATGTACCGTTGTCACTTCTGATTCTTCTGATACGAGCTTGGTACAAATTTTCAATTTTCCTGAACAACGCCATCAAACTTTCAAAAGTCTCATCTTTAGACTTTAAGAATGACACCCACGAAAATCTGGAATAATCATCAGTAACCACAAGACAGTAAAGTTCTCCTGTAATACTTTTGACATTCACAGGACCAAACAAATCCATGTGAAGTCTCTCCAGAGGTCTTGCTACTGAATTGACTTGCTTTTTAGGGTGTGACTTTTTCTTTTGCTTGCCTTTGATGCAACTAATGCACTCCCTTTCCAGATGAAAACCTTTAATGTGAACACCCAGAACTAAATCATTGTGCACCAAGTGATTCATTTTTCTCAGATGTATATGCCTCATCTTCCGGTGCCACAATCTTGATTCCTTCTCTGTTGCTCTGGATACAAAACAATGTGCCTGGCCTGTTGTTGTTGTTGCTACACTCATGTCTTGCACATATAAATCATCCACTCTAGGTGCCCTCATGATAATCCATTCTTTAGGAATAACGAATCCTGGTTTCAAGATCAAACATTCTTTATCTGTGAAGTGAATGGTATACATCCTGTCACAAATTTGTGAGATACTCAGCAGATTATTTTCCAGCTCAGCAATGTAGTTAACCCTTTCAAACGTGACAATCCTATTGGATAACGTTCCTTCACCTACAATTCTACCACCTTGGTTACCTGCGAACCCCACATAACCTCCATTGAAATTTCTAACATCGTATAACAATGTAGTCTTTCCTGTCATATGTCGAGACGCTCCACTATCCATGATCCATTTTGAAATAGCTCTCGAAAGTTCCTGCATATATATCACAAACTTGATTTTAAAAACAAAATGTCATTTTAATAAAGATGCCGATTCATGCTTCACAATTACCAACTAGGAAGCTCCGGCAAATCCAGAATCTTTAGTGAGATTTTGATGCTACCCAAGCCTCTTTCGACTCGGGTAACTGGACTTTGAGTTTAGATTTCATAGTGTAAAGTGGTGGAAAATTTTGATCATTCAATTTTAAACTCTCAGCAGACTCAACCTCTCTATACAAGAAAAATTCGTCTTTTTGAGACTGACCAGATGGTTGGTCCTTCTTTACCACATACTTCTTTTCAGAAGTTGACTTTTGTTTTTCTATTTTCTCATATAAATTCAAAGGTAGACACATCTTCTTGGTTGAAGACGATGGTTTTTCAGTCTCAGACACCTTTGATTTTGTAGAATTTGCTTTCTTGTCGACAATTTTTGGCTTCCATGTTTGTTGAGATGAAGCAACCCGTTTGTAAAATTTGTCATTTTTAGTTACCAAATTCTTAACATGCTCAGTTTTGGTTTGGTGTTATCATTTTTCAAAACCTTTTTCTCAACAACCAATGGAGCTTTTCCCTTCACAACATCTTTCTTGCTTGTATTCATCACAACTTTAGTCTTAGGCTTCAAGTTGGTACACTTTCGTGCAATATGTCTAACTTGATTGCATTTGAAACATGTTCGGGTGTCAACTACCCGACTTGTACCTTCAGACTGAGACTGCGAAGCTTTCTTTTCAAAGAACTCTTTGTTTGATTTTGAAAAAATCTCTGATTCTTCATCAGAACGTGAATTTGAACTGTTCACAAACACCTTTTTCTCAGCAAACCTTTTGTTTTGAACATTCTTATCACCCTGATAACCACCCGACCATCTGTTTCGATTGTTATTATGAAAACGCGGTGGAACAACAGGTTTCTTGTAGTAAGCTTTATCTTTTTCAAAGTTCATTTGCCTCTTTGTCTGATTCAAACCTTCTACTTCAGACAAAGCAATTTCAACCAGTTTGAAAACCTTTTTTAATTTGTTCACATTAACATTCTCCAGAGGAAACTCAAAATCCGAATACAACTTATCAGATCCAGCCATCTTGTACATCACAAGATCCGGTTCATCACCTAAGTTGGTTTTGGATTTTGTTTTCGGAATGTAATTATTCAGAAAACACTCTTCATCCTCAGTTGAATCACTATCCAAAACACTTTCAGCCATGCCTTTAACAATCTCAGTTTGAACACTATCATCAGATGATGATGAAGAAAATGTCACATCAATTGACTCTGGAAGATTTATCTCATTTGATTCAACTTCATCATTAACCAACCCTGATTGCTTCTTTGAAAAATTGTTTAGAACTGGTGGCGGAACTTGATGAAACCCGACCCCAGTTCCATCACAATATACATCTTCGCCAGCTTTTTTTTTCCCAATGGGTTTGCGAACAATGTGTTGCAAAACAAAGCTTGCAGAGTTGTAACTGTTCAGTTTCAAATTAATACGCTCATTCACAATCTTAGCTTCTTCAAACTGAAGCTTCAATTTCGCAATCTCATCTAGTTGTTGGTTGATTAACTCTTCTTTTACTCTAAGAACCCCTGATAGTTGAAGATTTTCTTTGGTTGTTTTACCATTTCTTTCATCAGAATCTTTAACCGTTCGCTTTAGCTTCTCAAAATTTTCAGAAATTTTACGATTTTCAAGAATCAACTTTTCGTTTTCTTTCCTTATTCTTTCTATGTCATTTTTATCATTTTTAATTTTCTCAGTTAATTCTTTTGATCTATCATTCGAAGCTTTCAGCATTTTGTCACAGTTTAAGATTTGATCTTCAACACTCTTGACTCTACCAGTCAGTTCTTCAACCTTCTTACCATTGAGGTAAGTGATTGTACTAAAAACTTTGCACTATTTTATGCAACTTTTGCAGTCGTTTTCAGATTTAACTTTCTTACCTGACTCATGTGTATCATTTGAACTGACCTTGTTTTTGGACTCAGTTCCAGAACTAGAAACTACCTCAAGTTCTTTTGCAGCAAGAACTTTTTCAGCCATCTTCCTCAAGTTTTCAGCCGTTAACTCTTGTGATGTATCGATGATCCCATCATCACTTTTCTTTGACTGTGACTTCTGTTCTGCTTCTTTGACTTTTTCTTCTTTCTCTACCTCTTTCTCTTCACTACCTCCCCACCATTCTCTTTGTCCGGCTTTTTCTTCTTCGGCAAATTGCTGGATGACAACATCAACACTAATGGAATCTGGGTCAACTGCAATGTTTCCTTGTGGATCAAGATAACATTCTCTGTCGGCATCCCATCTCTTTGCTCTTTTAGCTTCTTTGTATGTGTTATAGATTCTGCTCATCCTGGTTTGGGCTTTCATCCTTCGGTTGACGAACTTTTCTTCTTCTGTTCTATTGTCTTTAAAAGGAACAATCTTCGCCACAAATGCATAACCCACCGCATCTTCTTCTGGTAACAATTCGCTCCAATCATAACCTTCATCATCATGAATCACAGCAAGAGCTCTATATTTTTCTTTGGGGGTGTCCTCAAGCTGCTTCATTCTGGGCGGTTCTGATTTATTCTGATGATAAATCGCTCTCTTGTAGTAATCTTCCTTGAACGGGTTATCAGAATCATCAGCATAAGCATTCCGGCACTCTATTTTGAAATGACCTTTCTGTTTACATTTGAAACAGGTCACCTTTGACTTGTCAAAGCCTATCTTGGTAGATGGTCCACCAATAGACTTTCTTCCAGTAATCTCCATAAAGCGCTGTGCCCGACGAACTGCACTGGCCATACACCACCTTATGTCGATCAATTCCATCTCCTCAGGATCAATCTGATCGTAGTCTTTTTTGTTAGGTTGGTGTTACCTATCTTTCCAGCTACAAGGCTCTCATATGACTCTAGCACAGGAGCTAAGAAAACCATCTGCTGCTTTTCTGATTCTTCACTGAAATTTTGACCATTTTTTAAATCCACAGCAATGTTGCATTGAAACACGTTCTTTTGGACAGATTGTTGTTGACTTGAAGAATTTGAAGATGATCCCTGGCTTGGAGCATTGGATGAAAATCCTCCATGAAAACCACTGTTTGAACTTGAACTTTCTTTACTTGATGTGTTTGAATTCTTAGCAGAAAAAGCTGTCTTTGGAGAAACATTCTTGGGAATCATACTCTTTGGATAGTACAACTCCATATTTTGTTGATATGACGAATGATTTACTTTGTGTGTTTTCTTTATCTCCAACTCGTGACTCTCTAGTCTTTCAATCAGCAAATCAACAGTAAGATCCTCAGATTTGATCGTATTCTTCAACATCAAGGCATAGTACTGCCAATCCATCTCATCTGGCAATGAATCGAACAATTTGTCGACTAACTCCTCTTGAGAATAGATAATTCCATGTCTCGCCAATTCCAACTTCAAGTGCCCAAACCTCTCAATCATCTTACAAACTGATTCATTTTTTAAACAACCAAATAAATCAAACTCTTTTCTCAACAGTTTCTTTTTGTTTTTCACTATTTCAGCACTCCCTACACACTTTACTTTTAACTTTTCCCATAGATCTTTTGCGTTTGTGTATTCAATTAGTGAAATAATGTCGTCTCTTACGGACTGATGAATCAAGGCGACGCACTTTTCTTCAGCTACAAAGTTTTCTATATCTTCAGTCTCTGTCAGATTCTCACAATCTTGTCTACCATTGTTGAAACCGTTCTTTAAGCTTTTCTAGCTCGGATACGCGAATGCTTTCAGCCACTCATCAAATCTTTTTGCCCACCGATTATATTCTTTGATCGCCATTAACTTTGGTGGTTTGTTATATGTACCATATGCACTTTCAACGCTTAAGGCATCGGACAGAGTTTTCTTCGGGCTCGGGTTGTTATCATTTGTATGGTTGGAAGTATCGTCTCCGGAGTTTCCCGTGAAAGTATACATATCACTGAAGGGATTCATGAATTCTTCCATTTTTAAGTACCTGAAACAATTTTTCAAACACTTAGACAATTTTTACAAGTAACAGCAACAGTTGAAACGGATGGTGATCCGTTCGAATAGTAATCCGAACAAGTGACAAAAGCTATCCGCGCGGATAATGATCCGCTCGGATTGTCTTTCGTACAAGTGACAAACTTTGACTTTGACTTTTCAGGTTTTCCGCACGGATTGTAATCCGTGCGAGTAACAATGATGATGTCAGCAAATTATCAGCAATCAACTAGCTGTTACTAACTATTCGAATCCGTTCGGACAGCTGTCCGAGCGAGTGGATGTCGTCAGCAAATATGAACAACTAAACATGGTTTTTGATGAATTTGATCTAGTTTTAGGTTGAATCTGATTATGAAACTTAGTAGGATTATACTTTGAATGATTGCGAATCAAATGATATCGATTTTATCAAATTTTAACCGTAGATTCTTGTTCAATTTTAAGTTTTTCAGATTTTATGGTGACAAACGAAGAACTAATGCAAGAAATGAGTAGAAGTAGAAGAAATATGTCAAATTTCCGGTGAAATTTGACTCAATTCGGCAAGAAATGTCAAATCTCTGGTGAAATTTGACTTTGATCGGCAAATAAAGCTCGAATTCTGGTGAATTCGGTGTCGTTGATCTCGATTCAGCTCCCTGGATGCTCTGATACCACTTGTTGGGTCTCGTTGCACAGGATCTGATCATAAGGAACAAGATGAATCGACTTCGTCTAATGTGCGAAATCCATTATGACGAATCACAGATTTGTTCAACACAGAATTCAACGTTTAATCACTTGTCTGTTCTTTCTATTGAATGTTCTGAAAGTACACAGATCCGGTAGAAATACAGACGTATCCGTGCGAGTCAAAAGTCCTGAAACAGTTTCCCGGATCAGATATATATAGACATCCTCAGGAAACTACTAACTGTTGTCCGTGCGGAAAGCTATCCGTGCGGATAGGTGTTGTCCGTGCGGATAACCATCCGGTCGACTACCAAGTGTTGTTCGTGCGGATAGCTATCTGTGCGGATAACCATCCGGTCGAGTAACCTTGTTCGAACCAACACTTTTACATTCAGAACCTACTCCTGAGTTGTCATACTATCTACATACATACATACATACAGTTTACAAAAACACAGAATACATAATATGACTACATGCTGACGGAAGCTACAGACGTATACGCTAACATCAAGGCACGTTATTCGATAAACGATCCTAACGGTCTTGCAAATCCTATAAATACCCATCCATCCCAACTCAAAACCCACTTCATTTCTGATTTTCTCTAAGTTGGGGTGTCCTAGCACTTCATACCTGAGAAATATTTGGAGATCGAACCTTTCGGGGACCCTTTGTAAGTGTTATTTCGTTCTTTTCATTCGTTTTAGCGTTAAAGTCAAACTTTTTTGACTTTCTGCATTGACCAGGTTATGGTCAATGCGAAGTTCATTTGAACTTCATAACGTGAGCATAATCACGATGGTTATAGTCACTAGAGACTATACCTACTGATTACCACGTTATCTAGGCTCAGTGACGAGTCGTAGTTTCGGCCAGAATACGTATTCTTGCGTATTTTGTAACCAAACTACTTATGGGTATCAAAACCGTTTGTTTTGATACCAAACATGTTTTCTAACTTAGTTAATCATGTTTTAACGTGCTTAGCTCGTCACTTTTAGTTTTGTGCTTGTCTAGGGTCGTAAAGGTAAGCGATCTAAACAATCGCTTATACTTTCGAACCCGACCCGTTTGGTCGATCATTAGGATCCGACCAAACACATTAGGTGACCTTATGGTCATGACGCTTAGTTAGCTGTATAATAGGTAGTTTATATGCCTTAGGTAAATTACCAAAATGCCCTTTTCATGTATAATTGGTAATTTAGCATATGTAACCTAAACTTTTCTCACTTAACTGATTATACAACATGATTAGACTTGTATAGGCATATAACACTTGTCATAGGACTAGTTAGACGTCTCAAACGCGCTTTGCGCGCACGACGCGCTAAAGTTGCGTAAGCTACCTTAATGGGTCGCGATGGGTCAAAAGCACTTAGGTTAGGTTTCATTGTAGTATGTAGGCTTTGTTAAACCATATTACAAGAGTTCCCATACTCATTCGGTTTACGAGCCCTCATTCTATCCGATCCTCCGGTATAGGTCCGGTTTATTAACATAGTTACCTATATCAGGTGCCGTTTGATTTCCGTGATCTCTATCATTGCTTGGTGGTTATCCTAGGACTTCTAAGCAATCTCAGGTGAGTACATAGACCCCTCTTTTACTGTTTTCAAACTGTTTTGGGGTGAAACACCTGTGCCTACTTGTTACTTTCATGCTTTCCTGTTTTCACATCATATACTTGCTATGTTCATTAGTACATTTATTGTACATGTTTTACATTACATTTCATGCTATGTATGCCCATTGTGTGCATACTTAGTACATTGTTTTACATTACATTTCATGCTATGTATATCCATTGTGTGCATACTTAGTACATTGTTTTACATTACATTTCATGCTATGTATGTCCATTGTGTGCATACTTAGTACATTGTTTTACATTACATTTCATGCTATGTATGTCCATTGTGTGCATAGTTAGCACATTGTTTTACATTACATTTTGTTGCATATGCTCATCCAGCATATGAACACATTATATTGCATTATGTGAACCACTTGACAATAGACATTTGACTTTACCTAAACATTTCTACAATTGTTAAACATTACATCTTGATGGTTTGGTTTGAGTAAGTGATTTAAGTAACGAGGCGTGTGTAATATGATACAAGCACAGTGGATACGCCGCTGGTACATCCTATATATAAGTGTTTGTATGGTATTACATATCGTAGCGTTATTTGAATCATTTCAATTTGAGACATATAACATTTTATACAAATAACATACTTTTCACAAGACATTGATTTACAAACAACTTATCTTATACAAACTCATTTTTACATGGTTATTAATTTAACCATACATTATTCTCTTATTTATACATATCATCTGAACTTATTGTTTTTCAAACGATTTACAAAACAAATCAATCTACAAGGTTCATGACTAAACATTATTAAACATTTTCTTAAACTTACAAGTCATGTATCCTATTTTCACAAAACCTATGTATCTCACAGGCATTTTTATGCTGACGTACCTATTTTCACATGTGTTTTCAGGAGTTGATGCATAGGACTTATCGAGACATACTTAGGCGGACCTGTGCCTTAGTGACTTAAAACGAGACAAGAAATAGTTAATTTTTGTTCTGTACTCTTCGTTTCTTGTTTTAAACGATGTAAACTCTCTTGTTTGATTAATAAAATGAAACTTTAATTGCCATGGATTTGAAACATTTAATTTTGTTACAACACTCCCCGACGTTTCCGCCACGTTTCATTGCCTCACGTGGTCGGGGTGTGACAATGCATCCTAGCGAGATCCACGTGTATTCCCACTCTGTTGGCTACACGATCAAAATACATCTCTCGAATGTGACATTTAACAAGGCTTCGCATGTAATGGCTCCTCCCACAAAAGTGATGAAATGGGATACATATGCCACCCAGGGTGTTCCTTTCTCCTGGTCATGATTCAGAACGTCGTCAACAAATACGGTCGATTCATGTGATTCCCTGAAGCTGCTGGTGTGTTGATCAACTCAATGATCATGGTGTACAAAGTTGAAATGGCTGCATTGCGTTCGACGTGTTGTTCTACGAGCATTCTCCTCTTGGGCTTCCATCTGATGATAGTCCGTTCGCTAACCAATCCTCGAATGGAAGCTTGTTCCTCGCAACTGGTCGACGGGTTTTCAATACATTGTCGAGGAAAACGATTCTTGACCGTTACCTTGTTGAGTTCTCGATAGTCAGTGCACATACATAAAGGATTCTCTTCATGGGTATAGCGAGGGCTCCTTAAAGCAAAAACTCCTGTCCAGCAGTTCCTGTAGATGGTTAAACAGTTCCTGCAACCCTCCTGGTGCAAGACGGTAAAGAGTACGAGTAGTTAGAACTGCCTCTGGCGCGAGGTCAAACTGAGTTCGTACATAACCGTTGTAGAGATGATCCTGGAAGTTCCTCAGGCAGCACATGGAAGGTAATCACAAACAACTGGTGGATCCTCGA
The DNA here is from genome assembly GCA_030545235.1 of Helianthus tuberosus. Lineage (NCBI taxonomy): Eukaryota > Viridiplantae > Streptophyta > Magnoliopsida > Asterales > Asteraceae > Helianthus > Helianthus tuberosus. The sequence continues at coordinate 195,052,963 of CM060366.1, forward strand.
TCCCCTTTTCCTTAGCCTCGATATCAGTAACGGGTGCTATCATGGCGGGGTAATCCTTCCGTGGACACTTCTGGCCTTCACTGCTGAAATGATGCTAACCTCTGCACCACTTGGATACTTTAAGATGGCCGGCAACTTTCTCCTCACGTGGTATAAATGCGCAATGTTTGGTTAACCAATCCTCACTAACTACTGCATCAACACCATCGTGGATAGTGCAAGGAAGATCGATGTCGAAAACTTGTCCCACACGATTGAATTTGCATCCCTATAGACATACGAGGCTTCAATTATCTTGCCATTAGCCGATTTCACAACTGGTCAGGTCTCAGGAAGCATCAGGGTTGAACAGAACAGGAACGAAATGATTAGCTTCCACAAACGTGCTAGCCACCATGTTGTTGTAATCCTGGCGTTGCCCACGCCAGCCCTAAACGCCCTTCCATGAGCATCATTTCCAGTGTTTCTATTTTCATTACAAGGGTTTCAAATACTGCCGTTTTTCCTTGGGCTGTTGTCTTCTTAACTTAACCACGGCTAATCCATGTTGTAGGCACCTTTATTTCCATATTGTAGGCGAGGGTTACGAATACCTCGTTGTCGCTGTGTCTATTGGTTCCCAATGTCGTTGCTCGAAACGAAGCCTTACGGTTCTTCACCATCCAAGTCCATCTTTTCACATCCTGAGCTACGTCCTAAAGCACTGCTCATTGTGTTGGCAGTTACACATTCCACGTTGTAGTCGATTGTCATTGCTTATGTCCCGATTGATTCGTAAGAGTTGACTCCCATGAGCCGCTGACAAGGGTTTAGGATTCGATTGAAATCATTCCGCTGACGTTCGTTACCGGTAATCAGGGTCGTCAAAGTACTAAGGTCAGTAAAGCACTACGCTCAACCTCCTGTCCACCGATGTTGCAAGTTGTTTGAGTAATACACAGTATGTTGCGGGAGTGTTGCAGAACTGATCACACTTCGGGATCTAAGACGTCAATACATGAGTTCCAGCTAACGAAGAGGAGTAAGAAAAGTATCGATCAATCATTCGACACTATGACATACAACTCAGGGACGTTCATATAAGCACCTAACATTCTACACGATTCGCTAAGTGTTCAGATGGGTGTTCAGGTAATACTCGATAGCATCGAGATTCGAAAAGATTCAGAGAGGAGTGAAAAGTTCACGTTCGTGTAGAGGGCAATCACTGCTAGGACCCCTATAGGTTGTTATGTTTCACATTGATCAGATAACGGAACGGAACCCCTTTTTCCACTTGTTAAGGCTCACTGGGACTCGCATGCACCCCACATTATTATTATGTGTGCACCCACATGCAATATCATATGTAGGTGTTCACTAGTTATACAGTACAATGAGTATACGAGAGACGAACCTTGCAATCTGGAGCTGAGTGTCATGGTCGTATTCACGTCTTCACAACTGTTCGGTTATAGTCTGGTTTTACAAAAACGTTTTTCCCTTTTTTAAATAAAACCAAGTTCACTATAACCAATGGCTCTGATACCAATCTGTCACACCCCCAAAATACCACATGCGGAATTACTGCGGGGCGTGTGACGTACCAGGATCCAAGCCACCAATCACATTGAACTCATAATTATAATTAAATAAAACTTTCATTTATTAACACAAAGCGTTACAATCGTTTCATATCATTCATTGTATACAACGGAAGCATAAATCATTTGTTAAGTGTTTAGTAAACCAAGAGTACATAAACCATTGAGCTTGTATTGAGATTCCATGTATCTCGACCCATGACCACTCCAGCATCCCAGACAGCAAGTTCCAGAGATATGCACCTAAAGGCCTGCAAGGCATATAACAACAAATCAACAACAAAGTTGAGCGAGTTCACAGTTGGGTGTTCATTTTAGATTGTTTCAAAAACATAGTGTTTCTTTAGATGGCTTACTTGCCGTGGGGGTTACCCCATAGTTGAAAATATGATTAACCAATTCCTTCTTTCCCAAACCATAACCAGTGGGGGCTTCCCCATGTGAACCACTAGACCGTTACCATATCGACTACTAACGAAAGTAAGTTGTGCCCTAAGTCAATGTCTATCATCATTGACTGTTTGCCATGATCCATTAGTACACACCCGTCCGACCGGCATGGTGTGAGGTTCGTCATACCTAATAGCGCTATTAACTAATGACCCGCTCGCCATCGGCCTCGGCGATTAAGTCGATATAAAATGAGGGACTTAATGATAGAGTTTTGTCTAGTAAGTTTAAGGTTGTTGTCCTACCCAAGGAGGACGAACGTACGTATTCTACCCAAGGAGAACACGCAGAATTAATATTGGCATCCTACCCATGGAGGATGGCCGTACATATCCCACCCAAGGAGGATATGTAGGTCCCGTTTTAGTTCTTTAACCCATTCCTAACCACCGGGAATCCCATGCCTTAGGAAGAGTGTGAACTCACCTTGGTGTGCTCGGTATAGATTAGTTACTTGTTTTATCGATGGACACCCCAAACCCTAATATGGTTCCAATGATAGTCTGTTTTTATACACCCATTATTCACATATTCTTTGCACATATATCACAAGTAACGAGCAAGTATAACGCATATCGGAGGGTCCATCTTATACTCAAATATACATTCAAATACAATTAATACCCAATAAACATTAGGATTACAAGCACCTTCGAATTACAAGCATCTTGGACTAACAAGAATTTAATATTCATACGCAACATGACTCCTAACCCAAAAAATTAACGTGCAATTTTGATTAAGGTGCAAGCCCAGTCATTATACCCAATAGTTACAATTCAAAACAGTCCATACATTCCCTAACTAGCAACAATATGAATACATGCACATGACTGATTTAATATCATCATTGTTTTCTACTATCATCACATGGGCCACACAATTTTTAGTCCAACTGGTTGGACCGATTGTTAGTGGGTTGTTTGCTTTAAATCTTGACACTTAAATCAACTCATGTTACATTCACTGGGCCGCCAAAACTGTTGTTATATCACACATGATTGGACCGAGTAAAGCTCATGGACTCACATGGCATGGATCAGACAAACATTAACTAAATCATATGCAATCCTATCCTTGACTAATGAGAGCACTAGATTATATCTATTCCTAAATATATATGTAAGACATTTACAATTGACACACATAACCAACACATGCCTACTGACAACTTTCCCAGCACATGAACAATATGGCCGACCATTCACATATACACAATCACATGTAATTAAGAACATGATGGCCGACAATATTAATGTTTTGCATGCAAGATTTCAGAAGTTTGTAATTAGTATACTGACTTATGTTCCCTTTTTCACATGCTAACACTATGCACCACCTTCATTAATTTCCTATACATATAAAACAAAGTCACGCAAACATAAAATTATACAGCACGATCATCATCCCATAGAATTCTTTAACATATGCATATTAATTAACATACACACGTTAACAAGTACATCACAAAAATAGTTTTGTAATATCCATTATTCATACATAAGGGAAACCCTACTTCATGATCTTGTTTTACATGTATCATACTAATACAAGAAAGTATGCCACTACCTAGATCACATCATTATGAAACAAAAAAAAAACATGAATATGAATTTACTAACCGGAGAGCTTGACTAATTTGGGTGATGCCTCGGTGGAGGGGGGGGTCTCCACTACCGTATGTAAATTATGGAGGAGGGTAGGGTCTACCGCCATAAGGAATCTTAGGGAAGGTAGGGTTAAGTTTTTGATTATGAGATAATGAATACTGATGTTGCGTGCACATTAATATCACATGATTGGCGGTTCTTCCTACTTGGCCGATAATGGGCTCAAGCCCAACAAATAATACCGAGATTTATGTGGCCCAAAGGGGGCGGCTGCCTAATCCTAATGTTGTCACAAGTTTGCCTGGCCCAATTAAAGACATATACCCGACTATATTAAACATTTAATAATTATAATACCGTCACTAGCGTTTACTTATTTTTATCATCGTACGGAATGTGAAAGAGGAATACAAGAAACAGGGTTACGTGACGAAGAGATACTGACCTTGAATGTTCGGTTTGTCATATTCGTCTCATCGTCGGATCACTTCCTTCAGATAGGCCACTGTTTTCAGGTAAAGTCACAAGTACCTGAGATATTCTATTTCTAGTGTATATATCAATTATCACACATATTTCAAGTAATTTCTAGTCAAAGACAAGTGCTACTCCAGTGCACCCTAAGTCTCGTAGTGTCTTTTCTTGACTCTTTGTAAACAGTTTCAGGTAGTGGATGTCGCGAAAAGTTTTATGCAATGAAAACTCTTTGAAAAATTGTTTTCGTGAAAGGATCCTAAAGATTGTAGACTAGACTCGAGAAGGAATCCTGGTTCACTACAATCGCAGCTCTGATACCAATCTGTCACACCCCTTTCTAAGGCGGAAGCACGAAGTGTGATTATGAAAGGTTCTCATTGCATACGAATGGTAAACATACTACATGCTTGTAAAAATAACTCCAAATGCCAAACATTACATAACTAAAAACATAGTTTGAGTGTTTACATCACAAGACAACATTTTGTCTGAAAAGTTTACAACTTTATTTAAGGATAAACATAAACAACATCCAAGGGCATGAGTAAGACCGCACGCACATCCACTTTAGTTACCTGAAATACATGTGAGTTTTTGGAAAATCGTCAACATAATGTTGTTGTGTATTCATGCAGTTTCTGTATTGAACGTTTGTATACTTTGTATGAAAACATGGTATGTAATTTGTATAAATCAAGTATTTCTGTATGTATCAAGGTTGTTAATGGGTTGCAAGGCCATTAACATGTGACATGACATAGGAAGCATCCAAACCATAGGCATTTTTCTAGTTGTCGATTCACGACTAAGACACAAAAGCACTGCTTGGTACTAGTTTTCACCAAGAGTGTGGTTGCCCGAAAACCCATTAGATCTAACCTTTTGTTCTACGGTCTTAGTATGTACACGATTAATGGTGTTTTTGGTGCCCTATTCGCGACACAATTTCTAGTATTATTCCTTATTTCTTGTATCCATCATACCATAACTCATGTATTTTCCCAAAGTTTAAAAAGTATGTAAAAGTTTAAAAGTGGGGACATAATCTCACTTTTCTGTAAACATTTAGTAACATGTACTTCACCCCCAAAGTTATAAAACTGAAAACAGTTAAAAGAAAAGGGGGAGCATGAACTCACAACTTTGCGTTCTTGCGCTGTAAACTTCCCCAGGTTTGCTTATATAGCGTCATGACCTATACGTGTTTTATTAACGTTAGTCACTAGACTTGTATCGCACAAGTACAAGTCACCATCTTTTATGTATGTATTCTTTGTGTGTTAAAAATAATTTATATTTTTAACTATGTATCTTACTTATATTATTTTCTCAAAAATAAATATAAGTATCTTGTATTTTTCACCCGAGTAATGTATTTTTGTCCAAAACTTCATCTTAAGTTCGTAATTTTTCCGAGTTACATAATATATTAAGAAATATATTTTCATAAATATATTCTCTTGTATTTGTCTAAGCATATTGTATGTGTATATTGTATTTTCACTCCTTAGGGGTATTTAGTGTATTTTCAAGTCTTAACACACTATTACATATAATACATACTACATACACTTAGCACAAAATTTGGTGATCAATAATTATATATATTTTCCTCAAAAATATACATACTTAATATCAATTTTTATCTTGAAGAAATCATCATTTCTTAACTTGAAATTTACAAAAAAATTAGGGAAACTTTGGTAAATATTTTTAGGTGAATTTTTAGGGAATAAGTTTCACCAAAACTTATATTTTTCTAAGTGTCAAATTTTATAGAAATTTTGACATGGTTTCCCCTAAAAATGGAGGTTTCCCATGTTTTCAAAACATGTGTTTATTTTCTTTTAAAATCATCACAACAATCATCAACTCATTTAACACTTACCGAGTGTCAAAATCAAGTAAATCATACTACATCATGAACTTGAAGTTTTTGTAAGAACTTGTGGTAACTTACCATGTTATTTAGTAGGTTTAGTTACCCTTAAAAACATGGTTATTTGTTTGTAAATCACTTTATTAAAAGATTTGGCCATTTACAACTTGCAAGATGATTTTTCTAAAAATATTTCTTTTGTATTTTTCTTGTTACAATCATGTTCCTAGTCTTGTTTAAACACTAAAAATATTATTAGTTTACTTAGAAACCATGACTTGTGAATCTCATAAATAAACTTGGTTTCTTGGGAAAATTATTCTTGTAATCATCTATTTACAAGATTTGTATTTTGTTTAAATCATATATACATATGAAGATCACTTTCATTATTCATGTTCATGCAGACATAAAGCATGATGATCTTGGTCTTTCACAAGATCACCACCTTAACTTACTAGATCATGTGTTTAATCACAATCTAGTAGTTTCCATATGATGTCTAACATCACTAACACTAATAATCAATCAATAAGAAGCAAATCAACATATTCAACATGTATTCTTATATTTTTAAGCTTATGTTAAAGTATCATGATCATGTTCTTTTGTGTTCTTCAAGATTAACAATATTCATCATCTTTTAACCACCAAAATAGAAGTAAACAAGTGATAAGAAGCTTACAACTAGCACAAGGGCTAGGGAAGAACACTTAAGGTTGAAGATGATAAATGGGTTGGATAAAAGCAAAGGAAGAAGGTTCTTCAAGATTCACAAGCTCCACACTTCGTTAGACACCTTCTTGCATCTTATGTAAACCTTGGAATGGATGAACAAAGTTTGAAGATGGTGGTGGTGTGTGGGGGTGGCTACGTGTGACACCTGGGTCACTTCGACCATCAAACAAATGCCAAGCCAATGAAATATTGTATTTCATACTTGGGATCTGTATAAATATGTGTATCTTTTGCACATATCAATTCTTGTTCAATTTCAAGCTCTAAATCGCTTTCTGGAAAGGTTATACGCGCACAGATGCGTAAATATAACCAGTTTAATGCAACGAACACTTTGGAATAGTGAAATATCCTTAACATACCTTAAATAACCTTTACATAACTTAGAAATAAGTTTTGAAGGCTTTGGTATGGCAAAAATCAAGTTAAATCGCTTACAGGGACTAAAGTTGTCAAACTACGAAAGTATGCCAATTTGAACTGTAACAGACATCCCGGAACATGACCACAAGTTAAACATACCCTAAATATCCTTTACATAGCTTAGAAATAGGCTTTGAAGGGTTCGGTGTGATAAAATAAACTTTTGGGTCATTCAGGGACTAAAAGCGTCAAAAAGTGCATAAGTTTGCACTTTCGCGCATAACATACGTTCTGAATACATCCGGACATCCAAAAATATATGTAAGCACTAAAATATTTTATTTTAATGTTTGGCATAAGAAAAATCCATTCGTCACGCCATTTGGATCGTTTTTCGCACTTATGCGCATTCCGTCGTAATTAACCGAACATCGCAACCGTACGGCTAAACGAACCGACATCCGAGATATTTTTAAGCACATTTTAAGTTCCCTATACTTTAACTTCATTTTAGAGCTTTGAAATGGGGTTAACGGGCCTTAAACGTGTCGGAAATGAGCTTATTACACACAGGGACCAAAACTGCCAAAAATCAAACTTTCTGGTCTGCAAGGTCCTTACGGACCTCAACATTGGGAGTGTTGAGGTCCGTAAGCAGTCCCCGGACAGCAGAAAACTTGCAGAAACATTGAATCAGGTCCATTCCTCTTGTGCACATGGTATTGGGCAATACTAGGGGCTCAAATGGTTTTCAAAAACCACTATCTTGAGGTGTATCGCCAAGATCAAAGCACGGTTTCCAAGAAACGATCTTAACAGCTCACCGAAAACTATAAATACCCCCCCATGCCATTGCATAACCCACTAGAATTTTGATTTGAGAAGCTCTAAGTTGAAACCATTGTTTCATACCTGAGCTACTTGGATCGAGATTAGCATTCGGGGACCCTTCGTAAGTATTCCTTCATTCTTTTATTGCTTTTCGAGTCCGAAAGTCAAACTTTGTTTGACTTTCTGTGTTGACCAGTTTATGGTCAATGCGAAGTCCGTTTGAACTTTGCAACGTGATTGTAATCACGATGGTTATAGTCCCTTGTGACTATGCCTACTGATTACCACGTTGTCTAGGGTCGCAAGGGTAAACAATCTAATAAATCGCTTATACCTTCGAACCCGACCCATTTGGTCGATCATTAGGATCCGACCAAATACCTTAGGTGACCATAGTATATAGGGAATAACCTTTCGAGGTTATACCTTATGGTCGCTTCGTTAAGTAGTTGTATGATAGGTAGTTTATATGCCTTAGGTAAATTACCAAAATACCCTTTTCATATGTAATCGGTAATTAAGCATATGTAACCTAAACTTTTGTCACATAACTGATTATGTAACATGTTTAGGCATATAACACTTGTCATAGGACTAGTTAGACGTTGCAAACGCGTTTCACGCGAACGACGCGTTAAAGTAGCATAAGCTACCTAAACGGGTCGTAATGGGTCGTAAGAACTTATGTTAGGTTTCATTTAGTATGTAGGCTTTGTTAAACCATATGACACGAGTCTTCATACTCGTTTGGTTTACGAACCCTCATTCTATCCGATCCTCCGATATAGGTCCGGTTTATTAACATAGTTACCTATATTAGGTGCCGTTTGATATCCGTGATCTCTAGCATTGCTTGGTGGTTATCTTAGGACTTTTGAGCAATCTCAAGTGAGTACATAGACCCCTCGTTTACTACTTTCAAACTGTTTTGGGGTGGAACACATGTGCCTACTAGTTACTTTCATGCTTTCCTGTTTTCACATCATATACTTGCTATGTTTATTAGTACATTTATAGTACATGATTTCAATACATTTTATGCTATGTATGCCCATTGTGTGCATACTTAGTACATCACTTTACAATACATTTCATGCTATGTACGCCCATTGTGTGCATACTTAGTACATTGTTTTACATTACACTTATGCTATGTAGGTCCATTACGTGCACACTTAGTACACTGTTTTACACTACATTTTGTTGCATATGCTCACCCAGCATATGAACACATTATTTTACATTTTGAACCATTTATAACTAATTGACTACGCGAACCGTTGTAACCATTTGACTATGTGAACCGTTGTAACCATTTGACTACGCGAACCGTTGTAACCATTTGACTATGTGAACCGTTGTAACCATTTGACTATGTGAACCGTTGTAACCATTTGACTATGTGAACCGTTGTAAACATTTGACTATGTGAACCGTCGTAACCCTTTGATTATATGAACCGTTTGTAACTATTGAACCGTGTGAACCATTTGTATCTGTTGACATGAGTTACATTTGACAATAGACATTTGACTATACATAAACATTTCTACAATTGTTAAATATTACATCTTGGTGGTTTGGTTGGAGTAAGTGATTTAAGTAACGAGGCATGTGTAATATGATACAAGCATGGTGGATACGCCGCTGGTACTTCCTATATATAAGTGTTTGTATGGTATCACATATCGTAGCGTTATTTAAATCATTTCAATTTGAGACATATAACATTTTATACAAATAACATACTTTTCACAAGACATTGATTTACAAACAACTTATCTTGTAGAAACTCATTTTACATGGTTACTCATTTAACCATACATTATTCTCTTATTTATACATATCATCTGATCTTATCGTTTTTCAAATGATTTACAAGACAAAGCAAATTACAAGGTTCATGACTAAACATTTTCTCAAACATAAGTCATGAATTCTGTTTTCACAAAACCTATGTATCTCATAGGCATTTTTATACTGACGTACCTATTTTCACATGTGTTTTCAGGAGATGATGCATAGGACTTATCAAGACATACTTAGGCAGACCTGTGCCTTAGTGACTTTAACGAGACAAGAACTAGTTAATTTATGTTATGTATTCTTTGTTTCTTGTTTAAAACAATGTAAACTCTCATGTTTGATTAATAAAACGAAACTTCAATTGCCATGGATTTGAAACAATTAATTCTGTTACAACACTCCCCGATGTTTCCGCCACGTTTCGTTTTCTCACGTGGTCGGGGTGTGACAGAAAAGTTGGTATCAGAGCCAATGGTTATAGGGAATTAGGTTATTAGTAATGCTTTGACCTAGTCTATAACCGTCCTAGGACCCTAACGCGAGTTTACTTGCGTTTAGTTATAAAACGATACCCTCACCTATCCTTAGGTGATAACCACAATGAAAACACAAATTTGTATCCCGCTTCAAAAACTAATCATCTGTTCTAGGATGATTTATTATATGGTTTTGAACCCTTTGAGTTTTCAAAATCCCGTCAAAGTTGGTCTAAATAATGTGAACACGTGCAAACTGGAAAGGTGGGTGCATGTACCCTGAGTTTTCTGTCTAAGGCTAGAGTGTTCGTACAAATCCACATAATCAGACCAGTCACTCTTACCTGGGAACTCTTGGGGTGAGTGTTCACTTATAGGCGAGCATGTCTTCACGATACATTATTTTTGACCTATTTACTTTGATTAATCACCGGGGTCGTTTGTTGCTTTGTAGTAACAAACAAATGACCACTATCCTTGCTTTCATCAGATTTGTTTCATCGTATTCCTTTCGTCTAATTCTCTCACTCGTTTCCTTTCATGTTTCCTCTTTTAGAATGCCTCCTCGACGCGAAAACCAGATAGCAACTGCCGAACTGGCAGAAATCATTGCGCAGCAAATGGCTGCTCAATTCCCAAATCTCTTTGCTCAATGGAACCAAGCCAACAATAACAACAATGGTCCATGCAATTTCAAGAGTTTTAACTCGGCTAAACCACTCAAGTTTAGTGGTTCTGAGGGAGCGACTGGGCTTCTTCAATGGTTCGAGAGCATTGAGAATACTTTCCGCCACGTGCAGTGTCCTGAAAATCGCAAGGTCGAGTTTTCTTCGAGTGTGTTCCAGAAGAGGGCCCTTACTTGGTGGAACGGGGTTATGAGAGATTGTGGTGCAGAAGTTGCTCTAGCACAGACATGGGCTGAACTTAGGGCCCTTATGATGAAGGAATTCTGTCCTCGTCACGAGATCAGGGCCTTGGAAAGGGAATTTGACGATCTTACGCAATATAGCGGTGAGCATCGAGCCTACACGGACCGTTATGAGGAGTTAAGTCTGTTATGCCCAAACATGGTCACGCCTTTGTATAAGGCAATCGAAAAGTACATTGATTGCCTCCCTGACTCAATACAAGACATTGTGACTGGTAGCAACCCTACTACAATGAGACAGGCCATTGAGCTACCTGCAACCTTGACTAAATCAAAGATCAGGAAAGGTAAACTTTTCCGAAAAGGTGACAAGAAACCGGTCGAGGAATCGAACCCAATCGAGGAATCAAAGACCATGGATGAACAGACTGGATCCCCTAAGAAGTCAAAGAAGCGAAAGGCTTCTCAGAACTTCGCCATGGTTACTCACAATGATCAAGCCATCCCCAACCAACCAGCTCAACCCCCTGCTAGGAAGCCGTACAATGGAACTGCACTCTTGTGCAACCAATGTAGCCTCCATCATCATGCCAATGTAAAGTGCCGCAAATGCCAAACTTGTGGACTTATAGGCCATACAGCAAGAGTCTGCCCAGCTGCAGCTGCACCAAACCAAGCTGGCAACAACCCTGCTCAAGGTCGTTTTCTACCAGGTTCTTGCTTCAACTGTGGCGAGTGGGTTATTTCCGAAGAAATTGCCCAAAGCTTGCTAATGCAAATCCAGCACAGGGATGAGCATCTGACCGACAACATCGTGTAGAAATAATCATGTCTTATGTATTATTTTCTTTTGTTGTCATGGTCCATGAAACAGTTGTTATCATTGTTTATAAATAAATCTTTTATTTACATTGCAATGTAATTATGTGGTTGTATGTATAAACAACATATCTCCTACAATACCGACAATCAAGGAACCGTATTCCTTGAAGAACAGACTACCCCCAAACTTTCTTCCACTTTATGATCTCTTGCGTTTTCCACGAAAATCTTAAGTACCCGTTTCTTCCAAGAGAAACGAAGTACAAGGCGTAATCAATAACAAGTTAATAACAATTAATAACCAAGAAAACAACTATGTGATTATATACTTATGTGTTCTTTTTTTATGTTTTTGTGTAATCCAAGTTTTGTTATCCAAATCCTCGTAGAACCTTTCGTATCTTCATATGAGGGATTCGTAGTAGGATACCCAAAGGTACTATCTAAAATCCTTAATGGACTTCTACGTTGTAGTTAAGTCCCTTGGGTTATAAAGTACTACTCCATAATTAGACCCCTTGAGTGGTCTAGTTAAATATATTGATCCAAAAATCTGGTTAGGAACATCATGTGATGATATAGCTGAAATGACTCCTTGGAGGCCTAATTAAAAAGATCATTTGTCGATCTAATTAAAAGGACCCTATGGTAGTCTAGTCACCCTCATCACAGGTTTGTTTTTTTTTCCATAAACATTACAAAGTAAACTGTGCGGACTGTGCAAGGAATTACGTAATTATGGATGCATACATAATTATGGAATTTATTGCACAGAAACCACAACGAGCTTTGTCATGTGCCTAGAAGTTAACTCTATTCATTTCCGTTTCTGAGGAAGCACCCGTTGAAAATGACTCCGTTTATTCATTTTCGTTTATGAAGATTTGTCCGTTGAGGAAATGAATATCCGTTTGACTATCCTTTTTCATTTCCGTTTCTGAGGAAGCACCCGTTGAAAATGACTCCGTTTGTTCATTTTCGTTTCTGAAGATTTGTCCGTTGAGGAAATGAATATCCGTTTGACTATCCATTTTCATTTCCATTTCTGATGAAGCACCCGTTGAAAATGACTCCGTTTATTCATTTTCATTTCTGAAGATTTGTCCATTGAGGAAATGAATATCCGTTTGACTATCCTTTTTCATTTCCGTTTCTAAGGAAGCACCCGTTGAAAATGACTCCGTTTGTTCATTTTCGTTTCTGAAGATTTGTCCGTCGAGGAAATGAATATCCGTTTGTCTATCATTTTCATTTCCATTTCTGATGAAGCACCCGTTGAAAATGACTCCGTTAGTTCATTTTACGTTTCTGAAGATTGTCCGTTGAGGAAATGAATCCCCGTTTGTTTATTCCTTCATTTCCGCTTCTGAAGAATACTCGTTGAGGAAAATGACTCCGTCTGTTCATTTTCGTTCTGAAGAATGTCCGTTAAGGAGATGACAGGATTATGCCTTGCTTATCTTTGATGGTTATTTGACACAAAGTCACAGATAGACTCCTACGAATAAATTTCGGGACAAAATTTCCTAAAGTAGGGGAGACTGTGACACCTGGGTCACTGCGACCATCAAACAAATGCCAAGCCAATGAAATATTGTATTTCATACTTGGGATCTGTATAAATATGTGTATCTTTTGCACATATCAATTCTTGTTCGATTTCAAGCTCTAAATCGTTTTCTAGAAAGGTTATACGCGCACATATGCGTAAATATAACCAGTTTAATGTAACGAACACTTTGGAATAGTGAAATAACCTTAACATACCTTAAATAACCTTTACATAACTTAGAAAAAAGTTTTGAAGGCTTTGGTATGGCAAAAATCAAGTTAAATCGCTTATAGGGACTAAAGTTGTCAAACTGCGAAAGTATGCCAATTTGAACTGTAACAGACATTCCGGAACATGAACACAAGTTAAACATACCCTAAATATCCTTTACATAGCTTAGAAATAGGCTTTGAAGGGTTCGGTGTGCTAAAATAAACTTTTGGGTCATTCAGGGACTAAAAGCGTCAAAAAGTGCACAAGTTTGCACTTTCGTGCATAACATACGTTCTGAATACATCCGGACATCCAAAAATTTATGTAAGCACTAAAATATTTTATTTTAATGTTTGGCATAAGAAAAATCCATTCGTCACGCCATTTGGATCGTTTTTCGCACTTATGCGCATTCCGTCGTAATTAACCGAACATCGCAACCCTACGGCTAAACGAACCGACATACGAGATATTTTTAAGCACATTTTAAGTTCCCTGTACTTTAACTTCATTTTAGAGCTTTGAAATGGGGTTAACGGGCCTTAAATGTGTCGGAAATGAGCTTATTACACACAGGGACCAAAACTGCCAAAAATCAAACTTTCTGGTCTGCAAGGTCCTTACGGACCTCAACATTGGGAGTGTTGAGGTCCGTAAGCAGTCCCCAGATAGCAGAAAACTTGCAGAAACATTGAATCAGGTCCATTCCTCTTGTGCACATGGTATTGGGCAATACTAGGGGCTCAAATGGTTTTCAAAAACCACTATCTTGAGGTGTATGGCCAAGATCAAAGCACGGTTTCCAAGAAACGATCTTAACGGGTCACCGAAAACTATAAATACCCCCCCCCCCATGCCATTTCAAAACCCACTAGAATTTTGATTTGAGAAGCTCTAAGTTGAAACCATTGTTTCATACCTGAGCCACTTGGATCGAGATTAGCATTCGGGGACCCTTCGTAAGTATTCCTTCGTTCTTTTATAGCTTTTCGAGTCCGAAAGTCAAACTTTGTTTAACTTTCTGCGTTGACCAGTTTATGGTCAATGCTAAGTTCGTTTGAACTTCGCAACATGATTGTAATCACGATGGTTATAGTCCCTTGTGACTATGCCTACTGATTACCACGTTGTCTAGGGTCGCAAGGGTAAACGATCTAATAAATCGCTTATACCTTCGAACCCGACCCATTTGGTCGATCATTAGGATCCGACCAAATACCTTAGGTGACCATAGTATATAGGGAATAACCTTCTGAGGTTATACCTTATGGTCGCTTCGTTAAGTAGTTGTATGATAGGTAGTTTATATGCCTTAGGTAAATTACCAAAATACCCTTTTCATATGTAATCGGTAATTAAGCATATGTAACCTAAACTTTTGTCACATAACTGATTATGTAACATGTTTAGGCATATAACACTTGTCATAGGACAAGTTCGACGTTGCGAACGCGTTTCACGCGAACGACGCGTTAAAGTAGCATAAGCTACCTAAACGGGTCGTAATGGGTCGTAAGAACCTATGTTAGGTTTCATTTAGTATGTAGGCTTTGTTAAACCATATGACACGAGTCTCCATACTCGTTTGGTTTACGAACCCTCATTCTATCCGATCCTCCGATATAGGTCCGGTTTATTAACATAGTTACCTATATTAGGTGCCGTTTGATATCCGTGATCTCTAGCATTGCTTGGTGGTTATCTTCGGACTTCTGAGCAATCTCAAGTGAGTACATAGACCCCTCTTTTACTATTTTCAAACTGTTTTGGGGTGGAACACATGTGCCTACTTGTTACTTTCATGCTTTCCTGT
Organism: Helianthus tuberosus; assembly: GCA_030545235.1. NCBI lineage: Eukaryota > Viridiplantae > Streptophyta > Magnoliopsida > Asterales > Asteraceae > Helianthus > Helianthus tuberosus. The sequence goes on from CM060366.1 coordinate 195,068,444, forward strand.
TTTCACATCATATACTTGCTATGTTTATTAGTACATTTATAGTACATGATTTCAATACATTTTATGCTATGTATGCCCATTGTGTGCATACTTAGTACAACACTTTACAATACATTTCATGCTATGTACGCCCATTGTGTGCATACTTAGTACATTGTTTTACATTACACTTATGCTATGTAGGTCCATTACGTGCATACTTAGTACACTGTTTTACACTACATTTTGTTGCATATGCTCATCCAGCATATGAACACATTATTTTACATTTTGAACCATTTATAACTAATTGACTACGCGAACCGTTGTAACCATTTGACTATGTGAACCGTTGTAACCATTTGACTACGCGAACTGTTGTAACCATTTGACTATGTGAACCGTTGTAACCATTTGACTATGTGAACCGTTGTAACCATTTGACTATGTGAACCGTTGTAAACATTTGACTATGTGAACCGTCGTAACCCTTTGATTATATGAACCGTTTGTAACTATTGAACCGTGTGAACCATTTGTATCTGTTGACATGAGTTACATTTGACAATAGACATTTGACTATACATAAACATTTCTACAATTGTTAAACATTACATCTTGGTGGTTTGGTTGGAGTAAGTGATTTAAGTAACGAGGCATGTGTAATATGATACAAGCATGGTGGATACGCCGCTGGTACTTCCTATATATAAGTGTTTGTATGGTATCACATATCGTAGCGTTATTTAAATCATTTCAATTTGAGACATATAACATTTTATACAAATAACATACTTTTCACAAGACATTGATTTACAAACAACTTATCTTGTACAAACTCATTTTACATGGTTACTCATTTAACCATACATTATTCTCTTATTTATACATATCATCTGATCTTATCATTTTTCAAATGATTTACAAGACAAAGCAAATTACAAGGTTCATGACTAAACATTTTCTCAAACATAAGTCATGAATTCTGTTTTCACAAAACCTATGTATCTCATAGGCATTTTTATGCTGACGTACCTATTTTCACATGTGTTTTCATGAGATGATGCATAGGACTTATCAAGACATACTTAGGCGGACATGTGCCTTAGTGACTTAAACGAGACAAGAACTAGTTAATTTATGTTATGTATTCTTTGTTTCTTGTTTAAAACAATGTAAACTCTCATGTTTGATTAATAAAACGAAACTTCAATTGCCTTGGATTTGAAACAATTAATTATGTTACAACACTCCCCGATGTTTCCGCCACGTTTCGTTGTCTCACGTGGTCGGGGTGTGACACTACGGCCGTGAGGGAGAGAGGGAAAGGAGAAGGTTAATGTGGTGTGAAGTGTATGAGGGAATGAAGGAGGTGAAGTGTTCTTATAGTACAAGATCATATCTCTAGTGAATCTTACAAGATCATATCATATCTAAGTGAATCCAAGTAATATCAAATGGGATTTTGGGAGATCTTGGCAAGATTGTGGTGGGGTCACCCCCATGTGACCGTAAATAATATTGGGGGGGGGGGTAAAGTGTAATTTCCAATCTCTAATTTCATAAACAAGTAAGTTTTCAAGTGTAAAGTCTAGGGACTTGATGTGTTATTATGTTATAAGGGGTGTTATGGTGTTCGGGGACCATAACTAGCTCAGAAATATTAAAACAATGCTTCTAGTAATATTTTGTTATTCCTGGTAATGTCCGGCTGTTCGGTTAAATACCGGTTCGTTAAAGTGCTAAATTGCACCTTTTAGTGTCCTTTAAGTATACTTTTGTGACGCTTTCAATTCCCGACACTTAGGAGGGTATTCTGGAAAATAAAACAAGAATTCTGCATGATATTTATATGTTAAAAAGCTAATTATAGATGATTTGTGCAGAATTCTGCATTTAAAGTGCGTTTCGGGTGCTTTTTAGTGCATATTCTGGCTTCCGGAAAGTCTATATGTTAACCCTTGTATATACTCCTTGGGTTTTAATGTATTCTTGACGTTGGACCTACACCTAGGCCACAATTCTATTGTCTGACTGCTTTCTGCAGAATTGTTGACACAATGTGTCTTACCGGTGAGTTTACTAGTATTTCTGACGCAACGCTATCATTAATGCATAAAGCAATATTTGTAGTATAAAACGCGCATGAATTCACATGTATAGCATATAATCAGATAATGTTGACATTTACGCACATAATTGCAGTTATCAAGTATTAATTAAATTGTACGGAAATTACTGGTTTTGTGCCAGTTGTCACAGTGATAAAGTGTCATAAGCTTCTTTCACTTCATAAAGATCGAATTTTACTTCGTCGGTATATTTTTTCAATTCTTGAAACTGTTTGTCTTTTTCAAGACAATCCATGCAGAGTTTTAAAAAAATTTTGCATGGTGTTTCAGGAATTTGATCAACTTTTTCATGAACCTTTTCTTCATTATCAGTTTTAATTTCTGGTTTACTAAACCCTTCAGACTCAGACTCTGATTTTTCTCCTGGTTTGATCTTGATATTTTCTGATTCCTCATCGGACTCCTTTTCGACTGACTCCTTTTCAACAGACACATTTTCAACAGACACCTTTTCAACTAACTCTGTTTCGACAGACTCCGTTTCGACCAACACTGGCTCTTGAGTTTTATCTACCTCTTTCAACTTGACCATCAGCGCCTTGTCAGCTATCTCATTCAGAGTTTCTTCATTCATTTATTTAGAAGCATCGATTATCTCTAGAATAGGAGCTTTTTCAACTTCATATTGTGAACAGAAACCTGTAGTTGATTCACTAAAGAAACCTGCAAAAGAATCAAACACGTTAGGAGGCATTATAGATTTAAAAGAATTAGCAATAACCTCCTGTTCTGATTGGTGATAATAAACTTCTGATGCTGCCTCTTCATGTCCTGCCAAACTCTCTTCACTCATCACTTCACCGACTTCCTCAGCTTCAACAACACATTCTGGCTCTTCAATAATCTCTGCCATCATAGCAAGACCCTCACCAGGAACATATTTATCCCAACTAAACCCTTCCGGAATCTTCTCATCATCCTGATTAATGAAAAGAGCCTTTTCTGCTTTGTTTTCAATTTGAGGTCTTGGATTGAATGGTTGTTGACTATTTTTGTGATAGACTGCTTGTCGGTAGTAGTCATTTGCGAATGGATTCTAATGATTGTTTACTTCCCTGTTTGGACACTCGCGTTTGAAATGCCCTTTTTCTTTGCATTTGAAACAATTAACCTTTGCTTTGTCAAATCCAAGCTTACAATCAGGTCCTGTGAGGCTGTTTCATCCGGTTATTTCCATGAACCTTTGTGCTCTTCTCACAAGACTCGCCATACCCCATTTGATATCTATGAGTTCTAGCTCCTATGGATCAATCTGATCGTAGTCTTCTTTCGTCATGTCAGGATTACCAATTCTCCCTGCAACAAGACTTTCATAGGACTCAAGTACTGAAGCAAGTAGTGCTATATGCTGTTTTGCTGCTAATTCTGTAAAATCATGACCATTCTTGATGTTCACAGCTATATTGCACTGAATCCCTTGATCGTAACTTTGATTGTTTGACCCTGAAGAGCTTTGAGTATAGGCTTGTTCTTGTGAATTCTGAACCTTAGGATTTGGTTCGTAGCTTGTAAATGGTGAATAACTGTTGCTTGGTGTGCTTTGAGAAACACAGATGTAGAATCAGCACTAAATGTTGTCTGAATTTTTGGACTTGGGGTAGATGTTGCAGATGAGCTTCCTTTGTAGTACAACTGAACATCTTGTTGTACACTAGCAGATATCATTTTTCTAATCTTTTTAAGTTCAAGCTCATGCGCTTCAATTTTCTCGATGAACGTGCTTAGATTGAAACCAACATATTCCAAGTTATTTTTCAAAACCAACAAATATGTGCCCCACTCATCATGCGGTAAAGCATCTGCCAGCTTGTCAACCCACTCTTCATCTGTTTTGGTAATGTTCAAATGCTTTATCTCTACAACCAAATGACAATACTTCTCAATCAACTCTTTTGTTGACACACCCCTGATACCCGTAAAAATATCAAATTCCTTTTTCAACAATGCCGTTTTGCTCTTTATCATCGAAAAACTTCCAAGAAACTTGATTTTTAGTGCATTCCAGATAGACTGCAAGTCATTCTGATGTTGTAGCAAAACCAAAATATCTTCTTTGATTGCTTGCTGCAAGATATTCATCATTTTCTTCTCAGCTTTAAAGCTGTCCTGTTCAAGCGGAGTTAAGCTACCAATTATTTTCTCAATACCCGCTGCATTCGTCGGAGGTACATACTTCGTCTCAATTTTCATCCAACACTCAAGATGATTTTCCTGTACCCATGTTTTAAACCTTTCTTGCCATCCCGAATAATCTTCGATATTGAGAAGCTTTGGTGGCTTTTGCATTGTACCAAGCTCGTTCTCCATGTTTACGTTCTGTGCAATACTCGCTGGAGTTTGAGCTGCTGTCATTCCCCCTACGAAAAACATGTTATAAAATTCTTGGTTATCCATTTTAAACTATGAAAACAGTTTCAAAAAATTTTAAGTTTTGAAAAATCAAATTTTCAAGCGAACTGACTTCCACACGATCTGGATTCTCAAACAGACTGGATTCAAACGAACTTAACTTCAAACGATTTGAAGTTTCAAACGACCTGATAGTTTCAAACGATCTGGACTTGTTTCAAACGAACTGTGTTGGTGCATGCGTCTGTCGACTTCGTCTTGTATGTTTATAGTTAGAACAGGGCACGTAGTTCGAGAAATAGGGTTTAAAGGTGTAGGATCGAATTACGACCTGAATGAGTCGTTCGGAAGAGCTCTAGTCTGTTTCAGAGGCAGAAACTAAGAAACGGATGTAAAAACAGCTTGAATATCACTTTAAACGTCTTGTGTATTGAAATAATAGCAATTACAATCACAAGGAATACCGGCAGCACCTCGGTATCAATTCTGAAAAATCATTTCAAATGAATAGAACACATGCCTATTTATACTAATCATGCTTTCGCTTGAAGACACACATCTCAGCTTCAAGCGAGACTATTCAAGCGAAACCCACAAGATTACAAGTTCAAGCGAAACCTCAAATGTATGGACCATTCAAACGAAAGTCAACATATATCTACATTCTGTTTTGTCCATTTGTATGCATGTTGTAATGATGTAGACTTGTGATGTCATCATTATGATGTCACACGATGATGTCATATTGATGATGTCACACTTGTTTAAATCTGCAACGAATCCGAGACTCGATATAAGATGAAGTCAACAGATGAATGCACCAACAGACTCCCCCTCAGATGTTGACGAGTCTTAAGTGTCGAGTCTTCGCATCTTCAGTCTTTATCAGTCTGTTCACTTTCTTCAAAATTCTCCATTGTAAAAATCCTCAATCAATCTCTTACTCTTTCTCGTAATCTTCAGGATCTGAATCTGGCTCTACTATCTTCAGACTCCCTCTCAATGTCTTCAGACTCCCCCTTTCGCTAAGCTGGGATCGCAGTCTGGAATTCATTTTCAACAGGTTCTTAGATCATAACCTGGCACTCATCTAGCTCAGATTTCGGAACCTGGCTAACCTGCACAACTCTACCCAAAAATAAGTTTCACAAAGATTAAATCATTAAAATTTATAAACTATTTGCACGAAATATTCAAAATGATTTATTCTTTCCAAACCACTTGTAAAAACTTCTTCATATACTCTCTCCCAAACCTGTTCTTCAAGTTTAGCACTTGGAATTTTGAATGTCAGCCTTCCAACAACAGTTGTCGAAAATCTTTTTGGATTTTTACAAAATTTATACTAAAACACACTTAAAATCTTTTTGGATTTTTGAAAGTACTGAAATACAGAAAATGAAATATTTACAAACAATATTTTTGTGAGTTCGTGCAAGAGGATCATATCAGTTTATGAGATCAATCACCAACACTGTTAAGCTTTAAACATTTTAAGCTCTAAACGATTCACATAGATTGACGATATTGTTATCCACTTAAACTCAATCTAAAAACTTTTGAAATGCTTACCGATACATTAAGGTATATTAATTTTGCAGTAAGTTCTTATGGACCCCACGATCTCAGCATATCCCCTCATCATGTAATACACTATCTCAAGCAATGCCTTTAAACTTTTATCAACTGTGATTTGTGCGAAAACAAAGCAGAATGTTTAAACATTAACAATCAGGTCGATACTTCCGTATACGCAGAGAAAGTCCAATGTTTAAACAAAATAAGAAAAATAAAACAAGTTGAAGTTGTTTAGGCTTTAACCACCAGGTCGATACTTCCATATACACAGAGGAGGTCCAAAGCTTAAACGAAACACCAAAGAAAATAAAGCAGAACGTTTAGGCAACAACATCCAGGTCGATACTCACGTATACGCAGAGGATGTCCGATGCTTAAACAAAATAAAGAAATAAAACAAGTTTAAATCTTTGCAAAATGAAATGCACAATCACAGTGACTTTTCAACAAAGTTGTGAAAGTTCACAAACTTAACCAGTTTTATGCCTTTCGACAATCAGTGATTACTGAGTAGGCACACAGTCAAGAAGGACAAAACTAAGTACTATGCTTTCGACCATGTTTCCCACTAGAACTAGGCTTTTTCATTTAAGTTTGTATCGTTATCGCAAATCTACTAGTCTAGCTGAGCCTATCGTCACATCCTTAGTGAGACCGTTTATCACATTATAACTTTCCATTTCATTAGCGTGTTGTGACAGTCCACTGATGTACTATCATTTCCTCTTTTATGCAACAAAAACTCATTTTTCATTTTATCATGTTTTTGGCTTTTTCAAATTTTCTAATGTTTTTGGATTTTCTGAAAAATATACTCCCCCTAAAATACAAATACATCTAAATAAAACTGAAAACAAACTGTACAAGAACATGACAACTAATATCGAATTGCCTCAATTCGCCATCCACTTGGCATAAACAATCAGAACTCCCCCTCACAACAAACTATTTTCCCATTATGATCTCAAAACACTTAAGTTTGTTTAAATCAAAATGGTTTTTTCGGAAAATAAGTTGTGTTGATTTTGTAAAACCATTAGTAGGTTAGGGGTTTGGTTCATCACATTGTTTTTCAACCACTTGTAGGAAATCAGATACAACTTAATGTCCCTGATTTACCACTTGTAAGATCAATCCAATCAAGCATTTTCAACCAATCATCATCTGTTGGTTGAATTCTCAAAGTGCCGATTCCTACTCCACAATTACCAACCTGGGAGTTCCGGCAATTCCAACTGTATGACTTGCCAAAATTTTTCAATTTTCAAACAAACAACATAAGAATGATGCCGATTCATGCTCCACGATTACCAACTTGGGAGCACTCCGGCAAGTCAGGTTTTTACTGTTTGAAAAATATATCCACCCAAGCCTGACCTTCCTTGGGTGTAACAACCTCTTCTTCATCTTTATTTTCAACAGACTTGTGAACATTCATTTTTGAAGCATAAAATTCTTTAACTCCTTTGGCCTTACCATCAACCATTTTTCCAAAAATGTGTTTCACATTTCTGTTGAAAACCTTATCAACATCAAATTTTTTCTTGGCAGAATAAAATTGATTTGAAATTTCAACTTTTCCAACTTTCTTTTTAAAATTTTCAGCCCGCAAAGGTGGAAAATTCACATCATCCACAATCGGAACTGATTTCTCAACCTTTTCTTTAACAACTTTTGGCTCCTCTGATTTTGTGAAATCAGATTCATTACCAGAACTGTTCCCTGAACCCTTAATAACCCATTTTTGATTTTTCAGATTTTCTTTTCTTTTAACCACATTCTTTGAACATTCACCAATCTCAAAGGTTGAATTTTCAAAGCCTGTAAATTTTCTGGTTGTTAGTTCAGTTTTCTCAACAACTTTTTCTTTGAGTTTACCAGAGACTCCCTGTTTTGTTTGTATTGCCTTTGGACAATTCCTGACAATATGACCGACTGTTTTACACTGAAAATAGGTTCTCGTCTTTGTCTTCTTCTGAACATTTTCTTCACTTCTTCTTGCTTTTTGGCAAGGAATTCTTGATTTGTCTGCTTTCTGAATGCTTGCTCTTTCTCAGCCGCTGACATTTTTCCTGAAACAAACACAGTTTTTGGTTTATAAACTTTTTCATTTTTATGATTTTTCGGTTGATTAAACCCTAATCCTTTCTTTTTGAAATTACAATTATGGTTTGGTTTTTTATGAAAACCAGAACCAGAACTGTAACCCTTTTTCTTGTTTAATCTTTGTTGCACTCTTGAGGTGTAACGTCTTGGATTTTCAGAAAGATTAATATCCTTTATTTCAGAAATGTTGATTTCTGTTAGTTTGAAAACCTTTTTAATCATTTCAGTTTTAACACCTCTTATTGGAAAAATCTCATCAGAATATAATTTGTCAGAATCTTTCAAAGTATATGCTACTTTGACCGGTTTGTCATTCAAATTAGATTTTGATAGCAAAAATTCCTTATCATAAACCCGTTTGTCCTTTTTGATTGTTGACTTTGACTTGTCAGACCCAAACTTTGACTCGGATTTAGACTCCGGTTTTGACTCCTATATGTCATCTTTGTCTAACACCTGATAGACCACACTTTTTATCAACTCGGACTCATGATCAGTATCAGATGATGTAAACGTAACATCAATATTTTCTGGAAAATTATCTGACGACCCTGACTCCCACTGTAAGTTAATTGCCTTTTTGAGTCTTTCGGAATTTGGATTTCAAGACAAATTTCCATTTTCGACCGGGGGCGGACATCTATTGTAGACAACACTTGGTTTCTTACCAGAAATTTCTACTTCATCCTCTTCTTTAGTCTCGGACTTCTTTTCTTCCGAAGTCTTCTCTTCTTCAAATGTCTTCAATCTTTCAACAATCGGGTAAATCCTGTCAACATCAAAAGTAGAACATGAGTAACTTTTCAATAAATTGTTGACACATTCAGTTTCAATTTTTTTTGTTACCAATTTCAATTCTAACTCAACACACTTCTTTGTGTAGAAATTGACATCATCAAGCTGTCTCATGTAAGCTTCTTTGTGTACTTGTTGATCTCCCTGTTCAAAGTATCATATGATTCTTTCAACCTTTTAATGTTGTGTAGCAGTTCATTGTTTTGTTTGATCAAAGAGTCACAATTTAAGCATTTTTCAGGAACTTTGACTGCTTCAGTATCAACTTTGATTTTAAATTCCGGAACTTCTTTGACTGTTCTACACATTTGAAACATCTCAGCTCTTCTCTTTTTCTCAGCTTCAGCTTCAGCTTTTAATCTTTCTTCTTCTTCTTCCTCTTCTTCAATCTTTCTCCATTTTTCTTCTTCAGATTCTATGACTTTTCTGCATTTTTCTGCCCATTTTAGATCGTAAGCATTAGCAATAGTCATCTCTTTCAAGCGAAATCACAAGAATATACTTTCAAGCAAGATCTCTGTTTGAAGCGAACTGATTTGATGCGAACTGGTTCTCCTCGTGAAATATCTGTAATCACTTGGAATCACCTCGGTATAAAAACAAATGATCAGTTTAACCGAACTGAATATGTGAACGTGTGTTGATGAAATCAATCTAAGACTCGTGTCAAAGATTTGTGGACTCGTTTAATGAATTCCGCAAACTGAATGAATGAACTAGATCAAATGGGCCACGAAATATGGGCTTCCAATGGATCGTAAACAATGAAGTTCACTTGGGCTGACAACAAACAATGATTGACTGGACCTCAAACTTCAATAACCCAATAATACTTTGGGCTGTAAACAATATGAACTAACATGAGCTTCAGCATTTTAATTGATTGATAAATGGGCCTGACAACTTTGACTTTCACAACTGATTTATATGAACCGAACACTTTGATTGGACCACCCTTTTAAATCTTTTTGTACCAACCAAAAACACTAAGCCGACAACCTTAAGTGTATAATAATCTGATTGGACCGAACAAATTCATCAATTTCATAAGCAAACTTTGACTTAATCTTGTGAATATATCAAGTGATGATAACTCTTTGATTAGGCCGATGTGTATTCAGCACATGCATATTGATGTGATACTGCTCACCTTGTTTAAACTGACACAAAACACACAACCAAATGAATTCACGTGATGATGCTTGACCACCAAACCAATATCACATGCAATTGCCAATATCAATCCCACTTTGCTGACACCTTTTAATATTTTTCACATGCAAACCGACAATATCAATTATCAATTCAATATGATTGGGCCACAACTTCTCGGTCTTTATCCAAAGTTTGGGCCACAACTGACACTAGACACATGATATCTTTTCCCGAAGTACTGACACCCTCGAATTCAATATACTTTCAAAATACACAATACACGATGCACTTTTCAAGCGGTCATTGTTTTCAAGCAGTGTGTCAGTTTCAAGCGAGACTCACGATGTAAATTCAAGCGACAACCCAGATTCAAGCGAAACCTGACCTTTTCAAGCGAAAGCCTGTGTTTCGTTTCAAACAGTACCACTTTTTCAAGTGAAACCTAATTGTTCGTTCAAGCAAAACCAGGTTTTCAAGCCATTTTTCAAGTTTTACTTCGAATTTTAAGCTGATATACTCAAGGGTTGGTTAAAACACACTTTTACACACATTGAGAAAAAATTTTCCGATTTTAACCGTGAAATCTTAAATTTTGAAAGAAAGTGTAGAAAAACAGAAATTTTCAAGCTGAATATGGCAAGAACTCCTCGTCCTGAGCTCTGATACCACTTGTAGGATCGAATTACGACCTGAATGAGTCGTTCGGAAGAGCTCTAGTCCGTTTCAGAGGCGGAAACTAAGAAACGGATGTAAAAACAGATTGAATATCACTTTAAACGTCTTGTGTATTGAAATAATAGCAATTATAATCACAAGGAATATCGGCAGCACGTCGGTATCAATTCTGAAAAATCGTTACAAATGAATAGAACACATGCCTATTTATACTAATCATGCTTTCGCTTGAAGACACACATGTCAGCTTCAAGCGAGACTATTCAAGCGAAACCCACAAGATTACAAGTTCAAGCGAAACCTCAAATGTATGGACCATTTAAACGAAAGTCAACATATATCCGCATTCTGTTTTGTCCATTTGTATGCATGTTGTAATGATGTAGACTTGTGATGTCACCATTATGATGTCACACGATGATGTCATATTGATGATGTCACACTTGTTTAAATCTGCAACGAATCCGAGACTCGATATAAGACGAAGACGACAGATGTATGTACCAACAAAAGGTAATTTCGTTTGAATGTGGGTAATTCCGCTTGAAAGTTTCACAAGGTAATTCCGCTTGGAATTAGATTCCACTTGGAATCTAATTTTGTTTGAGTCTAGTTCAAGCGAAATTAGAACACTATATATATCCCTCAAACGAAATCAGTTGTAACTTTTCCGGTTTGTGCAACGAAGTGCTTCCGAAGTGTCGCCTCGCTGTAATTTGTTATCAAATCAATAATACGATAGTTTAAAGTGTATATCTTGCTGAATTGATCTCGATACACCTGTTTCCGCCTTTAGTATTGAGATAAACTCTTCTGATCGACTCATTGGGTCTGAAAACGATCCTACAAGTGGTATCAGAGCTCAGGAAGAAGAGTTCTTACCAATTCAGTTGAAATTTCTGATTTCTACACCTTCTTTTAAAAAATTAACAAATTTTCACGGTGAAAATGTTCTGATTTTTACACATCATACTAGGAATAGTGTTTTAACTAATCCTTGTGAAAATTGGACTTTAATTCGATCTAAAAGTGGTAAAATCTATAATTCCGTTTCAAAATCAGTGCGAGAATGATGACATCAGCAACATTTCAAACAGAATTAGAGCTTAATTCCGCTTGAAACCGGTATTTCGTTTGAAAGTTCATACGGAATTAGGTAATTCCACTTCAATTGGGTTGATTCCGTTTGAAACGTGGTATTCCGCTTCAAGAGTGTAATTTCGTTTGAGAGTAGTGTTAATTCAAACGAAATTAGGTATTTTGTTTGAAAGTTGGTATTCCGCTTGAACTGGTGATCTCGCTAGAAGTGGGATTTCGTTTGAGAGATTGTAATTTCATTTGAAGGACTGTTTTTGTGAACTTTGAAAAACCAAATCATGGAAGCGGAATTTTTCAATGCATTTGCTACTCCGGTTACCCCGATTACTCTTGCACAGAACACGATGTTGGAAAATGAAATGGGGACTATGCAAAAACCGCCTAAGCTCATGAACATTTAGGAGTATAAAGGTTGGGAAGGACGTTTTGAAAATTGGGTAAACGCAAATTATTTGGATGCTTGGGATGTGTTGAGATGAAATATATTAGGCCGACGAATGATGATGAAGAGATTGTTGCAATTAAAGATCTAAGTGCCGAAGATAGAAAGAAATACAAAGATGAGAAAATGATGCTAAGTCTACTACAACAAGCTGTGAAAGAAGATATCTTGGTTTTATTGCAACACAGTGGAACTTCTTATTCGATTTGGAAAGCTTTAAAATCAAAGTTTCATGGAAGCCAAGAGATTGTCAAGAATAAAAAATCGCTTTTGAAAAAAGAGTTTGATCTATTTCGTGGTTTGAAAAATGAAAGCACAAAGCAGATCATAGAAAGATATTGCAATCTGCTAGCAAACATGAAGAGGTTAAGTATTAATAATGATAATGAGGAGTTGATTGAAAAGCTAGCTGATGCATTGCCACACGAGACTTGGGGCACATATCTCATGATGCTAAGGAACAAGAAAGAGTTTAGCAGTCTGACACTGAGCAAGTTCATTGAAAAGATTGAGGCCCAGGAGATGGAACAAAGAAAGGTTTTAAGAATGAAAGATTTTTACGGTGAACAAGACATTGGGCTTTATTACAAAGGTGGTATCATTGATAAAACCACCAACATGTCACCAATGATTGAGACAGCAATCAATGCAAAGAGTTCATCTGGAAGTTCTTTCTAAAGGATCAAACAGCAACACAAGTTTTTCATCATATCCATCATTTGATCCGAACATTTCAGCAACTAAGAATGGCAAGAAGCTACAATGCAACATTGTATTGAATCTTGAAAATGATCAGGGTTATTCTGAAGATGTTGCAAAAAGTCATATGTCTTTGTTGGGGACTGTTTTGGAATCTTATGGAAGTTTAGTAGCAGGAAGGATCGGGAATCCAATGTTGACAAGAGAGGATTACGATCAGATCGATGCTGAAGAAATGGAATTGATGGACATAAAATGGTGTTTGGCTAGTGTGTTGAGACGGGCTGAGAAATTCAAACAGATCATAGGAAGAGATGACTTCCGTGATGCATTTGTTTCAAATTTGGGATTTGATAAATCTAAAGTTACTTGTTTTCATTGCAGGGAAAAAGGACACTTCAAAAGGGAGTGCACTAATCGCGAAGCAAGTGGAGCTCAAAATCCGTTCAACAACAATGATTACTATCGGAAATCGATTTATCATCAAGTTGCTCAACAACAACAAGAACCACAAGTGGCACATGGAAGGAAAGTCATCGAGGAGTCTTCAAAGAGAGCTTGTACGGTGAATCAGGATGATAAAAAGTCAACAAAAGATTTCAATTGGGACAAATACATTCCAGCTGATAATAAAGCATGCCTGATAGACCAAGATGATGAAAAATTACCTGAAGGGTTTAGCTGGGAAGGTTTTAGTTGGGATGATTATGATCCTAACAAAACTTCAAATCACAAAGCGTTTGCTGCTCGTATTGAAGAAGATAGTGATGATGATACTGAGTATTATGCAAGGAGAATGGCAGCTCATTTGAAAATGATGGCAGAAAGTGATAGTAAAGATGAAAAAGCTAAAAAGAAAAAGAAAAAGGTCAAAACACCAGTCATCAGTGATGATGAAGAAGTACCAGTGATAAGGAAAAAGGTGAAAAATATTCCAGAGTTCAAAGTTGAAGCAGAAGCTAATGCTAAAAAGGTTCCTGTGACATGTGAAAACTGTGAAGCCGTGAAGAGGCAGAACAGTACTTTGGTATATAACATGAGCAGATTGAAAGAATCTTATAATGTTTTGAACAAAGCCATGAATCAGTACAATCAATCAAGCGAGGAACAAGTAACAGCAATGAAGACACTTCAAGGAGCTTTCATGACAAAGCAGAGAGTCGTCAACAATTACATTGAGAAGTGTTCTATGCTTGAACAAAAATTGGAAACTCAAAGAATTGTAACATAAAGAGTAAACCGTTTGTTGAAAAGTTACTCATCTACTTCTTATGTCATTGACAGGATTTATCCAACTGTTGAAGGCATGAAGGCATTTGAGGATGATGAAGTAACTAAAGAACAAAAGATTTCTGAAGAAAAGACTCCTGAAAGGAAGAAAGAAAAGAAGAAGGATACTAAAGTGAATGATTCTGGTAAGAAACAAGGTTTCAGTTACAACAAGTGTCCACCTCGCTTGAACATGGATATTCTCCGAGAAATCCAAATTCAGAAAGAGTCGAAAAGGCAACAAATTTACAGTGGGAGTCGGAGTCTTCAGTTAACTTGCAAGATAATATTGATGTCACGTTTACGTCATCTGACACTGATCATGAGTCTGAGTTAATAAAGAAAGTGGTCGATCAGGTGTTGGATAAAGATGAATCCGAGGAGTCAAAGTCGGAGTCTGTGTCAGAGTCAAAGTCTGAGTCCAGCACTCCGAGTAAACCGACAAACAGGGCAAAAGAGTTTACAATAAAGAATTCATGTTATCAAAATCTAATTTGGATGACGAAACGTTTAAAGTTGCATATACATTGAATGATTCTGACAAATTATATTTTGATGATGAATTTCCAATAAGAGGTGTTAAATCAGAAATGATCAAAAAGGTTTTCAAACTAACAGAAATTAATATTTCTGAAATAAAAGATGTAAATCTTAATGGTAAACCTAAAAAGTACACCTCAAGTGTTCAACAAAGAGAAAACAAGAAAAAGGGTTACAGTTCTGGTTCAGGTTATCAAAAGAAACCAAACCATAACAGTAAGTTCAAAAAGAAAGGTCTTGGATTTATTCCACCAGAAAATCATAAAAATGAAAAATATGTTCAAGATTTTAAATGAAAAATGATATTTGTTTCAGGAACAAGTGCAAAGGAGGAATAAAAGAGTCCATTCTAGAAACAGTCGAACAGTGAATTCCTTGCGAAGAAGCAAGAAAAGATGAAGGTTGTTGATCAGATGAAGGTTGCTGATCAGATGAAAGAAATAAGAACTTGTTTTCAATGGAAAGTAGTTGGTCATATTGCCAGGAATTGTCCAAAGGCAATCCAAACAATACAGGGAGTTTCTCTTAAACTGAAAGAAAAGATGGTTGAGTTTGAACCACCAATTGAGAGAACTAAACTTTTCAAAAATTTAACTTTTGAGATTGGTGAATGTTCAAACAGGTTTTATAAGAAAAGGGCATATCTTGACAACCAAAAATGGGTTGTTAAGAAATCAGAGGATAGTTCAACCAATGATTCTGATTCGTTAAAATCAGAGGAGCTATTGTCTGGCGATGAATCTGATTCCACAAAATCAGAGGAGCCACAATTTGAGATTAAAAGTGAAAATTCAGTTCCTCCAATGGATGATGATAATTTTCCACCATTGAGGGCTGAGAATTTTAAACAAAATGTTGGCAAAATTGAAATTTCAAATCAATTTTTCTCAGAAAAGAAAGATTTTGATGTTGAAAAAGCCTTTAATTCCAAAGTCAAACAATTTTTTGGTAAAATGGTTGATGGGAAGGTTAAAGGAGTGAAAGAGTTTTATGAGAAGAAAATGAAGAAACCAGGTAAGGGTGTTTCGTCCAAGGTTTGTGACTGGGATGGAACCTATTATGAACAGTAAAAATCTGGACTTGCCGGAGCTCCCAAGTTGGTAATCGTGGAGCATGAATCAGCATCATTTTTATATTATTTGTTGAAAAATTGATAAATTGTTCACAAGTATGACATGCCGGAACTCCCAGGTTGGTAAGTGAGGAGTAGGAATCGGCATCCTGAGAATTCAACCTACAAGTGGTATTGTTTGGTAAGCCATGTGGTTGAAAAAGAGATTGTGATTTTATTAATAGGATAATCAAGGTCATTAGGTTGAACTGGTGCGTAAACGTAATCAGTTTAACGTGACAAATACTCTAGAACATCAATTTATGCCTAACATACCTTAAATAACCTTTACATAACTTAGAAATAAGTTTTGAAGGCTCTGGTGTGGCAAAATCAAGTTAATTCGCTTACAGGGACTAAATTTGACAAACTACGAAAGTATGGCAATTTGAACTGTAACGAACATTCCAGAACATGACCATAAGTTAAACACACTGTAAATATCCTTTACATAGCTTATAAATAAGCTTTGAGGGGTTCGGTGTGCTAAAATAAACTTATTGCTCATTCAGGGACTAAAAGCGTCAAAAAGTGCACAAGCTTGCATTTTCGCGCATAATTTACGTTCTGAATACATCCGAACATCCAAAAATTTATGTAAGCACTAAAATATTTTATTTTAGTGTTTGGCATAAGAAAAATCCATTCGTCGCGCAATTTGGATCGTTTTTCGCGCTTATGCGCATTCCGTCGTAATTAAGCAAACATCGCGATCGTACGACCAAACGAACCGACATCCGGCATATTTTTGAGCATGTTTTATGTCCACAATGTTTGGGAATCATTTTATGGCCTTAAAGTTTCCTTAAAGGGCCTTAGAAGTGTCAGAAATGGCTTTAAACACCCACAGGGACCAAAACTGTCATTTCTGAAAACTTGCTTCTGATCTGTGCAGCCCAGGCGGGCCGCGTAAGGTCTGCACATATGTTACACGGGCCGCTAGGCCCTCCCAGATCTGCAGAATTGTTGCAAACAGCTGTTACACCTGTTTAACACCCAAAACCACTTGCAAATGGTATTTCTCAAACCATGGACTGAATCTATGGGCTCTAATGGTTTTCCAAAACAAGGGGCACACATGGACGGTTGAGATCGAGGCACGTTTTTCGACGAACGATCCTAACGGTGGTCCATTTCCTATAAATACCCCCACCCCTTTAGTTGCAACCCACACTTGATTTTCTGAGATTTCTCTAAGTTGGAGTGTGAACCACTTCATACCTGAGAATACTTGGGAAATCAAAGCTTGCGGGGACCCTTTGTAAGTGTTCATTCGTTCTTTTCATTCGTTTTAGCGTTAAAGTCAAACTGCGTTTGACTTTCTGCATTGACCAGTTTATGGTCAATGCGAAGTTCGTTTGAACTTCATAACGTGAGCGTAATCACGATGGTCATAGTCCCTAATGACTATACCTACTGATTACCACGTTATCTAGGCTCAGTGACGAGTCGTAGTTTCGGCCAAAATACGTGTTCTCGCGTATTTTGTAACCAAATTACTCTAGGGTATCAAAACCGTTTCTTTTGATACCAAACCTGTTTTCTAACTTAACTAAACATGTCCTAGCATGTTTAGCTCGTCACTTTTAGATTTGTGCTTGTCTAGGGTCGTAAAGGTAAGCGATCTAATCAATCGCTTATACTTTAGAACCCGACCCATTTGGTCGATCATTAGGATCCGACCAAATACATTAGGTGACCATAGTTGTATAGGGAATAACCTTCCAAGGTTATACCTTATGGTCACATCGTTTAAGTAGTTGTATGATAGGGCTAGTTAGGCGGTCCGAACGCGTTTTACGTTAAAATTCATTTTAAGCCTATGTAACATAACTTTTGCCATCTAAACTGAATTAACAACAATATTAAACATGTTAAGGCATATCTTACTTGTCATAGGGCTAGTTAGGTGGTCCGAACGTGTTTTACGCGAACGACGCGTTAAAGTAGAATAAGCTACCTAAACGGGTCATAACGGGTCAAAAGCACTTAGGCTAGGTTTCGTTTTAGTATGTAGGCTTTGATAAACCATATTACATGAGTTCCTACACTCACATGGTTTACAAACCCTCGTAGTACCCGATCCTCCGAATATGTCCGTTTATTAATGTAGTTACCTATATTAGGTGCCGTTTGATTCCGTAATCTTCTAGCTTTGCTTGGTGGATATCTAAAGTCTATTGAGCAATCTTAAGTGAGTACATAGACCCCTCTTTTACTGTTTTCAAACTGTTTTGGGGTGAAACACATGTGCCTACTTGTTACTTTCGTGCTTTCCATGTTTTTACATCATATTCTTGCTATGTTCATTAGTACACTATTAGTAAATGATTTCATTATGTTTTCTATGTATGTTAACTTAGCATGCTAGCACATTGATTTACATTACATCATTTTGCTATGTATGTTTACTTGGCATACTAGCACATTGTTTTACATGACTTTTCTGCTTTGTATGTTAACTTAGCATACTTAGTGCATTGTTTTCATATAACATGTTTACATTTGGTATAACATTTGGTTTGTATAAATGGGACTTATATACATTCATTAACATTAGCTCCGCCGCTCGGTAGTAAGTAATGGTACCATAGGACTTGACAAATCCCGTTCCTGACATCCTAGGTTTGTTTGGGTGTAAGGAATGACTGAATCCGAAAACATTTCTTTTGATAACCTTGACTTAGGGTTATCCGTCTGTCTCAAGGCTTGGATGTATGCGTTTAACTTACCGCATAAGTGTTTGTATCATTAAAACATGCATTTACTTTGCAAAACACAACTTTTTGATACATTCAAAATACTTTGTTTTGTACATTTTTACTTATGGTTCAAGTAGTCTCATTTTACTTACCATACATAACTTTTGTTTACACATTACATGATTCATATTGAACTTGGGTTATACTATGACATTTGACTATTGGATTAAACATGGACATTTTACATTGTTGATTGGTTTGAGTGACTTAAATAACGAGGCGTGTGTAATATGATACAAGCATGGTGGATACGCCGCTGGTACTTCCTATATATAAGTGCTTGTATGATATTACATATCGTAGCGTTATTTAAGCCATTTCAGTTTAAACATGCTACATTTACAACGCATTTTCACTTAAACACTGTTTTTCAAATAACTTGGTTTACACAGACCCTTTTTACTTGGTTATTCTTTTAACCACACACTACTCTTTTATATATATACATATCATCTGATTTTGCTAAACGTTTTTCCAATGATTTATAAAACATAACAATTAACAAGGTTCATGACTAAATTTTATTAAACATTTTCTCAAACATAAGTCATGAATCCTATTTTCACAAATCCTATGTATCTCACAGGCATTTTTATGCTGACGTACCTATTTTCACATGTGTTTCAGAAGCTCTTGCTTAGGATGATCATGACACTAGGGCGGACCTGTGCCTTAGAGGCTTAAAATAATGATAGAATTAGTTTAAATTATGTGATGTACTCTTTGGTTCTTGTTTTGAGACAATGTATTCCACCTTTGGTTTATGAATAAAATGTAATTTTAATTACGATGGTTGTGGAACAATAATTCTGTTACAACACTCCCCGACGTTTCCGCCATGATTTGATGTTTTACGTGGTCGGGGTGTGACATGAGAGTTGGTATCAGAGCCAATGGTTATAGGGAATTAGGTTGTTAGTAACGCTTTGACCTAGACTATAACCTTTCCAGGACCCCAACACAAGTTGTCTTGTGTTTAGATTTTTAAAACATGCACTTCACCTATCTTTAGATGATCATCAAAACAAGAACCCAATTTTCTAAAACGATTTTTGAAAATCAATCATCTGTTTTTAAATAATTTATTGTAAGTTTTTGAACCCTTCAATTTTTCAAAATGATTTTGAAAATTTATCATCCGTTTTTGAATGATTCTTTTGGCCTTGTGCCTTCCAAGTTTTCAAAATCTCGTCAAAGTTTTGGGTTCTAAATAGTGTGAACACATGCAAACTGGAAGGGTGAATGCCTGTACCCTGGGTTTTCTGTCTAAGGCTAGAGTGTTCGTACAAATCCACATAATCGGACCAGTCACTCTTACCTGGGAACTCTTGGAGTGAGTGTTCACTTATAGGCGAGCATGTCTTCGCTAAGCATTATTTATGGACCCATTTACTTTGATTAGTCACTGTGTTCCGTTTGTTTGCTTTGTGATACGGACGAATGACCACCATCTTTGCTTTTGTTGATTTTTGTTTCATCACATTTAAACATCTCACTCGTTCCTCTCATGTTTCCTCTTTTAGAATGCCTCCTCGACGCGAAAATCCGCTACCAAATGCCGAACTGGCAGAAATCATCGCGCAGCAAATGTCTGTTGCGTTTCCAAATCTTATTGCTCAATGGAACCAAGCCAACAACAACAATAATGCTCCATGCAATTTTAAGAGTTTTAACTCGGCTAAACCACTCAAGTTCAGTGGTACTGAAGGGGCAACTGGGCTCCTACAGTGGTTCGAGAGCATTGAGAATACTTTCTGGCACGTTCAGTGTCCTGATAATCGCAAAGTCGAATTTGCTTTCAGTGTGTTTCAGAAAAGGGCGTTTACATGGTGGAACGGGGTTATGAGAGACCGTGGTGCTGAGGTTGCTTTAGCACAAACATGGGCTGAACTTAGGACTCTTATGATGAGGGAGTTTTGTCCTCGTCATGAACTGCGAGCTCTAGAAAGGGAGTTTGATGATCTAAAACAGGATAGTGGCGAGCACCGGGCGTATACTGATAGATTTGAGGAGCTGAGTTTGTTGTGCCCAACAATGGTTACCCCACTCGAGAAGGCTATCGAGAGGTATATCGATGGTCTGCCTGACTCCATACAAGACACCGTTACTGGTAGTAACCCTACCACAATCCGTCGGGCAATCGAGCTATCTGCGACATTGACTGAGTCACAGGTTCGAAGGGGTATGCTACATAGAAAGGGGGATAAGGGTAAGAAGCAGGCGTCTGATCAGAGTGAGAACAAGAAGGGTAAGAGCAGGAAAGGTAAGGATTCTTGTTCCTCGAAGGGTTCAAGGAAGCGTAAGGCTTCCCAAAACTACGCCGTTACTGCACAGGCAAATCAAGCTGCTCCAAATCAGCCTGCGCAACCGCCTGCCAAGAAACCTTATCTTGGCAATGCACCTTTGTGCAACAGATGTAACGGTCATCATCAACCGCACCTCCAGTGCCGTCAGTGCACCAACTGTGGAAGATCTGGTCATCTTGCTGATACCTGCCGCATTCCTGCCAATCAAAATCGGGCAGTTCAGAACCCAGCTCAACAAGTTGCTCAGCCTCTTGCCCAGCAACAAGGTCAAGCTGCACGACCTCACTACCCACCAGGTTCTTGTTATAACTGTGGGGATCTGACCTACTACCGCAATCAATGTCCAAGATTGGTGAATGCGAATCCAGCTCAGGCTCAGGCTCGAGGTCGAGTCTTCAACATGAATGCACAAGAGGCGCAAGCAGACAATGAAGTGGTTAACGATACGTTCTTTGTTAATAATCAACCCGCATCTGTTCTTTTTGATTCTGGTGCCGATAAGAGTTTTGTGTCATTATCTTTTGAGCCGTTGCTTCGCGTATCTAGAACGAAACTAGGTAAGTCGTTGACAATAGAAGTTGCTAGTGGTAAACCCGTTGTTCTTGATTCTGTTCTTCGCAATTGCCAATTGAACCTTAACAACCATCTTTTCCCTATTGACCTCACGCCAATGCAACTTGGGAGTTTCGACATTATTGTGGGTATGGACTGGTTAGCCAAGCATCACACAAAGGTAGTTTGTTTCGAGAAGATTGTTCGTGTTCCACTCTTGTCAGGTGAGATCCTACAGGTTCGTGGTGAGAGGCCTGTTAGTAGTCTCAAACTCATGTCTTGTTTTCAAGCTCGGAAGTATCTGCGAAAGAACTATGTGGCCTTCTTGGCACATGTTACTGCAGATAAGGGCAAGGGTAAGTCTATCCAAGATATCCCAGTTGTTCAGGATTATCCGGAGTTGTTTCCTGAAGAGTTACCTGGATTACCCCTAGCGCGCCAAGTCGAGTTCCGTATTGATCTTGTACCTGGTGCAAATCCTATCGCCAGAGCTCCATATCGTCTTGCACCATCTGAGATGCAAGAACTGTCTAAGCAGCTTCAGGAGCTTTCAGATAAAGGTTTTATTCGTCCTAGCTTTTCACCTTGGGGTGCTCCCGTTCTTTTTGTCAAAAAGAAGGACGGATCCTTCAGGATGTGCATCGATTACCGTGAGCTTAACAAGCTCACCATCAAGAATCAATATCCCCTACCTCGCATCGATGATCTCTTTGATCAGTTACAGGGCGCTTCTTATTTTTCGAAGATTGATCTTCGCTCTGGGTATCATCAACTTCGTGTGCATGAAGAAGATATTCCCAAGACAGCTTTCCGCACTCGTTATGGGCATTACGAGTTCACAGTTATGCCATTCGGTTTGACCAATGCTCCTGCTGTTTTCATGGACTTAATGAATAGGGTTTGCAAGCCTTATTTAGATAAGTTCATCATGGTTTTTATTGATGACATCTTGATTTATTCTAAGACGCAAGCTGATCACGAGCAATATCTTCGTCTTACTCTGGAACTCCTAAAGAAAGAGCAACTTTTTGCCAAATTCTTCAAGTGCGAATTCTGGCTCAAAGAAGTTCAATTTTTGGGACACATCGTCAACAAACAAGGTATTCATGTAGATCCCTCCAAGATCAGTGCGATTAAGGATTGGGATACGCCTACTACTCCTATAGAGGTTCGTTCTTTTCTTGGTCTTGCGGGTTATTACCGCCGCTTCATAGAGAACTTCTCGAAGATTGCAGTTCCTCTAACTGCTCTAACTCAGAAGAATAAACCCTTTGAATGGGGTTCTAAACAAGAAGAAGCCTTTCAGACCTTGAAGCAGAAGCTTTGTGATGCGCCTATCCTATCTTTGCCCGAAGGCAATGATGATTTCGTCGTTTATTGTGATGCATCGAAATTGGGTCTTGGCTGTGTTCTGATGCAAAGGAACAACGTCATAGCCTACGCATCAAGGCAATTGAAGGTGCATGAGAAAAACTACACCACTCATGATCTTGAGTTGGGTGCAGTTGTCTTCGCTCTCAAAATCTGGAGACACTATTTGTATGGAACAAAATGCGTGGTTTTCACTGACCACAGAAGTCTTCAGCATATCTTTAATCAGAAAGAACTCAACATGAGGCAACAACATTTGGTTGAGCTTTTAAATGACTATGACTGCGAAATTCGCTACCATCCTGGTAAGGTGAATGTCCTAGCCGATGCTTTGAGTCGTAAGGAACATGTCAAGCTTCATTGTGTTCGTGTTCAATCTGATATTCAAGCTCGAGCTGATATTCAAGCCTGCATTTCTCAGACTCAACATACTTGTGTTTCACAAGGATTGATGGGTAAGGAATTACCCTATCACATTAAGCCTGATCTTGTTTTGAAGGACAATGGATCGTATTATTTCATGGACCATTTGTGGGTCCCAAGCCAAGATGATCTCCGCACTCTGCTTATGGATGAAGCTCATAAGTCTCGCTATTCTGTCCATCCTGGCTCAGACAAAATGTATAAGGATCTTCGTACTCAGTATTGGTGGCCTGGTATGAAGAAGGATATTGCCTTGTATGTTTCAAAATGCCTTACTTGTCTCAAGGTTAAGGCTGAACACCAACATCCTTCTGGTCTTTTGGAGCAACCAGAAATCCCAGTTTGGAAATGGGAGAACATCGCTATGGATCTCATTACTAAACTTCCGCGCACTAAGAAAGGTCACGATGCCATCTGGGTAGTTGTTGATCGTCTTACAAAGTCAGCGCATTACTTGCCAATCCGTGAGGATTTTTCTGCTGAGAAACTGGCTAAAATCTATGTGGATGAAATTGTATCTCGACATGGTGTTCCCTTGAACATTATTTCTGACAGAGATGCTCGCTTCTCTTCTCGTTTTTGGAGAACCATGCAATCTGCTATGGGGACCCAACTTAATCTGAGCACAGCCTATCATCCACAAACAGATGGCCAAACTGAAAGAACAATCCAGACTTTGGAGGATATGCTTAGAGCTTGCGTGATCGATTTTGGTGGTAGTTGGGATTCACATCTTCCATTGATTGAATTCTCCTATAACAACAATTATCACTCTAGCATCAACATGACTCCTTTCGAGGCTCTCTATGGTTGAAAATGTCGTTCACCAGTCTGCTGGAATGAGATCGATGAGGCTCAGCTTACTGGACCTGACCTCATTCTAGAGACAACAGATAAGGTTAAGAAAGTTCGTGATAACCTGCAGACAGCTCGAAGCCGTCAAAAGAGTTACGCGGACCAAGGACGCAAGCCCATGGAATTTCAAGTCGGTGATCGCGTATTACTTAAGGTCTCACCTTGGAAAGGTGTGATCAGATTTGGAAAGACAGGAAAACTTGCACCTAGATACGTTGGACCATTCAAGATCGTCGAAAGAATCGGTATGGTAGCCTACAGAATTGAATTACCTCCTGAACTTGGTAATGTTCATCCAACCTTCCACGTGTCCAATCTCAAGAAGTGTCTAGCTGATGAGAACCTCCACATACCGCTTGACGAAATCCGTGTTGACAAAACACTGCATTTTGTTGAGAAACCTGTGGAAATTATGGATCGTGAAGTCAAATGGCTTAAACGCAAGCGCATTCCTTTGGTTAAAATTCGCTGGGAATCTAAACGTGGACCTGAGTTTACTTGGGAACGTGAAGATCAAATGAAGGCGAAGTATCCGCATCTATTCCCACAAGTTTCCTCTAAACAAATTTCGGGACGAAATTTCCACAAGTAGGGGAGACTGTGACATCTGTGCTTGTAATCATTGTAAACAGTTCAGCTATCAATGAAATAAAGTTATTTGATCCCAATGTTTGTTTTTTTATGTTTGATGTTTTTCATGTTTTGGTTTTTATTCAATTTCAAACTCTGTATCGCCTTCTGGATAATTTTACGCAAACTGGTGCGTAAACGTAATCAGTTTAACATGAAAAATACTCCAGAACATAAATTTATGCCTAACATACCTTAAATAACCTTTACATAACTTAGAAATAAGTTTTGAAGGCTCTGGTGTGGCAAAATCAAGTTAATTCGCTTACAGGGACTAAATTTGACAAACTACGAAAGTATGCCAATTTGAACTGTAACGAACATTCTGAAACATGACCATAAGTTAAACACACCTTAAATATCCTTTACATAGCTTAGAAATAAGCTTTGAGGGGTTCGGTGTGCTAAAATAAACTTATTGCTCATTTAGGGACTAAAAGAGTCAAAAAGTGCACAAGTTTGCATTTTCGCGCATAACTTACGTTCTGAATACATCCGGACATCCAAAAATTTTTGTAAGCACTAAAATATTTTATTTTAGTGTTTGGTATAAGAAAAATCCATTCGTCGCGCAATTTGGATCGTTTTTCGCGCTTATGCGCATTCCGTCGTATTTAAGCAAACATCGCGATCGTACGACAAAACGGACCGACATCCGGCATATTTTTGAGCATGTTTTATGTCCACAATGTTTGGGCATCATTTTAGGGCCTTAAAGTTTCCTTAACGGGCCTTAGAAGTGTCGGAAATGGCTTTAAACACCCACAGGGACCAAAACTGTCATTTCTGCAAACTTGCTTCTGATCTGTGCAGCCCAGGCGGGCCGCGTAAGGTCTGTACATATGTTACGCGGGCCGCTAGGCCCTCCCAGATATGCAGAATTGTTTCAAATAGCTGTTTACAGCTGTTTAACCCAAAACCACTTGCAAATGGTATTTCTCAAACCATGGACTGAATCTATGGGCTCTAATGGTTTTCCAAAACAAGGGGCACACATGGACGGTTGAGATCGAGGCACGTTTTTCGACGAACGATCCTAACGGTGGTCCATTTCCTATAAATACCCCCACCCCTTTAGTTGCAACCCACACTTGATTTTCTGAGATTTCTCTAAGTTGGAGTGTGAACCACTTCATACCTGAGAATACTTTGGAAATCAAAGCTTGCGGGGACCCTTTGTAAGTGTTCTTTCGTTCTTTTCATTCATTTTAGCGTTAAAGTCAAACTGTGTTTGACTTTCTGCATTGACCAGTTTATGGTCAATGCGAAGTTCGTTTGAACTTCATAACGTGAGCGTAATCACGATGGTCATAGTCCCTAATGACTATACCTACTGATTACAACGTTATCTAGGCTCAGTGACGAGTCGTAGTTTCGGCCAAAATACGTGTTCTCGCGTATTTTGTAACCAAATTACTCTAGGGTATCAAAACCGTTTGTTTTGATACCAAACCTTTTTTCTAACTTAACTAAACATGTTCTAGCATGTTTAGCTCGTCACTTTTAGATTTGTGCTTGTCTAGGGTCGTAAAGGTAAGCGATCTAATCAATCGCTTATACTTTAGAACTCGACCCATTTGGTCGATCATTAGGATCCGACCAAATACATTAGGTGACCATAGTTGTATAGGGAATAACCTTCCAAGGTTATACCTTATGGTCACATCGTTTTAGTAGTTGTATAATAGATAGTATATATGCCTTAGGTAAATTACCAAAATACCCTTTTTACGTTAAAATTCATTTTAAGCCTATGTAACATAACTTTTGCCATCTAAACTGAATTAACAACAATATTAAACATGTTAAGGCATATCTTACTTTTCATAAGGCTAGTTAGGCGGTCCAAACGCGTTTTACGCGAACGACGCGTTAAAGTAGCATAAGCTACCTAAACGGGTCATAACGGGTCAAAATCACTTAGGCTAGGTTTCGTTTTAGTATGTAGGCTTTGATAAACCTTATTACATGAGTTCGTACACTCACATGGTTTACAAACCCTCGTACTACCCGATCCTCCGAATATGTCCGTTTATTAATGTAGTTACCTATATTAGGTGCCGTTTGATTCCGTAATCTTCTAGCTTTGCTAGGTGGATATCTAAAGTCTATTGAGCAATCTCAAGTGAGTACATAGACCCCTCTTTTACTGTTTTCAAACTGTTTTGGGGTGAAACACATGTGCCTACTTGTTACTTTCGTGCTTTCCATGTTTTTACATCATATTCTTGCTATGTTCATTAGTACACTATTAGTACATGATTTCATTAGGTTTTGCTATGTATGTTAACTTAGCATGCTAGCACATTGATTTACATTACATTATTTTTCTATGTATGTTTACTTGGCATACTAGCACATTGTTTTACATGACTTTTCTGCTTTGTATGTTAACTTAGCATACTTAGTGCATTGTTTTCATATAATATGTTTACATTTGGTATAACATTTGGTTTGTACAAACGGGACTTATATACATTCATTAACATTAGCTACACCGCTTGGTAGTAAGTAATGGTACCATAGGACTTGACAAATCCCGTTCCTGACATCCTAGGTTTGTTTGGGTGTAAGGAATGACTGAATCCGAAAACATTTCTTTTGATAACCTTGACTTAGGGTTATCCATCTGTCTCAAGGCTTGGATGTATGCGTTTAACTTACCGCATAAGTGTTTGTATCGTTAAAACATGCATTTTCTTTGCAAAACACAACTTTTTGATACATTCAAAATACTGTGTTTTGTACATTTTTACTTATGGTTCAAGTAGTCTCATTTTACTTACCATACATAACTTTTGTTTACACATTACATGATTCGTATTGAACTTGGGTTATACTATGACCTTTGACTATTGGATTAAACATGGACATTTTACTTTGTTGATTGGTTTGAGTGACTAAAATAACGAGGCATGTGTAATATGATACAAGCATGGTGGATACGCCACTGGTACTTCCTATATATAAGTGCTTCTATGATATTACATATCGTAGCGTTATTTAAGCCATTTCAGTTTAAACATGCTACATTTACAACGCATTTTCACTTAAACACTGTTTTACAAATAACTTGGTTTACACAGACCCTTTTTACTTGGTTATTCTTTTAACCACACATTACTCTTTTATATATATACATATCATCTGATTTTGCTAAACGTTTTTCCAATGATTTATAAAACATAACAATTAACAAGGTTCATGACTAAATTTTATTAAACATTTTCTCAAACATAAGTCATGAATACCTATATTCACATGAGTTTCAGGAGTTGTTGCTTAGGATGATCATGACACTAGGGCGGACCTCTACCTTAGAGACTTAAAATAATGATAGAATTAGTTTAAATTATGTGATGTACTCTTTGGTTCTTGTTTTGAGACAATGTATTCCACCTTTGGTTTATGAATAAAATGTAATTTTAATTACCATGGTTGTGGAACAATAATTCTGTTACAACACTCCCCGACGTTTCCGCCATGATTTGATGTTTTACGTGGTCGGGGTGTGACATTACAAGTGGTTGAAAGACAATGTGATGAACCCCTAACCTACAAATAGTTTTATAAAACCAACAAAACTTATTTTCCGGAAAAACCATTGGATTAAAACAAACTTAAGTGTTTTGAGATCACAATGGGAAAATAGTTTGTTGTGAGGGGGAGTTCTGATTGTTTATGCCAAGTGGATGGTGAATTGAAGTGATTTGATATTAGTTGTCAATTTATTTGTACAGTTTATTTTCAAATTTCTTTAAATGTGTTTGCATTTTAGGGGAGAAAGAATTTTTCAGAAAATCCAAAAACATTTGAAAATTTGAAAAGGTCAAAAACATGATAAAACCTACTGGTAAAAACGAAAAAAAACGAGTTTTGTTGTGAAAACAAGGAAATGATAGTACATTAGTGGACGATCGCAACATGCTAAAGAATTGGAAAGAAAAATGTGATAAATGGTCTCACTGATGATGTGCCAGTAGATTTTTACACAGTTAGTAGATTGTGACGAGATATAAACCTAAATTCAAACTTGCTTATATCGTGGGGAACAGCTCTCGGATATATGGGTAACCCCCGAAATCTTGTTTGAAAGGTCCCTCTTTCTGAGATACTAGGTCTTTATACTCAGTGATATCTGGGGTATTATCTCGGGACTTCTGATTTTGCGGAAGCAATGGCCTAGTCCCCGGAGAATACCTTATGCTTGCTTGAAATATAGCACCACCCTCAGCATAAAAAATGATTAAACATTGAAAAATGATAATCATGTGCTGTTGAAGAAAAGATCCTCTAAAAGGGACACACCAAAAGTCGAAGCCGTCATCTCTCTGCTGAACGAAAGTTCTGACCTGAGCTCTCACGGTTCTTCGCATTTAACCCCTTATAGATATCATCTGTGGTATACTCACCTGTAAGACTGAATATTGGGATCTGGATACGGGAGTATATTCAAGTGGTGGGACACGTGAATAAGTTTAAGTATCTAAAACACTAATTTCGTATCTCGAAGCAGTTGAAATTTGTGTGAAAATTTAAGTGGATCAGTATACTGACAATCTAAGTGAATTGTTTAGAACTTAAAATGTTTAAAGCTTAATGGTGTTGGTGATTTGTCTCAAAAACTGATATGATCCTCTTACACAAACTCTCAAAAATATTGTTTGTAAATATTTCTTTACTGCATTGTCTTTATAATCAAAATTCCAAAAAGATTTTTGTGTGTTTTAGCATAAATTTTGAAAAATTCAAAAAGATTTTCGACAACTGATGTTGGAGAGCTGATTTTCAAAATTCCAAGTGCTAAACATGATGACAATTTGTGAAGGGCAGTCTGTGTGAAATGAAAATTTGTTTGAAAAGAAAACTGATATTTCATGCAAGTGGTGCATCAAAATTTAATATTGTAAAATCATTTTTTATTGTTTTTTCCACAAGTGGTCATCAGAATAAAATTGTAAAAATTTAAAATTGTGAAACTTATTTCCGGGTTAAGAATGTGCAGGAAAGCCAGGTTTCGATTCCTGAGGAGTTTGTTTTTAGGAAGAGCCAGGTTTCGATCCTGAACAAGTGATCCTGTAAGAGAGACAGTTTCTGATCTTGGACCTGAAGTTCACGCAAGCTGATGATGCTGATGAACTT
This sequence comes from Helianthus tuberosus, assembly GCA_030545235.1. Lineage (NCBI taxonomy): Eukaryota > Viridiplantae > Streptophyta > Magnoliopsida > Asterales > Asteraceae > Helianthus > Helianthus tuberosus. The sequence continues at coordinate 195,098,413 of CM060366.1, forward strand.
AAGGAAGAGATCTGATCAAGAAAATTAGAAGACTCAAGAGCCAGATCAAGATCCTGGAAATTGAAGAGTAGATCAACATTCGAGAGGGAGATAAGTTGACAAAGAGTAAGAGATTTGAGGATGCTTTACAGTGTCAGATACTTCAAAAAGAGAAGCCCAAAGACTGATAAAGATTGAAGATGTGAAGACTCAACACTTAAGACTCGTCAACATTCGGGGGGAGTCTGTTGGTGCATGCGTCTGTCGACTTCGTCTTGTATCGAGTCATGTATGTTTATAGTTAGAACAGGGCACGTAGTTCGAGAAATAGGGTTTAAAGGTAATTTCGTTTGAATGTGGGTAATTCCGCTTGAACGTGTCACAAGGTAATTCTGCTTGGAATCTAATTTCGTTTGAGTCTAGTTCAAGCGAAATTAGAACACTATATATATCCCTCAAACGAAATCAATTGTAACTTTTCCGGTTTGTGCAACGAAGTGCTGCCGAAGTGTCGTCTAGCTATAATTTGTTATCAAATCAATAATACGACAGTTTAAAGTGTATATCTTGCTGAGTTGATCTCGATACACCTGTTTCCGCCTTTCGTATTGATATAAACTCTTCTGATCGACTCATTCGGGTCTGAAAACGATCCTACAAACTGGAATGTCAATCAAAGTGATATTTTTCACACGAACTAGAAGTTTCAAGCGACCTGGAATGTCCAATTCGTGCGAAATGACCACTGGTTATAAAAGTTCAATTCATGAGAAGTGACACCAACTGATCACCGATTCATGCGAAGTGAAGTGATCTAATCACCTAAGTCGTGTAGACTGATCCAATTCGTATGAATTGGACAAAGCTTACAAACGATTTGGTACATTTCACACGAATTGAGGAACATTTTCACATGAATTGAAGTTTTTGACACTTTTGAATCAGTTTTAGTGTGAATTATGGTCTGTAACTTTGTAGGATTGTTTAAAATGGTGTTTTACACGTTATATCCAAAATTCAGTCCATTTTGTCCGTGAATTCGTCCAAAAATCCAAGAAAGAGTAGAAGTTTAGAGTTTTAAACCATTCAAAACGCTGATTTCAGCAGATTTAACTCATCCTGAGCTCTAATACCACTTGTAGGATCGAGATTCGATCAATACGAGTCAATATGAGTCAAATCTGAGTTGTTAGAAAGGCGGAAACAGACTAACAACCGTGAATCAATGTTAGAATAGGAGTAGAAGCAGAGAAATACACTTTAAACACGTTTTCCATTGATATTAGACGTTCTAGTACATAGAGAATTTTTGGAGCACTTCGTGACAGAAATCTCCAAAAGTTACAAATGAAAAACCCAACATGCCTATTTATAGGCCAGCCAAATCGTATGGAATGACAGCACCACTTCATGCGAACTGCGTGAACTGACCTTTAACATGCCACTTCACGTGAACTGGACATAATACATACAAAACTTAACTTTAAACCCTATTACACGTACACGACACGACCTAGGCTGATGACGTAGGGGATAGACATTGTGCACCAACACATTTTGTTGAGAAACCTGTGGAAATCATGGAACGTGATGTCAAATGGCTCAAACGCAAGCGCATTGCACTTGTCAAAGTTTGCTGGGAATCTAAATGTGGACCAGAATTTACTTGGGAATGTGAAGATCAAATGAAGGCGAAATATCCACATCTATTCTCACAAGTTTCCTCTAAATAGATTTCGGGACGAAATTTCCACAAGTAGGGCAGACTGTGACATCTGTGCTTGTAATCGTTGTACAGACTCCGAATAGTTCAATTATCAATAAAACAATGTTATTTGATCCCTATGTTTGACATTTTGCATATTTTGATTTTCGTTCAAATTCAAACTCTATATCGTTTTCGGGAAAGTTATACGCAAACTGATACGTAAACGTAACCAGTTTAACGGGACAAACACTCCGGAACATCAATATATGCTTAAAATACCTTAAATAAACTTTACATAACTTATAAATAAGTTTTGAAGGCTTTGGTATGGCAAAATCAAGTTTATTTGCTTACAGGGACTATTTTTGACAAACTGCAAAAGTATGTCGATTCGTACTGTAACGAACATTCCGGAACATGACCATAAGTTAAACATACCATAAATATCCTTTACATATCTTAGAAATAGTCTTTGAGGGGTTCGGTGTGCTAAAACAAACTTTTTGGTCAATCAGGGACTAAAAGCGTAAAAAAGTGCACAAGTTTGCATTTTCGCGCATATCTTACGTTCTGAATATATCTGGACATACAAAAATTTTTGTAATCATTAAAATATTTTATTTTAGTGATTGGAATGCTAAAACTTCATTCGTCGCGTAATTTGGATCGTTATTCGCGTCCGTTCGTGTTTCATCGTAATTAACCGAACAACGCAACCGTACGACCAAACGAACCGAGATCCGAGATGTTTTTGAGCATTGTTAATGTTCCCTATACTTTAACTTCATTTTAGAGCTTTGAAATGGGGTTAACGGGGCTTAAACGTGCCAAAAATGCATCGAAAACCAAGTTTTGGACATGCAGGGACCATTTCTGACATTTTCAGAAAGATGGCCCAGGCGGGGCGCGTAGCCCATGGTGTCCCCTTACGCGGCCCGTGTAAGAAGCCCAGATCAGCAAATCTGATTTCCAGCTTGATCCAGTTGTTCCCCATGTTTGCAAATGATTTTTAACAATCTATGGGCTTGTTTAGGGGTGCCCATGGTATTCTAAATCATGGGGCGCACTTGTACGGCTCAGATCGAAGCAAGTTTATCGAGGAATGATCTTAACGGTTACCTGAAAACTATATAAACCCCCAAGTTTTAAATCCAAGCTCACACTTTGATCTGATTATTCTCTAAGTTGGAGCTTATACACTTCATACCAGAGAATTTTTAGATCAAACCTTCATAGCTTGGACCTCTTGTAAGTTTCTTTCATGCTTTTATGCGTTTTTAAGCATAAAAGGCAAACAGAGTTTGACTTTCTGCTTTGACCAGTCAATGGTCAACACGAAGTTCGTTTGAACTTCGCAACGTGAGCGTAATCACGATGGTCATAGTCCTTTGTGACTATACCTACTGATTACCACGTTATTTAGGCATAGTGACGAGTCGTAGTTTTGGTCAAAATGCGTACTTATGCCTATTTTGTAACCAAACTACTCTTGGGTATCAAAACCCTTTGTTTTGATATCAAACTTGTTTTCTAACTTCGTTAAACATGTTTAACTCGTCACTTTTAGTTTAGTGCTTATATAGGGTCGTAAAGATAAGCGGTCTAAAAAACCGCTTAGACTTTCGAACCTGACCCGTTTGGTCGATCATTGTCACACCCCGACCACGTAAAACATCAAATCATGGCGGAAACGTCGGGGAGTGTTGCAACAGAATTATTGTTTCACAACCATGGCATTTAACTGTAACACCTGTGCCTCCACGGCCATCAAACAAATACCGAACCAATGAAATATTATATTTCATACATGGGATTTGTAAAAATATGTGTATCATTTGTACATATCAATTTTTGTTCAATTTCAAGCTTTAAATCGCTTTCTAGAAGGTTATATGCGCACCGACGCGTAAAAATAACCAGTTTAATGCAACAAACACTCCGGAATAGTGACATAGGCTTAACATACCTTAAATAACCTTTACATAACTTAGAAATAAGTTTTGAAGGCTTTGGTATGGCAAAAACAAGTTAAATCGCTTACAGGGACTAAATTTGACAAACTGTGAAAGTATGCCAATTTGAACTGTAACGAACATTCCGGAACATGACCATAAGTTAAACATACAATAAATATCCTTTACATAGCTTAGAAATAGGCTTTGAGGTGTTCGGTATGCTAAAATAAACTTTTGGGTCATTCAGGGACTAAAAGCGTCAAAAAGTGCACAAGTTTGCACTTTCGCGCATAACTTACGTTCTGAATACATCCGGACATCCAAAAATTTATGTAAGCACTAAAATATTTTATTTTAGTGTTTGGCATAAGAAAAATCCATTCGTTGCGTCTTTTGGATCGTTTTTCGCGCTTATGCGCATTCCGTCGTAATTAAGCGAACACCGCGATCGTACGACCAAACGAACCGACATCCGACATATTTTTGAGCATGTTTCATGTCCACAATGTTTAGTCATCATTTTAGGGCCTTAAAGTTGGCTTAACGGGCCTTAAACATGCCGGGAATGGCTTAAACACACAACAGGGACCAAAACTGTCATTTCTGAAGGATGTTTGCTGATACATCGAATGTGGTCCATTCCACTTGTTGCAAATGGTTTTGGGGAATCTATGGGCTGGTTTTGATGTGCACATGGTTTTGGGCAATACCATGGTCTCACATGGTTTTGTAAAACCATTATCTTGAGGTGTGTGGCCAATATCAAAGCACGGTTTCCAAGAAACGATCTTAACGGTTCGGGAAATCCTATAAATACCCCACCCCCATTTGCTTCTAAACTCACTAGAATCTGATTTGAGAAGCTCTAAGTTGAAACCATTGTTTCATACCTGAGCTACTTGAATCACGATTAGCATTCGGGGACCCTTCGTAAGTATTCTTTCGTTCTTTTATTGCTTTTCGAGTCTTTTCGAGTCTGAAAGTCAAACTTTGTTTGACTTTCTGCGTTGACCAGTTTATGGTCAATGCGAAGTTCGTTTGAACTTCGCAACGTGAGTGTAATCACGTTGGTTATAGTCCCTTGGGACTATGCCTACTGATTACCACGTTGTCTAGGGTCGTAGGGTAAGCAATCTAATAAATCGCTTATACCTTCGAACCCGACCCATTTGGTCGATCATTAGGATCCGACCAAATACATTAGGTGACCATAGTAGGTAGGGAATAACCTTCCGAGGTTATACCCTATGGTCGCTTCGTTTGAATAGTTGTATGATAGGTAGTTTATATGCCTTAGGTAAATTACCAGAATACCCTTTTCATGTATAATTGGTAATTAAGCATATGTAACCTAAAATTTTGTCACATAACTGATTATGTAACATGTTTAGGCATATAACACTTGTCATAGGACTAGTTAGACGGTCCGAACGCGTTTCACGCGCACGACGCGTTAAAGTAGCATAAGCTACCTTAATGGGTCGCGATGGGTCGAAAGCACTTATGTTAGGTTTCATTTAGTTTGTAGGCTTTGTTAAACCATGTTACATGAGTTCCTACACTCATTTGGTTTACAAACCCTAATGCTACCCGATCTTCCGATCTAGGTCCGGTTTATTAACATAGTTACCTATATTAGGTGCCGTTTGATATCCGCGATCTCTAGCATTGCTTGGTGGTTATCTTAGGACTTCTGAGCAATCTCAAGTGAGTACATAGACCCCTCTTTTACTGTTTTCCAAACTGTTTTGGGGTGAAACACATGTGCCTACTTGTTACTTTCATGCTTTCCTGTTTACACATCATATACCGGCTATGTTCATTAGTACATTTATAGTACATGATTTTCATTGTTTTACATTACATTTTATGCTATGTGTGCCCATTGTGTGCATACTTAGTACATTGTTTTACATTACATTTTATGCTATGTATGTCCATTTAGTTCATACTTAGTACATTCTTTTACATTACATTTTATGCTATGTATGTCCATTTAGTTCATACTTAGTACATCGTTTCACATCATATCACATGCTATGTATGTTCATTTGTTGCATACTTAGTACAGTTGTTTTCATCACATGCTTACATTTTGTTATGACATTTGGGTTGTTTACAATGGAACAATACATTCATTAACATTAGCTACGCCGTTCGTTAGTAGGTAGTGGTACCATAGGAATTGACAACTCCCGTTCCTGAAATCCCGGGTTTGTTTGGATTGGAAGGAATGACTGAATTCGATATACATAATTTAGATAAACCTTTAAGTTGTTTAAGGGTTTATCGCCACAATCTCAAGGCTTGGATGTATGCATTTTCACAATACCGCATAGATGTTCGTATCAGTATAGCATGCATTTCCACAGAACATAACTTTGATTTAAACCAAGTTTTACTTCAATACTATGTTCTTGTGCATATGGTTTAGTTGATACATTTCACTAGCCATACATATCATTTTGGTTACACATTACATGATTTACATTTGACACATGAACATTATTGACATTAGTTATACATTACATGACTTACATCTTGACATAAACATTTTGACATATTATTCAATACATTTGGCAATTGGTTTAAACATAGACATCTTACAATTGTTGGTTTGGTTTGAGTAAGTGATTAAGTAACGAGGCGTGTGTAATATGATACAAGCATGGTGGATACGCCGCTGGTACTTCCTATATATAAGTGATTGTATGGTATTACATATCGTAGCGTTATTTGAATCATTTCAATTTGGACATATAACATTTTATACAAATAACATACTTTTCACAATACATTGTTTTTACAAATAACTTAATTTATACAAACTCATTTTACATGGTTATTCATTTAACCTTACATTTTATTTATACATATCATTTGATCTTATCGTTTTTCAAATGATTTACAAGACAAAGCAAATTACAAGGTTCATGACTGAACATTTTCTTAAACAATAAGTCATGAATCCTATTTTCATAAACCTATGTATCTCACAGGCATTTTTATGCTGACGTACCTATTTTCACATGTGTTTCAGGATATGATGCATAGGACTTATCAAGATACACTTAGGCGGACTTGGGCCTTAGCGACAATAAAAGATGCAAGACTAGTTATTTATGTTATGTTTCTTTGATTGTCAAGACATTGTAACTACTTTAATCAATAAAACAATATTTCAATTTCCATGTGTTATGAAACAATGATTCTGTTACAACACTCCCCGACGTTTTCCGCCACGTTTTGTTGTTCTACGTGGTCGGGGTGTGACAGAAAAGTTGGTATCAGAGCTCATGGTTATAGGGAATTAGGTGATTAGTAATACTTTAACCTAGTCTATAACCTTTCTAGGACCCTAACACGAGTTTACTTGCGTTTAGTCATAAAACAATACTGTCGCCTATCCTTAGGCGACAACCACAACAAGAACATAAACTTCAAAACCGCTTTGAAAACTAATCATCTATTCTAGGATGATTGATTACTAGGTTTTGAACCTTCTATTATAAGGTTTTGAACCCTCTGTTATATAGTTTTGAACCCCTTTGAATATTCAAAATCTCGTCAAGGTTTTGGGTTTTAAATAATGTGAACACGTGCAAACTGGATGGGTGAATGCCTGTATTCTGGGTTTTCTGTCTAGGCAAGCACTTCGTATATATCTCATCAGACGCGAGACCAGTTGTGCTTACCTGGGAATTCTTGGGATGAGTGTTCACTTATAGGCGAGCATGTCTTCAGTGATACATTAATAAGACCTGTTTACTTTGATTAGTCACCGTCTCATTTGTTTCCTTAGGTAACAAACAAATGATCGCAATTTCTATGCGTTGTCATTTTGTTTTATTTGTCCAATAATCTTTCACTTGTTTCTTCCTATATCTTTCATTTTCTTCTAGAATGTCTATTCCTCTCAGCACTGGTCAAATGTCCGAGCGAACAGCCAAATTTGCCCAGCAAATAGGCGAAGTGATTCAGAAGATTGTGGATTTAGGCATTGCCATGGCTCGTCTCAACAATGAAGCCTCCCGTCTCGACAATGAAGCCACTCAAGAGCCACCAAAGGAAGCAGAAGTCAAGCCAGCACCAAAATCTAGGAAGCATAAGGCTTCAAGGAAACCCGCAGCGGTTACACCTAATCAAGCGGGACCTAGCCATGTGGCAAGGCCAACAGCTAGGAATCCATACATAGGAACTGCCCCTTTGTGCAAACGATGCAACCGTCATCATTCAAACCTCATACCCTGCTCCAAATGTACCTACTGTGGACGGAGGGGACATTTGGTCTACACATGCCGCTTTGCTATCCAAAACAAAGCTGCTATAAACCTTGCTGCTACCCAACTCCAAGTCAACCCTACTCAAGCTTGCTTTCCGCCTGGAACGTGCTACAACTGTGGCGAGACAAGCCATTTCAGGAACAACTGCCCGAAGATTGTCAGTGCAAATCCAACCCTTGGATGAGCATTCGGTTGAACAAAGGATGTTGTTGTCTTATGCCTTTGTTTCTTTTGTTCTCGTGTATTGTGAAACAATATGTCTTGTTCATAAATAAGAGTTGTTGTTCGCAAATTCTGATATACAAGTGTAGTTACATGTGTGTATGGCATTTCCCTATGATACCTACATTAAGGAACTATGTTCCTTACAAACTACTTTTGCGAATTTCCCATTTTTGTGTCTACTCATGATTCCCTCGAAAAAAATTTTAAGTACTCGTTTCATTTAAGGAGACGAAGTACAAGAAATAAAGGGAAATTATGAGTAATCGTGCTTTTTGCACATCTATGCCATTACATCCTTGGTTAGAGAACTAAGGGTATTTTCAAATCTAATACCCATTACGTTTTGATTTTTCAACATACACAGTACAAGTACTTCAAAAACAATCTTCATGATCTCAAAACATTTCATATAGTTTGAAAACAATTTCTCTAAATGCATTGTCTATGTTATTTTAAAAACGTTGGCCATGTTATCAAAACCAACCTTCCTAATTTCAAAATGTCTCATATAGCCTGAAAACAATATTAATACAATACATTTTCTTATCAAGTGCATGATTTCGAAAAGCATCATTCATATTTTCAAAAACCTTATACATAATTTCAAAATTCATCTCGCATGATTTTTAAAACATTTTTATAAATATACCTACCTAATACACCTACTTTATGATTTCAAAAGTATTATATATAAGGTTTCAAAAACGTTAAACACATTTTTTCTTAAAAGAACCCCATGCATAGTTTTCAAAAATATTCTCCTCATACATTGACTTAACTTTCAAATTTCGCTTCATATGTCGCCTTGGCATATCTGGCATCTCAACTTCATAAGCATTTTACTTCATATTTTGACCTAAGCACATCAAGTGCAAGGTTTCAAAACATCTTCAACTTCTAAAATCCATAAGGGATCTTTTTGTCTTCACATTTAGACCCTTGTGGATAATTATCATTCAAATCAGAGTCCTTGATTGGATTCCTTATGTACCTAAAATTTGAACATTTCGGTTCCTTATAATCGAAATCGAATTTTTCTTTTAAAAATCTTTCTATCTTTATAGTTAGATTCTTGATAACGTTTAAAGTACCAAATGAAATCCATGGAATGGATTCCTAGTGTGCTTTAAATGCATGTACGCAATTAACAAGGCAAATTAACCAACAATTTTGTGGTTATGTGTTTATATACTTTGTGTTTTCTTTTATGCATTTTGTGTTTTTGTATACTCTGGGTATTCGTTATCCAAATCCTCATAGAATCTTTCATATCTTCATATGATGGGTTCGTAGTAGGATATTCAAAAAGGTACTACCTTAATTCCTTAATGGGCTTCTATGTAATAGTTAAGACCCTTGGATTATATAGTACCACTCCATGATTCATAAGAGACCCTTTTAGAGGTCTAGTCAAAAAGATTGATTCACAATGTGGTTAAAGAATGACATTTAGTGATATAGCTGAACAGACTCCTTGATAGTCTATTTAGATCATTTATTGATTTAGTTAAAAGGACTCTATGGCGGTCTAGTCACACTCATCACAGGATTGTTCATTTGGTTTTACCCTACACATTATAAAATAGACTGTGTGAACTGTGCAAGGAATTGTCTAATTATGGACGCGTACATAATTATGAAATTTAGTGCACAGAAACCCAGTCAGATTTATTATGTGTAAGAACCGATAGTGACAACAATAACAAAATGAGAACGATGTAATGGAGGTACGGTGGACGCACCAATAACGCTTCATATACTTGTATATAAGTATCCCTCTTACATTGCAAGCATAATGTTATTAAAGTTACTAGAAGTTCAGAACCCTAACCAATTTTGTTCGATCTTTTCAACTTCATGTTTTCAAGCTCTCACAAGTTTCCTCTAGATAAAATTTCGGGACGAAATTTCCTAAAGTAGGGGAGACTGTAAGACCTGTGCCTCCACGGCCATCAAACAAATACCGAACCAATGAAATATTATATTTCATACATGGGATTTGTAAAAATATGTGTATCATTTGTACATATCAATTTTTGTTCAATTTCAAGCTTTAAATCGCTTTCTGGAAGGTTATATGCGCACCGACGCGTAAAAATAACCAGTTTAATGCAACAAACACTCCGGAATAGTGACATAGGCTTAACGTACCTTAAATAACCTTTACATAACTTAGAAATAAGTTTTGAAGGCTTTGGTATGGCAAAAACAAGTTAAATCGCTTACAGGGACTAAATTTGACAAACTGTGAAAGTATGCCAATTTGAACTGTAACGAACATTCCGGAACATGACCATAAGTTAAACATACCATAAATATCCTTTACATAGCTTAGAAATAGGCTTTGAGGTGTTCGGTATGCTAAAATAAACTTTTGGGTCATTCAGGGACTAAAAGCGTCAAAAAGTGCACAAGTTTGCACTTTCGCGCATAACTTACATTCTGAATACATCCGGACACCCAAAAATTTATGTAAGCACTAAAATATTTTATTTTAGTGTTTGGCATAAGAAAAATCCATTCGTTGCGTCTTTTGGATCGTTTTTCGCGCTTATGCGCATTCCGTCGTAATTAAGCGAACACCGCGATCGTACGACCAAACGAACCGACATCCGACATATTTTTGAGCATGTTTCATGTCCACAATGTTTAGTCATCATTTTAGGGCCTTAAAGTTGGCTTAATGGGGCTTAAACATGCCGGGAATGGCTTAAACACACAACAGGGACCAAAACTGTCATTACTGAAGGATGTTTGCTGATACATCGAATCTGGTCCATTCCACTTGTTGGAAATGGTTTTGGGGAATCTATGGCCTGGTTTTGATGTGCACATGGTTTTGGGCAATACCATGGGCTCACATGGTTTTGTAAAACCATTATCTTGAGGTGTATGGCCAAGATCAAAGCACGGTTTCCAAGAAACGATCTTAACGGTTCGGGAAATCCTATAAATACCCCACCCCCATTTGCTTCTAAACTCACTAGAATATGATTTGAGAAGCTCTAAGTTGAAACCATTGTTTCATACCTGAGCTACTTGAATCACGATTAGCATTCGGGGACCCTTCGTAAGTATTCTTTCGTTCTTTTATTGCTTTTCGAGTCTTTTCGAGTCTGAAAGTCAAACTTTGTTTGACTTTCTGCATTGACCAGTTTATGGTCAATGCGAAGTTCGTTTGAACTTCGCAACGTGAGTGTAATCACGTTGGTTATTGTCACACCCCGACCGCGTAAAACAACAAATCGCGGCGGAAACATCGGGGCGTGTTGCGACAGAATTAATTGTTTCATAACCATGGCATACAAAGTTGTCTTTTATTTATAAACAAAGGTGTTACATTGTTTCAAACAGGTAATTAAAGAGTTCAGAACACAATTAAACATAGTCTATCTTCTTTTAAAGTTTCTAAGGCACAGGTCCGCCCTAGTATCGTGATCAACATCCTATGGAAAAGCACCTGAAAACACATGTGAAAATAGGTACGTCAGCATAAAAATGCCTGTGAGATACATAGGTTTTGTGAAAATAAGATTCATGACTTGTGTTTGAGAAAATGTTTAGTCATGAACCTTGTTATTTGCTTTGTCTTGTAAATCATTGAAAACAATAAGATCAGATGATATGTATAAATAATTGTCAGGTTAAATAGATAACCATGTAAAAATGTGTTTGTATAAGATAAGTTGTTTGTAAATAAATGTCTTGTGAAAAGTGTATTATTTGTATAAAATGTTCTATGTCTCAAACTGAAATGATTCAAATAACGTTACGCCATGTAATACCATACAAACACTTATATATAGGAAGTACCAGCGGCGTATCCACCATGCTTATATCATATTACACACGCATCGTTAACTTAATCACTTAATCAAACCAAACCAACCAATGTAAGAGGTCTATGTTTAAACCATTTGTCAATGTATTGAATAATATGTCAAAGTGTTCATGTCAAGATGTAAATCATGTAGTATGTAAAACAAATGTCAAAAATGTTTGTGTCAAATGTAAATCATGTCAAAATGTCTATGTCAAATATCCATGTCAAATGTCTATGTCAAATATCCATGTCAAATGTCTATGTCAAATATCCATGTCAAATGTCTATGTCAAATATCCATGTCAAATGTCTATGTCAAAATGTCATGTATGGCAAGTGAAATGTCTCAACTAAACCATATGCACAAAAGCAAAGTATTGAAGTAAAACTTGGTTTAAATCAAAGCTATGTTTTGTGTAAATGCATGCAACTATTTAATATGAACATTTATGCGGTATTGTGAAAATGCATACATCCAAGCCTGGCGACTGTGGTGATAAAACCCTTTAAACAAATTAAAGGTCTATCTGTCTTAATGTCAACGAATTCGGTCATTCCTTTCTGTCCCCTTACCCTGGGATGTCCGGAACGGGAGTTGTCAATTCCTATGGTACCACTACCTACTAACGAACGGCGTAGCTAATGTTAATGGATATATTGTCCCATGTAAACAAACCAAATGTCATACCAAAATGTAAACATGTGAAAATAATGCACTAAGTATGTAATCAAATGAACATACATAGCGTGAAATGTCATGTAAAACGATGTACTAAGTAATGCACACAATGGGCATACCTAGCATGAAATTGTCATGTAAAACAATGTACTAAGTAATGCACACAATGGCACACCTAGCATGAAATGTCATGTAAAACGATGTACTAAGCAATGCACACAATGGGCATACCTAGCATGAAATGTAATGTAAAACAATGTACTAAGTAATGCACACAATGGGCATACCTAGCATGAAATGTAATGTAAAACAATGTACCAAGTAATGCACATAATGGGCACACCTAGCATAAGATGTAATGAAATCATGTACTATAATGTACTATCGAACATAGCAGTATATGATGTGAAAACTGGAAAGCAGGAAAGTAACAAGTAGGCACATGTGTTCCACCCCAAAACAGTTTGGAAAACAGTAAAAGAGGGGTCTATGTACTCACTTGTGATTGCTCAGATGTCTAAAGATAATCACCAAGTAATGCTAGAGATCTCGGAATCAAACGGCACGAAGGGTCCCCGAATGCTAACCCAGATCGAAATAGCTCAGGTATGAAACGAAGGTTCCAACTTAGAGCTTTCTTAATCAGATTTGTGGGTTTTGGGGTTGAGGGTGGATGGGTATTTATAGTATTCGGTCCACCGTTAGGATCGTTTGTCGATTATCGTTCCTTAATCTCGTGCGTACATTTGTCGGAAAGTTGTGGTGGCTCAATTTGCCACCTACCATAAGGTTTTGACATGTGGAAGTGGGATTAGGAGTGGGTAACAGCTGTTTAACAGCTGTTTATATTTTTTCTGATCAGATTAAGCAGTCGCGTAGCGCGACGGGTAGGCCCTTAGGGCTCGCGCTACGCTACTGCCTCCCAGTTGCAGAAAAGTTTCAAAAGTGACAGGTTTAGTCCCTGCAGCCCTTTTAAGCGATTTTCGATGCGTTTGAACCCCGTTAACCTCATTTCAAGGCTCTAAAATAAAGTTAAAGTATAGGGAACTCAAAACATGCTCAAAAATATCTCAGATGTCGGTTCGTTTGGTCGTACGAACGCGATGTTCGCTTAATTACGACGGAATGCGCATAAGCGCGAAAAACGATCCAAATGACGAAACGAATGGATTTTTCTTAAGGCGAACACTTAAATATAATGTAGTCATGCTTATATAAATTTTTGGATGTCCAGATGTATTCAGAACGTAAGTTATGCGCGAAAATGCAAACTTGTGCACTTTTTGACACTTTTAGTCCCTGAATGACCCAAATGTTTATTTTAGCACACCGAACCCCTCAAAGCCTATTTCTAAGCTATGTAAAGGATATTTAAGGTGTGTTTAACTTATGGTTATGTTCCGGAATGTTCGTTACAGTTCAAATTGACATACTTTCGCAGTTTGTCATATTTAGTCCCTGTAAGCGAATTAACTTGTTTTTGCCATACCAAAGCCTTCAAAACTTATTTCTAAGTTAGGTAAAGGTTATTTAAGGTATGTTGAGTATATGTTGATGTTCCCGGAGTATTTCTCGCATTAAACTGAGTACGTTTACGCACTAGTTTGCGTATAACTCTCCAGAAAGTGATGTAGAGTTTGAAATTACATAAAAGTCAAAACATGAAAAATGTATAACATAACAAAACAAACATTGGGATCAAATAACATTGTTTTATTGATAACAGAACTGTTCATAGTGATTACAAGCACAGTTGTTACAGTCTCCCCTACTTGTGGAAATTTCGTCCCGAAATTTATTTAGAGGAAACTCGTGCGAAAAGATGTGGATATTTCGCCTTCATTTGATCTTCGCGTTCCCAAGTAAACTCAGGTCCACGCTTAGCTTCCCAGCGAACTTTGACCAAAGGAATGCGCTTGCGTTTAAGCCACTTGACTTCACGTTCCATGATTTCCACTGGTTTCTCAACAAATTTCAGTGTTTTGCCCACACGAATTTCATCAAGCGGTATGGAGAAATTCTCATCAGCTGTACACTTCTTGAGATTTGATATGTGAAAAGTTGGATGAACATTTCCAAGTTCAGGAGGTAACTCAAGTCTGTAGGCTACCTTTCCGATTCTTTCGACGATCTTGAATTGTCCAACGTATCTAGGTGCAAGTTTTCCTTTCTTTCCAAATCTGATCACACCTTTCCAAGGTGAGACCTTAAGTAATACACGATCACCGACTTGAAATTCAAAGGCTTTGCGTTTTGGGTCCGCGTAAATCTTCTGACGGCTTCTAGCTGCCTGAAGGTTATCACGAACCTTCTTGACCTTGTCAGTTGTCTCTAAAATGAGGGCAGGTCCAGTAAGTTGAGCCTCGCCAATCTCATTCCAGCAGACTGGTGAACGACATTTTCGACCATAGAGAGCTTCGAAAGGAGCCATTTTGATGCTAGTGTGATAACTGTTGTTGTAGGAGAATTCAATCAATTTAAGATGTGAATCCCAGCTACCACCAAAATCGATCACACAAGCTTTTAGCATATCCTCCAGTGTCTGGATTGTTCTCTCAGATTGACCATCCGTTTGCGGATGATAAGCTGTGCTCAGATTAAGTTGGCTCCCCATAGCAGACTGCATGGTTCTCCAAAAATGAGAAGTGAAACGAGCATCTCTGTCAGAAATGATGTTCAACGGAACACCATGTCGAGCTACAATTTCATCTACATAGATTTGAGCAAGTCTGTCAGTAGGAAAATCCTCGCGGATTGGCAAGAAATGTGCTGACTTTGTAAGACGATCAACGACTACCCAGATGGCATCATGACCTTTCTTTGTGCGTGGGAGTTTGGTAACAAGATCCATAGTAATGTTTTCCCATTTCCAAACTGGGATCTCTGGTTGCTCCAATAAACCCGAAGGACGTTGATGTTCAGCCTTAACCTTAAGACAAGTAAGGCATTTTGACACGTATAAGGCAATGTCTTTCTTCATACCAGGCCACCAATAGTGAATACGAAGATCCTTATACATTTTATCTGAGCCCGAATGAATAGAATAACGAGACTTATGGGCTTCATCCATAAGCAAGGTACGAAGATCATCCTGGCTTGGGACCCACAAACGGTCCATGAAGTAATATGATCCATTGTCCTTCAGTTCCAGAGCAGGCGTTATGTGGTAAGGAAATTCCTTATCCATCAATCCTTGTGAAACACAAGATTGTTGGGCCTGAGAAATGCGTGCTTGAATATCGGATCGAGCTTGAATAACAGATTGAACGCGTACACAATGAAGCTTAGTACGTTCCTTACGACTCAATGCATCAGCCACGACATTCGCCTTACCAGGATGGTAGCGAATTTCGCAGTCGTAGTCGTTTAAAAGCTCAACCCAACGTCGTTGTCTCATGTTGAGTTCTTTCTGATTGAAGATATGCTGAAGACTTTTGTGGTCTGTGAAAACCACACATTTTGTACCATACAAATAGTGTCTCCAGATTTTGAGAGCAAAGACAACTGCACCCAACTCAAGATCATGAGTGGTGTAGTTCTTCTCATGAATCTTCAACTGCCTCGATGCATAGGCTATGACTTTGTTCCTCTGCATCAGAACATAGCCAAGACCTAATTTAGATGCATCACAATACACGACAAAATCATCATCACCCTCAGGCAATGATAGAACAGGCGCATCGCAAAGCTTCTGCTTCAGGTGTTGAAAAGCTTCCTCTTGTTTGAATCCCCAGTAAAAGGGCATTTTCTTCTGAGTTAGAGCAGTTAGAGGAACTGCAATCTTAGAGAAGTTTTCAATGAAGCGGCGATAATAACCCGCTAGACCAAGAAATGAACGAACTTCAGTAGGAGTAGTAGGTGTATCCCAATCCTTAATCGCGCTGATCTTGGAGGGATCAACATGAATACCTCGTTCGTTGATAACACGCCCCGATGTTTCCGCCGCGATTTGTTGTTTTTGTTGATGCACTTTGTGTGGACGCGACTCGGCTCGGTTCGACTCGGCCTTGAAGACTCGAAGACACGAAGATCGAGACAAAGCTACAGCCAAGGGGGAGTTTGTTGGTGCACTTGTGTCTGTACTTTGTCTGTATTTCGTCATGATACAAAACGATGTCTTTAATGTAAGGTTGATGTAAGTTTGACCAAGTCAACCATCCTCCTGGTTTGACTTGACCAAACAGTTAGAGAAATGTTTGAAAGATGTTGGGTCGAAGGATAAGTCATCGAAGGATTGCTTATATCCTTCGATGATGATGAGCTCGAATGATAGCTTTCGATAGATGGACCTCGAAGGATATCATCCTTCGAGGTACATATGGATCATTCGAGCTGTTTGTGATCGACAGATGATCTTTCGATCAGTCTGTCTGATCCTTCGACCAGACACGCTGTGTCGGGTATAAATACCCGTGTGTTGTGTTCTCTTAGAGAGCTAGACATAGACAGACACGAGAGATAAGGCAGAGAGAGACATGAGAGCACACACACACTATGAGAGTTTATAGAACATATCTGTAAACATTGAGCTTGTAACCGGACCCTTCATTCGTATTAATACAAGTGGTGTTAATCGGTGAATCTTGCGTGTTGTGTTTGTGCTTGTTCTCGTATTTAATCTCGGTTGCATGCTAGCTTGGATTCCGCACTCGCTAGTGTGTTTGATATAACAAGGAAAAGGTTTTATCTCATCCTCGAGAGGGACCTACAAGTGGTATCAGAGCTTTGGCTCTTCTCCTTGTTAAAACCGAGTGTTTTCGGGTGTTTTTCCGGGTGTTTATAGCTTATATTTTTCTGGAAAAACTTGTCAAAATCGGGTTTCGGATTGTTGTCGGTTTGCAGAAATATTCATATTTCTGGGTTTGTTCTTCTTATCTTCAACCGATATCATAAGTGTTCTTGGTATTTTACACTTTTGATCTTAAAATTTTTAAATTTCAAAGTGTTTGTGTGTTGGAAGTTGTTTACTGATTAAAATATTGATCATTACCCGGTTGGTGAAAAACCTGCATGTTCAGACCTGAAAGATATGGTCTGAACATACTTTCTGCCAAAAGTTCTCACCAACCCGTCAACTTTTTCACCAACTTGTCACCGATTGTCAACTGTGTCAGAACCGTTCGAAAGATATCCTTCGAACTCGAAAGACCATCTTTCGATCTGTGGAGGTTCGATAGATCATCATCCTTCGAACCAAGGAATCATTTCGAAACATTCATCTTTCGATCTGTGGAGGTTCGATAGATCATCATCCTTCGAACCAAGGAATCATTTCGAAACATTCATCTTTCGGTCTACTGTTCATTTTCGAAAGACAAGGATCCTTCGACTGGGGAGTCTTTCGAAGTCATTTTTCGAAATCATCTTTCGGTGTACAGTACTTTTTCGAAAGATAAGGATCCTTCGGTTGGAGAATCTTTCGAAAAACTTTGTTCGAAATTCAACAGAGATCCTTCGAACCCTGTTGATCCTTCGAACAAGTATTGATCTTTCGATCTTTAATCTGTTTGTGTTTAACAGTTTGTGTTTCAGGTCTTTCGATCAAGGATCTTTCGGCTGTTTGTTATCTCTCGATAAATTAACATAGTTTGTGAAAATTAAATTTTTTAAAAAAAAAAGAGAAAACTTGTTTTCATTTTTAAATCAATTTTCACTTAATATATTAAAATGGGAACAAATGGTCAGTGGGATCCAACCGCATGGACTCTAACATCTATGACTCCACAAACATCAGCTACTCAATCATCAGCTACGCAATCTGCGTCAGATTTCAACAAAGCATGGATGCAGGCTATTGCCCCACCTCAAGCTGCAATGATAACTGCAAATCAATGGGCATTGGTCACAAATCAAAGCAACAGCATTCAATCTATGATGCAGAACGACAGTGAAACTGGTACAAGCACGAAACCACCAAAGCTAAATCATATCAATGATTGGGGATGGTGGAAAGAAAGGCTGAGAACTTATGTTCAGGGGCAAGGTCAAGATCTATGGATGTGCTTCTTCACCGCATTTGACAGTGATTTGGAAGTTGCAGGATCTAATCCAGAAACTTACAGCACTATGTCTGATGATGATAAGAAGAAATTTGAGTTAGAAAAGAAGGCATTCATGATTCTCACACAAGCTCTTCACAAAGACATTTACCACCAGTTTGTTTACTGCACGACTACTAAAAGCTTGTGGGATATGCTCACGTTACGTTGTGAAGGAAATGCTCAATCTAGAAAGATCAAGCAAGAATTACTGAAGAAAGAGTTTGAAGGTTTCACGTGTATGGAGAATGAGACTTTGGCAGAGCTATCTACAAGGTTCCATCACTTGTTGAGCGAGATGTTTGGTTTTAGAGTCACTGCCACTCCACAAGAAATGGTGAAGAGATTCGCTGATAGCTTACCAGCAAAATGGAGCAGTTATCTTGAGATTCTTAAAGAAAATGGTGTTCTAGACACAATCAACGTGTATGAGTTGATTCAAAAACTGGAGAACAAGGATGTAGAAGAAAAGCTTAAGGCAAAAAGAACACTAACTCCTCAAAATCCAGAGATGTACTTTGGGATTGCAGGAGGCATCAGTGGAGAAAGACCAGCTTCTCAACACGCGAAGCTTCAAACAGCTTTCGTCTCTAACACCGGACCTTCAACAACAGATCAGTTTGATCCTTCAGCTTACACGATGTTTTCAAGACCGAATGTGCAACCGAAAGCTCAGCAGCAACAACCGCAACAGCAAGGGTTTTATGGAAGCTCTTCAAACTTTCAAGCCACTTCCAATCCTAACACAGTCAGATTAGACACTTCCAACTTTTCCAAAGTCAGTGTCGAAGTAGCCAAGGAGCATATGGAGATGTTGAACACCTTGGTTAGTGCTTATTGTGGATTAGTCGCAGGTCAGATTGGGAATATCAATCTAACCAATGAAGATTATCAGCAAGTGGATAAGGAAGAGTTTGAAATGATGGATATCAAATGGGCTCTTGCTAGTGCAATTCGAAGAGCAAAGGAGTTTATGGAAAGGACGGGAAGAACCAACTTGGAAAGCAAGAAAGACACCAAGTATGGGTTCGACAAGCAAGCTGTAACGTGCTTTAACTGTGGTGAACGGGGTCATTTCAAAAGGGAATGCACAAGACCAGCTCAGCATGGAAACCAAAACCCCTTCAGAAATCAAGGCAACCAGCAGAACCAGAACAGGAACAATGTTCGTACGATGATACCTGTCAACAACCAAGGCCAAGCAGGTCATCAAATAGCAACCGGGGGCTGTTGGTTCAAATAGATGAGGGTTGTGATTGGTCGCTTCAGCTTGGAGAAGGAGGAAATGGTGGAACAGCATGTTTTGCTGAAGTTGTAAAGGATTTAAAGCACGCCAGTGGTGGAGAATCTTCCACCAATGGTGTTGCATCTTCTGAAGATGAAGACAGTTCTGGTTATAGTGGAAGCTCAGATGAAGAATCCTCCACTTCAGGAAATGATCATGTGGATGAGACATCAAGTGCGTCAGTCGATGCAGATATTGATGAGCTTTTGAAAGAAGCTGCAGCAGGAACTGGAAGAAGATCTAATCTAATGGATCAAGCTGCTTACTCTTCGTCTTCTCTCCATTCAGCCTTTATGGATAATGTCGACAGTTCATCAGATCAGGTATGTGTCGATGAACCCACTGTAGCTAGTTGTGATAACTGTGATAGTTTGCGTGTCAACAATGCTGATTTAGAAGCAAACATGTCTGAGTTGCAAGGCAAACATGACGCTTTACAAGCTAGTTTGTTTGACTTGCAAGACAAACATGTTTCGATGAATGATAAGTGTTGTGAATTGCAAAGCAAACACGAGGCTTTGCAAGAGAAATATGATATCACATGCAAACACAATCAAGAATTGATTGTAGATCTTTCTAAAGCAGCTGAAGCTAACGTGTTTTTGACCAGAAATGAAAAGGAATTTAAAACAACAATTGCGTCATTAAAACATGATGTTTCAGAATTGCAAAAGGCTGTTTTGCGAAAACAACATGCTAACAATAATCTTATTGACACAATTGAAAAACAAATGGTAGAGTTAGCAACAGCTCGATGTGAATGTGAGACAATTAAGCAGAAACTGGAAAGCTATTCCAATTCCCGCTTTGTATTGGATCACATCATTGACGTTCAAGAGAGAAAGAAAAAGGGGGATAAACCGTGTATTGGATTCAAATCATGTCCTCCACCAATGAATCACAATTACTCCAAATCCCCTGATGACGAGGATATGCCCCGTTTTGAACCTACTGTGCCACTCGGTCTAGATGACTTTGCAGCAGGCCTCGGGTTCACAACTGGTACATCATCCTCGGGTCAATCTGAATCTGAATCTGAGAATGAGACAGATTCATCGAGTGTTAAGGAACAGAGTCCTCCCATTGTTGAGGATGCTGATTCTTCGGATGATGAATCTGAAGTAATTGTGAAACAACAGTCTAACTCGGTTACACCAGATATTCCAATTGAGAATCACATCCTTTGTGATCCACCAGTGAAACCGAGTAAGACTAAAATGTCAAAACCAATGGAGTCCCTTGTATCAAGCAGTGAAGGGAATAACTTGTTGTACACGCTCAAAGGAGATGACAAAATTTACTCTAACAAAGAATTTCCAATTAAAAATGTAAATCAAGATTTAATTGAGCAAATTTTTGAAGGATGTACTGACAAGTTTTTGGGGAACAAAAGTGGCAAAATTACCGTCACTCAATGTGATCCAATTCCGTGTGACCAAATTAGAAAACAATACGGAAACCAAAAACCACCTGTTGAGCGAAAACAACAAGTCAACTCCGGAAAGGGTAAGGGACAGGGAAAGAAGGCTCAGAACAAGAATGTTCAAGCACCTAAGGTTCAACAACAATGGGTGCAAAACAAAAGAGCTCCTGTTAAGAAAAGAGAACCGAAAGTGAACTTTGTTGGATCCACGGGTTCAGACAAACTTGAAACATTTCAGGATAAATCTAACCTTGATTTTATAAAACAAGTTAGAGTTTTAAAACGAAATGAACAGAATAATTACACCCAACACACCAACGGATGTGATTTAGGTCCAAGCACGTCTAGATCACAAAGTTCATGGTCTGGTTCTTCGTCTGATCATCAACATGTTTCTCCGAGGTTTGTAGAACGGAGAATGTGTTTTGAGTGTGGCACAATTGGGCATATTGTAAGATACTGCCCATACCTGCAAAAGTTGAAGGCAAAAACAAGTGCTCCCCAAGAAACCAATTACCAAAAACGATCATTTTCCCCGAAACAAGACCCAAGTGTCTTGAAAGAAAGGGAAAAGAAGGTAAAACAAAAGAATCAAAAGGTAATTGAGAAGGCCTTAAAATCAGAGGTCAAAGAAGAAAAACCTGTTCAAGCAAAACCTAAAACTGTAAAACCAGTAAATGCTAAAACAGTTAATGCAAATACTGGTAAAGGACAAACAGCTTGGAAACAAAAACAGGTAATTCAGTCAGGGGGAGCACCACAGGTTCTTTTTCCTAATCATCAAGTGATTGAAATCACTTTTATTGATGATCAAGGACGACCCAAGTCCACAAAGGCTTGGGTCCCTCTCTCCAACTAACTCTTGAGTGAGTGTGTAGGATATTCCAGGAGGAACTTTCGATAGTCGTAAGATTGTTGATAGTGGAACGTCCTTGCACAAGATAGGCGACAGAAGAAATTGTTGCCTTTGATGGAAAAAAAAAATGTACAGGGAAACAGAAATGTCTGTTGAAAGAGATTGAAAAGCTTTGACAAAATGAAAATCATTTCAAAATGTGAATGTTCAAGGCTTTGATCGGGTCCCTGGGATAGATTCAAATCAAAATGTACGCTCTTGCAGCACGTCTGAAGTTCAACAATCTACAAGATGAACGTGCAGTGTACATTTCTTCGTGGTGTGATTGAAGAAAATGTGTTTGTTGAACAAACCATCCGGGTGTGCGGATGTCTTGGTATGGATTGAACAACCGCACACTACTTCTCAAAGAGAAAGACAAGCCGGACCCAAAGGTTTATGATCTTGTTGCTGTCAAGAGATTTCTAAGTAGCTACAAAGGATCGACTTTGAAATCCACACCGGGTGGATACTCAGTTTGGGGGAGCACTCAGATTCCTTGCAATGCACGAAGCAGTTGCAGGATACGGTTTTAAATTTCTAATCTCTCCTATACTTGTTGATATTTAAGCTGCTTTGTGAATTATTATCTCGTTCAGCACTCTTTGGCCAGACAATGTTGTCATGGTCCGCACAGCTTGCCGACATGCCAACTGATTTTTCCAAAATTCGCTAAATCATTTCTGATTAAAACTTAATCATTGAGGTAAAACATGAGTTAACCAACATCGGAAAATCATTTTTGTAAATATCTTTGTGTGTTAAATTTATTTCAGTTTGTTGATTTTAGGGGGAGTAAATCCAAAGTTGAAAAATCCAAAAAAACATCGAAAAAAACAATAGAAAAGCAAAAATGAGTTTCCTGGCGAGCAAAAGAGAAAATGATAGTACATCAGTGGTCTGTCCAAACCTCTTTAAACCTTAAATGCAAAACGATAAGCAGCTCTATATAAGATGTATCGGTAGGCTCACAATCATTTTAAAGTGTGCAGGGTGATATAAACTTAAATCCGACTGAAGACTGGGTGGGAACCATTCATTGGCATATGGTCTTAGTACCGAAATTTCGTTTAAGAGATTGCCGAGGTTCTGAGATATTCGGTCTTTATGCTGCTTATCATCTGGGTATCATGGTTGTATCTTTTACCGAAAAATAACGGGGACGCAAGTCTAGATCTTCCATGATACTATACATACGTGTACATATTGCATACGACCTCAATAAGTGATCAACAATCACATGTCCAAACAAATAAGTGATAATATATCACAAATTCTTTCCGGGAGTCAAGTTCGTCTCTCTGCTGTACGAAAGTACTGACCTGTTCACGGACTTGCTCCTGTGCCCTCATGCATATGAAAATCAAGTTCCTCATCAATAAGTGATTATATCACATAGGGCTTGTTTTCAAATCAAAATAAGTGAGAATCTCACATCATATACGGTCAAACAGATGATAATCGGTATACTCACCGGTAAGATGAATCCTCGTGCATACCTTGATACGGGAATGTGTCGTGATGTGGATGAACACCGGTCGGTAAGTATAAATTATACCTTAACGTATCCCCTCGCCATGATTACAAATGATAAGTTGAGTTTATGTGGACAACAATACCGATAATTGTTATAGGATGCTTATCTTAATGTTAACTAATTGAACAACAAGAACGTTTTGGACATGACCGCACACTGATATGATTCTCTTACCCTCGAAACTCGCAAAAAGAATGTCTGTAAATATTTATTTAATGTTTCCTGTTTATGCATCTTTGTATATATTGCTTTCCGTCTTTACATTTGAAATATTCAAAAATACCAAAAAGATTTTAGGCGTGTTTTAATGTAAACTTTATAAAATCCAAAAAGATTTTTCTTCTAGTTTATTTTTGATCGACCGATGTTGGAACTCGAGTCTATCCTACCCAAAATCCTGATCTTAAGCTGGAAAACAATTGCATCTTCATAAACAGTCGAAGTTAACGAGTTTTGAAAGTTAAAGGATTAAAATGAATATTTTTCTAAGCTTTCAAACTGCTGTCGGTTGGTGTTTGATTGAGATTTGATCTCATATGTGTCGTTAGTTTAAATGTTAACTATATTCCAAGCAGTTGTTCTCATTATGCGTTTAGCTTTCTTGCATGTGCAGATGCTAAAGGCGAGGAGAACATGTTCGATGAAAAGCTTTGGAATGAAGACACGAAGTGGAGGCACTCAAAGGATAAAATGATCGAGTTGCCGCTGTCCCTTCTTCAACACCACAAGGATCTGAAGAATTGACAAGTCAACGATTCACGAGCATGACTCAATGGAGAGTTCAATCTAAGGGGGAGTTTGTCAACACACTTTCTACATGAAACGGAGAGTTTGTTGATACACTTTCTGCTTACGACGCGTGAAAACTTTGAAGATCCTCCGACATGAAAGACATAGAAGACGAACCATCACGAGTAGCGTCCAAGGGGGAGTTTGTTGATGCACTTTGTGTGGACGCGACTCGGCTCGGTTCGACTCGGCCTTGAAGACTCGAAGACACGAAGATCGAGACAAAGCTACAGCCAAGGGGGAGTTTGTTGGTGCACTTGTGTCTGTACTTTGTCTGTATTTCGTCATGATACAAAACGATGTCTTTAATGTAAGGTTGATGTAAGTTTGACCAAGTCAACCATCCTCCTGGTTTGACTTGACCAAACAGTTAGAGAAATGTTTGAAAGATGTTGGGTCGAAGGATAAGTCATCGAAGGATTGCTTATATCCTTCGATGATGATGAGCTCGAATGATAGCTTTCGATAGATGGACCTCGAAGGATATCATCCTTCGAGGTACATATGGATCATTCGAGCTGTTTGTGATCGACAGATGATCTTTCAATCAGTCTGTCTGATCCTTCGACCAGACACGCTGTGTCGGGTATAAATACCCGTGTGTTGTGTTCTCTTAGAGAGCTAGACATAGACAGACACGAGAGATAAGGCAGAGAGAGACAGGAGAGCACACACACACTATGAGAGTTTATAGAACATATCTGTAAACATTGAGCTTGTAACCGGACCCTTCATTCGTATTAATACAAGTGGTGTTAATCGGTGAATCTTGCGTGTTGTGTTTGTGCTTGTTCTCGTATTTAATCTCGGTTGCATGCTAGCTTGGATTCCGCACTCGCTAGTGTGTTTGATATAACAAGGAAAAGGTTTTATCTCATCCTCGAGAGGGACCTACAGTTTTACGCGGTCGGGGTGTGACAGAAGAGTTGGTATCAGAGCCAATGATTATAGGGAACTAGGTTATTGACCGAATTCGTTGACATTAAGACAGATAAAACCCTTTAAACAAATTAAAGGTCTATCTGTCTTAATGTCAACGAATTCGGTCATTCCTTTCTGTCCCCTTACCCTGGGATGTCCGGAACGGGAGTTGTCAATTCCTATGGTACCACTACCTACTAACGAACGGCGTAGCTAATGTTAATGGATATATTGTCCCATGTAAACAAACCAAATGTCATACCAAAATGTAAACATGTGAAAATAATGCACTAAGTATGTAATCAAATGAACATACATAGCGTGAAATGTCATGTAAAACGATGTACTAAGTAATGCACACAATGGGCATACCTAGCATGAAATTGTCATGTA
The DNA here is from genome assembly GCA_030545235.1 of Helianthus tuberosus. Lineage (NCBI taxonomy): Eukaryota > Viridiplantae > Streptophyta > Magnoliopsida > Asterales > Asteraceae > Helianthus > Helianthus tuberosus. The sequence continues at coordinate 195,124,346 of CM060366.1, forward strand.
AAACAATGTACTAAGTAATGCACACAATGGCACACCTAGCATGAAATGTCATGTAAAACGATGTACTAAGCAATGCACACAATGGGCATACCTAGCATGAAATGTAATGTAAAACAATGTACTAAGTAATGCACACAATGGGCATACCTAGCATGAAATGTAATGTAAAACAATGTACCAAGTAATGCACATAATGGGCACACCTAGCATAAGATGTAATGAAATCATGTACTATAATGTACTATCGAACATAGCAGTATATGATGTGAAAACTGGAAAGCATGAAAGTAACAAGTAGGCACATGTGTTCCACCCCAAAACAGTTTGGAAAACAGTAAAAGAGGGGTCTATGTACTCACTTGTGATTGCTCAGATGTCTAAAGATAATCACCAAGTAATGCTAGAGATCTCGGAATCAAACGGCACGAAGGGTCCCCGAATGCTAACCCAGATCGAAATAGCTCAGGTATGAAACGAAGGTTCCAACTTAGAGCTTTCTTAATCAGATTTGTGGGTTTTGGGGTTGAGGGTGGATGGGTATTTATAGTATTCGGTCCACCGTTAGGATCGTTTGTCGATTATCGTGCCTTAATCTCGTGCGTACATTTGTCGGAAAGTTGTGGTGGCTCAATTTGCCACCTACCATAAGGTTTTGACATGTGGAAGTGGGATTAGGAGTGGGTAACAGCTGTTTAACAGCTGTTTATATTTTTTTCTGATCAGATTAAGCAGTCGCGTAGCATGACGGGTAGGCCCTTAGGGCTCGCGCTACGCTACTGCCTCCCAGTTGCAGAAAAGTTTCAAAAGTGACAGGTTTAGTCCCTGCAGCCCTTTTAAGCGATTTTCAATGCGTTTGAACCCCGTTAACCTCATTTCAAGGCTCTAAAATGAAGTTAAAGTATAGGGAACTCAAAACATGCTCAAAAATATCTCAGATGTCGGTTCGTTTGGTCGTACGAACGCGATGTTCGCTTAATTACGACGGAATGCGCATAAGCGCGAAAAACGATCCAAATGACGAAACGAATGGATTTTTCTTAAGGCGAACACTTAAATATAATGTAGTCATGCTTATATAAATTTTTGGATGTCCAGATGTATTCAGAACGTAAGTTATGCGCGAAAATGCAAACTTGTGCACTTTTTAACACTTTTAGTCCCTGAATGACCCAAAAGTTTATTTTAGCACACCGAACCCCTCAAAGCCTATTTCTAAGCTATGTAAAGGATATTTAAGGTGTGTTTAACTTATGGTTATGTTCCGGAATGTTCGTTACAGTTCAAATTGACATACTTTCGCAGTTTGTCATATTTAGTCCCTGTAAGCGAATTAACTTGTTTTTGCCATACCAAAGCCTTCAAAACTTATTTCTAAGTTAGGTAAAGGTTATTTAAGGTATGTTGAGTATATGTTGATGTTCCCGGAGTATTTCTCGCATTAAACTGAGTACGTTAACGCACTAGTTTGCGTATAACTCTCCAGAAAGTGATGTAGAGTTTGAAATTACATAAAAGTCAAAACATGAAAAATGTATAACATAACAAAACAAACATTGGGATCAAATAACATTGTTTTATTGATAACAGAACTGTTCATAGTGATTACAAGCACAGTTGTTACAGTCTCCCCTACTTGTGGAAATTTCGTCCCGAAATTTATTTAGAGGAAACTCGTGCGAAAAGATGTGGATATTTCGCCTTCATTTGATCTTCGCGTTCCCAAGTAAACTCAGGTCCACGCTTAGCTTCCCAGTGAACTTTGACCAAAGGAATGCGCTTGCGTTTAAGCCACTTGACTTCACGTTCCATGATTTCCACTGGTTTCTCAACAAATTTCAGTGTTTTGCCCACACGAATTTCATCAAGCGGTATGGAGAAATTCTCATCAGCTGTACACTTCTTGAGATTTGATATGTGAAAAGTTGGATGAACATTTCCAAGTTTAGGAGTTAACTCAAGTCTGTAGGCTACCTTTCCGATTCTTTCGACGATCTTGAATGGTCCAACGTATCTAGGTGCAAGTTTTCCTTTCTTTCCAAATCTGATCACACCTTTCCAAGGTGAGACCTTAAGTAATACACGATCACCGACTTGAAATTCAAAGGCTTTGCGTTTTGGGTCCGCGTAAATCTTCTGACGGCTTCTAGCTGCCTGAAGGTTATCACGAACCTTCTTGACCTTGTCAGTTGTCTCTAAAATGAGGGCAGGTCCAGTAAGTTGAGCCTCGCCAATCTCATTCCAGCAGACTGGTGAACGACATTTTCGACCATAGAGAGCTTCGAAAGGAGCCATTTTGATGCTAGTGTGATAACTGTTGTTGTAGGAGAATTCAATCAATTTAAGATGTGAATCCCAGCTACCACCAAAATCGATCACACAAGCTCTTAGCATATCCTCCAGTGTCTGGATTGTTCTCTCAGATTGACCATCCGTTTGCGGATGATAAGCTGTGCTCAGATTAAGTTGGGTCCCCATAGCAGACTGCATGGTTCTCCAAAAATGAGAAGTGAAACGAGCATCTCTGTCAGAAATGATGTTCAACGGAACACCATGTCGAGCTACAATTTCATCTACATAGATTTGAGCAAGTCTGTCAGTAGGAAAATCCTCGCGGATTGGCAAGAAATGTGCTGACTTTGTAAGACGATCAACGACTACCCAGATGGCATCATGACCTTTCTTTGTGCGTGGGAGTTTGGTAACAAGATCCATAGTAATGTTTTCCCATTTCCAAACTGGGATCTCTGGTTGCTCCAATAAACCCGAAGGACGTTGATGTTCAGCCTTAACCTTAAGACAAGTAAGGCATTTTGACACGTATAAGGCAATGTCTTTCTTCATACCAGGCCACCAATAGTGAATACGAAGATCCTTATACATTTTATCTGAGCCCGGATGAATAGAATAACGAGACTTATGGGCTTCATCCATAAGCAAGGTACGAAGATCATCCTGGCTTCGGACCCACAAACGGTCCATGAAGTAATATGATCCATTGTCCTTCAGTTCCAGAGCAGGCGTTATGTGGTAAGGAAATTCCTTATCCATCAATCCTTGTGAAACACAAGATTGTTGGGCCTGAGAAATGCGTGCTTGAATATCGGATCGAGCTTGAATAACAGATTGAACGCGTACACAATGAAGCTTAGTACGTTCCTTACGACTCAATGCATCAGCCACGACATTCGCCTTACCAGGATGGTAGCGAATTTCGCAGTCGTAGTCGTTTAAAAGCTCAACCCAACGTCGTTGTCTCATGTTGAGTTCTTTCTGATTGAAGATATGCTGAAGACTTTTGTGGTCTGTGAAAACCACACATTTTGTACCATACAAATAGTGTCTCCAGATTTTGAGAGCAAAGACAACTGCACCCAACTCAAGATCATGAGTGGTGTAGTTCTTCTCATGAATCTTCAACTGCCTCGATGCATAGGCTATGACTTTGTTCCTCTGCATCAGAACACAGCCAAGACCTAATTTAGATGCATCGCAATACACGACAAAATCATCATCACCCTCAGGCAATGATAGAACAGGCGCATCGCAAAGCTTCTGCTTCAGGTGTTGAAAAGCTTCCTCTTGTTTGAATCCCCAGTAAAAGGGCATTTTCTTCTGAGTTAGAGCAGTTAGAGGAACTGCAATCTTAGAGAAGTTTTCAATGAAGCGGCGATAATAACCCGCTAGACCAAGAAATGAACGAACTTCAGTAGGAGTAGTAGGTGTATCCCAATCCTTAATCGCGCTGATCTTGGAGGGATCTACATGAATACCTCGTTCGTTGATAACATGCCCCAAAAATTGAACTTCTTTAAGCCAAAATTCGCACTTGGAGAATTTTGCGAAAAGTTGTTCTTTCTTTAGGAGTTCTAGGGTAAGACGAAGATGCTGCTCGTGATCAGCTCGCGTCTTAGAGTAAATCAAGATGTCGTCAATAAAAATAATGACGAACTGATCCAAATAAGGTTTGCAGACCCTATTCATTAAGTCCATGAAAACAGCAGGAGCATTAGTCAAACCGAATGGCATGACTGTAAACTCGTAATGTCCATATCGAGTACGGAATGCTGTCTTCGGAATGTCTTCTTCTTGCACCCGAAGTTGATGATATCCAGATCGCAGATCAATCTTCGAAAAATAAGAAGCGCCTTGTAACTGATCAAAAAGGTCGTCTATGCGAGGTAGAGGATATCGATTCTTGATGGTAAGCTTGTTAACCTCACGATAATCGATACACATCCTAAAGGATCCATCCTTCTTCTTGACAAAGAGAACGGGAGCACCCCAAGGTGAAAAACTGGGACGGATAAAGCCTTTGTCAGAGAGCTCCTGAAGCTGTTTAGACAACTCTTGCATCTCAGACGGTGCAAGACGATATGGAGCTCTGGCTATGGGATTTGCACCAGGTACGAGATCAATGCGGAACTCGACTTGGCGTGCTGGAGGTAGACCAGGTAAATCTTCAGGGAACACTTCAGAATAATCCCGAATGACAGGAATATCTGAAATAGACTTACCCTTGCCTTTATCTTCTGTAACATGTGCTAAGAAAGCCACATAGTTCTTCTGCAGATACTTCCGAGCTTTAAAACAAGACATGGGTCTGAGACCACCGATAGGCTTCTCACCTTGAACCTGCAGGATCTCGCCTGTCGAAAGCGGCACACGAACAATCTTCTCAGAACAAACTATCTCTGCGTGATGCTTGGATAACCAATCCATTCCCACAATAACGTCGAAGCTTCCAAGTTGCATAGGCGCGAGGTCAATAGGAAAAAGATGGTCGTTAAGATTCAACTGGCAGTTGCGAAGAACAGAATCAAGAATAATGGGTTCACCACTAGCAACCTCTACTGTCAAAGATTTGCCTAGTTTCGTTCTAGACATGCGAAGCATTTGCTCAAAGAACAAAGACACGAAACTCTTATCGGCACCAGAATCGAAAAGAACAGATGCAGGCTGATTATTAATAAAGAACGTACCGTTCACCACATTATCGTCAGCCTGTGCCTCTTGGGCATTCATGTTAAAAACTCGGCCTCGAGCCGGAGCCTGATTCTGGTTCTGGTTCTGGTTCTGGTTCGCCAGTCTTGGGCACCGATTCCTATAGTGGGTCAGATCCCCACAATTGTAACAAGCACCCGGTGGGTATTGTGGTCGTGCAGCTTGACCCTGTTGCGGTGCAGGAGGCTGAGCAACTTGTTGAGCCGGGTTCTGAACCGCGGGATTCTGAGCAGATCGACAAACATTGGCGAGATGGCCTGATTTCCCACAGTTAGTACAGAAACGGCATGGAAGTTGCGGCTGGTGGTGACTGTTGCATCTATTGCACAAAGGTGCATTCCCTGAATAGGGTCTCTTCGCTGGAGGCTGTGCAGGTTGGTTGAGAGCTGCCTGATTAGCTTGGGCAGTGATAGCAAAATTTTGGGAAGCCTTACGCTTCTTTGCCCTCTTTGAAGAACCAGAGTTCTTTCCACTCAAGTTTTGACCTTTCTTGCTATCTTCCTTGTCAGCCGACTGCTTCTTGCCCTTGTCACCCTTCCTGTGTAGCTTTCCCTTTCTAATCTGCGACTCAGTCAATGTCGCAGATAGCTCGATCGCCTGACGAAGTGTGGCAGGGTTACTACCAGTAAGAATGTCTTGTACCGAGTCGGGTAGGCCATCGATGTATCTCTCGATAGCCTTGTCGAGTGGGGTGGCCATTGTTGGGCAAAGCAGACTCAATTCTTCAAACCGATCAGTATAAGCCCTGTGCTCACCACTATCTTGCTTCAAAACATCAAACTCTTTCTCCAACGCTCGCTGTTCATGGCGAGGACAGAATTCCCTCATCATAAGGGCTCTAAGTTCAGCCCATGTCTGTGCGAGAGCAACTTCTGCACCCCGGTCTCTCATAACCCCGTTCCACCATGTCAAAGCCCTCTTCTGAAATACACTCGAGGAGAACTCGACCTTGCGATTATCCGGACACTGCACATGGCGAAAAGTATTCTCTATGCTCTCGAACCACTGAAGAAGCCCAGTCGCTCCCTCAGAACCACTAAACTTGAGTGGTTTAGCCTGGTTAAAATCCTTGTATTTGCATGGAACATTGTTGTTGTTGTTGGCCTGGTTCCATTGAGCAAAGAGATTTGGAAACTGAGCAGCCATCTGCTGCGCAATAATTTCTGCCAGCTCGGCAGTTGCTATCTGATTCTCGCGTCGAGGAGGCATTCTAAAAGAGGAAAACATGAAAAGAAACGAGTGAGATGATTGGATGAAAAGAATGAGATGATAAAAACAAGAATTGCAAACAGCATAGATGGTGGTCATTTGTCCGTATCACAAAGCAAACAAACGACTCACAGTGACTAATCAAAGTAAATGGGTCAAGAATAATGTATAATGAAGACATGCTCGCCTATAAGTGAACACTCACTCCAAGAATTCCCAGGTAAGCACAACTGGTCTCGCGTCTGGTTGAGATGTATACGAAGTGCTTGCCTAGACAGAAAACCCAGAATACAGGCATTCACCCTTCCAGTTTGCACATGTTCACATTATTTAAAACCCAAAACATTTGACGGGATTTTGAAAATTTGAAGGCACAAGGCCAAAAACCAATACTGAAAAGGGTTCAAAACCATAAAACAGAGGGTTCAAAACCTTACAATTGAGGGTTCAAAACCTTGTAAAAATTTATTCAAAAACAGATGATTGTTTTTCAAAAATTGTTTCGGAAAAATTTTTGGTTCCTTGTTTTGTTAATCACCTAAGGATAGGTGATGTACATGTTTTAAGATCTAAACACAAGATAACTTGTGTTAGGTTCCTAGAAAAGTTATAGTCTAGGTCAAAGCATTACTAATAACCTAGTTCCCTATAACCATTGGCTCTGATACCAACTCTTCTGTCACACCCCGACCGCGTAAAACAACAAATCGCGGCGGAAACATCGGGGCGTGTTGCGACAGAATTAATTGTTTCATAACCATGGCATACAAAGTTATCTTTTATTTATAAACAAAGGTGTTACATTGTTTCAAACAGGTAATTAAAGAGTTCAGAACACAATTAAACATAGTCTATCTTCTTTTAAAGTTTCTAAGGCACAGGTCCGCCCTAGTATCGTGATCAACATCCTATGGAAAAGCACCTGAAAACACATGTGAAAATAGGTACGTCAGCATAAAAATGCCTGTGAGATACATAGGTTTTGTGAATATAAGATTCATGACTTGTGTTTGAGAAAATGTTTAGTCATGAACCTTGTTATTTGCTTTGTCTTGTAAATCATTGAAAACAATAAGATCAGATGATATGTATAAATAATTGTCAGGTTAAATAGATAACCATGTAAAAATGTGTTTGTATAAGATAAGTTGTTTGTAAATAAATGTCTTGTGAAAAGTGTATTATTTGTATAAAATGTTCTATGTCTCAAACTGAAATGATTCAAATAACGTTACGCCATGTAATACCATACAAACACTTATATATAGGAAGTTCCAGCGGCGTATCCACCATGCTTGTATCATATTACACACGCATCGTTAACTTAATCAAACCAAACCAACCAATGTAAGAGGTCTATGTTTAAACCATTTGTCAATGTATTGAATAATATGTCAAAGTGTTCATGTCAAGATGTAAATCATGTAGTATGTAAAACAAATGTCAAAAATGTTTGTGTCAAATGTAAATCATGTCAAAATGTCTATGTCAAATATCCATGTCAAATGTCTATGTCAAATATCCATGTCAAATGTCTATGTCAAATATCCATGTCAAATGTCTATGTCAAAATGTCATGTATGGCAAGTGAAATGTCTCAACTAAACCATATGCACAAAAGCAAAGTATTGAAGTAAAACTTGGTTTAAATCAAAGCTATGTTTTGTGTAAATGCATGCAACTATTTAATATGAACATTTATGCGGTATTGTGAAAATGCATACATCCAAGCCTGGCGACTGTGGTGATAAAACCCTTTAAACAAATTAAAGGTCTATCTGTCTTAATGTCAACGAATTCGGTCATTCCTTTCTGTCCCCTTACCCTGGGATGTCCGGAACGGGAGTTGTCAATTCCTATGGTACCACTACCTACTAACGAACGGCGTAGCTAATGTTAATGGATATATTGTCCCATGTAAACAAACCAAATGTCATACCAAAATGTAAACATGTGAAAATAATGCACTAAGTATGTAATCAAATGAACATACATAGCGTGAAATGTCATGTAAAACGATGTACTAAGTAATGCACACAATGGGCATACCTAGCATGAAATTGTCATGTAAAACAATGTACTAAGTAATGCACACAATGGCACACCTAGCATGAAATGTCATGTAAAACGATGTACTAAGCAATGCACACAATGGGCATACCTAGCATGAAATGTAATGTAAAACAATGTACTAAGTAATGCACACAATGGGCATACCTAGCATGAAATGTAATGTAAAACAATGTACCAAGTAATGCACATAATGGGCACACCTAGCATAAGATGTAATGAAATCATGTACTATAATGTACTATCGAACATAGCAGTATATGATGTGAAAACTGGAAAGCAGGAAAGTAACAAGTAGGCACATGTGTTCCACCCCAAAACAGTTTGGAAAACAGTAAAAGAGGGGTCTATGTACTCACTTGTGATTGCTCAGATGTCTAAAGATAATCACCAAGTAATATTAGAGATCTCGGAATCAAACGGCACGAAGGGTCCCCGAATGCTAACCCAGATCGAAATAGCTCAGGTATGAAACGAAGGTTCCAACTTAGAGCTTTCTTAATCAGATTTGTGGGTTTTGGGGTTGAGGGTGGATGGGTATTTATAGTATTCGGTCCACCGTTAGGATCGTTTGTCGATTATCGTGCCTTAATCTCGTGCGTACATTTGTCGGAAAGTTGTGGTGGCTCAATTTGCCACCTACCATAAGGTTTTGACATGTGGAAGTGGGATTAGGAGTGGGTAACAGCTGTTTAACAGCTGTTTATATTTTTTTCTGATCAGATAAAGCAGTCGCGTAGCGCGACGGGTAGGCCCTTAGGGCTCGCGCTACGCTACTGCCTCCCAGTTGCAGAAAAGTTTCAAAAGTGACAGGTTTAGTCCCTGCAGCCCTTTTAAGCGATTTTCGATGCGTTTGAACCCCGTTAACCTCATTTCAAGGCTCTAAAATGAAGTTAAAGTATAGGGAACTCAAAACATGCTCAAAAATATCTCATATGTCGGTTCGTTTGGTCGTACGAACGCGATGTTCGCTTAATTACGACGGAATGCGCATAAGCGCGAAAAACGATCCAAATGACGAAACGAATGGATTTTTCTTAAGGCGAACACTTAAATATAATGTAGTCATGCTTATATAAATTTTTGGATGTCCAGATGTTTTCAGAACGTAAGTTATGAGCGAAAATGCAAACTTGTGCACTTTTTGACACTTTTAGTCCCTGAATGACCCAAAAGTTTATTTTAGCACACCGAACCCCTCAAAGCCTATTTCTAAGCTATGTAAAGGATATTTAAGGTGTGTTTAACTTATGGTTATGTTCCGGAATGTTCGTTACAGTTCAAATTGACATACTTTCGCAGTTTGTCATATTTAGTCCCTGTAAGCGAATTAACTTGTTTTTGCCATACCAAAGCCTTCAAAACTTATTTCTAAGTTAGGTAAAGGTTATTAAAGTATGTTGAGTATATGTTGATGTTCCCGGAGTATTTCTCGCATTAAACTGAGTACGTTTACGCACTAGTTTGCGTATAACTCTCCAGAAAGTGATGTAGAGTTTGAAATTACATAAAAGTCAAAACATGAAAAATGTATAACATAACAAAACAAACATTGGGATCAAATAACATTGTTTTATTGATAACAGAACTGTTCATAGTGATTACAAGCACAGTTGTTACAGTTATAGTCCCTTGGGACTATGCCTACTGATTACCACGTTGTCTAGGGTCGTAGGGTAAGCAATCTAATAAATCGCTTATACCTTCGAACCCGACCCATTTGGTCGATCATTAGGATCCGACCAAATACATTAGGTGACCATAGTAGGTAGGGAATAACCTTCCGAGGTTATACCCTATGGTCGCTTCGTTTGAATAGTTGTATGATAGGTAGTTTATATGCCTTAGGTAAATTACCAGAATACCCTTTCATGTATAATTGGTAATTAAGCATATGTAACCTAAAATTTTGTCACATAACTGATTATGTAACATGTTTAGGCATATAACACTTGTCATAGGACTAGTTAGACGGTCCGAACGCGTTTCACGCGCACGACGCGTTAAAGTAGCATAAGCTACCTTAATGGGTCGCGATGGGTCGAAAGCACTTATGTTAGGTTTCATTTAGTATGTAGGCTTTGTTAAACCATGTTACATGAGTTCCTACACTCATTTGGTTTACAAACCCTAATGCTACCCGATCTTCCGATCTAGGTCCGGTTTATTAACATAGTTACCTATATTAGGTGCCGTTTGATATCCGCGATCTCTAGCATTGCTTGGTGGTTATCTTAGGACTTCTGAGCAATCTCAAGTGAGTACATAGACCCCTCTTTTACTGTTTTCCAAACTGTTTTGGGGTGAAACACATGTGCCTACTTGTTACTTTCATGCTTTCCTGTTTACACATCATATACCGGCTATGTTCATTAGTACATTTATAGTACATGATTTTCATTGTTTTACATTACATTTTATGCTATGTGTGCCCATTGTGTGCATACTTAGTACATTGTTTTACATTACATTTTATGCTATGTATGTCCATTTAGTTCATACTTAGTACATTCTTTTACATTACATTTTATGCTATGTATGTCCATTTAGTTCATACTTAGTACATCGTTTCACATCATATCACATGCTATGTATGTTCATTTGTTGCATACTTAGTACAGTTGTTTTCATCACATGCTTACATTTTGTTATGACATTTGGGTTGTTTACAATGGAACAATACATTCATTAACATTAGCTACGCCGTTCGTTAGTAGGTAGTGGTACCATAGGAATTGACAACTCCCGTTCCTGAAATCCCGGGTTTGTTTGGATTGGAAGGAATGACCGAATTCGATATACATAATTTAGATAAACCTTTAAGTTGTTTAAGGGTTTATCGCCACAGTCTCAAGGCTTGGATGTATGCATTTTCACAATACCGCATAGATGTTCGTATCAGTATAGCATGCATTTCCACAGAACATAACTTTGATTTAAACCAAGTTTTACTTCAATACTATGTTCTTGTGCATATGGTTTAGTTGATACATTTCACTAGCCATACATATCATTTTGGTTACATATTACATGATTTACATTGATCATGCATTTCCACAGAACATAACTTTGATTTAAACCAAGTTTTACTTCAATACTATGTTCTTGTGCATATGGTTTAGTTGATACATTTCACTAGCCATACATATCATTTTGGTTACATATTACATGATTTACATTGATCATGCATTTCCACAGAACATAACTTTGATTTAAACCAAGTTTTACTTCAATACTATGTTCTTGTGCATATGGTTTAGTTGATACATTTCACTAGACATACATATCATTTTGGTTACATATTACATGGTTTACATTGATCATGCATTTCCACAGAACATAACTTTGATTTAAACCAAGTTTTACTTCAATACTATGTTCTTGTGCATATGGTTTAGTTGATACATTTCACTAGCCATACATATCATTTTGGTTACACATTACATGATTTACATTTGACACATGAACATTATTGACATTAGTTATACATTACATGACTTACATCTTGACATAAACATTTTGACATATTATTCAATACATTTGGCAATTGGTTTAAACATAGACATCTTACAATTGTTGGTTTGGTTTGAGTAAGTGATTAAGTAACGAGGCGTGTGTAATATGATACAAGCATGGTGGATACGCCGCTGGTACTTCCTATATATAAGTGATTGTATGGTATTACATATCGTAGCGTTATTTGAATCATTTCAATTTGGACATATAACATTTTATACAAATAACATACTTTTCACAATACATTGTTTTTACAAATAACTTAATTTATACAAACTCATTTTACATGGTTATTCATTTAACCTTACATTTTATTTATACATATCATTTGATCTTATTGTTTTTCAAATGATTTACAAGACAAAGCAAATTACAAGGTTCATGACTAAACATTTTCTTAAACAATAAGTCATGAATCCTATTTTCATAAACCTATGTATCTCACAGGCATTTTTATGCTGCCGTACCTATTTTCACATGTGTTTCAGGATATGATGCATAGGACTTATCAAGATACACTTAGGCGGACTTGGGCCTTAGCGACAATAAAAGATGCAAGACTAGTTATTTATGTTATGTTTCTTTGATTGTCAAGACATTGTAACTACTTTAATCAATAAAACAATATTTCAATTTCCATGTGTTATGAAACAATGATTCTGTTACAACACTCCCCGACGTTTTCCGCCATGTTTTGTTGTTCTACGTGGTCGGGGTGTGACATTAAAAGTTATGTTTTATTCATAAACAAAAGGATTACATTGTCTTAAAACAACCGAACAAAGAGTACATAATGTTATTTAAACTAGTTCTATCTTCATTTTAAGTCTCTAAGGCAGAGGTCCACCCTAGTATGTCTAGCTCAAACCTATGCACCATTTCCTGAAACACATGTGAAAATAGGTACGTCAGCATAAAAATGCCTGTGAGATACATAGGTTTTATGAAAATAGGATTCATGACTTATAAGTTTAGGAAAAAGTTGTTTAATAAAAATAAGTCATGAATCTTGTTAAATGTTTTGTTTTATAAATCGTTTGAAAAACGATAGCTAAATCAGATGATATGTATATATGAAAAAGGATAGTGTATGGTTATAAGAATAACCAAGTAAAAAGAGTTTGAATAAACCAAGTTATTTGTAAAACAACGTTTAAGTGAAAAAGTGTTGTAAAACGTAATATGTTTAAACTGAAGTGGTTTAAATGACGCTACGATATGTAATATCATACAAACACTTATATATAGGAAGTACCAGCGGCGTATCCACCATGTTTGTATCATATTACACACGCCTCGTTATTTAAGTCACTCAAACCAACCAACATTGTAAAATGTCCATGTTTTAGTCTAATAGTCAAATGTCACAGTATAATCCAAGTTGAATATAAGTCATGTAATGTGTAAACAAAAGTTATGTATGGTAAGTAAAATAAGACTACTTAAACCACAAGTAAAAATGTACAAAACAAAGTATTTTGAATAAATCAAAAGTTATGTTTTGTAAGATAAATACATGTTTTACTTATACAAACACTTATGTGGTAAGTTAACGCATACATTCAAGCCTTGAGACAGCCGGATAACCTTAGAGTAAAGATTATCAAAGAAAATATTTTCGGATTCAGTCACTCCTTACACCCAAACAAACCTAGGTTGTCAGGAACGGGATTTGTCAAGTCCTATGGTACCATTACTTACTACCGAGCGGCGTAGCTAATGTTAACGAATGTAGTTTAGTCCCGTTGTACAAACCAAATGTCATACCAAACAGACATGTAATGAAAGTAATGTACTAAGTATGCTAAGTTAACATACAAAGCATAAAAGTCATGTAAATCAATGTGCTAAATATGCTAAGTTAACATATGAAGTAGAAAAAGTCATGTAAATCAATGTGCTATCATGTCAAGTAAACATACATAGCAAAAGAAGATGTAATGTAAAACAATGTGCTAAATATGCTAAGTAAACATACATAGCAAAACAAAATGAAATTATGTACTAATAATGTACTAATGTACATAACAAGTATATGATATGAAAGCATGGAAATCATGAAATTAACAAGTAGGCACATGTGTTTCACCCCAAAATGTTTGAAAAACAGTAAAAGAGGGGACTATGTACTCACTTGAGATTGCTCAATAGACTTTAGATATCCACCAAGCAAAGCTAGAAGATTACGGAATCAAACGGCACCTAATATAGGTAACTACATTAATAAACGGACCTATTCGGAGGATCGGGTAGTACGAGGGTTCGTAAACCAAATGAGTGTAGGAACTCATGTAATATGGTTTAACAAAGCCTACATACTAAAACGAAACCTAGCCTAAGTGCTTTTGACCCGTTACGACCCGTTTAGGTAGCTTATGCTACTTTAACGCGTCGTTTGCGTAAAACGCGTTCGGACCGCCTAACTAGCCCTATGACAAGTAAGATATGCCTTAACATGTTTAATATTGTTACTAAATCAGTTTAGATGGCAAAAGTTATGTTACATAGGCTTAAAATGAATTTTAACATAAAAATGGCATTTTGGTAATTTACATAAGGCATATATACTACCTATCATACAACTACTTAAACGACGTGACCATAAGGTATAACCCCGGAAGGTTATTCCCTATACTACTATGGTCACCTAAAGTGTTTGGTTAGATCCTAATGATCGACCAAATGGGTCGGGTTCGAAAGCATAAGCGATTTATTAGATCGCTTACCCTTACGACCCTAAACAAGCACAAATATAAAAGTGACGAGCTAAACATGCTAGAACATGTTTAGTTAAGTTAGAAAACAAGTTTTGATACCAAAACAAACGGTTTTGATATCCTAGAGTAGTTTGGTTACAAAATACGCGAGAACACGCATTTTGCCCGAAACTACGACTCGTCACTGAGTCTAGATAACGTGGTAATCAGTAGGTATAGTCACTAGGGACTATAACCATCGTGATTACGCTCACGTTATGAAGTTCAAATGAACTTCATGTTGACCATAAACTGGTCAAAGCTGAAAGCCAAACAATGTTTGACTTTCACGCTAAAACGCGTAAAAGAACGAAAGAGGACTTACAAAAGGTCCAAGAACGAAAGTTTGACCCGATTATTCTCAGGTATGAAGTGAAATAACTTCAACTTAGAGAGCAATCAGATCAAGGTATGAGTTTTGAGTGAAGGGGGGTAGGGTATTTATAGTTTTTGCACAACCGTTAAGATCGTTCATCGTAAAATGAGCTTCGATCTCATCCGTACACATGTGCCCATGGTTTTGTGAAACCATGGGAGCCCATAGTTTCATTAAAACCATGTGCAAATGAGGGGAACAGCTGGAACAAGCTGGAATTTAGATTTTTCATTTTGGTCCCTTCCTAAGATAACTTTGGCAGAATGTCAATTTTGGTCCCTGAATGTGCAAAACATGGTTTTTGATGCATTTTTGACACGTTTAAGCCCCGTTAATCCCATTTCAAGGCTCTAAAATGAAGTTAAAGTATAGGGAACATGAAACATGCTCAAAAATATCTCGGATGTCGGTTCGTTTGGTCGTACGGTTGCGTTGTTCGGTTAATTATGACGAAACACGAACGAATGCGAAAAACGATCCAAATTATGCGACGAATGGAATTTTATCATGCCAATCACTAAAATAAAATATTTTAATGATTACATAAACTTTTGGATGTCCGGATGTATTCAGAACGTGAGATATGCGCGAAAATGCAAACTTATGCACTTTTTGACGCTTTTAGTCCCTGAATGAACATAGAGTTTATTTTAGCACACCGAACCCCTCAAAGCTTATTTCTAAGCTATGTAAAGGATATTTAAGGTGTTTTTAACTTATGGCCATGTTCCGGAATGTTCGTTACAGTTCAAATTGGCATACTTTCGCAGTTTGTCAATTTTAGTCCCTGTAAGCGAATTAACTAGATTTTGCCATACCAAAGCCTTCAAAACTTATTTCTAAGTTATGTAAAGGTTATTTAAGGTATGTTAAGCATATGTTGGTGTTCCGGAGTATTTATCGCGTTAAACTGATTAAGTTTACGCACCAGTTTGCGTATAACTCTCCAGAAAGCGATATAGAGTTTGAAATTGAATAAAAGTCAAAACATGAAAAATGTAAAACATAAACAAACAAACATTGGGATCAAATAACTTTATTTCATTGATAACTGAATCGTTTACAATGATTACAAGCACAGATGTCACAGTCTCCCCTACTTGTGGAAATTTCGTCCCGAAATTTATTTAGAGGAAATTCGTGGGAAAAGATGCGGATACTTCGCCTTCATTTGATCTTCACGTTCCAAAGTAAACTCAGGTCCACACTTAGATTCCCAGCGAACTTTAAGCAAAGGGATGCGCTTGCGTTTAAGCCATTTGACCATACGGTCCATGATTTCCACTGGCTTCTCAACAAAATGTAGTGTTTTATCAACACGAATTCCGTCAAGTGGTATGTGGAGGTTCTCATCAGCTAGACACTTCCTGAGATTGGACACGTGGAAGGTTGGATGAACATTTCCAAGTTCAGGAGGTAACTCAAGTCTGTAGGCTACCTTACCGATTCTTTCGACGATCTTGAATGGTCCAACATATCTAGGTGCAAGTTTTCCTTTCTTTCCAAATCTGATCACACCTTTCCAAGGTGAGACCTTAAGTAATATGTCACACCCCGACCACGTAGAACATACAAAACGTGGCGGAAACATCGGGGAGTGTTGTAACAGAATTAATTGTTTCAAATCCATGGCAATTGAAGTTTCGTTTTATTGATTAAAGGTGTTACGATGTCTTAACAAACAAAGAAATACAACATAATTAACTAGTCTTGCATCTTTTATTGTCACTAAAGCCCAAGTCTGCCTAAGTATATCTTGATCATCTTATGCAACAGCTCCTGAAAAACACATGTGAAAATAGGTACGTCAGCATAAAAATGCCTGTGAGATACATAGGTTTTGTGAAAATAGGTTCCATGACTTATGGTTGAGAAAATGTTTAGTCATGAACCTTGTAATTTGCTTTGTTTTGTAAATCATTTGAAAAACAATGAGTTCAGATGATATGTATAAAATAAGTGAATAATGTATGGTTAAATGAATAACCATAGTAAAATGGGTATGTATAAGATAAGTTGTTTGTAAAACAATGTCTTGTGAAAAGTATGTTATTTGTATAAAATGTTCTATGTCTCAAACTGAAATGATTCAAATAACGCTACGATATGTAATTCCATACAAACACTTATATATAGGAAGTACCAGCGGCGTATCCACCATGCTTGTATCATATTACACACGCATCGTTACTTAATCACTTAATCAAACCAAACCAACCAATGTAAGAAGTCTATGTTTAAATCAATTGTCAAATGTATTGGGTAATATGTCAAAGTGTTCATGTCAAGATGTAAATCATATCAAAATGTCTATGTCAAATATCCATGTCAAATGTCTATGTCAAATATCCATGTCAAACGTCTATGTCAAGATGTCATGTATGGCAAGTGAAATGTCTCAACTAAACCATATGCACAAAAACAAAGTATTGAAGTAAATCTTGGTTTAAATCAAAGTTATGTTTTGTGGGAAATGCATGATCAAATGTCAATCATGTTAAAATGTCTATGCCGAAATGTCTATGTCAAATGTCTATGTCAAAATGTCATGTAAAACGATGTACTAAGTAATGCACACAATTGGGCACACCTAGCATGAAATGTCATAAAATCATGTACTATAATGTACTAACGAACATAGCAGTATATGATGTTAAAACAGGAAAGCATGAATGTAACAAGTAGGCACATGTGTTTCACCCCAAAACAGTTTGGAAAACAGTAAAAGAGGGGTCTATGTACTCACTTGAGATTGCTCAGAAGTCCTTGAGTAACAACCAAACACTGCTAGAGATCGCGGATATCAAACGGCACCTAATATAGGTAACTATGTTAATTAACCGGACCTAGATCGGAAGATCGGGTAGCATTAGGGTTTGTAAACTAAACGAGTGTAGAGACTCGTGTCATTTGGTTTAACAAAGCCTACATACTAAATGAAACTTAACCTAAGTGTTTACGACCCATTACAACCCGTTTAGGTAGCTTATGCTACTTTAACGCGTCGTTCGCGTGAAACGCGTTCGGACCGCCTAACTAGCCCTATGACAAGTGTTATATGCCTAAACATATTACATAATCAGTTATGTGACAAAGGTTTAGGTTACATATGCTTAATTACCAATTATACATGAAAAGGGTATTCCGGTAATTTACCTAAGGTATATAAACTACCTATCATACAACTACTTAAACGATGTGACCATAGGGTATAACCTCGGAAGGTTATTCCCTACCTACTATGGTCACCTAATGTGTTTGGTCGGATCCTAATGATCGACCAAACTGGGTCGGGTTCGAGGTATAAGCGATTCATTAGATCGCTTACCCTACGACCCTAGACAATGTGGTAATCAGTAGGCATAGTCCCAAGGGACTATGACCATCGTGATTACAATCACGTTGCGAAGTTCAAACGAACTTCACATTGACCATTACTGGTCAACGCTGAAAGTCAAACAAAGTTTGACTTTCTGACTCGAAAAGCAGTAAAATAAGGAAAAGAACGAAAGAATACTTACGAAGGGTCCCCGAATGCTAATCCCGATCCAAGAACTCAGGTATGAAACAATGGTTTCAACTTAGAGCTCTCAAATCAGAATTCTAGTGCTTTAAAACAATGAAAGGCATGGGGTATATATAGTTTTCGGTGAACCGTTGAGATCGTTTCATGGAAACCGTGATTCGATCACATCCGTACACTTGTTGAAAGGTTATGGAAGCCACATATGCTCCTTATCTTAGTGACTAAGCAACTTAAAACATGTGGTGAAGGATCAATCAGCTGCAACTTGTGTTAGAAACACTTAATCTGGTCTGGTTATGCAGTCGCGTAGCGCGACGGGTAGGCCCTTAGGGCTCGCGCTACGCTACTGCCTCCCCTGAATCAGAAAGTTTCAAAATTGGCAGCAATGGTCCCTGCACGTGTTTAAGGCCTTTTTCGATGCGTTTGAACCCCGTTAACCTCATTTCAAGGCTCTAAAATGAAGTTAAAGTATAGGGAACTCAAAACATACTCAAAAATATGCCGGATGATGGTTCGTTTGGTCGTACGAACGCGATGTTCGCTTAATTACGACGGAATGCGCATAAGCGCGAAAAACGAACCAAATGACGCGACGAATGGATTTTTCTTATGGCGAACACTAAAACATAATATAGTCATGCTTACATAAATTTTTGGATGTCCGGATGTATTCAGAACGTAAGTTATGCGTGAAAATGCAAACATGTGCACTTTTTGACACTTTTAGTCCCTGAATGACCCAAAAGTTTATTTTAGCACACCGAACCCATTAAAGCCTATTTCTAAGCTATGTAAAGGATATTTATGGTGTGTTTAACTTATGTTCATGTTCCGGAATGTCTGTTACAGTTCAAATTGGCATACTTTCGCAGTTTGTCAACTTTAGTCCCTGTAAGCGATTTAACTTTGATTTCACCACACCAAACCTTCCAAAACTTATATCTAAGTTATGTAAAGGTTATTTAAGGTATGTTAAGCCTATTTCACTATTCCGGAGTGTTCGTTGCATTAAACTGGTTATATTTACGCATCAGTGCGTGTATAACCTTCCAGAAAGCGATTTAGAGCTTGAAATCGAACATGAGTTGATATGTGCAAAAGATACACATATTTATACAAGTCCAAAGTATGAAATACATTATTTCATTGGTTAGGAATTTGTTTGATGGTTGAAATGACACAGGTGTTATAGTCTCCCCTACTTTAGGAAATTTCGTCCCGAAATTAATTCGTAGGAGTCTATTTGTGACTTTGTGTCAGATAACCACCAGAGATATGTAAAGCATAATCCTGTCATTTCCTTAACGGACATTCTTCAGAACGAAAATGAACAAACGGAGTCATTTTCCTCAACGAGTATTCTTCAGAAGCGGAAATGAAGGAATAAACAAACGGGGATTCATTTCCTTAACGGACAATTCTGAGAAACGAAAATGAACAAACGGAGTCATTTTCAACGGTTGCTTCCTCAGAAACGGAAATGAAAATGATAGACAAATGGATATTCATTTCCTCAACGGACAAATCTTCAGAAACGAAAATGTACAAACAGAGTCATTTTCAACGGTTGCTTCCTCAGAAACGGAAATGAAAATGATAGACAAACGGATATTCATTTCCTTAACGGACAAATCTTCAGAAACGAAAATGAACAAACAGAGTCATTTTCAACGGTTGCTTCCTCAGAAACGGAAATGAAAATGATAGACAAACGGATATTCATTTCCTCAACGGATAATCTTCAGAAACGAAAATGAACTAACGGAGTCATTTTCAACGGTTGCTTCCTCAGAAACGGAAATGAAAATGATAGACAAACGGATATTCATTTCCTCAACGGATAATCTTCAGAAACGAAAATGAACTAACGGAGTCATTTTCAACGGTTGTTTCCTCAGGTTCGGAAATGAAGGATTAAATAAACGGATATTCATTTCCCTCGACGGATACTCTTCAGAACGAAAATGCTCAAACGGAGTCATTTTCCTCAACGGTTATTCTTCAGAATTGGAAATGAAGGATTAAATAAATGGATATTCATTTCCCTCGACGGATACTCTTCAGAACGAAAATGCACAAACGGAGTCATTTTCCTCAACGGTTATTCTTCAGAATTGGAAATGAAGGATAAACGGATATTCATTTCCTCAACGGATATTCTTCAGAAGTGAAAAATGAATAGCTAGTTCATTTTTTCCTCAACGGATACTTCATCAGAATTGGAAATGAATTGGGTTAACTTCTAGGTACATGACAAAGCTCGCTGTGGTTTCTGTGCACTAAATTCCATAATTATGTATGCATCCATAATTACGTAATTCCTTGCATAGTCCGCACAGTTTGTCTTGTAATGTTCATAAGCACATAATCACATAGTTGTTTAATTGTTATTGTCTTGTTATTGATTGCCATTAACTTGGCACCTCGTACTTCGTTTCTCTTGGAAGAAACGGGTACTTAGGATTTTCGTGAAAAACGCAAGAGATCATACAATGGAAGAAATTTGGGAGTAGTCTGTTCTTCAAGGAATGCGGTTCCTTGATTGTCGGTATTGTAGGGGATATGTTGTTTATACATACAATCACATAAATACATTTCAATGTATAAGATTTATTTATAAACAACGATAACAATTGTTTCTTGGATCTTGACAACAAAAGAAAATAATACATAAGACGTGATTATTTCTAAATGATGTTGTCTTCTGGTTGATCATATGCTCATCCCTGCGCTGGATTTGCATTAGCAAGCCTTGGGCAATTCCTACGAAAATGGCCCATCTCGCCACAGTTGTAGCAAGATCCCGGTGGAAAACGAGCTTGAGCAGGATTGTTGCCAGCTCGATTTGGTGCAACTGCGGTTGGGCAAACCTTAGCTGTATGACCTATAAGTCCGCAAACTTGGCATGTGCGGCACTTCACCCCAGCATGATGATGTAGGCCACATTGGTTGCACAAGGGTGCAGTTCCGTTGTAGGGTTTCCTGGCAGGGGGTGGAGCTGGTTGGTTGAGGACGGCTTGATCATTGTGAGCGACCACAGCGTAGTTCTGAGAAGCCTTTCGCTTCTTTGACCTCTTAGGGGATCCAGTCTGTTCATCCATGATCTTTGATTCTTCGATTGGTTTCGATTCTTCGACCGGCTTCTTGTCACCTTTTCGGAAAAGTTTACCTTTCCTGATCTTTGATTCAGTCAAGGTTGCAGATAGCTCAATGGCCTGTCTAACTGTAGTAGGGTTGCTACCAGTCAAAATGTCTTGTATTGAATCAGGGAGGCCATCAATGTACTTTTCGATTGCCTTATCCAAAGGCGTGACCATGTTTGGGCATAACAGACTTAACTCCTCATAACGGTCCGTGTAGGCTCTATGCTCACCGCTGTCTTGCTCCAGATTGTTGAATTCCCTTTCCAAAGCCCTGATCTCGTGTCGAGGACAGAATTCCTTCATCATAAGGGCCCTAAGTTCAGCTCATGTCTGTGCGAGTGCAACTTCTGCACCACGATCTCTCATAACACCGTTCCAACACGTAAGGGCTCTCTTCTGGAACACACTCGAAGCAAACTCGACCTTGCGATTGTCAGGACACTGCACGTGGCGGAAAGTATTCTCAATGCTCTCGAACCATTGAAGAAGCCCAGTCGCTCCCTCAGAACCACTAAACTTGAGTGGTTTCGCCGAGTTAAAACTCTTGAAATTGCATGGACCATTGTTGTTGTTGTTGGCTTGATTCCATTGAGCAAAGAGGTTTGGGAATTGAGCAGCCATTTGCTGCGCAATGATTTCTGCCAGCTCGGCAGTCGCTATCTGGTTTTCACGTCGAGGAGGCATTCTAAAAGAGGAAACATGAAAGGAAACGAGTGAGAGAATTTAGACGAAAAGAATGAGATGAAACAAATTTGATGAAAGCAATGGATAGTGGTCATTTGTTTGTTACTACAAAGCAACAAACGACCTCGGTGAATAATCAAAGTAAATAGGTCAAAAATAATGTATCGCGAAGACATGCTCGCCTATAAGTGAACACTCATCCCAAGAATTCCCAGGTAAGCACAACTGGTCTCGCGTCTGGTTGAGATGTATACGAAGTGCTTGCCTAGACAGAAAACTCAGAATACAGGCATTCACCCTTCCAGTTTGCACGTGTTCACATTATTTAAAACCCAAAACCTTGACGAGATTTTTGAAAACTCAAAGGGGTTCAAAACCTTATAACAGAGGCTTCAAAACCTAGTAATTAATCATCCTAGAACAGATGATTAGTTTTCAAAGCGGTTTCGAAAATTATGTTCTTGTTGTGGTAGTCGCCTAAGGATAGGTGACGGTATTGTTTTATGACTAAACGCAAGTAAACTCGCTTTAGGGTCCTAAGAAGGTTATAGACTAGGTCAAAGCATTACTAATAACCTAATTCCCTATAACCATTGGCTCTGATACCATCTTTTCTGTCACACCCCGACCACGTAGAACATACAAAACGTGGCGGAAACATCGGGGAGTGTTGTAACAGAATTAATTGTTTCAAATCCATGGCAATTGAAGTTTCGTTTTATTGATTAAAGGTGTTACGATGTCTTAACAAACAAAGAAATACAACATAATTAACTAGTCTTGCATCTTTTATTGTCACTAAAGCCCAAGTCTGCCTAAGTATATCTTGATCATCTTATGCAACAGCTCCTGAAAAACACATGTGAAAATAGGTACGTCAGCATAAAAATGCCTGTGAGATACATAGGTTTTGTGAAAATAGGTTCCATGACTTATGGTTGAGAAAATGTTTAGTCATGAACCTTGTAATTTGCTTTGTTTTGTAAATCATTTGAAAAATAATGAGTTCAGATGATATGTATAAAATAAGTGAATAATGTATGGTTAAATGAATAACCATAGTAAAATGGGTATGTATAAGATAAGTTGTTTGTAAAACAATGTCTTGTGAAAAGTATGTTATTTGTATAAAATGTTCTATGTCTCAAACTGAAATGATTCAAATAACGCTACGATATGTAATACCATACAAACACTTATATATAGGAAGTACCAGCGGCGTATCCACCATGCTTGTATCATATTACACACGCATCATTACTTAGTCACTTAATCAAACCAAACCAACCAATGTAAGAAGTCTATGTTTAAATCAATTGTCAAATGTATTGGGTAATATGTCAAAGTGTTCATGTCAAGATGTAAATCATATCAAAATGTCTATGTCAAATATCCATGTCAAATGTCTATGTCAAATATCCATGTCAAACGTCTATGTCAAGATGTCATGTATGGCAAGTGAAATGTCTCAACTAAACCATATGCACAAAAACAAAGTATTGAAGTAAATCTTGGTTTAAATCAAAGTTATGTTTTGTGGGAAATGCATGATCAAATGTCAATCATGTTAAAATGTCTATGCCGAAATGTCTATGTCAAATGTCTATGTCAAAATGTCATGTAAAACGATGTACTAAGTAATGCACACAATTGGGCACACCTAGCATGAAATGTCATAAAATCATGTACTATAATGTACTAACGAACATAGCAGTATATGATGTTAAAACAGGAAAGCATGAATGTAACAAGTAGGCACATGTGTTTCACCCCAAAACAGTTTGGAAAACAGTAAAAGAGGGGTCTATGTACTCACTTGAGATTGCTCAGAAGTCCTTGAGTAACAACCAAACACTGCTAGAGATCGCGGATATCAAACGGCACCTAAGATAGGTAACTATGTTAATTAACCGGACCTAGATCGGAAGATCGGGTAGCATTAGGGTTTGTAAACCAAACGAGTGTAGAGACTCGTGTCATTTGGTTTAACAAAGCCTACATACTAAATGAAACTTAACCTAAGTGTTTACGACCCATTACGACCCGTTTAGGTAGCTTATGCTACTTTAACGCGTCGTTCGCGTGAAACGCGTTCGGACCGCCTAACTAGCCCTATGACAAGTGTTATATGCCTAAACATATTACATAATCAGTTATGTGACAAAGGTTTAGGTTACATATGCTTAATTACCAATTATACATGAAAAGGGTATTCTGGTAATTTACCTAAGGTATATAAACTACCTATCATACAACTACTTAAACGATGTGACCATAGGGTATAACCTCGGAAGGTTATTCCCTACCTACTATGGTCACCTAATGTGTTTGGTCGGATCCTAATGATCGACCAAACTGGGTCGGGTTCGAGGTATAAGCGATTCATTAGATCGCTTACCCTACGACCCTAGACAACGTGGTAATCAGTAGGCATAGTCCCAAGGGACTATGACCATCGTGATTACAATCACGTTGCGAAGTTCAAACGAACTTCGCATTGACCATTACTGGTCAACGCTGAAAGTCAAACAAAGTTTGACTTTCTGACTCGAAAAGCAGTAAAATAAGGAAAAGAACGAAAGAATACTTACGAAGGGTCCCCGAATGCTAATCCCGATCCAAGAACTCAGGTATGAAACAATGGTTTCAACTTAGAGCTCTCAAATCAGAATTCTAGTGCTTTAAAACAATGAAAGGCATGGGGTATATATAGTTTTCGGTGAACCGTTGAGATCGTTTCTTGGAAACCGTGATTCGATCACATCCGTACACTTGTTGAAAGGTTATGGAAGCCACATATGCTCCTTATCTTAGTGACTAAGCAACTTAAAACATGTGGTGAAGGATCAATCAGCTGCAACTTGTGTTAGAAACACTTAATCTGGTCTGGTTATGCAGTCACGTAGCGCGACGGGTAGGACCTTAGGTCTCGCGCTACGCTACTGCCTCCCCTGAATCAGAAAGTTTCAAAATTGGCAGCAATGGTCCCTGCACGTGTTTAAGGCCTTTTTCGATGCGTTTGAACCCCGTTAACCTCATTTCAAGGCTCTAAAATGAAGTTAAAGTATAGGGAACTCAAAACATACTCAAAAATATGCCGGATGATGGTTCGTTTGGTCGTACGAACGCGATGTTCGCTTAATTACGACGGAATGCGCATAAGCGCGAAAAACGAACCAAATGACGCGACGAATGGATTTTTCTTATGGCGAACACTAAAACATAATATAGTCATGCTTACATAAATTTTTGGATGTCCGGATGTATTCAGAACGTAAGTTATGCGTGAAAATGCAAACTTGTGCACTTTTTGACACTTTTAGTCCCTGAATGACCCAAAAGTTTATTTTAGCACACCGAACCCATTAAAGCCTATTTCTAAGCTATGTAAAGGATATTTATGGTGTGTTTAACTTATGGTCATGTTCCGGAATGTCTGTTACAGTTCAAATTGGCATACTTTCGCAGTTTGTCAACTTTAGTCCCTGTAAGCGATTTAACTTTGATTTCACCACACCAAACCTTCAAAAACTTATATCTAAGTTATGTAAAGGTTATTTAAGGTATGTTAAGCCTATTTCACTATTCCGGAGTGTTCGTTGCATTAAACTGGTTATATTTACGCATCAGTGCGTGTATAACCTTCCAGAAAGCGATTTAGAGCTTGAAATCGAACATGAGTTGATATGTGCAAAAGATACACATATTTATACAAGTCCAAAGTATGAAATACATTATTTCATTGGTTAGGCATTTGTTTGATGGTTGAAATGACACAGGTGTTACATAATACTCGATCACCGACTTGAAATTCCAAGGGCTTGCGTTTTGGGTCCGCGTAACTCTTTTGACGGCTTCTAGCTGTCTGAAGGTTATCACAAACTTTCTTAATCTTGTCAGTTTTCTCAAAAATGAGGGCAGGTCCAGTAAGCTGAGCCTCGCCGATCTCATTCCAGCAGACTGGTGAACTACATTTTTGACCATAGAGAGCCTCGAAAGGAGCCATGTTGATGCTGGAGTGATAACTGTTGTTGTAGGAGAATTCAATCAACGGAAGATGTGAATCCCAACCACCACCAAAATCGATCACACAAGCTCTAAGCATATCCTCCAGAGTCTGGATTGTTCTTTCAGATTGACCATCCGTTTGCGGATGATAAGCTGTGCTCAGATTAAGTTGGGTCCCCATAGCAGATTGCATGGTTCTCCAAAAATGAGAAGTGAAACGAGCATCTCTGTCAGAAATGATGTTCAAAGGAACCCCATGTCGAGATACGATTTCATCCACATAGATTTTAGCCAGATCTTCAGCAGAAAAATCCTCACGGATTGGCAAGAAATGCGCTGACTTAGTAAGACGATGAACGACTACCCAGATGGCATCATGACCTTTCTTAGTGCGCGGAAGTTTGGTAATGAGATCCATAGCGATGTTTTCCCATTTCCAAACTGGGATCTCTGGTTGCTCCAAAAGATCAGAAGGATGTTGGTGTTCAGCCTTGACCTTAAGACAAGTAAGGCATTTTGAAACGTACAAGGCAATGTCCTTCTTCATACCAGGCCACCAATATTGAGTACGAAGATCCTTATACATTTTGTCTGGGCCAGGATGGACAGAATAACGAGACTTATGAGCTTCATCCATAAGCAGAGTGCGAAGACCATCTTAGCTTGGGACCCATAAACGGTCCATGAAATAGTATGATCCATTGTCTTTCAAGACAAGATCAGGCTTAATGTGATAGGGTAATTCCTTACCCATCAAGTCTTGTGAAACACAAGCATGTTGAGCCTGAGAAATGCGGGCATGAATATCAGCTCGAGCCTGAATATCAGATTGAACACGAACAAAATGAAGCTTGATATGTTCTTTACGACTCAATGCGTCGGCTACGACATTCGCCTTACCAGGATGGTAGCGAATTTCGCAGTCGTAGTCGTTCAGAAGCTCAACCCAACGTCTTTGCCTCATGTTGAGTTCTTTCTGATTAAAGATATGCTGAAGACTTTTGTGGTCAGTGAAAACCACACATTTTGTACCATACAAATAGTGTCTCCAGATTTTGAGAGCGAAGACAACTGCACCCAACTCAAGATCATGAGTGGTGTAGTTTTTCTCATGTACCTTCAATTGCCTTGATGCGTAGGCTATGACTTTGTTCCTTTGCATCAGAACACAGCCAAGACCCAATTTTGATGCATCACAATAAACAACGAAATCATCATTGCCTTCAGGCAAAGATAGGATAGGTGCATCACAAAGTTTCTGCTTCAAGGTCTGAAACGCTACTTCTTGTTTAGAACCCCATTCAAAGGGTTTGTTCTTCTGAGTTAGAGCAGTTAAGGGAACTGCAATCTTTGAGAAGTTCTCTATGAAGCGGCGGTAATAACCCGCAAGACCAAGAAAAGAACGAACCTCGGTAGGAGTAGTAGGCGTATCCCAATCCTTAATCGCACTGATCTTGGAGGGATCTACATGAATACCTTGTTCGTTAACGATGTGCCTCAAAAATTGAACCTCTTTAAGCCAAAATTCACACTTGGAGAATTTGGCGAAAAGTTGCTCTTTCTTTAGGAGTTCCAGAGTAAGACAAAGATGTTGCTCATGATCAGCTCGCGTCTTAGAGTAAATCAAGATGTCATCAATAAACACAATGATGAACTTATCTAAATAAGGCTTGCAAACCCTATTCATCAAGTCCATAAAAACAGAAGGAGCATTAGTCAAACCGAATGGCATAACTGTGAACTCATAATGCCCATAACGAGTGCGAAAAGCTGTCTTGGGAATATCTTCTTCATGCACACGAAGTTGATGATACCCAGAGCGAAGATCAATCTTCGAGAAATAAGAAGCGCCCTGTAACTGATCAAAGAGATCATCAATGCGAGGTAGGGGATATCGATTCTTGATGGTAAGCTTGTTAAGTTCACGGTAATCGATGCACATCCTGAAGGATCCCTCCTTCTTCTTGACAAAAAGATTGGGAGCACCCCAGGGTGAAAAGCTAGGACGGATAAAACCTTTGTCAGAAAGCTCTTGAAGCTGTTTAGACAGTTCTTACATCTCGGACGGTGCAAGACGATATGGAGCTCTGGCAATAGGATTTGCACCAGGTACAAGATCAATACGGAACTCGACTTGGCGTGCTGGGGGTAATCCAGGTAACTCTTCCGGGAACAGCTCCGGATAATCCCGAACAACTGGGATATCTTGAATAGACTTACCTTTGCCTTTATCTGCTGTAACATGTGCTAAGAAGGCCACATAGTTCTTTCGCAGATACTTCCGAGCTTGGAAACAAGACATAAGCTTGAGGCTTCTAGCAGGTTTCTCACCACGAACCTGTAGGATCTCACCTGACGAGAGCGGCACACGAACGATCTTCTCAATACAAACTACCTCTGCGCGATGCTTGGCTAACCAATCCATACCCACTATAATGTCGAAGCTTCCCAGTTGCATTGGCGTGAGGTCGATAGGGAAAAGATGGTTGTTAAGGTTCAACTGGCAGTTGCGAAGGACAGAATCAAGAATAATGGGTTCACCACTGGCAACCTAGTTTCGTTCTAGACACGCGAAGCAATGGCTCAAAAGATAACGACACAAAACTCTTATCGGCACCAGAATAAAAAAGAATAGATGCGGGTTGATTATTAACAAATAACGTACCGTTAACCACTTCATTGTCTGCTTGCGCCTCTTGTGCATTCATGTTGAAGACTCGACCTCGAGCCTGAGCCTGAGCTGGATTCGCATTCACCAATCTTGGGCATTGATTGCGGTAGTGGGTCAGATCCCCACAGTTGTAACAAGAACCTGGTGGGTAGTGAGGTCGTGCAGCTTGACCTTGTTGCTGAGCAAGAGGCTGAGCAACTTGTTGAGCCAGGTTCTGAGCTGCCCGATTCTGATTGGCAGGAATGCGGCAGGTGTCAGCAAGATGACCAGGTCTTCCACAGTTTGTGCACTGACGACACTGGAGGTGTGGTTGATGATGACCGTTACACCTATTGCATAAAGGTGCATTGCCAAGATAAGGTTTCTTGGCAGGCGGTTGCGCAGGCTGATTTGGTGCAGCTTGATTCGCCTGTGCAGTAACGGCGTAGTTTTGGGAAGCCTTACGCTTCCTTGAACTCTTCGAGGATCCAAAATCCTTACCCTTTTTTGTTTTGACCTTTCTTGCTATCCCCTTTGTCAGACGCCTGTTTCTTGCCCTTGTCACCCTTTCTATGCAGCTTATTCTTCTGAATCTGCGACTCAGTCAATGTCGCAGACAGCTCGATTGCCTGACGGAGTGTGGTAGGGTTACTACCAGTAACAATGTCTTGCACTGAGTCAGGTAGACCATCGATATACCTCTCGATAGCCTTCTCGAGTGGGGTAACCATTGTTGGGCATAGCAAACTCAGCTCCTCAAATCTATCAGTATATGCCCGGTGCTCACCACTATCCTGTTTTAAATCATCAAATTCCCTCTCCAAAGCTCGCAGTTCATGACGAGGACAAAACTCCCTCATCATAAGAGTTCTAAGTTCAGCCCACGTTTGCGCTAAAGCAACTTCTGCACCACGGTCTCTCATAACCCCATTCCACCATGTAAGCGCCCTCTTCTGAAATACGCTTGAAGCAAACTCGACTTTCTGATTCTCAGGACACAGAACATGACGGAAAGTACTCTCAATGCTCTCGAACCATTGAAGAAGCCCAGTTGCTCCCTCAGTACCACTAAACTTGAGTGGTTTAGCCGAGTTAAAGCTCTTGAAATTGCATGGAGCATTATTGTTGTTGTTGGCTTGGTTCCACTGAGCAAAGAGGTTTGGGAATTGAGCAGCCATTTGCTGCGCCATGATTTCTGCCAGTTCGGCGGCATTAGGCATCGGATTTTCGCGTCGAGGAGGCATTCTAAAAGAGGAAACATGAGAGGAACGAGTGAGATGTTTAGACAAAAAGAATGAGATGAAACAAAAATCAACAAAAGTAAAGATGGTGGTCATTCGTCCGTATCACAAAACAAACAAACGACACACAGTGACTAATCAAAGTAAATAGGTCCATAAATAATGCTTAGCGAAGACATGCTCGCCTATAAGTGAACACTCATCCCAAGAATTCCCAGGTAAGCACAACTGGTCTCGCGTCTGATGAGATATATACGAAGTGCTTGCCTAGACAGAAAACCCAGAATACAGGCATTCACTCTTCCAGTTTGCACGTGTTCACACTATTTAAAACCCAAAACCTTGACGAGATTTTGAAAACTCAAAGGCATAAAGCCAAAATTTTTGTCAAACTGGAAGGGTTCAAAACCTTATAAAAGAGGGTTCAAAACCATGTAATAAATCATTCAAAAACAGAAGATTGTTTTTCAAAAATCGTTTTAGAAAGATTGGGTTCTTGTTAATCACCTAAGGATAGGCGATGTGCATGTTTTAAGATCTAAACACAAGATAACTTGTGTTAGGGTCCTAGAAAGGTTATAGTCTAGGTCAAAGCGTCACTAATAACCTAATTCCCTATAACCATTGGCTCTGATACCAACTCTTCTGTCACACCCCGTCCACGTAAAACATCAAATCGTGGCGGAAACGTCGGGGAGTGTTGCAACAGAATTATTGTTTCACAACCATGGCATTTAAAAGTTATGTTTTATTCATAAATAAAAGGATTACATTGTCTTAAAACAACCAAACAAAGAGTACATAATGTTATTTAAACTAGTTCTATCTTCATTTTAAGTCTCTAAGGCAGAGGTCCACCCTAGTATGTCCAGCTCAAACCTATGCACCATTTCCTGAAACACATGTGAAAATAGGTACGTCAGCATAAAAATGCCTGTGAGATACATAGGTTTTATGAAAATAGGATTCATGACTTATAAGTTTAGGAAAAAAGTTGTTTAATAAAAATAAGTCATGAATATTGTTAAATGTTTTGTTTTAAAAATCGTTTGAAAAACGATAGCTAAATCAGATGATATGTATATATGAAAAAGAATAGTGTATGGTTATAAGAATAACCAAGTAAAAAGAGTTGAATAAACCAAGTTATTTGTAAAACAACGTTTAAGTGAAAAAGTGTTGTAAAATGTAATATGTTTAAACTGAAGTGGTTTAAATGATGCTACGATATGTAATATCATACAAACACTTATATATAGGAAGTACCAGCGGCGTATCCACCATGTTTGTATCATATTACACACGCCTCGTTATTTAAGTCACTCAAACCAACCAACATTGTAAAATGTCCATGTTTTACTCTAATAGTCAAATGTCACAGTATAATCCAAGTTGAATATAAGTCATGTAATGTGTAAACAAAAGTTATGTATGGTAAGAAAAATAAGACTACTTAAACCACAAGTAAAAATGTACAAAACAAAGTATTTTGAATAAATCAAAAGTTATGTTTTGTAAGATAAATACATGTTTTACTGATACAAACACTTATGTGGTAAGTTAACGCATACATTCAAGCCTTGAGACAGCCGGATAACCTTAGAGTAAAGATTATCAAAGAAAATGTTTTCGGATTCAGTCATTCCTTACACCCAAACAAACCTAGGATGTCAGGAACGGGATTTGTCAAGTCCTATGGTACCATTACTTACTACCGAGCGGCGTAGCTAATGTTAATGAATGTAGTTTAGTCCCGTTGTACAAACCAAATGTCATACCAAACAGACATGTAATGAAAGTAATGTACTAAGTATGCTAAGTTAACATACAAAGCAGAAAAGTCATGTAAATCAATGTGCTAAATATGCTAAGTTAACATATAAAGCAGAAAAAGTCATGTAAATCAATGTGCAATCATGTCAAGTAAACATACATAGCAAAAGAAGATGTAATGTAAAACAATGTGCTAAATATGCTAAGTAAACATACATAGCAAAACAAAATGAAATTATGTACCAATAATATACTAATGAACGTAACAAGTATATGATATGAAAGCATGGAAAGCATGAAATTAACAAGTAGGCACATGTGTTTCACCCCAAAATGTTTGAAAAACAGTAAAAGAGGGGACTATGTACTCACTTGAGATTGCTCAATAGACTTTAGATATCCACCAAGCAAAGCTAGAAGATTACGGAATCAAACGGCACCTAATATAGGTAACTACATTAATAAACGGACCTATTCGGAGGATCGGGTAGTACGAGGGTTCGTAAACCAAATGAGTGTAGGAACTCATGTAATATGGTTTAACAAAGCCTACATACTAAAACGAAACCTAGCCTAAGTGCTTTTGACCCGTTACGACCCGTTTAGGTAGCTTATGCTACTTTAACGCGTCGTTTGCGTAAAACGCGTTCGGACCGCCTAACTAGCCCTATGACAAGTAAGATATGCCTTAACATGTTTAATATTGTTACTAAATCAGTTTAGATGGCAAAAGTTGTCACACCCCTTTCTATGGCGGAAGCACGAGGTGTGATCATGAAAGGTTCTCATTGCATACGAAGAGTAAACATGCTACATGCTCGTAAAATAACATCAAATTCCATGATTTGAAAACATACGTTTAGCGTTTATATCGCCAGACAGCATAAAACATTGTCTTAAAAGTTTACAACTTTATTTAAAGTTAAACACAAGCGACATCCACGAGCATAAGCAAGACCACGCGCACATCCATCCTAGTTACCTGAAATACATGTGAGTTTTTGGAAAAACGTCAACATAAAGTTGGTGTGAATTCATGCAGTTTTGTATTTCATGTTTGTATACTTTGTATGAAAACATAGTTTGTGAGTAAATCAAGTTTTCATATATAAATCCAGTTTCATGTGTACACCACGTACATCTGTATAATTCAATTTCTTCTTGAGTACCCCACGTACTCAAGTTTAATTCTCATTCTCTTGAGTACCCCACGTACTTCAAGTATAATTCAATCTTCTTGAGTACCCCACGTACTTCAAGTTATATATCAATTTTGTATGGTATGAATTTTATGTAAATACAGTATTTCTGTAATTATCAGGTTGTTAATGGGTTGCAAGGCCATTAACCTGTGGCACGTCATAGGAAGTCACCAAACCTAAGGCATTTAATTGGTATATTCTGAGACACAAAAGCACTTCCTCGGTTCTCACCCCGACCGGGAGTGTGGCTGCCAGGCACCCGTTAGATCTAACCTTTTGTTCTGCGGTCTGAATGTATACGTTGATTAATGGTGCTTCTGTACCCTATTCGTGACACTATTTCTCATAACGCATCCTACTTGGTTCTCGTCCTCACCAAGCGCGTTTCTTGTTATCATTTCTCATAGCGCCTCTTACTTGGTTCTCGTTCTCACCAAGTGCGCTTCTCATATTCTTATATTTCGTCACACTTGGTTCTCGTTCTCACCAAGTGTACTTCTTGTATTTATATTTCGTCACACTTGGTTCTCGTTCTCACCAAGTGTACTTCTTGTATTTATATTTCGTCACACTTGGTTCTCGTTCTCACCAAGTGTACTTCTTGTATTTATATCATACCAATTATAAATTTTTGTACATTTGTACATGTATTTCACCCCCGAAGTTATAAAAACTGAAAACAGTTAAAGAGAAAAGGGGGAGCATGAACTCACAACTTTGCGTTCCTAGCGTCGTAAACTCCATCGGATTTGCTTAATTAACGTCGTAACCTATACGCGTTTTCTTAACGTTAGTCACTAGACTTGCGTCGCACAAGTACAGTCACTCTCTTTTGTGTATATTTTCCCGTGTTAAAAATATTCTTATATTTTTAACTACATATCTTACTTATATTATTTTCTCTAAAATAAATATAAGTCTTTTGTGTTTTGCACTTTGCACCCGAATTACGTATCTTGTATGTTGTATGTGTATTTTGTATTTTTACTCGTTACGAGTATCTCCAATTCATATTATTTTTTTTTTACTCAAAAAAATAATATATACCTAGTTCACAAAATAATCACATAGTCATACAAGCGATAAATATATATTCTAAATATATATTTAACAAGTTTTATTTATGAAAATCCACCCCCGGTATTTGGAAATTTTGTAATAAAAATCATGGCGAAGTTTGTTTGGAAAACAAGTCAAAAATATATTCATAACACTTGTCACCAGAAATATTCTAAGTGTTATTTTCTGGAAAAATTTCGCCAGAGTTTCCTCTGTAACTGGAGGTGGCCACGCTTACTAGCGTATCGTTTTCTTTTAAAAAATTCAACCAATCAATTTTCAGTCATCAATATATAATTTTCCAATATCAAACTAGTCAAAATAAGTATGACTCGCAAACACATGAACTTGCAAGTTGTGTAAAAAAACGTGTAGTAACTTACTAGCACATTTAGTAAGTCTTTCCATCTTTAAAAATAAAATCATTATCTCAAAAACTTTATTTTTAAAGAATATGAAGTTTTACAACTTATAGTCGGTATTTACGAAAATATTTCTTTGGTAAATCCTTTCGTTACACAAGTGTCTACACACTTTTTGGTTCTAAAAAAATGTCTTTATTTTGAGAAAGATCCGGCTTTTTAAACATGATTTCATCATACACTTGGTTATTCAAAAATACCACTTGTAGATCCGTAGGCCTACTAGTTTAGAACTCCATTTCATAAGAAAAATCGTTTTTACACAAGTTCATGTTTGTGAGTGAAAGGGTTCATCATCTAGTTCTTTTTTTTTTTTACACTAAACATAGTGCTAGTTCATGTTCCATGAACATGACCTAGCGTGGTTAGATGACGATCCGTTCCCCTACTAGCATCCAACAATAATACATAATCATAACAAAACAAGTTCCATAAGTTTTACACTAATATTTATTCATTAACCACTTTGTTCATCATTTTTAGTAGACTTTAAACTTTGATCTCTAGTGTTTATGATTTTTACCCGTTAAATCTGTTATTAACCACTTTAGACAAGATCAATAGGGTTTTTAGAGTCACTTACTACTAGCTCGTGGCTAGGGAAGAAACTAGACGAAAAATGGGTGGTTAATAGCGTCGTAGAGAGGTCCTCGTGATTCCGTAAGCACCGAGCCTCCTTATGCGTGACCCTTCTCCTTTGTATGTAAATAATATGGCAAGAATGAAATTTGAAAAGGATGGTAGGTGGGTGGCAACTCTCGGCCGAACACAAGAGGGGAAAAGAAAGAAATGTAATTTGGTGGGTATGAAAATTGTGATCCAAGGTGTTATTTTATAAACTAAAATTCATCATTAACCATAGGATATTATGTCACCTTGATATTTATCAAGGTGATTAAAATAACCAAACAATTCAAGGGTGTGTCACCCTCTTGGGAACCGATCGTTCATGGGGGTGGGGATAATTAGTTGAATTCCAACTAATAGTTTAGGTATTAGTTGGTTTATTTAGGAATTAAAATAAGTTATTAGGGTGTAGTGTTTTGTAACGGGTGTTAGGGTATTCGGGGACCCTAACTAGCTCAGAAAAATATAAACAATGTCATGTCAATATATATATTTTTTTTTTGTGCTCCGGGTAAAGTCCGGTTGTTCGGTTATACACCGGTTCGTTAAAGTGCTAAATTACACTTTTTAGTGACTTTAAAGTATCCTTTTGTAACACTTTTGATTCCCGACACTTGGGGAAATATTCTGACTGAAAAATTATATTTTCTGCATAATATTCGTGTGCTAAAAGCTGAATTATACAAAATTCTGCACTTAAAGTGCGTTTCGGGTGCTTTTTAGTGCTTATTTTTGCTTTCGTATTGCATATATATTAACCCTTGTATGTACTCTTGGGTTTTAATGCATTCTTGTTGTCGGACCTACACCTAGGCTCCAATTTTATTGTCTGACTGCTTTCTGCAGTTCAGTCGACACAGTGTGTCTTACCGGTGAGTTTACTATTATTTTTGACGCAACGCTCTCGTTTATGCATAAAGCAATATTTTGTAGTATACAAAATGCATGAATTCACTTGTTTAATCATGTGTTCAGACATTGCTGACACTTAAACTCATAATTGCAGTCATTAAGCAATAATTAGTGTGTACGGAAATTACCGGTTTGGGCCAGTTGTCACAGTCTCCCCCCGTTAAAAGAATTTCGTCCCGAAATTCAGACTGAACTCACTCTCGCTGGAGTCTTCTTGAATAGGTGGGGATACTTTTTCTTGAACTGGTCTTCACGTTCCCATGTGTACTCGGGTCCGTGCTTAGAGCTCCAACGTACTTTGACAAGCTTCACACTGCTCCTCCTGGTCTTGTTGATTTTCCAGTCAGTAACCTCAACGGGTTGCTCTGTAAATCGGAGGGCTTCATCAATATGTATTTCATCCATCGGGATGATCACGTTTTCTTGCGTTGGACTCTTCTTCAGGTTGGATACATGAAACGTATCATGTACTCCGTTAAGTTCTTCCGGTAACTCCAACTTGTACGCCACGGTACCAATTCTCCTCAATATTCTGAATGGTCCGATATATCGTGGATTCAGCTTTCCATGCTTTCCAAATCTGACTACGCCCTTCCATGGTGAGACTTTTAACAACACTTTGTCTCCCACCTTGAAGTCTACCGATTTTCTGTTTGGATCAGCGTAGCTCTTTTGTCGCTCTCGAGCCGCCTTAATGCGCTCTCGGATCTGCGCAATCTTGTCGGTTGTCTCTTGTACAAGTTCAGGACCAACCATACGCTTATCTCCAGCGTCTGCCCAACATAAGGGCGATCGGCATTTGCGGCCATACAGAGCTTCGAACGGCGCGGCTTTTATGCTCGTATGATAACTGTTATTGTAGGAAAACTCAACTAAAGGTAGATGAGTATCCCAGCTGCCGCCTAGATCCATGACACATGCGCGAAGCATATCTTCTAACGTTTGTATAGTCCGATCGCTCTGGCCGTCTATTTGTGGATGGAATGCCGTGCTTAGATCTAACTGAGATCCAAAGGCTTCCTGAAATGATTGCCAGATTCTTGAGACAAAGCGTCCATCTCTGTCTGAAATGATTGAGATTGGCACTCCATGACGTGCCACAATTTCTCTTAAGTATATTTCAGCAAGCTTTCCAGTGCTGTCTTTTTCTCGGATCGGTAGGAAGTGCGCAGACTTCGTCAATCGATCAACTATTACCCATATCATATCGTGCCCTCTCGGGGTCCTGGGTAATTTCGTTATGAAGTCCATCGAGATTTGTTCCCACTTCCACACGGGAATCTCTGGTTGTTGTAGTAGGCCGGACGGTTTCTGATATTCCGCCTTAACCTTAGCACAGGTTAGGCATTTTCCAACATAGACAGCAACGTCGCTTTTGAGTCTCGGCCACCAATAGTATTCTTTCAAATCTTGATACATTTTGTCCGATCCTGGATGGATCGAATATCTCGATTTGTGGGCTTCATTAAGGATGACTTCTCGTATGCCACCATAGAGTGGAACCCAAATACGCTTCTTAAAGTATAAGGCTCCCTCTTCGTTTGGCACCATGTACTTCAGCATACCCCGTAGGTATTCAGCTTTACGGTTCCCTTCTTTAAGAGCTTCTTGTTGTGCATCTCGAATGCGTGCAGTGAGGTTCGTTCGAATCGTCATTTCCAATGCTCGAACCCTTAGGGTTTTAACCCTTTCTTTTCGGCTCAACGCGTCTGCTACAACGTTTGCCTTTCCAGGATGGTACTTAATCTCACAGTCATAATCATTCAGCAGCTCGACCCAACGTCGCTGGCGCATATTCAATTCCTTCTGATCAAATATGTGTTGTAAGCTTTTGTGATCTGTGAAGATTGTACATCGAGTACCATATAAATAATGTCGCCAAATCTTCAAGGCGAATACCACTGCACCCAGCTCCAGGTCGTGAGTGGTATAATTTCTCTCGTGAACCTTCAGTTGTCTTGAAGCATAAGCGATGACTTTTTGGCGTTGCATGAGCACGCAACCCAAGCCTTGTCGTGAGGCGTCGCAGTATACCACGAAGTATCGGTGCATCGCAGAGCTTGTTCTTAAGTAGCTGAAAGGCTTCTTCCTGTTTGTGACCCCAGTCGTACTTCTTGTCTTTCTGAGTAAGGGTCGTTAGCGGTTGAGCTATCTTCGAGAAATTCTCAATGAATCGCCGATAGTAGCCCGCTAAGCCCAAAAATTGACGGACTTCGGTTGGGGTCTTGGGAGCTTCCCAATTCTTTATTGCTTCAATCTTGGACGGGTCTACATGAATGCCCTTCTCATTCACCACGTGACCAAGAAATTGTACTTCGCGAATCCAAAATTCGCATTATGAGAACTTTGCATAAAGTTTCTCTTTCTTCAGTAGCTCCAAGATGGTTCTGAGATGTTGCTCGTGCTCTTCTTTCGTTCGCGAGTAAATCAGGATATCATCGATAAATACAATCACGAATTTATCGAGATATGGTTTGCACACGCGGTTCATTAGGTCCATAAAGACCGCTGGCGCGTTCGTCAATCCAAACGGCATCACAAGAAATTCGTAGTGCCCATATCGCGTTCTGAATGTAGTCTTTGGCACGCTTTCATCTTGGATTCTCAGCTGATGGTATCCAGATCGAAGGTCGATCTTGGAATAGTAGCTTGATCCTTGCAGTTGATCAAATAAATCATCAATCCTCGGTAGTGGATACCGATTCTTGATAGTGAGCTTGTTCAGTTCCCTGTAATCGATACACATCCGCAGTGTTCCATCCTTCTTCTTCACGAATAATACTGGAGCTCCCCAGGGTGAGAAGCTTGGCCTTATGAATCCTTTATCCAACAACTCCTGGAGTTGTGTAGATAATTCTTGCATTTCGGATGGAGCAAGTCGATAGGGTGCCTTGGCTACAGGAGCAGCTCCTGGAACCAAGTCTATACGGAATTCGACTTGTCGTTGCGGAGGTAATCCTGGCAGATCTTCAGGGAATACATCAGGAAATTCCTTCACCACAGGAATGTCTTCGAGTTTCGGCTCCTCAGCCTTCTTGTCTATAACGTGTGCTAGGAAAGCAACACATCCTTTCCTTAGGCATTTCTGTGCCTTCATACAACTGATGATTCGTAGAGGCGCGTTTCGTCTTTCTCCATGCACGATGAGAGTTTCACCATTCGCTAAAGGGATGCGAATGATTTTCTCATGACAAATAACTTCAGCTTTGTTCTTGGACAACCAGTCCATTCCGACCACTACATCGAAGCTACCTAATTGAATAGGTAAGAGGTCGATGCTAAATCTTCGTTCACCAAGTTCTAGTGTGCAGCCTCTAACAACTTCGCCCGATTCAACAAGTTTACCATTGGCTAGTTCTATGGAATAAGGAATTTCTAATCTACTAGATTCTATTCCGAGTATGCGTTTAAATTCCACAGACATGAAGCTATAATCGGCGCCAGTGTCGAATAATATGGATGCAAAGTGATTGTTAATGAGAAACGTACCGGTGACCACGTTAGGGTCCTCGCGTGCGTCTCTTGCTCCAATCACAAATGCTCGAGCCGGAGCGTTGTTTCTCTCTGGGCAGTTCTTCATGAAATGATCATTGCTTCCACACTTGAAGCATCCTTGCCCTTTCCCGTTACCATTCTTGTTACCAGCACCGTTCCCATTTCGGTTCTTTCCTTTTCCCCAACAGTCTTCTGTTTGATGACCCAATTTACCACATTTGTCGCACCTTGGAATGCGACAAGCTCCATCATGATGATACTTACATTTTTGGCATCTAGGCATGGAGCCTTGGTATGCTTTGGTTGCATGGGTTTTCGTCTCCTGAGGCGGATTAGTGTCGCGCTTCTTGTTGAAACCCTTGTTGTTGCGAGTAGCTTGGTTCAAACTTGTATGCTTTCTCTTTTTGTCACCGGACGACTCAGCATGCGTCTCGGTCTTTTCTGTTGGGTTCAGTGACAACTTCTTCATACGAACACAATCTTCAGTCAGGCTGACAGCCAGAGTTACAGCCTCGGTGATTGTTTGTGGTTTGGCCGACGTCACCATGCCACGAAACTCTGAGGCCAGTCCCCAAATGTAGCGTTCCACACGCTTAAATTCAGGAGTCACCATGTAGGGAAGCACTCTCGACAGGTCGTGGAACCTTCGAGTGTAACCATTGATGTCAGCACCTTCCATAGTCAAGTGCCAGAACTCTGTTTCCAGCCTTTGGAGTTCCGCACGAGAGCAGTACTTCTCTCTCATCCTTTCCTTCAGTTCCTCCCAAGTGAGGCCATAAGCGGCGTCATCACCCAACGTTTGGGCTTGCAGGTTCCACCAAGTCAGAGCTTCATCGACGAATAACCCAGTAGCAAAAGTGACTTGCTGATCCGCGGTACACTTGCTCATGCGGATAGTAGCTTCGGTCTTCTCCGTCCAGCGCACAAAGGCTACTGCACCTCCTGTGCCGTCATAGTTTATCGGCTTGCAGTCGAGGAACTGCTTGAAAGTGTAGCCTGGAATTGATTCAACCAATTCACATGTGAGCAATCGAAGAAATGATGAAACAAAGACCGTTCATTAATTTCCTCATGCTTAGCACAGTGTCTTAAGGTTACCTTGAGCTGCATTGCCTCCAGACGAATCTCCATTCCCATTACGCCTAGCGTTGCTTGGTCCTCCACTGTCTTGAGTTCGGTTCGCCTCGTACTGGGCGATAGCAGCGGAGATCCTTTCCTCCAGTAGAGCGTCCAGCTCTTCAGCAGTTCTTGGCAGTTGGGGAGGAGGAGGTTGATCGTCATTGCGAGCATTCACAGCTTTCCTGGGTGCCATGTTCTGACAGAACATAACACAACAGGGTTACACATTTGTTTGATATCGTCCTACTAGCCAGTAGTATCATATATATTCACAGGTATATATACCACATAAGTGACATCAACAATAGTTGGGGAAATATTCTGACTGAAAAATTATATTTTCTGCATAATATTCGTGTGCTAAAAGCTGAATTATACAAAATTCTGCACTTAAAGTGCGTTTCGGGTGCTTTTTAGTGCTTATTTTTGCTTTCGTATTGCATATATATTAACCCTTGTATGTACTCTTGGGTTTTAATGCATTCTTGTTGTCGGACCTACACCTAGGCTCCAATTTTATTGTCTGACTGCTTTCTGCAGTTCAGTCGACACAGTGTGTCTTACCGGTGAGTTTACTATTATTTTTGACGCAACGCTCTCGTTTATGCATAAAGCAATATTTTGTAGTATACAAAATGCATGAATTCACTTGTTTAATCATGTGTTCAGACATTGCTGACAATTAAACTCATAATTGCAGTCATTAAGCAATAATTAGTGTGTACGGAAATTACCGGTTTGGGCCAGTTGTCACAGTCTCCCCCCGTTAAAAGAATTTCGTCCCGAAATTCTTTCTGAACTCACTCTCGCTGGAGTCTTCTTGAATAGGTGGGGATACTTTTTCTTGAACTGGTCTTCACGTTCCCATGTGTACTCGGGTCCGTGCTTAGAGCTCCAACGTACTTTGACAAGCTTCACACTGCTCCTCCTGGTCTTGTTGATTTTCCAGTCAGTAACCTCAACGGGTTGCTCTGTAAATCGGAGGGCTTCATCAATATGTATTTCATCCATCGGGATGATCACGTTTTCTTGCGTTGGACTCTTCTTCAGGTTGGATACATGAAACGTATCATGTACTCCGTTAAGTTCTTCCGGTAACTCCAACTTGTACGCCACGGTACCAATTCTCCTCAATATTCTGAATGGTCCGATATATCGTGGATTCAGCTTTCCACGCTTTCCAAATCTGACTACGCCCTTCCATGGTGAGACTTTTAACAACACTTTGTCTCCCACCTTGAAGTCTACCGATTTTCTGTTTGGATCAGCGTAGCTCTTTTGTCGCTCTCGAGCCGCCTTAATGCGCTCTCGGATCTGCGCAATCTTGTCGGTTGTCTCTTGTACAAGTTCAGGACCAACCATACGCTTATCTCCAGCGTCTGCCCAACATAAGGGCGATCGGCATTTGCGGCCATACAGAGCTTCGAACGGCGCGGCTTTTATGCTCGTATGATAACTGTTATTGTAGGAAAACTCAACTAAAGGTAGATGAGTATCCCAGCTGCCGCCTAGATCCATGACACATGCGCGAAGCATATCTTCTAACGTTTGTATAGTCCCATCGCTCTGGCCGTCTATTTGTGGATGGAATGCCGTGCTTAGATCTAACTGAGATCCAAAGGCTTCCTGAAATGATTGCCAGATTCTTGAGACAAAGCGTCCATCTCTGTCTGAAATGATTGAGATTGGCACTCCATGACGTGCCACAATTTCTCTTAAGTATATTTCAGCAAGCTTTCCAGTGCTGTCTTTTTCTCGGATCGGTAGGAAGTGCGCAGACTTCGTCAATCGATCAACTATTACCCATATCATATCGTGCCCTCTCGGGGTCCTGGGTAATTTCGTTATGAAGTCCATCGAGATTTGTTCCCACTTCCACACGGGAATCTCTGGTTGTTGTAGTAGGCCGGACGGTTTCTGATATTCCGCCTTAACCTTAGCACAGGTTAGGCATTTTCCAACATAGACAGCAACGTCGCTTTTGAGTCTCGGCCACCAATAGTATTCTTTCAAATCTTGATACATTTTGTCCGATCCTGGATGGATCGAATATCTCGATTTGTGGGCTTCATTAAGGATGACTTCTCGTATGCCACCATAGAGTGGAACCCAAATACGCTTCTTAAAGTATAAGGCTCCCTCTTCGTTTGGCACCATGTACTTCAGCATACCCCGTAGGTATTCAGCTTTACGGTTCCCTTCTTTAAGAGCTTCTTGTTGTGCATCTCGAATGCGTGCAGTGAGGTTCGTTCGAATCGTCATTTCCAATGCTCGAACCCTTAGGGTTTTAACCCTTTCTTTTTCGGCTCAACGCGTCTGCTACAACGTTTGCCTTTCCAGGATGGTACTTAATCTCACAGTCATAATCATTCAGCAGCTCGACCCAACGTCGCTGGCGCATATTCAATTCCTTCTGATCAAATATGTGTTGTAAGCTTTTGTGATCTGTGAAGATTGTACATCGAGTACCATATAAATAATGTCGCCAAATCTTCAAGGCGAATACCACTGCACCCAGCTCCAGGTCATGAGTGGTATAATTTCTCTCGTGAACCTTCAGTTGTCTTGAAGCATAAGCGATGACTTTTTGGCGTTGCATGAGCACGCAACCCAAGCCTTGTCGTGAGGCGTCGCAGTATACCACGAAGTATCGGTGCATCGCAGAGCTTGTTCTTAAGTAGCTGAAAGGCTTCTTCCTGTTTGTGACCCCAGTCGTACTTCTTGTCTTTCTGAGTAAGGGTCGTTAGCGGTTGAGCTATCTTCGAGAAATTCTCAATGAATCGCCGATAGTAGCCCGCTAAGCCCAAAAATTGACGGACTTCGGTTGGGGTCTTGGGAGCTTCCCAATTCTTTATTGCTTCAATCTTGGACGGGTCTACATGAATGCCCTTCTCATTCACCACGTGACCAAGAAATTGTACTTCGCGAATCCAGAATTCGCATTATGAGAACTTTGCATAAAGTTTCTCTTTCTTCAGTAGCTCCAAGATGGTTCTGAGATGTTGCTCGTGCTCTTCTTTCGTTCGCGAGTAAATCAGGATATCATCGATAAATACAATCATGAATTTATCGAGATATGGTTTGCACACGCGGTTCATTAGGTCCATAAAGACCGCTGGCGCGTTCGTCAATCCAAACGGCATCACAAGAAATTCGTAGTGCCCATATCGCGTTCTGAATGTAGTCTTTGGCACGCTTTCATCTTGGATTCTCAGCTGATGGTATCCAGATCGAAGGTCGATCTTGGAATAGTAGCTTGATCCTTGCAGTTGATCAAATAAATCATCAATCCTCGGTAGTGGATACCGATTCTTGATAGTGAGCTTGTTCAGTTCCCTGTAATCGATACACATCCGCAGTGTTCCATCCTTCTTCTTCACGAATAATACTGGAGCTCCCCAGGGTGAGAAGCTTGGCCTTATGAATCCTTTATCCAACAACTCCTGGAGTTGTGTAGATAATTCTTGCATTTCGGATGGAGCAAGTCGATAGGGTGCCTTGGCTACAGGAGCAGCTCCTGGAACCAAGTCTATACGGAATTCGACTTGTCGTTGTGGAGGTAATCCTGGCAGATCTTCAGGGAATACATCAGGAAATTCCTTCACCACAGGAATGTCTTCGAGTTTCGGCTCCTCAGCCTTCTTGTCTATAACGTGTGCTAGGAAAGCAACACATCCTTTCCTTAGGCATTTCTGTGCCTTCATACAACTGATGATTCGTAGAGGCGCGTTTCGTCTTTCTCCATGCACGATGAGAGTTTCACCATTCGCTAAAGGGATGCGAATGATTTTCTCATGACAAATAACTTCAGCTTTGTTCTTGGACAACCAGTCCATTCCGACCACTACATCGAAGCTACCTAATTGAATAGGTAAGAGGTCGATGCTAAATCTTCGTTCACCAAGTTCTAGTGTGCAGCCTCTAACAACTTCGCCCGATTCAACA
Organism: Helianthus tuberosus; assembly: GCA_030545235.1. Lineage (NCBI taxonomy): Eukaryota > Viridiplantae > Streptophyta > Magnoliopsida > Asterales > Asteraceae > Helianthus > Helianthus tuberosus. The sequence goes on from CM060366.1 coordinate 195,169,080, forward strand.
AGTTTACCATTGGCTAGTTCTATGGAATAAGGAATTTCTAATCTACTAGATTCTATTCCGAGTATGCGTTTAAATTCCACAGACATGAAGCTATAATCGGCGCCAGTGTCGAATAATATGGATGCAAAGTGATTGTTAATGAGAAACGTACCGGTGACCACGTTAGGGTCCTCGCGTGCGTCTCTTGCTCCAATCACAAATGCTCGAGCCGGAGCGTTGTTTCTCTCTGGGCAGTTCTTCATGAAATGATCATTGCTTCCACACTTGAAGCATCCTTGCCCTTTCCCGTTACCATTCTTGTTACCAGCACCGTTCCCATTTCGGTTCTTTCCTTTTCCCCAACAGTCTTCTGTTTGATGACCCAATTTACCACATTTGTCGCACCTTGGAATGCGACAAGCTCCATCATGATGATACTTACATTTTTGGCATCTAGGCATGGAGCCTTGGTATGCTTTGGTTGCATGGGTTTTCGTCCCCTGAGGCGGATTAGTGTCGCGCTTCTTGTTGAAACCCTTGTTGTTGCGAGTAGCTTGGTTCAAACTTGTATGCTTTCTCTTTTTGTCACCGGACGACTCAGCATGCGTCTCGGTCTTTTCTGTTGGGTTCAGTGACAACTTCTTCATACGAACACAATCTTCAGTCAGGCTGACAGCCAGAGTTACAGCCTCGGTGATTGTTTGTGGTTTGGCCGACGTCACCATGCCACGAAACTCTGAGGCCAGTCCCCAAATGTAGCGTTCCACACGCTTAAATTCAGGAGTCACCATGTAGGGAAGCACTCTCGACAGGTCGTGGAACCTTCGAGTGTAACCATTGATGTCAGCACCTTCCATAGTCAAGTGCCAGAACTCTGTTTCCAGCCTTTGGAGTTCCGCACGAGAGCAGTACTTCTCTCTCATCCTTTCCTTTAGTTCCTCCCAAGTGAGGCCATAAGCGGCGTCATCACCCAACGTTTGGGCTTGCAGGTTCCACCAAGTCAGAGCTTCATCGACGAATAACCCAGTAGCAAAAGTGACTTGCTGATCCGCGGTACACTTGCTCATGCGGATAGTAGCTTCGGTCTTCTCCGTCCAGCGCACAAAGGCTACTGCACCTCCTGTGCCGTCATAGTTTATCGGCTTGCAGTCGAGGAACTGCTTGAAAGTGCAGCCTGGAATTGATTCAACCAATTCACATGTGAGCAATCGAAGAAATGATGAAACAAAGACCGTTCATTAATTTCCTCATGCTTAGCACAGTGTCTTAAGGTTACCTTGAGCTGCATTGCCTCCAGACGAATCTCCATTCCCATTACGCCTAGCGTTGCTTGGTCCTCCACTGTCTTGAGTTCGGTTCGCCTCGTACTGGGCGATAGCAGCGGAGATCCTTTCCTCCAGTAGAGCGTCCAGCTCTTCAGCAGTTCTTGGCAGTGGGGGAGGAGGAGGTTGATCGTCATTGCGAGCATTCACAGCTTTCCTGGGTGCCATGTTCTGACAGAACATAACACAACAGGGTTACACATTTGTTTGATATCGTCCTACTAGCCAGTAGTATCATATATATTCACAGGTATATATACCACATAAGTGACATCAACAATTATTACTCTAGCAGAGTACTTAGTAGGCTTGCACTGAGGGAATCTATACGTGACAAGACTTGCTGTGATTTCTGTGCACTGAATTCCATAATTATGTATGCATCCATAATTACGTAACTCCTTGCACAGTCCGCACAGTTCGTTTCACCCTCGTATTTCTTCCTTCAAATGGGCCATCGCTTTCAGGTAAAGTCACATATACTTGTGACATTCTACTTCTAGTACATGCCAATTATCACACATAATTGCAAGTAATTTCTAGTCAACGACAAGTGCTACTCAAGTGCACTCTAAGTCTCGTAGTGTCCTTTCTAGACTCATGTAGACAGTTTCAGGTAGTGGATGTCGCGGGACGTTTTATGCAATGAAAACTCTTTGAAAATTGTTTTCGTGAATGGATCCTAGAGATTGTAGACTAGACTCGAGAAGGAATCCTAGTTCACTACAATCGCAGCTCTGATACCAATCTGTCACACCCCTTTCTATGGCGGAAGCACGAGGTGTGATCATGAAAGGTTCTCATTGCATACGAAGAGTAAACATGCTACATGCTCGTAAAATAACATCAAATTCCATGATTTGAAAACATACGTTTAGCGTTTATATCGCCAGACAGCATAAAACATTGTCTTAAAAGTTTACAACTTTATTTAAAGTTAAACACAAGCGACATCCACGAGCATAAGCAAGACCACGCGCACATCCATCCTAGTTACCTGAAATACATGTGATTTTTTGGAAAAACGTCAACATAAAGTTGGTGTGAATTCATGCAGTTTTGTATTTCATGTTTGTATACTTTGTATGAAAACATAGTTTGTGAGTAAATCAAGTTTTCATATATAAATCCAGTTTCATGTGTACACCACGTACATCTGTATAATTCAATTTCTTCTTGAGTACCCCACGTACTCAAGTTTAATTCTCATTCTCTTGAGTACCCCACGTACTTCAAGTATAATTCAATCTTCTTGAGTACCCCACGTACTTCAAGTTATATATCAATTTTGTATGGTATGAATTTTATGTAAATACAGTATTTCTGTAATTATCAGGTTGTTAATGGGTTGCAAGGCCATTAACCTGTGGCACGTCATAGGAAGTCACCAAACCTAAGGCATTTAATTGGTATATTCTGAGACACAAAAGCACTTCCTCGGTTCTCACCCCGACCGGGAGTGTGGCTGCCAGGCACCCGTTAGATCTAACCTTTTGTTCTGCGGTCTGAATGTATACGTTGATTAATGGTGCTTCTGTACCCTATTCGTGACACTATTTCTCATAACGCATCCTACTTGGTTCTCGTCCTCACCAAGCGCGTTTCTTGTTATCATTTCTCATAGCGCCTCTTACTTGGTTCTCGTTCTCACCAAGTGCGCTTCTCATATTCTTATATTTCGTCACACTTGGTTCTCGTTCTCACCAAGTGTACTTCTTGTATTTATATTTCGTCACACTTGGTTCTCGTTCTCACCAAGTGTACTTCTTGTATTTATATTTCGTCACACTTGGTTCTCGTTCTCACCAAGTGTACTTCTTGTATTTATATCATACCAATTATAAATTTTTGTACATTTGTACATGTATTTCACCCCCGAAGTTATAAAAACTGAAAACAGTTAAAGAGAAAAGGGGGAGCATGAACTCACAACTTTGCGTTCCTAGCGTCGTAAACTCCATCGGATTTGCTTAATTAACGTCGTAACCTATACGCGTTTTCTTAACGTTAGTCACTAGACTTGCGTCGCACAAGTACAGTCACTCTCTTTTGTGTATATTTTCCCGTGTTAAAAATATTCTTATATTTTTAACTACATATCTTACTTATATTATTTTCTCTAAAATAAATATAAGTCTTTTGTGTTTTGCACTTTGCACCCGAATTACGTATCTTGTATGTTGTATGTGTATTTTGTATTTTTACTCGTTACGAGTATCTCCAATTCATATTATTTTTTTTTTACTCAAAAAAATAATATATACCTAGTTCACAAAATAATCACATAGTCATACAAGCGATAAATATATATTCTAAATATATATTTAACAAGTTTTATTTATGAAAATCCACCCCCGGTATTTGGAAATTTTGTAATAAAAATCATGGCGAAGTTTGTTTGGAAAACAAGTCAAAAATATATTCATAACACTTGTCACCAGAAATATTCTAAGTGTTATTTTCTGGAAAAATTTCGCCAGAGTTTCCTCTGTAACTGGAGGTGGCCACGCTTACTAGCGTATCGTTTTCTTTTAAAAAATTCAACCAATCAATTTTCAGTCATCAATATATAATTTTCCAATATCAAACTAGTCAAAATAAGTATGACTCGCAAACACATGAACTTGCAAGTTGTGTAAAAAAATGTGTAGTAACTTACTAGCACATTTAGTAAGTCTTTCCATCTTTAAAAATAAAATCATTATCTCGAAAACTTTATTTTTAAAGAATATGAAGTTTTACAACTTATAGTCGGTATTTACGAAAATATTTCTTTGGTAAATCCTTTCGTTACACAAGTGTCTACACACTTTTTGGTTCTAAAAAAATGTCTTTATTTTGAGAAAGATCCGGCTTTTTAAACATGATTTCATCATACACTTGGTTATTCAAAAATACCACTTGTAGATCCGTAGGCCTACTAGTTTAGAACTCCATTTCATAAGAAAAATCGTTTTTACACAAGTTCATGTTTGTGAGTGAAAGGGTTCATCATCTAGTTCTTTTTTTTTACACTAAACATAGTGCTAGTTCATGTTCCATGAACATGACCTAGCGTGGTTAGATGACGATCCGTTCCCCTACTAGCATCCAACAATAATACATAATCATAACAAAACAAGTTCCATAAGTTTTACACTAATATTTATTCATTAACCACTTTGTTCATCATTTTTAGTAGACTTTAAACTTTGATCTCTAGTGTTTATGATTTTTACCCGTTAAATCTGTTATTAACCACTTTAGACAAGATCAATAGGGTTTTTAGAGTCACTTACTACTAGCTCGTGGCTAGGGAAGAAACTAGACGAAAAATGGGTGGTTAATAGCGTCGTAGAGAGGTCCTCGTGATTCCGTAAGCACCGAGCCTCCTTATGCGTGACCCTTCTCCTTTGTATGTAAATAATATGGCAAGAATGAAATTTGAAAAGGATGGTAGGTGGGTGGCAACTCTCGGCCGAACACAAGAGGGGAAAAGAAAGAAATGTAATTTGGTGGGTATGAAAATTGTGATCCAAGGTGTTATTTTATAAACTAAAATTCATCATTAACCATAGGATATTATGTCACCTTGATATTTATCAAGGTGATTAAAATAACCAAACAATTCAAGGGTGTGTCACCCTCTTGGGAACCGATCGTTCATGGGGGTGGGGATAATTAGTTGAATTCCAACTAATAGTTTAGGTATTAGTTGGTTTATTTAGGAATTAAAATAAGTTATTAGGGTGTAGTGTTTTGTAACGGGTGTTAGGGTATTCGGGGACCCTAACTAGCTCAGAAAAATATAAACAATGTCATGTCAATATATATATTTTTTTTTTGTGCTCCGGGTAAAGTCCGGTTGTTCGGTTATACACCGGTTCGTTAAAGTGCTAAATTACACTTTTTAGTGACTTTAAAGTATCCTTTTGTAACACTTTTGATTCCCGACACTTGGGGAAATATTCTGACTGAAAAATTATATTTTCTGCATAATATTCGTGTGCTAAAAGCTGAATTATACAAAATTCTGCACTTAAAGTGCGTTTCGGGTGCTTTTTAGTGCTTATTTTTGCTTTCGTATTGCATATATATTAACCCTTGTATGTACTCTTGGGTTTTAATGCATTCTTGTTGTCGGACCTACACCTAGGCTCCAATTTTATTGTCTGACTGCTTTCTGCAGTTCAGTCGACACAGTGTGTCTTACCGGTGAGTTTACTATTATTTTTGACGCAACGCTCTCGTTTATGCATAAAGCAATATTTTGTAGTATACAACATGCATGAATTCACTTGTTTAATCATGTGTTCAGACATTGCTGACACTTAAACTCATAATTGCAGTCATTAAGCAATAATTAGTGTGTACGGAAATTACCGGTTTGGGCCAGTTGTCACAAAAGTTATGTTACATAGGCTTAAAATGAATTTTAACATAAAAAGGGCATTTTCGTAATTTACCTAAGGCATATATACTACCTATCATACAACTACTTAAACGACGTGACCATAAGGTATAACCCCGGAAGGTTATTCCCTATACTACTATGGTCACCTAAAGTGTTTGGTCGGATCCTAATGATCGACCAAATGGGTCGGGTTCGAAAGCATAAGCGATTTATTAGATCGCTTACCCTTACGACCCTAAACAAGCACAAATATAAAAGTGACGAGCTAAACATGCTAGAACATGTTTAGTTAAGTTAGAAAACAAGTTTTGATATCAAAACAAATGGTTTTGATATCCTAGAGTAGTTTGGTTACAAAATACGCGAGAACACGCATTTTGCCCGAAACTACGACTCGTCACTGAGTCTAGATAACGTGGTAATAAGTAGGTATAGTCACTAGGGACTATAACCATCATGATTACGCTCACGTTATGAAGTTCAAATGAACTTCATGTTGACCATAAACTGGTCAAAGCTGAAAGCCAAACAATGTTTGACTTTCACGCTAAAACACGTAAAAGAACGAAAGAGGACTTACAAAAGGTCCAAGAACGGAAGTTTGACCCGATTATTCTCAGGTATGAAGTGAAATAATTTCAACTTAGAGAGCAATCAGATCAAGGTGTGAGTTTTGAGTGAAGGGGGGTAGGGTACTTATAGTTTTTGCACAACCGTTAAGATCGTTCATCGTAAAATGAGCTTCGATCTCATCCGTACACATGTGCCCATGGTTTTGTGAAACCATGGGAGCCCATAGTTTTATTAAAACCATGTACAAATGAGGGGAACAGCTGGAACAAGCTGGAATTTTTATTTTTCATTTTGGTCCCTTCCTAAGATAACTTTGGCAGAATGTCAATTTTGGTCCCTGAATGTGCAAAACATAGTTTTTGATGCATTTTTGACACGTTTAAGCCCCGTTAATCCCATTTCAAGGCTCTAAAATGAAGTTAAAGTATAGGGAACATGAAACATGCTCAAAAATATCTCGGATGTCGGTTTGTTTGGTCGTACGGTTGCGTTGTTCGGTTAATTACGACGAAACACGAACGAATGCGAAAAACGATCCAAATTATGCGACGAATGGAATTTTATCATGCCAATCACTAAAATAAAATATTTTAATGATTACATAAACTTTTGGATGTCCGGATGTATTCAGAACGTGAGATATGCGCGAAAATGCAAACTTATGCACTTTTTGACGCTTTTAGTCCCTGAATGAACATAGAGTTTATTTTAGCACACCGAACCCCTCAAAGCTTATTTCTAAGCTATGTAAAGGATATTTAAGGTGTTTTTAACTTATGGCCATGTTCCGGAATGTTCGTTACAGTTCAAACTGGCATACTTTCACAGTTTGTCAATTTTAGTCCCTGTAAGCGAATTAACTAGATTTTGCCATACCAAAGCCTTCAAAACTTATTTCTAAGTTATGTAAAGGTTATTTAAGGTATGTTAAGCATATGTTGGTGTTCTGGAGTATTTATCACATTAAACTGATTACGTTTACGCACCAGTTTGCGTATAACTCTCCAGAAAGCGATATAGAGTTTGAAATTGAATAAAAGTCAAAACATGAAAAATGTAAAACATAAACAAACAAACATTGGGATCAAATAACTTTATTTCATTGATAACTGAATCGTTTACAATGATTACAAGCACAGATGTCACAATCATTAGGATCCGATCAAGCATATTTTGTGACCATAGTTGTATATGGAATAACCTTCCGAGGTTATACCTTATGGTCACTACGTTTAGTTAGTTGTATGATAGGTAGTTTATATGCCTTAGGAAAATTACCAAAATGCCCTTTTCATGCATAATTTCATTTTAAGCATATGTAACTTAAATTTTGACATATAAACTGATTAGGAAACATTATTATACTTGTTAAGGCATATAATACTTGTCATAGGACTAGTTAGGCGGTCCGAACGCGTTTTACGCGAACGACGCGTTAAAGTTGCGTAAGCTACCTAAACGCGTCGTAACGGGTCGTTAGCACTTAGGATAGGTTTCATTTTAGAATGTAGGCTTTGTTAAACCATATTACATGAGTACCCATACTCATTTGGTTTACGAAACCTCATTTTATCCGATCTTCCGATTTTGGTCCGGTTTATTAACGTAGTTACCTATATTAGGTGCCGATTGATTCCGTGATCTTTCTAGCATTGCTTGGTTGTTATCCAAAGACTATTGAGCAATCACAAGTGAGTACATAGACCCCTCTTTTACTGTTTTTCAAACATTTTGGGTTGAAACACATGTGCCTACTTGTTACTTTCGTGCTTTTCATGTTTTTATATCAAATGCTTACTATATTCATTAGTACACGTATAGTACATGATTTTATCCATGTTTTTGCTATGTATGTTCATTTATTGCATACTTAGTACATTGTTTTACATCACATTCATGCTATGTATGTTCATTTATTGCATACTTAGTAAATTGTTTTACATCATATTCATGCTATGTATGTTCATTTATTGCATACTTAGTACATGGTTTTCACATCCAATGCTTACATTTGGTATGACATTTGGTTTGTTTAAATGGGACAAAAATACGTTCATTAACATTGGCCATGCCGCTTGGTAGTAAGTAATGGTACCACAGGAATTGATAACCCCCGTTCCTGAAATCCTAGGTTTGTTTGGGTGGAAGGAATGACTGAATCCAATATACATAATTCAGATGTGATGGGATTTTGACATGTTTAACAAAGCAATTTCACCCATATGAAATAAAAACGCAGCGGAAAAAGTATTTAAAACATGTTACTTTTAAGATATAAATTTCATTTATAAGCAAAATCCCAAAACCCGGATCCATATATGAACATGCATACTATCAAACACAACCATAGGATGTTTAGAATACTACCTTCTTGGAGTAATAGGGTGATGAAAAGGATGATACTTCTTGAACGGTTTCCTTCAAGTGTAGAAGACCTCAAGCTTGTATACCCCAAGCTTCCAACAAACACCACGAGTTTAGCTAGGATTTTTAACACCAAAGATCAAAAACCGAACACTTGAGAAATCCTTATAATTTATTAGTTTCTCAAGTGTAATTATTTAGAAAACCAATTTCTAAATATTGTAAGTGTTAATATTTATTTGTTTGATCATATCACAAATAAATATTTTAAGTGTTTGTCTAGCTTGTATTTGGGTATGACTCGACTTGCATTATAACGTACTAGCACATCAATTTAATATGTGTCTTGGGCATACAGAATCCAACAATCTCCCACTTGCACAAGATACATAGAAGATTGATGCAAGTAGTAAAGACCGCCTAACTATAGTTTACTACCCCTAATACGTATGACTATATATCCCATTCGATAACATCATCCCCTTCAAGTCCCTTACTTGAAAATGATTTAGGTGAATCTATCATTTATCCTTTCGTTACAGATGTCATGTCAAATCCAGAGACATAGAGTGATCACTCTCTGTTGATTTAACTTTAGTAGGCCTTAGACATCTTACTCTCAACGAATAAGAGGAACAAATCCCATCTTGACTGCATACGTCTCTCACAATCACCTTGTACCACACCTGAGCTTAGCCTTATGTACTGTCATTTTACTAACAGCGAAGTATTAAGTCAAGGTATAATATTTGGTGAATATCAAGACCCAGTATGTATCTCAGGTCAGAGGATACTATGATATTCTCCTTTACTCAAATTTACTTATGATCAATCACAAATGATTCCATGCAGTAATATTTGAGAGCGAGTCAGCCCAATATTTGTATCCCACTAATATCTATGAACTTTGGCAGCAACACTTTGCTCTATATTCATACCTAATGAATATCCACCAATCCAGGTTCATAATAGTCTTACTTTCATATTTGTTCCCACAAGTATGATCGACTACGGACATTTAGAATAAGTAACTTATTCACGGATTTAAACATGCTAAAATGGAACATAACTCAAAATACCATAAAGAGTTATAATAATAGTTGTTCCAATATCCAAATCAAAATAGATCAAATCCAATCACTAGAATATCGAAGTCCCAAGGTACAAGTATGACCTTTCATGCTTTGCCCATTCAAGGAGCTTCGTGAGTGGATTTGCAATATTTTGATTAGTGTAAACTTTGTGAATACATATCTATCCCTTTTTCAACTTCATCCCTTATGTAGTTGAAACTCCGCTCAATGTGCCTAGTCTTTTGATGTGCACGAGGTTCCTTGATTTGAACAATCACACCATCGTTATCACAAAGATCTCTAGGGGTCCCGAATGGTAGGGATTACCCCGTGATCGGCAATAATTCAAGTGGCAGATCCATATGAATTATCTCAATCAATGAAGCGGTGATGTATTCTGATTCTGTAGTGGACAATGCTACCCTGATTGTGATCGAGAATCATCTCGATCGGTTTGGAAACTCGTATCCATGTAACCCTTTACAACGAATTCCGAAACTCGCATCCCTGTAACCTTTTACAAAGAGTTCCTTTTCACCAGATCCATATATTAGAAATATACCCTTAGTCCTTCTAAGGTATTTCAATATATATATATTTTAACAGTCACCCAATGACCGTTACTCGTTGGTATCTTCTCGACATGCTTAAAACGCATGACATGTCTGGTCTAGTGCATATCATTACATACATAATGGATCCTATAGCAGACGCATATGGGATTCCTTTCATTCTTTCTTGCTCATCCTTTGAGCTTGGACATTGAAACACACTCAATATTGTCCCCTCTTTGAATATGTACCAAACCTTTCATAGAGTTCTCTATCTTGAACCTTTTCAAGACTTTGTCAATGCATGCACTTTAGTTTAAACCTATCAAGCACCTTGATCTATCCCTATAGTCCTTTATTCCCATAATGTAGGCTGTGACAACCCGAACTTGGATGATGTAACATTAATCTCGCGATCGTAACTTCTCGCTAATAACTCCGTTAAACTTAAACGTGTATGATAACTTGGTTAGTTAACATGCTGGTATATTCTAGCCACGTATATTTTGGGTCACATACTATCCGTATCGGCCCACACGCACACCGGGGCCCAAACTGAACACACGAATAAACCCAATGGCATCGGACCTATGATTGGGCTTGGTAGAGCCCAAATGGATGGTAGACTTGGGCCGGCTTCTAGCATCAGCGTATATACACACACATGAGACTCACGTAACAACATATTGCAAACATATTCTAACCCTAGTTTCTCTTTTCCTCTCATCAAGACCCGATGGCAACATCTTTTTCGTGAAGCTTTTCCTTCGAATTCCCCCTAGCATCTTGATTCCCTCGGTCAGTATACTCTCACCTTGTTGCAAATCAAATCTTCTTGTCATGCATAGTGTGTCGATACAAGATTGCTGTCATAGATTATGTGATGTTTTGTGTATTATAATAGGGATCTTGGCGGTTAGTTATGTGCATGTATATATGATTGCAAATATGTTTGATCAGAATGCATGTGAAGAATCATATAATAGCGTGGGTGTTAGGTCAGAACTCATGAGGTCTCCTTCTAATTGGTCCGAATTTGGTGGGAAATTAATAGGCATCTGAAATATTAAAAATGGTGTCTACTTTACTAGTTGATAGGCTACTTGAATAATGTGCATGTCATATATGGTCGCACATGGGGGGATGGAGTGTGTCAGTACATGTTGAGATTATAAAAGAAATTTAGATATACATGTAATATAAAATAAATGAGTTACAGTTAGTCAAGATATCTCGGCTCTATTTATGTGTATATATATGTGTTGGATTGTGATGATTGCAACTATAAACAAATTAAGATTTCATCATGCTAGAGTCACAATAATAATAATTATGACTTAGTTTCATTTAAGGGAATGAAACTGTTGTTTAATAAGGTTGATGACATGTTAAATAATTGTTGTCTTGATCAATCTAATAGTTACTGTCAATAATAGAGATGACAAGGTCATTAGGTGATGTTTGGCCGATTATTTTGAAACAAGGGAAGGGTATGTTGTGTTAATTATGATGTCTTTTACATGATAAAGGAATATTGTTATGATAGATAGAACCTGTGAAGCGTGCATGATAAATGGAGTATGATAGTTTCTAGGATGTTATGTGCTAGTTCTTGGCATGTTAATAGGATTGTTGTGATCGTGTAAACTGTTATACAACCAGGATGTGATTAACATAAAGGATAGTAATAATCTCCACATAGTAACCGGCTGATTGAGATCATAGATAGTTACTTAGTATGGTGGATTGGGCCATGATTCACTCTTGGGCCGATGATATATGTAATTGGGGCTGTTATAAATGAACTAATAAACTCATGTAATTTGGTTTGGGCCGCGTGACGGTAATTGGGCCGAGTAATACGAATGAGTAGTATCTGGATTGCACGTTATACTGTTAGGTTACACTCTCTTGTGTACGACGAGTTAAACGTTAAGGTTAAACTGAATAAGCATTTATTGTATGAAGTTGCAACGTGAATATGTGTTGGTATGAATACTTGCTACAACTTACGTGAAAGTACGAACTATGCTTGTTACGACTTGTACAATGTGCACGTAAAATTGTGATTTACGTGAATATGAAACTGATTATCACTGGTGATCCTAATAGGATTTGATTGACCACTGTAAACAAGAAACTAATCTAACCGAGCAAATCAAAGGTGAGTTCACTGCTCTTTTCCAAGCATGCATCCCGGGAAGGGATATCGGGTAACGTTCCAGGGAGGAATGCAGGTTAATGGGATGTTTGTTATTACTTAGTTTCTATTATGTAAGACCCCCTACATCTACCGTGTTGCCGGCAAGGCAACGAGGTATTTAGTTGATAGCGCTATTAGGTTTGGCACCCTCACACCGTACCGAGGAGGACGGGCGTGAACTAATTACCTTGACCACTTGACCAATGCCTAGATAGAGGCATTGGGGTTGGGCATTCACATCGTGTATATATAAGACCCCTTACATCCACTCGAGGTTATTACTTGAGCTAATTACCTTGACCACTTGACCAATGCCTTGATAGAGGCATTGGGGTTGGGCATTCATATCTTGTAGCCAGTTGCGGTAATCGAGTTAATAACAACATCAAATCAAATCATCGAAACTGTGCAACGTTTTAATCTGGTAACTGGTATCTAAACACGTTAACAAAACTTTGAACTCACCAGCGTCCTCTGACACACTTGTCTGCATGCTTGCAGGTCTGTAGGGTTATATCATGGAACTTGCTATCTGGAAGGCTGGAGTGGTCATGGGTCGAGATACGTGGAATCGCAACATAAGACTAATGGTTTTTTACATGTGGTTTATAAACACTTAACAAATGAATTATGCTTCCGCTGTATACTGTGAATTATTTGTAACGTTGTAACTCTTAATGCTAATAAATGAAAGTTTTTATTTAAATACATACTATAGTTCAATGTGATTGGTGACTTGGATCCTGGTACGTCACACGTCCCGTGGTGTTTCCGCTTGTGGTATTTTGGGGGTGTGACAGTTTGGTATCAGAGCCACTGGTTATAGTGAACTTGGTTTTAAAACGTTTTTATAAAACCAGACTATAACCGAACAGATCCGAAATCGACCCTGACACTCAGCTCCAGATTGCAAGGTTCGTTTCTCGTTTACTATTGCATAGTATATCTAGTGTTTGGTTATGAATAACCTCACACGTGAATGCACACTTAGCACTGCAGTATGAACTTCTATGTTACCAACCCATGTTACGTGTTTTAAGAGTGCGATTCTTCTTGAACTTTCATGATCTATGTTGTGGCGTCATCTGTCTTATTGCTCGAATTCGGGGAACCTTTTAGCGCGAGTTAAGAGGCACTGAGATAAGCATGCAAATTGCCTTATTATTATGGGTGCACACATAATAATAATGTGGGGTGCATGTGAGTCCCAGTGAGACTTAACGAGTGTGAGAGGGGTTCCGCTCTGTTAATTGATGTCATGTTAGAACACAACAGTCTATAGGAGTCGTGGTAGTGATTGTCTCCTACTTGAACATGATCTTTTCACTCCTCTCTGAATCCTTTCGAACCTCGATGCTATCGAGTAGTACCTGAACACCCATCTGAACGCCTAGCAAACTATGTAGAATGTTAGGTGCTTGTACGAACATCCTTGAGTTAGATGTTGCAACGACAATGATTGGTCTATACCTTTCTCACTTTTCTTCGTTTGCTGGAACTTAACGTATTGACGTCTTAAATCCCGAAGTGCGATCACTTCTGCAACACCCTCATGACATAATATGTATTACTCAGTCAACTTGCAAGAACGATGGACAAGAGGGTAAACGTAGTACTTTACCGACTTCAGCATTTAAACGACCCTAGTTACCGGCAACGAACAACAGCGATTTGACTCCAATCGAATCCTTAACCCCAGCCAGCGACTCATGGGAGTCAACTCTTACGAACCAATCGAAAAAAAAAATCGATGACGTTTGACTGTAGAGCGGAATGTGTAACCGCCCGCACCATGAGTAGTGCCTTAGGACGTGGCACGGAAGATGGACCATGTTGGTGAAAGGACTCAGGACACCGTTACAGGCAACAATATTAGAGGCAACAGTCGTGGCAACATCAAGTACTCGTGATCGTAGCTTACAGTATGGAAACGAAGGTAACCTCGACAAGGATTGACTGTGTTAAGTCAAGGTGACAACAACCAAGGGAACGACGGCAGTACTGGAAATTCTCGTGACGAAAACAACACTGGAAATGAAGCTCATGGAAGGACATTTAGTATTGGCACATGCTATATCAGGCGTAACAGCAACACGATAGCTTGGATGGGTAGCTATTCGCTTCGTCTCTGATCTGTTTGCCCTGATGTTTCTTGAAACCGAACTTGTTGTGGCAGCAACGGATGGCAAGTCAAATGAAACCTCATATGTCCGCTGTGATGTAAACTCGACCTGGTGGGACAAGTGTTCGACGTCAACCTTCCTTCTACTACCCTTGATGGTTGCAATACAGTAGTTAGTGTGGATTAGTTATCCAGATATCGCGCGGATACACCCAGTAAGGGAAAATTTTGCGTATCCCTCTCCCTAGTGGAAAATCGCCGCCTGACCTAAGGTGTCAGAACAGTGTAAAGATTAGCATCATTTCAGTAATGAAGGCCCAGAAGTGTCTACAGAAGGATTACCCTGCTACGTTACACAACCGTTACTGACGTGAAGATAAGGAAAAGAGGATCGAGGATCCACCAATTGTTCGTGAATCCCCTCGGTGTGCTACCCGAGGAACTTTCGGGCTTACTTCCACAACTGTTAGGCAGAATCTCAGTTTGATCCCACGCCAGAGGCAGCCCTGATTCTTCGTACGTCCTACCGTCTTGCACCAGGAGGGCTGTGAAAAATTGTCAAATCAACTTCAGGAACTGTTGGACAGGAGTTTGTCGGACCTAGCTATTCGCCTTGGGGAGCCCCGGTTATATCCGTGAGGATAAGCCTTTTTGTATGCATACTGATTATCGAGAACTCAACAAAGTGGCAGGCAGGAACCGTTTGCCCCGACCACGTATTGACAACCTATCGACCAGTTGTGAGGGACAAGCTTCCATTCGAGGATTGACTAACGAGCAAGCTATCATCAGGTGAAAGTCCAAGGGGAGAATGCTCTTAGAACGACATATCAAACGCAATACGGCCATTGCGACTTGGCACACCATGAACATGGAGTTAATCAACACACCAGCAGTTATATGGATCACATGAATCAGCAATGCCTATTGTGGGCATGTTGAATTAATCCCAGGAGAAAGGAACATCATGGGCTGCTTTGTATCTTACTTGAGAGCTCCTGAGGGAGGAGCCACCCCGCGCGAAGTCTTGATAAATGTAACTTCTGGATGTGAGAGGTACCTTTTTGGTCATATATCAACGAAGTGGGAATACACGTGGATCTCGCTAAGACCCGTTTGGGTTAGAAACTGATCGACATCAAAGATCCCTTTGAGGATACAACAATTTCTTGGTCTCACCAGATGCTACCGCAGATCCATCATAAGATTTTTGAAGATCGCGCAGCTTACATCTCTTTAGCACATCAGGGTGCTGTATTCGTGGGAGACAAAACAGGAGGACATCTTTTCGGCTTTCGAATCCCAACTCTGCAACACACTGAGCATCGTCTCTACCCGAGGGTGCGAGTGATTTAGGGGTATGTCATGATGATTCGAATCAGAGTCCCAGTTACACGCTGATGCAACATAAGGAGGTGATAGCTTACGTGATAGACTTACAAGGAGGATTGCATGACACACAATCCGCAGTGGGAACCGTGGTCTTTGGATGTAAGTTGGAGGCATTACTTGGACGGTACCGAATGCGTCGCTTAGACCGATCATAAGGGCTACCGTGTACCCTGGTTTCGGAAGGGCTAAATCAGTTTACGGCATAGCTGGATGGAATTTTTGGATGATTATGACCGTGAAACCTGAACATGCATGAGCTTTGCAACTCACTATCAACTCTAACTTACCTGATCAGACTCACTCTGTTCAAACTGGGGAACTGGAGGAAGAGAAATTTCAAGTTAAACCCATACGGGGCATGGAGAAGCGACCGTTGGCAGGTCGGACGATATTCGCTAACTCATGGAACGAATGTGGGACTCGTTATACGGCAACTGTAGGGAATTTATGTGAGCAAGCACACCGGCCTTGAAATTCTAGTCGTCGGGGTTTTGATGAGAGACATTAGAACTTATAAATCTTGTTCTGGTGATCGGGCATGAAGGCCCACCTGGCAATGTATGTGGACGACGTTTGACTTGTGGGAAAAGTTAAGGTGAAGTATCAACAACCGGTAACACCCGTATGGAAAGTGAGAACAGACTGCCATGAATTTTGTCGCTTGTCTACCTAAAACTCGAAACGGAAACGTTATCGTTATCATCTGGGTGATCGTTGATTATCTCACGTAACCAGCACTCTTTCTTGCAATCAAGGAAACTGATGAGTTTTTTTTTACAGCTTATGAATATTCCTCTGAGAGCGGCGGTTTTAAGGCACGAGGTGCCCCCTCCTATTATCTCTGGTTTTGGTCTATACTCGATCCATATCAGGCAATACGCAACACCCTTGGCTCACGTCTAGATTATTTAACACTGTGGGACAACCGGACAGAGTAACGAACCATCCTGACACGCGAAGACGTGCTGTAGGCATGTGCGTGATTGACTTTAGTACACATTTAGAAGGACACTTACCTTTGGTTGAGTTCTACTGCAGCCGTTACCATTCTAGTATTCAGACAGCTCTGTTTGAGGCATTGCATGTACAGTAACGTCAAACTCCTTGTTGGAATAGGGTGGGTGATAACCTAATCACGGGTCAGGACTTGTACTCGAAACTTTTGGGAAGATTGCTTGGATCATAAATCGTTTGACACAACGCGTGACCTCCAGAAAAGCTAATAAGTTTATGAAAACACTGGGTGTTCGCTGCAGGCAAACGTGTTATGTTGAAAGTTTCGCCATGAAAGGGTGTTGTACGCTTTGGGAAGCGCGACAAACTTAATCCGCGTTATGTTGGGTCATTCAAAATTCTGGAGCGAATCGGTAAAGTAGCTTACCAGCTCGAGTTACCTGCTGAGTTGGGTAATGTTCATGATGTCTTCCATGTTTCCCAACTGAAGAAATGTTTGTCTGATGAAACATTGATTGTACCGTTTTAAGAACTCAAGATTGACGACAAGTTGCAGTTTATCGAAGAAACCTATCGAGATTATGCACCGGGAGGTCAAAGTTCGTAAGCGTAGCCGAATCCCGATTGTGAGAGTTCGTTGGAACTCAAGACGTGGATCGAAGTTCACGTGGGAGCACGAGGATCAGATAAAGCTCAAGTATCCTCAACTTTTTCCTAATAACCAATCTAGTTCTGGTGAAGCTGGTGAATTTCGGGACGAAATTCCGCTTCAAGTTGGGGATAATGTGGCACCTGAGGAAAACTGGCAGCAATTTTGATTTGTCACTTCACTTCTCCGTGCTTACTTGTCAAATTTCGGGACGAAATTTCTTTCAAGTTGGGGATGATGTGACAACCCGAACTCGGATGATGTAACATTAATCTCGCGATCGTAACTTCTCGCTAATAACTCCATTAAACTTAAACGTGTATGATAACTTGGTTAGTTAACATGCTGGTATATTCGGGCCACGTATATTTTGGGTCACATACTATCCGTATCGGCCCACACGCACACCGGGGCCCAAACTGAACACACGAATAAACCCAATGGCATCGGACCTATGATTGGGCTTGGTAGAGCCCAAATGGATGGTAGCCTTGGGCCGGCTTCTAGCATCAGCGTATATACACACACATGAGACTCACGTAACAACATATTGCAAACATATTCTAACCCTAGTTTCTCTTTTCCTCTCATCAAGACCCGATGGCAACATCTTTTTCGTGAAGCTTTTCCTTCGAATTCCCCCTAGCATCTTGATTCCCTCGGTCAGTATACTCTCACCTTGTTGCAAATCAAATCTTCTTGTCATGCATAGTGTGTTGATACAAGATTGCTGTCATAGATTATGTGATGTTTTGTGTATTATAATAGGGATCTTGGCGGTTAGTTATGTGCATGTATATATGATTGCAAATATGTTTGATCAGAATGCATGTGAAGAATCATATAATAGCGTGGGTGTTAGGTCAGAACTCATGAGGTCTCCTTCTAATTGGTCCGAATTTGGTGGGAAATTAATAGGCATCTGAAATATTAAAAATGGTGTCTACTTTACTAGTTGATAGGCTACTTGAATAATGTGCATGTCATATATGGTCGCACATGGGGGGATGGAGTGTGTCAGTACATGTTGAGATTATAAAAGAAATTTAGATATACATGTAATATAAAATAAATGAGTTACAGTTAGTCAAGATATCTCGGCTCTATTTATGTGTATATATATGTGTTGGATTGTGATGATTGCAACTATAAACAAATTAAGATTTCATCATGCTAGAGTCACAATAATAATAATTATGACTTAGTTTCATTTAAGGGAATGAAACTGTTGTTTAATAAGGTTGATGACATGTTAAATAATTGTTGTCTTGATCAATCTAATAGTTACTGTCAATAATAGAGATGACAAGGTCATTAGGTGATGTTTGGCCGATTATTTTGAAACAAGGGAAGGGTATGTTGTGTTAATTATGATGTCTTTTACATGATAAAGGAATATTGTTATGATAGATAGAACCTGTGAAGCGTGCATGATAAATGGAGTATGATAGTTTCTAGGATGTTATGTGCTAGTTCTTGGCATGTTAATAGGATTGTTGTGATCGTGTAAACTGTTATACAACCAGGATGTGATTAACATAAAGGATAGTAATAATCTCCACATAGTAACCGGCTGATTGAGATCATAGATAGTTACTTAGTATGGTGGATTGGGCCATGATTCACTCTTGGGCCGATGATATATGTAATTGGGGCTGTTATAAATGAACTAATAAACTCATGTAATTTGGTTTGGGCCGCGTGACGGTAATTGGGCCGAGTAATACGAATGAGTAGTATCTGGATTGCACGTTATACTGTTAGGTTACACTCTCTTGTGTACGACGAGTTAAACGTTAAGGTTAAACTGAATAAGCATTTATTGTATGAAGTTGCAACGTGAATATGTGTTGGTATGAATACTTGCTACAACTTACGTGAAAGTACGAACTATGCTTGTTACGACTTGTACAATGTGCACGTAAAATTGTGATTTACGTGAATATGAAACTGATTATCACTGGTGATCCTAATAGGATTTGATTGACCACTGTAAACAAGAAACTAATCTAACCGAGCAAATCAAAGGTGAGTTCACTGCTCTTTTCCAAGCATGCATCCCGGGAAGGGATATCGGGTAACGTTCTAGGGAGGAATGCAGGTTAATGGGATGTTTGTTATTACTTAGTTTCTATTATGTAAGACCCCCTACATCTACCGTGTTGCCGGTAAGGAAACGAGGTATTTAGTTGATAGCGCTATTAGGTTTGGCACCCTCACACCGTACCGAGGAGGACGGGCGTGAACTAATTACCTTGACCACTTGACCAATGCCTAGATAGAGGCATTGGGGTTGGGCATTCACATCGTGTATATATAAGACCCCTTACATCTACTCGAGGTTATTAGTTGAGCTAATTACCTTGACCACTTGACCAATGCCTTGATAGAGGCATTGGGGTTGGGCATTCATATCTTGTAGCCAGTTGCGGTAATCGAGTTAATAACCACATCAAATTAAATCATCGAAACTGTGCAACGTTTTAATCTGGTAACTGGTATCTAAACACGTTAACAAAACTTTGAACTCACCAGCGTCGTCTGACACACTTGTCTGCATGCTTGCAGGTCTGTAGGGTTATATCATGGAACTTGCTATCTGGAAGGCTGGAGTGGTCATGGGTCGAGATACGTGGAATCGCAACATAAGACTAATGGTTTTTTACATATGGTTTATAAACACTTAACAAATGAATTATGCTTCCGCTGCATACTGTGAATTATTTGTAACGTTGTAACTCTTAATGCTAATAAATGAAAGTTTTTATTTAAATACATACTATAGTTCAATGTGATTGGTGGCTTGGATCCTGGTACGTCACACGTCCCGTGGTGTTTCCGCTTGTGGTATTTTGGGGGTGTGACATAGGCGACTTCACCAAGATCCTTAATGGAAAAACAACTTCCAAGCCAAGCTTTTACACCTTCCATGGTTGGAATGTCATTCCCAAATAGTAGAATGTCATCGACATACAGTACTAAGAAAGTGATGATGCTCCCACTAGCTTTCTTAATTTCTTCATCACAATGGTGATTCCAACTTCTAGATGCTTGTTTCAATCCATAGATTGATTTCTTTAACTTGCATACTTTGTCAGGATGTTTTGGATCGACAAAACCTTCAGGCTGAACCATATAGACATCTTCATCAAGATATCCATTAAGAAAAGCCGTTTTGACATCCAATTGCCAGATCTCATAGTTATGCTATGCAGCTATGGCAAATAATATCCTGATTGACTTTAGCATCGCCACAGGCGAGAAGGTCTCATCATAATCAATCCCTTGAGTTTGAGTGAAACCTTTTGCTACAAGTCTTGCTTTATAAGTATCCGTGTTACCATGCATATCTGTTTTCTTCTTGAAAACCCACTTACTACCAACTACTTTAGAGTTAAGTGGTGGCACAACCAATTCCCAAACTTGGTTTTCATACATGGATTGCATCTCTATGTTCATGGCTTCAAGCCATTTGTCACAATTGAATTTTTGACATTGCATCATGGTATGTGGTTGATTCACCTGAATCTACCATGTAGCATCCATCCATGAAAAATCCATATCTTTCAGGTGGACTACTAATTCTACCAGATATGCGAACGTTTTTCTGTGTATTGATCAACCACTTGATAATTTACAACAACCTCTTGTTGAGTGCTAGTTTCAACCAAACGTGTATCGGCTTGTGGTTCTTGATCCTCATCAACTTCCATTGTTCTACTAATTCCTTCCATAAGTAATTTCGCTTCCAAGAACTCAGCCTTTCGAGCAACAAATACCTTTTGCTCTGTTGGATCGTACAAATAATATCCTATATCATTTTTAGGATATCCTACAAAGATACACTTAGTGGATCGTACTTTTAATTTATTTGGGGTGTATTGCTTCACATAAGCTTCATATCCCATACCTTTAAATAATGATGGAGCCCTTCCATGCCATATTTCAAAAGGTTTCTTATCCACTTTCTTGGTTTGGGCCACATTGAATGTACGGGCCACGGAGAGCAAAGTGTAACCCCAAAAATGATAGAGATAAAGTGCTCCTAGCTATCATAGATCGAACCATATCCAAATAGAGTTCGATTCCTCCTCTATTAAAACGAAGAACTTTAATTGAGTTGATTTAGTACTTCACCTTTTGAAGGCTTTGAACATTTCAAAACTTCATTTTTGTGTCTTAATAAGTTCACATAACCATAACTACTATAGTTGTTGGTAAAAGGTAATGAAGTATCTCTCACTATTTCTATCTTTGGCTTAAAAGGATCACATACATCCAAATGTTTGATTCCTAACAAATCTTTTGCCCTTTCCCACTAAAGGGTTTCTTAGTTATTTTACTTTGTAAACAAGATTCACATGTATCAAATGAACCAACTTCATTTGTGTCCAAAAGACCATTCTCTTGAAGTGTTTGTGTGCGATTCTGTTATTGACCAAGGAGATAATGCCAAAGATAGGTCTTACTCAAATCCATTTTGAGTTTCTTGGTGATTACTTAGTACATTTAACTATCAAATGATATAATATCATGAACCAATTCATAAATACCATTTGAAAGCATAGCTTTAAAGTAAAACATGTCATTCATCGAAATATAAATGTCATTGTTTATAAACTTTAAATCAAAACCATATTGTCTTATAAGGGAAACTTGAATAATGTTCCTAGTCAAACTAGGAGCACAAAATATATTTTTAAAACAATTTCCAAACCATTTGGAAGTTTCAAAACATAGTCTCCTTTCTGGTAATGCTTATTTCTTTTGAAACCTTTTGCAACAAATTCCAAACATGAGTTCCACATCCGGTATCTAATACCCATGTGATAGAAGAAATAACATTAAGGTCAATATGTTTCATTAATATTGTACCTGAGGTTTGCCCTGCATCCCTCTTAGTTTTCAACTCTTTGAGATAGGTTGGACAATTCCTTTTCAAATGCCCTATCTCATCATACTAAAAGAATGGATTGTTCATGGCAACCTTTGCCTTCTTATATTTTGGTTTCGGTGGTTCCGCTTAAGCCTTTCTTTTATTTTCCCTTTGAATTACCCGTTTCCATTTTCAACATTTGCTTTGGTGTCGGGGTGGTGCGCTTTCTTGTTGCCACCCTCATTGACCACTAGAATGGATAAAGCCCTTTTACTCATATTGTGCCTTTCGAGGTGATCAATGTGGCTTTGTCATCTTAAAGACTTAAGATGAGATCGATTGGGTTTCCTCCATTCGACATGCATGAAGCGCTCGAACCGTTTCGAAGCGTTCTACCCTTGCTTATTGTAGGAACATTTCCTTTAATTGGGTAATCATGTCGTACGCTCATGATGTTCAAAATCCTTTTGAATCTCGGGAATCATAATTCCTTACATGAGGCAAGAGGCTTGCATAGTATCCTCGGTATACTTAATCCAATCGTCATAGGCATCCTTATTTTCCATAAGATGTTCATCGGGATTAGGATCGTTCAACACATAGGATATCTTCTCTTACTTGAGAACGATTCTTAAGTTTCGATATTAATCCATGAAGTGTTATGATTGAGACGATCCTTCTCAATGATTGTTTTTTAGTGAAAGGTTAAACGGTTTGGGTAATATTGTTAGCGGCCATCTACAAAATTTTACAAGGTTCAATTTTTCGTATTTTCGATATTATTATATTTTAATCATTAATACCCTTTTGTGTCTCACAGACAATTAATAATTAAAATCTAGAATCCAACGTTACATTTAAATACTGGTTAGGTGACCTTTATCCCTCTATTTAAATTAACAAGGTAGTCAACGTTTGACAATTGCAACCCTTTGCAACTTCTAGCCATTTGGGATCGGTTAAACATCTTTATGTTTAGTTGGCATGTTTAATCCCATCAACACCTTTTGTTCGCCATGCTTCGGTGACCCTAAGCTCATGGTTTCCAAATCAAGTCGTCCAACTTACACACGTGTGAATCTATACACATAAGTGGTTAGGTGACCTTTATCCCACAAACATGGTAAACCCACCTCGAATATACAAGTTCCCTCATATGTGGTTAGGTGACCTTTATCCCACAAACAAGTTTCCAAGTGATTCGAGTGATGTATAAAAGGACGGTGTTTGACTTGTTTTATACAAGGGATTTTGAGTTTTCAAAATTCTAGTTTAGAAAACTATACGTACCATACATTTGCATGCATTGAAATCCTTGGTACTTTTGTGAAAACCAATTTTCAAGGATCTTTTTAATAAAACCCATTTTATTATAAAAAATCATTAATTTTTAATAACCTTTTATTAACCAATTTTAATGATTTTGTTAAGAACCAATTTTAAGCTTGTTACGGATTATTTGTTGTTAAGCATGCATATCCAAATATCATCAAAACAATAAATAAGCAACCATACAAGCACAACATACATAATAATAGGTGCATAACCATAGCCAACTATTTTGACCACACTTGTTAGCCGAAACAAGTGTGTCAAAAGGTCTTTCCTAAGGGGTGAAAATTGACACAAGTAATGTGTCGTTGAACTCCCACTTGATCCCGCATCCAAATGCTTCAAGTCTCCTTCTTGTGTTGTGATTTGTCCACCTTCTTTGAGCTTCCAAAAGTCTTTTATTTTCAGATCCAAACTCCTTTGGACTTCAAAAATGTTTTTGGATAATGGGTTAAAATCCCGTTGAGAACGATGAAGTTCTTTGGACCGAATATTGTAGTCCAAACCAAAACCCATTTTGTGCATCTTCTTTTACAAAATATATCCTAATACATTTTTTTCTAGTAAAATAAAATGCACCTAATCTATTTATTTTACATGCCAAATGAAAAATAAATAAATTACATATCTTACAAATAGAAGAACAAAATAATAATTATTACAACCCATTGAATAATTAATAAAATAAATCACAACACAATCATTCAACACAAGGTCATGGCTAGGTTATATGTACCAAAATATATATCCACATATATATATACAAAATCAAGAAGCAAAAGTGGTTCCCTTTTATGACCATTTTCGGTTATGTACTAAAATCCGAAAAGGTAAGTTTTGTCCAAACAAACAAATCATCCATATGAAATAATTTTTCAAGATTTCCTTATGCATTTAAG
This sequence comes from Helianthus tuberosus, assembly GCA_030545235.1. Taxonomy (NCBI): domain Eukaryota; kingdom Viridiplantae; phylum Streptophyta; class Magnoliopsida; order Asterales; family Asteraceae; genus Helianthus; species Helianthus tuberosus. Next base: position 195,193,762 of record CM060366.1, read on the forward strand.
AAAATAATCTTGAAAAACAAAGGGATAACCATATTAAAATTTTCGGCCATAGGGTTTTATTCAAACCTGAAACCCGAAATTTTTAATCTTTTGAAGCATGCACTCATATAAGCGGCTCTGATACCATTGATGGGATTTTGACATGTTTATCAAAGCAATTTCATCCATATGAAATAAAAACACAGCGGAAAAAGTATTTAAAACATTTTACTTTTAAGATATAAATTTCATTTATATGCAAAATCCCAAAACCCGGATCCATATATGAACATGCATACTATCAAACACAACCATAAGATGTTTAGAATACTACCTTCTTAGAGTAATAGGATGATGAAAAGGATGATACTTCTTGAACGGTTGCCTTCAAGAGTAGAAGACCTCAAGCTTGTATACCCCAAGCTTCTAACAAACACCACGAGTTTAGCTAGGATTTTTAACACCAAAGATCAAAAACCGAACACTTGAGAAATCCTTATGATGACCGAAAATTAGAGAGCAATTTCTCTAGTCCTCTTTTTTCATCTTCTTGTCATCTAAATATATATATAAAACATGAGAGAATATCACCTCCCTTTTGGCCAATCAACACCTTTCTTACACATGCAAATGCATGAAAGCTTATTGGACCAAAATGGTCTTGAGAAGACCACACAATCAAGACCCTTCTAACCATGCAAATTGCATGTATTGTGATTGGACCAAAATGTTTGGGAAGAACACCAAGGGGGGCGGCCCACCCTTTTATTTTATAAAAAAAATAATTTCTTTTATAAAATTAATTTAAGTCTTGATTAATTTTATAACTTTTATAAAATTATAACATCACATGTTATAAGACTTATACTATTTTTATTATGTTATTTAACCCATTAAATAACAAAATAAATTATTCTCTCAAAATAAATTATCCATATAATTTATTAGTTTCTCAAGTGTAATTATTTAGAAAACCAATTTCTAAATATTGCAAGTGTTAATAGTTATTTGTTTGAACTTATCACAAATAAATATTTTAAGTGTTTGTCTAGCTTGTATTTGGGTATAACTCGACTTGGATCATAACGTACTAGCCATATCAATTTAATATGTGTCTTGGGCATACAAAATCCAACAAGATAAACCTTTAATTTGTTTAAGGGTTTGTCGCCACAATCGCAAGGCTTGAATGTATGCATTGTAACAATACCGCATAGTTTGTATATGTAGAGCATGCATTTATTTTACAAGACATAACTTTGATTTAAACTATGATTTATTTCAATACCTTGTTTTGTGCATTTTACCTATGGCTTAAGTTGACACCTCTCGCTTGCAATACATAGCATTTGATTATACATGAACATGATTTACATTTGGCATTTGACATTGGTTACACAAAAACATTTTGACATTGGTTTAAACAATACATTTGGTGGTTTGTTTGGGTAAATGATTTAAATAACGAGGCGTGGGTAATATGATAAAAGCATGGTGGATACGCCGCTCGTACTTCTTATATATAAGTGCTTTTATGATATTACATATCGTAGCGTTATTTAAACCATTTCAATTTAGACATATTACATAAATAACATATCTTCACAAAACATTGTTTTACAAATAACATAACTTATATAAATTCATTTTACTTGGTTATTTATTTAACCACACATCTTTCTTTTATATCATCTAAACTTTTATTGATTTTTCCTATGATTTACAAAGGAAAACATTTTTACAAGGTTCATGACTAACTATTGTTAAATATTTTCTTTAAACTTACAAGTCATGAATCCTAAATCAATTAACCTATGTATTTCACAGGCATTTTTATGCTGACGTACCTATTTTCACATGTGTTTTGAGGAGCTGATGCATAGGATGATCAAGATACACTTAGGCGGACCTGTGCCTTAGTGACATAAAATGAAGCTAGACTAGTTTAAAATATGTTATGTTCTCCTTGTTTCTTTGTTTGAAGACAATGTAATCCACTTTATTAATAAATAAAACAAAACTTTAATTACCATGGTTGTGAAATAATAATTCTGTTGCTCGATTCCCCGACGTTTCCGCTGCGGTTTGTTGTTTTACGCGGTCGGGGTGTGACATGAGCTTATTATGTCCTACCATGGTTACGCCTTTGGATAAGGTGATCGAAATGTACATTGATGGTCTCCCTGACCTACTTCAGGATATCGTTACTGGTAGCAACCCACTACCATCAGACAGACCATTGAACTATCTGCTACCCAGACTGAATCCCAGATCAGGAAATGTAAGCTTTTCCGAAAGGGCGACCCGAAACCATCTGGCGAGTCTATGTAACACCTGTGTCATTTCAACCATCAAACAAATACCAAACCAATGAAATATTATATTTCATACTTGGGATTTGTAAAAATATGTGTATCGTTTACACATATCAACTCTTGTTCAATTTCAAGCTTTAAATCGCTTTCTGGAAGGTTATACGCGCACTGATGCGTAAATATAACCAGTTTAACCCAACAAACACTCCGGAATAGTGAAATAGGCTTAACATACCTTAAATAACCTTGACATAACTTAGACATAAGTTTTGGAAGGTTTGGTGTGGTGAAATCAAAGTTTAATCGCTTACAGGGACTAAAGTTGACAAACTGCGAAAGTATGCCAATTTGAACTGTAACAGACCTTCCGGGACATGAACATAAGTTAAACATACCATAAATATCCTTTACATAGCTTAGAAATAGGCTTTGAGGTGTTCGGTATGCTAAAATAAACTTTTGTGTCATTCAGGGACTAAAAGCGTCAAAAAGTGCACAAGTTTGCATTTTTACGCGTAACTTACGTTCTGAATACATCTGGACATCCAAAAATTTATGTAAGCATGACTACATTATATTTTAGTGTTCGCCTTAAGAAAAATCCATTCGTCGCGTCATTTGGATCGTTTTTCGCGCTTATGCGCATTCCGTCGTAATTAAGCGAACATCGCGTTCGTACGGCCAAACGAACCGACATCCGAGATATTTTTGAACATGTTTTGAGTTCCCTATACTTTAACTTCATTTTAGAGCCTTGAAATGAGGTTAACGGGGTTCAAACGCATCGAAAATCGCTTAAACGGGCTGCAGGGACCAAACCTGTCACTTTTGTAACATTTCTGATTCTGGTGGGTGCTAGCGTAGCGCGAGCCCTAAGGGCTTAGGCGTCGCGCTACGCGACTGACTGTTCTGGTCAGATTCAATGTTTTAACAAGCGGGTCCCATCTGTTCGATTCTCAACCACACATTTCCTATCGTCTAGTCAGCGGATAAGAACAAGTTTTTAGCCACCATAACATCCCGACAAGTGTACGCCTTGGATTCGATCACGTACTACGAGAAATGATCCTAATGGAGGTGCATATCCTATAAATACCCATCCACCCACAACCCCCAAAACCCACAAATCTGATTAAGAAAGCTCTAAGTTGGAACCTTCGTTTCATACCTGAGCTATTTCGATCTGGGTTAGCATTCGGGGACCCTTCGTAAGTATTCTTTCGTTCTTTTCCTTATTTTTACTGCTTTTCGAGTCAGAAAGTCAAACTTTGTTTGACTTTCAGCGTTGACCAGTAATGGTCAATGCGAAGTTCGGTTGAACTTCGCAACGTGATTGTAATCACGATGGTCATAGTCCCTTGGGACTATGCCTACTGATTACCACGTTGTCTAGGGTCGTAGGGTAAGCGATCTGATAAATCGCTTATACCTCGAACCCGACCCAGTTTGGTCGATCATTAGGATCCGACCAAACACAGTAGGTGACCATAGTAGGTAGGGAATAACCTTCCGAGGTTATACCCTATGGTCACATCGTTTAAGTAGTTGTATGATAGGTAGTTTATATGCCTTAGGTAAATTACCAGAATACCCTTTTCATACATAATTGGTAATTTAGCATATGTAACCTAAACTTTTGTCACGTAACTGATTATGTAACATGTTTAGGCATATAATACTTGTCATAGGACTAGTTAGGCGGTCCAAACGCGTTTCACGCGCACGACGCGTTAAAGTAGCATAAGCTACCTAAACGGGTCGTAATGGGTCGTAGACACTTAGGTTAAGTTTCATTTAGTATGTAGGCTTTGTTAAACCAAAAGACACGAGTCTCTACACTCGTTTGGTTTACAAACCCTCATGCTACCCAGTCTTCCGATTTAGGTCCGGTTTATTAATGTAGTTACCTATATTAGGTGCTGTTTGATATCCGCGATCTCTAGCATTGTTTAGTTGTCACTCAAAGACTCCTAAGCACTCTCAGGTGAGTACATAGACCCCTCTTTTACTGTTTTCCAAACTGTTTTGGGGTGAAACACATGTGCCTACTTGTTACTTTCATGCTTTCCTGTTTTGACATCATATACTTGCTATGTTCATTAGTACATTATAGTACATGATTTCATTACATTTCATGCTATGTATGCCCATTGTGTGCGTACTTAGTACATTGTTTTACGTTGCTTTCCTGTTGCATATGCTTATCCAGCATATGAACACATTATACTACATATTGAACCGTTGTAATCATTTGACTGTGATCCGTTGATATCTGTGAACCGTTGTATCTGTGAACCGTGTGAACCGTATTTGACATAGACATTTCGGCATAGACATTTTAACATGATTGACATTTGATCATGCATTTCCCACAAAACATAACTTTGATTTAAACCAAGTTTTACTTTAATACTTTGTTTTTGTGTATATGGTTTAGTTGAGACATTTCACTTGCCATACATGATATTTTGACATAGACATTTGACATGGATATTTGACATAGACATTTGACATGGATATTTGACATAGACATTTGACATGGATATTTGACATAGACATTTTGACATTTGTTTGGTTTGATTAAGTGATTAAGTAACGATGCGTGTGTAATATGATACAAGCATGGTGGATACGCCGCTGGTACTTCCTATATATAAGTGTTTGTATGGTATTACATATTGTAGCGTTATTTGAATCATTTCAGTTTGATACATATAACATTTTATACAAATAACATACTTTTCACAAGACATAGTTTTACAAACAACTTATCTTATACAAATCCGTTTTACTATGGTTATTCATTTAACCATACATTATTTACTTATTTATACATATCATCTGATCTTATCGATTTTCAAATGATTTACAAAACAAAGCAAATTACAAGGTTCATGACTAAACTTTTTCTCAAACATAAGTCATGGAACCTATTTTCACAAAACCTATGTATCTCACAGGCATTTTTATGCTGACGTACCTATTTTCACATGTGTTTTTCAGGAACTGTTGCATAAGATGATCAAGATACATATAGGCAGACTTGGGCTTTAGTGACAATAAAAGATGCAAGACTAGTTAATTTTGTTGTATTTCCTTGATTGATTAGACTTGTAACACTTTTAATCAATAAAACGAAACTTCAATTGCCATGGATTTGAAACAATTAATTCTGTTACAACACTCCCCGATGTTTCCGCCACGTTTTGTATGTTCCACGTGGTCGGGGTGTGACAGAAAAGATGGTATCAGAGCCAATGGTTATAGGGAATTAGGTTATTAGTAATTAGTAATGCTTTGACCTAGTCTATAACCTTCTTAGGACCCTAACGCGAGTTTACTTGCGTTTAGTCATAAAACAATACTGTCACCTATCCTTAGGCGACGACCACAACAAGAACATAAATTTCAAAACCGCTTTGAAAACTAATCATCTGTTCTAGGATGATTGATTACTAGGTTTTGAACCCTTTGTTATAAGGTTTTGAACCCTTTGAGTTTTCAAAAATCTCGTCAAGGTTTTGGGTTTTAAATAATGTGAACACGTGCAAACTGGAAGGGTGAATGCCTGTATTCTGAGTTTTCTGTCTAGGCAAGCACTTCGTATACATCTCATCAGACGCGAGACCAGTTGTGCTTACCTGGGAATTCTTGGGATGAGTGTTCACTTATAGGCGAGCATGTCTTCGCGATACATTATTTTTGACCTATTTACTTTTCACCAGGGTCGTTTGTTGCTTTGTAGTAACAAACAAATGACCACTATCCTTGCATTCATCAGATTTGTTTCACCTCATTCTTTTCGTCTAATTCTCTCACTCGTTTCCTTTCATGTTTTCTCTTTTAGAATGCCTCCTCGACGCGAAAGCCAGATAGCGACTGCCGAATTGGCAGAAATCATTGCGCAGCAAATGGCTGCTCAATTCCCAAACCTCTTTGCTCAATGGAATCAAGCCAACAACAACAACAATGGTCCATGCAATTTCAAGAGTTTTAACTCGGCGAAACCAGTCAAGTTTAGTGGTTCTGAGGGAGCGACTGGGCTTCTTCAATGGTTCGAGAGCATTGAAAATACTTTCCGCCACGTGCAGTGTCCTGACAATCGCAAGGTCGAGTTTGCTTCGAGTGTGTTCCAGAAGAGAGCCCTTACGTGGTGGAATGGGATTATGAGGGATCGTGGTGCAGAAGTTGCTCTAGCACAGACATGGGCTGAACTTAGGGCCCTTATGATGAAGGAATTCTGTCCTCGACACGAGATCAGGGCTTTGGAAAGGGAATTCGACAATCTTGAGCAAGACAGCGGTGAGCATCGAGCCTACACGGACCGTTATGAAGAGTTAAGTCTGTTATGCCCAAACATGGTCACGCCTTTGGATAAGGCAATCGAAAAGTACATTGATGGCCTCCCTGACTCAATACAAGACATTTTGACTGGTAGCAACCCTACTACAGTTAGACAGGCCATTGAGCTATCTGCAACCTTGACTGAATCGAAGATCAGGAAAGGTAAACTTTTCCAAAAAGGTGACAAGAAGCCGGTCGAAGAATCAGAACCAATCGAGGAATCAAAGATCATGGATGAACAGACTGGATCCCCTAAGAGGTCAAAGAAGCGAAAGCTTCTCAGAACTACGCTGTGGTCGCTCACAATGATCAAGCCGTCCTCAATCAACCAGCTCAACCCCCTGCCAGGAAACCCTACAATGGAACTGCACCCTTGTGCAACCAATGTGGCCTACATCATCATGCTGCTGTGAAGTGCCGCAAATGCCAAACTTGCGGACTCATAGGCCATACAGCAAGAGTCTGCCCAGCTGCAGCTGCACCAAATCAAGTTAACAACAATACCGCTCAGGGTCGTTTTCTACCAGGTTCTTGCTTCAACTGTGGCGAGATGGGTCATTTCCGAAGAAATTGCCCAAAGCTTGCTAATGCAAATCCAGCACAGGGATGAGCATCTGACCGAATGGAAGACAACGCTGTTTAGAAATAATCAATCCTTATGTATTATTTTCTTTAGTTGTCAAGGTCCAAGAAACAGTTGTGATCATTGTTTATAAATAAACCTTTTATTTACATTGCAATGTAATTATGTGGTTGCATGTATAAACATATCCCATACAATACCGACAATCAAGGAACCGCATTCCTTGAAAAACAAACTACTCCCAAAATTCTTCCATTTTACAAATCTCTTGCGTTTTCCACAAAGATCCTAAGTACCCGTCTCTTGCAAAGAAACGAAGTACAAGATAAAAGATATAATTCTGTACGAATACCTCAAGTACCACTATAAATTCTTAATAGGGTACCCAAAGGTATTTCCGTATGTCTTAAATTGTTGTGTTCCTAAATTCGACTATTATGTTTCTTTGAAAACAAAATCGAATTTTTGAGAGATCTTCCTATCACTTCAGATAAATCCCAGAGGACATCGAAGTCCATTGACTGGTTTCCATATCCGTTCTCAATCGATAACAAATTAATAACAAATTAATAACCAAGTTAAACAACTATGTGATTATGTGCTTATGAACATTACAAGACAAACTGTGCGGACTATGCAAGGAATTACGTAATTATGGATGCATACATAATTATGGAATTTAGTGCACAGAAACCACAGTAAGCTTTGTAATGTGCCTAGGAGTTAACTCCATTCATTTCCGTTTCTGAGGAAACAACCGTAGAAAATGACTCCGTTTGTTCATTTTCGTTTCTGAAGATTTTCCGTTTAGGAAATGAATATCCGTTTGTCCATCCTTTTCATTTCCGTTTCTGAGGAAGCAACCGTAGAAAATGACTCCGTTTGTTCATTTTCGTTTCTGAAGATTTTTCCGTTTAGGAAATGAATATCCGTTTGTCCATCCTTTTCATTTCCGTTTCTGAGGAAGCAACCGTAGAAAATGACTCCGTTTGTTCATTTTCGTTTCTGAAGATTTTCCGTTAAGGAAATGAATATCCGTTTGTCCATCTTTTTCATTTCCGTCTCTGAGGAAGCAACCGTAGAAAATGACTCCGTTTGTTCATTTTCGTTCTGAAGATTTTCCGTAAAGGAAATGAATATCCGTTTGTCTATCATTTTCATTTCCATTTCTGAGGGAACAAACCGTTGAAAATGACTCCGTTTGATCATTTTCGTTTCTGAAGATTTTCCGTTAAGGAAGTGAATCCCCGTTTGTTTATTCCTTCATTTCCGCCTCTGAAGAATACTCGTTGAGGAAAATGACTCCGTTTGTTCATTTTCATTCTGAAGAATGTCCGTTAAGGAAATGACAGGATTATGCTTCACATACCTCTGGTGGTTATCTGACACAACGTCACAAATAGACTCCTACGAATTAATTTCGGGACGAAATTTCCTAAAGTAGGGGAGACTGTAACACCTGTGTCATTTCAACCATCAAACAAATACCAAACCAATGAAATATTATATTTCATACTTGGGATTTGTAAAAATATGTGTATCGTTTACACATATCAACTCTTGTTCAATTTCAAGCTTTAAATCGCTTTCTGGAAGGTTATACGCGCACTGATGCGTAAATATAACCAGTTTAACCCAACAAACACTCCGGAATAGTGAAATAGGCTTAACATACCTTAAATAACCTTGACATAACTTAGACATAAGTTTTGGAAGGTTTGGTGTGGTGAAATCAAAGTTTAATCGCTTACAGGGACTAAAGTTGACAAACTGCGAAAGTATGCCAATTTGAACTGTAACAGACCTTCCGGGACATGAACATAAGTTAAACATACCATAAATATCCTTTACATAGCTTAGAAATAGGCTTTGAGGTGTTCGGTATGCTAAAATAAACTTTTGTGTCATTCAGGGACTAAAAGCGTCAAAAAGTGCACAAGTTTGCATTTTTACGCGTAACTTACGTTCTGAATACATCTGGACATCCAAAAATTTATGTAAGCATGACTACATTATATTTTAGTGTTCGCCTTAAGAAAAATCCATTCGTCGCGTCATTTGGATCGTTTTTCGCGCTTATGCGCATTCCGTCGTAATTAAGCGAACATCGCGTTCGTACGGCCAAACGAACCGACATCCGAGATATTTTTGAACATGTTTTGAGTTCCCTATACTTTAACTTCATTTTAGAGCCTTGAAATGAGGTTAACGGGGTTCAAACGCATCGAAAATCGCTTAAACGGGCTGCAGGGACCAAACCTGTCACTTTTGAAACATTTCTGATTCTGGTGGGTGCTAGCGCAGCGCGAGCCCTAAGGGCTTAGGCGTCGCGCTACGCGACTGACTGTTCTGGTCAGATTCAATGTTTTAACAAGCGGGTCCCATCTGTTCGATTCTCAACCACACATTTCCTATCGTCTAGTCAGCGGATAAGAACAAGTTTTTAGCCACCATAACATCCCGACAAGTGTACGCCTTGGATTCGATCACGTACTACGAGAAACGATCCTAACGGTGGTGCATATCCTATAAATACCCATCCACCCACAACCCCCAAAACCCACAAATCTGATTAAGAAAGCTCTAAGTTGGAACCTTCGTTTCATACCTGAGCTATTTCGATCTGGGTTAGCATTCGGGGACCCTTCGTAAGTATTCTTTCGTTCTTTTCCTTATTTTTACTGCTTTTCGAGTCAGAAAGTCAAACTTTGTTTGACTTTCAGCGTTGACCAGTAATGGTCAATGCGAAGTTCGGTTGAACTTCGCAACGTGATTGTAATCACGATGGTCATAGTCCCTTGGGACTATGCCTACTGATTACCACGTTGTCTAGGGTCGTAGGGTAAGCGATCTGATAAATCGCTTATACCTCGAACCCGACCCAGTTTGGTCGATCATTAGGATCCGACCAAACACAGTAGGTGACCATAGTAGGTAGGGAATAACCTTCCGAGGTTATACCCTATGGTCACATCGTTTAAGTAGTTGTATGATAGGTAGTTTATATGCCTTAGGTAAATTACCAGAACACCCTTTTCATACATAATTGGTAATTTAGCATATGTAACCTAAACTTTTGTCACGTAACTGATTATGTAACATGTTTAGGCATATAATACTTGTCATAGGACTAGTTAGGCGGTCCAAACGCGTTTCACGCGCACGACGCGTTAAAGTAGCATAAGCTACCTAAACGGGTCGTAATGGGTCGTAGACACTTAGGTTAAGTTTCATTTAGTATGTAGGCTTTGTTAAACCAAAAGACACGAGTCTCTACACTCGTTTGGTTTACAAACCCTCATGCTACCCAGTCTTCCGATTTAGGTCCGGTTTATTAATGTAGTTACCTATATTAGGTGCCGTTTGATATCCGCGATCTCTAGCATTGTTTAGTTGTTACTCAAAGACTCCTAAGCACTCTCAGGTGAGTACATAGACCCCTCTTTTACTGTTTTCCAAACTGTTTTGGGGTGAAACACATGTGCCTACTTGTTACTTTCATGCTTTCCTGTTTTGACATCATATACTTGCTATGTTCATTAGTACATTATAGTACATGATTTCATTACATTTCATGCTATGTATGCCCATTGTGTGCGTACTTAGTACATTGTTTTACGTTGCTTTCCTGTTGCATATGCTTATCCAGCATATGAACACATTATACTACATATTGAACCGTTGTAATCATTTGACTGTGATCCGTTGATATCTGTGAACCGTTGTATCTGTGAACCGTGTGAACCGTATTTGACATAGACATTTCGGCATAGACATTTTAACATGATTGACATTTGATCATGCATTTCCCACAAAACATAACTTTGATTTAAACCAAGTTTTACTTTAATACTTTGTTTTTGTGTATATTGTTTAGTTGAGACATTTCACTTGCCATACATGATATTTTGACATAGACATTTGACATGGATATTTGACATAGACATTTGACATGGATATTTGACATAGACATTTGACATGGATATTTGACATAGACATTTTGACATTTGTTTGGTTTGATTAAGTGATTAAGTAACGATGCGTGTGTAATATGATACAAGCATGGTGGATACGCCGCTGGTACTTCCTATATATAAGTGTTTGTATGGTATTACATATTGTAGCGTTATTTGAATCATTTCAGTTTGATACATATAACATTTTATACAAATAACAAACTTTTCACAAGACATAGTTTTACAAACAACTTATCTTATACAAATCCGTTTTACTATGGTTATTCATTTAACCATACATTATTTACTTATTTATACATATCATCTGATCTTATCGATTTTCAAATGATTTACAAAACAAAGCAAATTACAAGGTTCATGACTAAACTTTTTCTCAAACATAAGTCATGGAACCTATTTTCACAAAACCTATGTATCTCACAGGCATTTTTATGCTGACGTACCTATTGTCACATGTGTTTTTCAGGAACTGTTGCATAAGATGATCAAGATACATATAGGCAGACTTGGGCTTTAGTGACAATAAAAGATGCAAGACTAGTTAATTTTGTTGTATTTCCTTGATTGATTAGACTTGTAACACTTTTAATCAATAAAACGAAACTTCAATTGCCATGGATTTGAAACAATTAATTCTGTTACAACACTCCCCGATGTTTCCGCCACGTTTTGTATGTTCCACGTGGTCGGGGTGTGACAGTCTACACAAGAAAAACCAAAGGAAAAACAGACTGAGTCCTCCAAAAAGTCGAAGAAGCGTAAGGCTTCATAAAACTTTGCTGTAGTTGCTCAGAACAATCAGGTTGCACCAAACCAGCCAGCACAATCTCGTACAAGGAAAAACTATGTTGGTACTGTACCTTTGTGCAACAAATGCAACCGTCATCATCTGGAACAAACGCAGTGTCACAAATGTACCCACTGTGGGCGATTGGGACATTTGGTCAATACCTACCGTTATGCTAACCAAAACCAAGCTGTTGCAAATCCTGCTGCTGTTCAAGCACAATTTCCACCTGGGTCGTGCTAAAACTGTGGTGATCTTACTCACTACCGAAACAATTACCCAAGACTTGTTAACGTAAATTCAGCGCGTGGATGAGTGTTTAACATAAACGAGGCAAACGCAAATTACAATGCAGCAGTGGACAATTAGAATTTTTTATTTTCCTTGTTGTTATCTTTTGACGCTTGAAACAATTCAGTTGTTACATAAATAAACTGTTGTTACACTTATATTTACAAAATTGATACGATTATGTATATGTCTGACATACCCCTACGATGCCGACGCCAAGGAACTGCGTTCCTTACAAAACAAACTACTCGTGTGATTCATTCATTTCATGATCACTTGTGATCTCCCCAAAAATCCTAAGTACTCGTTACTTTTAAGAAACAAAGTGCAAGGTACAACTTACAAAATCCTTAAACAAATACTTGAAGTTCCATTTCAAATCCCTGATTTGATATCTAAAGGTACTATCGTGAGTCCTTAATTGGATTCATTGTGTGTTCTAATACGAATGTCACAATACAACAAAGACAAAACCAAATCCTTATAAGATCTTCCTATCTTCATAGTTAGATACCTGGGGATATTTAAAGTACAAATTAAAGTCCGTGATTGGATTTCTGGTGTACTTTAAATGCATTTGATTCAAGCTAACAAATGAGCTAATATATAAATTAACGAATACGCGATTATGTGATTATGTGTTTATGTGTAATTCTAAAGCTCGCTATCTAAGTCCTGGTAGAATCTTCCGTATTTTCATATGTTAGATTCTCAGAAGGATACTCAAAGTACTCTTTAAATTTCTTAAGGGGCTTTCTTTGTAAATAGTAAGAACCTTGGATTCCAAAGTGCTATTTCAAAACGATTATTTGATTCAAAGTTACAAAAATCTCTTAGTGGTCTATTTAAAGAGATCATACGACGGTCTAGTTAAGGAGATCATGTGTTGATCCAGTTAAAAAGATCGTTCGTTGATCTAGTTAAAAAGATCCCTTGGTGATCTAATCACGTCACTTCATGTTTGTTCGATTGATTTTACCCTACACATTATGAAATGAACTGTGTGGACTGTGCAAGGAATTACGTAATTATGGATGCATACATAATTATGGAATTCAGTGCACAGAAACCACAGCAAGTTTTGTCATGTGTTAAGACCTATAGTGATAAGAATAACGAGACCGGAACAATGTAAAAAGGGCATGGTGGATACGCCGCTGGTACATCCTATAAATAAGTGCTCCTTATTACAGTGCGAACGTAGCGTTATTTAAGTTACTAGAAGTCCTGGACCTTGACCAATGTTATTTTATCTTACACTCTCCGACTCCGATTTCGAGCACACACAAGTTTCCTATAATAGTCTTCATAGGAAACATTCCCCTATCCATTGTTCGAAGCTCCGTGTTTTTGTTACAACAACAACATCACTTTGACAATTAACAAATTCGCTAAGAATCCAAACATGACCCAGAGCTTTACTTAGGGAACGTAGGATTCATTCGAACGCGAAACAATCACAGTTGTCTTAACGGGTTTCCTCTAAAATTATATTTCGGGATGAAATTTCCTAAAGTAGGGGCGAATGTGACACATGTGTCACTACGAACATCATACAAATTCAAATCCAATGAAATCTTGTATTTCATTATTGGAACTGGTATAAATACCTGTGACTTTTGCACATATCAATTCTTGCTCAATTTCGAGCTTTAAATCGCTTTCTGGAAGGTTATACGCGAACTGATGCGTAAACGTAATCAGTTTAATGCGACAAACACTCTGAAACAGTGACATAGGCTTAACATACCTTAAATAACCCTTACATAACTCAGGAATAAGTTTTGGATGGTTTGGTGTGTCGAAACCAAGTTTCTTCGATCGCAGGGACTATATGTGTCAAACTATGAAAGTATGCCGATTCGTACTATAACGAACATTCAGGAACATGATCATAAGTTAAACATACCCTAAATATCCTTTACATAGCTTAGAAATAGGCTTTGAGGGGGTTGGTGTGTGAAAATAAACTTATTTGATCAACAGGGACTAAAAGCGTCAAAAAGTGCATAAGTTTGCATTTTCGCGCATATCTTACGTTCTGAACATATCCGGACATCCAAAAATTTTTGTTATCATTAAAATATTTTATTTTAGTGATTGGAATGCAAAAATACCATTCGTCGCGCAATTTGGATCGTTTTCGCGTCCGTTCGAGTTTTCGTCGTAATTAACCGAATAACACAACCGTATGACCAAACGAACCGACATTCGAGATGTTTGCAAGCATATTTTAAGTTCCCTATACATTAACTTCATTTTAGACCCTTGAAATGGGGTTAACCGGGCTTAAACGTGCCGAAAATCAAGTTTTAAGCATGCAGGGGCCTGTTTCGACAGTTTTTGAAACTTAGAACTGACCTCCCCCGAACCACGCGCCAGCCCATGGACTCCCTGGCGTGCCACGTGACAGGGACCAAAAATCAGCAGTCTAGTTTCAACAACAGGCTTTAATTCCAAGGTCTTTTGTGTAAAATTCTCAATACCTGGAGCTGGTTTTCGACTTCCATTGTATTGTAATACCATGTACACAAATGTATGGCTAGGATTGATCCTTCTAAACACATGGAATGATCTTAGAACTTCAAGATTACTACAAACAGCAAGGGGTTCTCATTTGGGTTCTTCACACTTGATCTCATTTCAGCTCTAAGTTGGAGCTCACCTTTGTGAAGTTTCATACCTTAGCAATTTGAGTTCAAATCTTCATTTGTGGACTTTTTGTAAGCTTCTTTCATGCTTGTTCATCCTTTTCAAGCATGAAAGTCAAACAGTGTTTGACTTTCTTCTTTGACCATGAATTGGTCAACACAAAGTTCGTTTGAACTTTGCAACGTGAGCGTAATCACGATGGTTATAGTCCCTTGTGACTATACCCACTGATTACCACGTTGATTAGTCGAAGTGACGAGTCAAAGTTTCGGTCAAAATATGTGTATATGCGTATTTTGCAACGAAGCTATTTTCAGGTATCAAAACACCTTGTTTTGATATCAAAACCTATTTTCTAACTAAGTTAAACATGTTTTAACATGTTTAACTCGTCACTTTTAGTCTAGTGCTTGTTAAGGGTCATAAGTCAAGCGGTCTTAACAACCGCTTAGACTTTCGAACCTGACCCGTTTGGTCGATCATTAGGATCCAACCAAGCATATTTTGTGACCATAGTTGTATAGGAAATAACCTTCCGAGGTTATACCTTATGGTCACTTAGTTTAATTAGTTGTATGATAAGTAGTTTATATGCCTTAGGAAAATGACCAAAATGCCCTTTTCATGCATAATTTGTATTTAAGCATATGTAACATAACTTTTATCACTTAAACTGATTATGCAATATATATAAACATGTTAGGGCATATAATACTTGTCATAGGACTAGTTAGGCATCTTGAACGCGCTTTCGCGCGAACGACGCTTTAAAGTAGCGTAAGCTACCTTAATGGGTCGTAACGGGTCGTAAGCACTTAGGATATGCTCCGATTTAGAATATAGGCTTTGTTAAACCATATCACATGAGTTCCAATACTCATTTGGTTTACGAGACCTCATTCTATCCAATCTTCTGATTTAGGTGCCGATTGTTTAACTAGGATCCGATTACTAAGTACCACGTGATTCCTTGATTTCCAAGCTTTGTTAGGACACTTAATCGAGGATACTTACAATCTCAAGTGAGTACATAGTCCCCTATTTTACTGTTTTAAATGTTTTGGGGTGATTCATATGTGCCTATTCACTATTTTCATAATTTTGAATATATGATTACACATGCCTAAGTACTATCCTTTGATGAATTGAACTATTATCCATAACTTAAACACTGATTTGTAAAGTGTATACGACTATTTGTTTGTTCATATGTTTATTTATACATTCATTAACAATGATCAAGCCGATTGGTAGTACAATATAGCGCTATAGGGCTAGACACCCCATTCCTGTTGTATGGAATGTCAGAAAACAAATTTTTAACCAAATAGAATTTGCCTTTGTGGTATTTCTATAGTCTCTAAAGTGTAGTTTGATGCACTAAGGTTTGAATGTATTGCTAAATCGCGATTTATGGTATATTTCGATATACTACCAACGTGATACTGTTTGCCAAAGCATAATTTGATATGCAATTGTTTACTAAAATATAGTTTGATATATTACCAAACCACGATTTAGGTATGTTCCGACATACTACCAACGTGATAATATTTACTAAAGTATAGTTGATATACTACCGACATTGTTATTGCATAAACTAAAGTATATTTTAATATACTACCAAAGCGTAGTTGATGTGCTATTTTCAAATCCAAAGCATAAGTTGATATGTTATTTACAAAACCAAAGTATAATGTATTATATGACCGATGCTTTTCATTCTTAAACCAAAGTACACTTGTGATATACTACCGAATCTATTATTTCCGAAACTAAAGTATATTATAATATACTATCTAATTAACTATTTCAAAACTAAAGTATAATTAGATATACTACTCATTCGTTTATCTCGAAACCAAAGTATATTTTTGTATATACTAATAACACCTTACCAAAACGACGCATTTTAGAAACAAAACTTTTACAAGGGTTCATGGCTATTTTTTAAAACATAAAACTATTTTCTTGTGTTATCCAAAGCCCTGAATCTAATACATAAATCCTATGTTACTCACAGGCATTTTTATGCTGACGTACCTATTTTCACATATGTTTCAGGTGCTATTACGTGACGATTGTTGATGTATGCTACACATAGGATGGACTAGTGCCTTAGCGACTCTAAAACTTGAGAGACAATTATTTGTATTTATCTGATTTGTAATAAAACAATGAGTTCAATAATCAAATAAAACAAAACTATTTAATCCATGGTTGTGAAACAATGATTCTGTTACGACACTCCCCGACGTTTCCGCCACGATTTGTTGTTTTACGTGGTTGGGGTGTGACATTATGCAACATATTTAAACATGTTAGGGCATATAATATGTCACACCCCGACCACGTTGAACATACAAAACGTGGCGGAAACATCGGGGAGTGTTGCAACAGAATTAATTGTTTCAAATCCATGGCATTTGAAGTTTCGTTTTATTGATTAAAAGTGTTACAATGTCTTAACAAACAAAGAAATACAACATAATTAACTAGTCTTGCATCTTTTATTGTCACTAAAGCCCAAGTCTGCCTATGTGTATCTTGATCATCTTATGCAACAGCTCCTGAAAAACACATGTGAAAATAGGTACGTCAGCATAAAAATGCCTGTGAGATACATAGGCTTTGTGAAAATAGGTTTCATGACTTATGTTTGAGAAAATGTTTAGTCATGAACCTTGTAATTTGCTTTGTTTTGTAAATCATTTGAAAAACGATAAGATCAGATGATATGTATAAATAAGAGAATAATGTATGGTTAAATGAATAACCATTGTAAAATGAGTTTGTATAAGATATGTTGCTTGTAAATAAACAATGTATTGTGAAAAGTATGTTATTTGTATAAAATGTTATATGTCTCAAACTGAAATGATTCAAATAACGCTACGATATGTAATACCATACAAACACTTATATATAGGAAGTACCAGTGGCGTATCCACCATGCTTGTATCATATTACACACGCCTCGTTACTTTAATCACTTATTCAAACCAAACCATCAAGATGTAATGTTTAACAATTGTAGAAATGTTTATGTATGGTCAAATACGGTTCACACGGTTCACAGATACAAACGGTTCACATAGTCAAATGTTTACAACGGTTCACATAGTCAAATAGTTATAAACGGTTCAAAATGTAATATAATGTGTTCATATGCTGGATGAGTATATGCAACAAATTGTAATGTAAAACAATGTACTAAATATGCACTAAATGGACATACATAACATAAAATGTAATGTAAAACGATGTACTAAGTATGAACTAAATGGACATACATAGCATAAAATGTAATGTAAAACGATGTACTAAGTACGCACACAATGGGCATACATAGCACGAACACAATGAAATCATGTACTATAATGTACTAACGAACATAGCAGATATATGATGTGAAAACATGGAAAGCATGAAAGTAACAAGTAGGCACATGTGTTCCACCCCAAAACGTTTGGAAAACAGTAAAAGAGGGGTTTATGTACTCACTTGAGATTGCTTAGTAGTCCTTGAGTAACAACCAAACAATGCTAGAGATCGCGGATATCAAACGGCACCTAATATAGGTAACTATGTTAATAATCGGACCTAAATCGGATGATTGGATAGAATGAGGGTTCGTCAACCAAACGAGTATAGAGACTCGTGTCATATGGTTTAACAAAGCCTTCATGCTAAAACGAAACTTAACCTAAGTGTTTGTGACCGATTATGAACCGTTTAGGTAGCTTATGCTACTTTAACACGTCGTTCGCGTAAAACGCGTTCGGAACGCCTAACTAGTCCTATGACAAGTAAAATATGCCTTAACATGTCTAATATGGTGGTTAAATCAGTTTAGATGACAAAAGTTATGTTACATATGTTTAAAACGAATTTTGGCATCAAAGGGTATTTTGGTAATTTACCTAAGGCATATAAACTACCTATCATACAACTACTTAAACGAAGCGACCATAAGGTATAACCTCGGAAGGTTATTCCCTATATACTATGGTCACCTAATGTGTTTGGTCGGATCCTAATGATCGACCAAATGGGTCGGGTTCGAAGGTATAAGCGATTTATTAGATCGCTTACCCTACGACCCTATACAACGTGGTAATCAGTAGGCATAGTCCCAAGGGACTATAACCAACGTGATTACACTCACGTTGCGAAGTTCAAACGAACTTCGCATTGACCATAAACTGGTCAACGCAGAAAGTCAAACAAAGTTTGACTTTCAGACCCGAAAAGACTCGAAAAGCAATAAAAGAACGAAGGAATACTTACGAAGGGTCCCCGCAAGATTCGAACCCGATTCACTCTCAGGTAGGAAGCATATACTTCCACTTAGAGAGTGTAGAATCAGATTCAAATGTGAGGGAAATGGGTAAAACAAGGTGGGTATTTATAGATTTCGGTTCACCGTTAGGATCGTTTCTTGGAGAAGAGGGAATGATCTAGCCCGTACACTTGTCGGAATGTTGTGGTAACTGATTTTGGCCACCACAAGAGTTTAACAAGTGGCACTTGACCTTTGGAGAATGTTTAGGGGCAGATAACAGCAGCCAAAATCGATTTGCTGCATCTGGACACTGCTTGTGCACCCTAACAAATAAACCCTTACGGTGCGCAAGTGCCAAGTTTGGCAGATTTACAATTTTGGTCCCTGTTGAGCTATAAGGTCATTTCCGACGCGTTTAAGGCCCGTTAACCCCATTTCAAAGCTCTAAAATGAAGTTATAGTATAGGGAACTTAAAATGTGCTCAAAAATATCTCGGATGTCGGTTCGTTTAGCCGTACGAATGCGTTGTTCGGTTAATTACGACGGAATGCGCATAAACGCGAAAAACGATCCAAATGGCGTGAGGAATGGATTTTTCTTATGCCAAACACTAAAATAAAATATTTTAGTGCTTACATAAATTTTTGGATGTCCGGATGTATTCAGAACGTAAGTTATGCGTAAAAGTGCAAACTTGTGCACTTTTTGACACTTTTAGTCCCTGAATGACCCAAAAGTTTATTTTAGCACACCGAACCCCTCAAAGCCTATTTCTAAGCTATGTAAAGGATATTTAAGGTGTGTTTAACTTATGGTCATGTTCCGGAATGTTCGTTACAGTTCAAATTGGCATACTTTCGTAGTTTGTCAAGTTTAGTCCCTGTAAGCGAATAAACTAGATTTTGCCATACCAAAGCCTTCAAAACTTATTTCTAAGTTATGTAAAGGTTAATTAAGGTATGTTAAGCCTATTTTACTATTCCGGAGTGTTTGTTGCATTAAAACTGGTTATATTTGCCCATTAGTGCGCGTATAACCCTCCAGAAAGCGATTTAAAGCTTGAAAACGAACAAGAGTTGATATGTGTAAACGATACACATATTTTTACAAATCCCAAGTATGAAATACAATATTTCATTGGTTTGGCATTTGTTTGATGGTTGAAGTGACACAGGTGTCACAGTCTCCCCTACTTTAGGAAATTTCGTCCCGAAATTTATTCGTAGGAGTCTATTTGTGACTTTGTGTCAAATAACCACAAGAGATATGTAAGGCATAATCCTGTCATTTCCTTAACGGACATTCTTCAGAACGAAAATGAACAGACGGAGTCATTTTCCTCAACGAGTATTCTTCAGAAGCGGAAATGAAGGAATAAACAAACTGGGATTCATTTCCTCAACGGGCAATCTTCAGAAACGTAAAATGAACTTACGGAGTCATTTTCAACGGGTGCTTCATCAGAAATGGAATTGAAAAGGAGAAACAAACGGATATTCATTTCCTCAACGGACAAATCTTCAGAAACGAAAATGAACAAACGGGGTCATTTTCAACGGGTGCTTCCTCAGAAATGGAAATGAAAATGATAGACAAACGGATATTCATTTCCTCAACGGACAAATCTTCAGAAACGAAAATGAACAAACTGAGTCATTTTCAACGGGTGCTTCCTCAGAAGTGGAAATGAAAATGATAGACAAACGGATATTCATTTCCTCAACGGATAAATCTTCAGAAACAAAAATGAACAAACGGAGTCATTTTCAACGGGTGCTTCCTCAGAAATGGAAATGAAAATGATAGACAAACGGATATTCATTTCCTCAACAGACAAATCTTCAGAAACGAAAATGAACAAACGGAGTCATTTTCAACGGGTGCTTCCTCAGAAGTGGAAATGAAAATGATAGACAAACGGATATTCATTTCCTCAACGGACAAATCTTCAGAAACGAAAATGAACAAACGGAGTCATTTTCAACGGGTGCTTCCTCAGAAATGGAAATGAAAATGATAGACAAACGGATATCCATTTCCTCAACGGACAATCTTCAGAAACGAAAATGAACAAACGGAGTCATTTTCAACGGGTGCTTCCTCAGAAATGGAAATGGAAATGATAGACAAACGGATATTCATTTCCTCAACGGACAATCTTCAGAAACGTAAATGAACAAATGGAGTCATTTTCAACGGGTGCTTCCTCAGAAATGGAAATGAATAGAGTTAACTTCTAGGCACATGACAAAGCTCGCTGTGGTTTCTGTGCACTAAATTCCATAATTATGTATGCATCCATAATTACGTAATTCCTTGCACGTCCGCACAGTTTGTCTTGTAATGTTCATAAGCACATAATCACATAGTTGTTTAACTTGGTTATTAATTTGTTATAAATTTGTTATCGATTGAGAACGGATATGGAAACCAGTCGATGGACTTCAATGTCCTCTGGGATCTATCTGAAGAGATAAGAAGATCTCCCAAAAATTCAATTTTGTTTTCAAAGGAACGTAATAGTCGAATTAAGGAACACAACAATGTTAGGATTTACGGAAATACCCTTAGGTACCCTATTAAGGATTTATAGTGGTACTTTGGGTATTCGTCCAGTGTTGTAACTTGCGCCTTGCACTTCGTTTCCTTAGAATAAACGGGTACTTAGGAATTTCGTGGAAACGCAAGAGATCATAGAATGGGAAAATTTTGGGGGTAGTTTGTTCTTCAAGGAATACGGTTCCTTGATTGTCGGTATTGTAAGAGATATGTTGTTTATACATGCAACCACATAAATACATTGCAATGTATATAAAAGATTTATTTATAAACAATGATAACAACTATTTCATGGACCAAGACAACAAAAGAAAATAATACATAAGACATGATTATTTCTAAACGATGTTGTCTTCTAGTCAGTCAGATGCTCATCCCTGTGCTGGATTTGCATTAGCAAGCTTTGGGCAATTTCTTTGGAAATGACCCATCTCGCCACAGTTGAAGCAAGAACCTGGTAGAAAAAGACCTTGAGCGGTATTGTTGCCAGCTTGGTTTGGTGCAGCTGCAACTGGGCAGACTCTTGCTGTATGGCCTATAAGCCGACAAGTTTGGCATTTGCGGCACTTTACATTGGCATGATGATGGAGGCTACATAGGTTGCACAAGGGTGCAGTTCCATTGTATGGCTTCCTAGCAGGGGGTTGAGCTGGTTGGTTGGGGACGGCTTGATCATTGTGAGTAACCATGGCGAAGTTCTGAGAAGCCTTTCGCTTCTTTGACTTCTTAGGGGATCCAGTCTTTTCATCCATGGTCTTTGATTCCTCGATTTGTTTTGATTCCTCAACCGGTTTCTTATCACCCTTTCGGAAAAGCTTACGTTTCCTGATCTGAGATTCAGTCAAGGTTGTAGCTAGCTCAATGGCCTGCCTAACCGTAGTGGGGTTGCTGCCAGTCACAATGTCTTGTATTGAGTCAGGGAGGACATCAATGTACTTTTCTATTGCCTTATCCAAAGGCGTGACCATGTTTGGGCATAACAGACTCAACTCCTCATAACGGTCCGTGTAGGCTCGATGCTTACCGCTGTCTTGCTCAAGATTGTCGAATTCCCTTTCCAAGGCCCTGATCTCATGACGAGGACAGAATTCCTTCATCATAAGGGTCCTAAGTTCAGCCCATGTCTGTGCTAGAGCAACTTCTGCACCACGATCTCTCATAACCCCGTTCCACCACGTAAGGGCTCTCTTCTGGAACACACTTGAAGCAAACTCGACCTTGCGATTGTCAGGACACTGTACGTGGCGGAAAGTATTCTCAATGCTCTCGAACCATTGAAGAACCCAGTCGCTCCCTCAGAACCACTAAACTTGAGTGGTTTCGCCGAGTTAAAACTCTTGAAATTGCATGGACCTTTGTTGTTGTTGTTGGCTTGATTCCATTGAGCAAAGAGGTTTGGGAATTGAGCAGCCATTTGCTGCGCAATGATTTCTGCCAATTCGGCAGTCGCTATCTGGCTTTCGCGTCGAGGAGGCATTCTAAAAGAGGAAACATGAAAGGAAACGAGTGAGAGAATTAGACGAAAAGAATGAGATGAAAAAAATTTGATGAAAGCAAGGATAGTGGTTATTTTTTTGTTACCACCAGGTAAACAAACGACACACAGGGACTAATCAGAGTAAATGAGTCAAAAATAATGTATCGCGAAGACATGCTCGCCTATAAGTGAACACTCATCCCAAGAATTCTCAGGTAAGCACAACTGGTCTCGCGTCTGATGAGATGTATACGAAGTGCTTGCCTAGACAAAAAACCTAGAATACAGGCATTCACCCTTCCAGTTTGCACATGTTCACATTATTTAAAACCCAAAACCTTGACGAGATTTTGAAAACTCAAAGGGGTTCAAAACCATATAACAGAGGGTTCAAAACCTTACAATAGAGGGTTCAAAACCCAGTAATCAATCATCCTAGAACAGATGATTAGTTTTCAAAGTGGTCGTCGCCTAAGGATAGGTGACAGTAATGTTTTATGACTAAACGCAAGTAAACTCGCGTTAGGGTGCTAGAAAGGTTATAGACTAGGTCAAAGCATTACTAATAACCTAATTCCCTATAACCATTGGCTCTGATACCATCTTTTCTGTCACACCCCGACCACGTTGAACATACAAAACGTGGCGGAAACATCGGGGAGTGTTGCAACAGAATTAATTGTTTCAAATCCATGGCATTTGAAGTTTCGTTTTATTGATTAAAAGTGTTACAATATCTTAACAAACAAAGAAATACAACATAATTAACTAGTCTTGCATCTTTGATTGTCACTAAAGCCCAAGTCTGCCTATGTGTATCTTGATCATCTTATGCAACAGCTCCTGAAAAACACATGTGAAAATAGGTTCGTCAGCATAAAAATGCCTGTGAGATACATAGGTTTTGTGAAAATAGGTTTCATGACTTATGTTTGAGAAAATGTTTAGTCATGAACCTTGTAATTTGCTTTGTTTTGTAAATCATTTGAAAAACGATAAGATCAGATGATATGTATAAATAAGAGAATAATGTATGGTTAAATGAATAACCATTGTAAAATGAGTTTGTATAAGATATGTTGCTTGTAAATAAACAATGTATTGTGAAAAGTATGTTATTTGTATAAAATGTTATATGTCTCAAACTGAAATGATTCAAATAACGCTACGATATGTAATACCATACAAACACTTATATATAGGAAGTACCAGCGGCGTATCCACCATGCTTGTATCATATTACACACGCCTCGTTACTTTAATCACTTACTCAAACCAAACCATCAAGATGTAATGTTTAACAATTGTAGAAATGTTTATGTATGGTCAAATACGGTTCACACGGTTCACAGCTACAAACGGTTCACAGATACAAACGGTTCACATAGTCAAATGTTTACAACGGTTCACATAGTCAAATAGTTATAAACGGTTCAAAATGTAATATAATGTGTTCATATGCTGGATGAGTATATGCAACAAATTGTAATGTAAAACAATGTACTAAATATGCACTAAATGGACATACATAACATAAAATGTAATGTAAAACGATCTTTAAGTATGAACTAAATGGACATACATAGCATAAAATGTAATGTAAAACGATGTACTAAGTACGCACACAATGGGCATACATAGCATGAACACAATGAAATCATGTACTATAATGTACTAACGAACATAGCAGATATATGATGTGAAAACATGGAAAGCATGAAAGTAACAAGTAGGCACATGTGTTCCACCCCAAAACGTTTGGAAAACAGTAAAAGAGGGGTCTATGTACTCACTAGAGATTGCTTAGTAGTCCTTGAGTAACAATGCTAGAGATCGCGGATATCAAACGGCACCTAATATAGGTAACTATGTTAATAACCGGACCTAAATCGGATGATTGGATAGAATGAGGGTTCGTAAACCAAACGAGTATAGAGACTCGTGTCATATGGTTTAACAAAGCCTTCATGCTAAAACGAAACTTAACCTAAGTGTTTGTGACCCATTACGACCCATTTAGGTAGCTTGTGCTACTTTAATGATCGACCAAATGGGTCGGGTTTGAAGGTATAAGCGATTTATTAGATCGCTTACCCTACGACCCTATACAACGTGGTAATCAGTAGGCATAGTCCCAAGGGACTATAACCAACGTGATTACACTCACGTTGCGAAGTTCAAACGAACTTCGCATTGACCATAAACTGGTCAACGCAGAAAGTCAAACAAAGTTTGACTTTCAGACTCGAAAAGACTCGAAAAGCAATAAAAGAACGAAGGAATACTTACGAAGGGTCCCCGCAAGATTCGAACCCGATTCACTCTCAGGTAGGAAGCATATACTTCCACTTAGAGAGTGTAGAATCAGATTCAAATGTGAGGGAAATGGGTAAAACAAGGTGGGTATTTATAGATTTCGATTCACCGTTAGGATCGTTTCTTGGAGAAGAGGGAATGATCTAGCCCGTACACTTGTCGGAATGTTGTGGTAACTGATTTTGGCCACCACAAGAGTTTAACAAGTGGCACTTGACCTTTGGAGAATGTTTAGGGGCAGATAACAGTAGCCAAAATCGATTTGCTGCATCTGGACACTGCTTGCGCACCGTAACAAATAAACCCTTACGGTGCGCATGTGCCAAGTTTGGCAGATTTACAATTTTGGTCCCTGTTGTGCTATAAGGTCATTTCCGACGCGTTTAAGGCCGGTTAACCCCATTTCAAAGCTCTAAAATGAAGTTAAAGTATAGGGAACTTAAAATGTGCTCAAAAATATCTCGGATTTCGGTTCGTTTAGCCGTACGATTGCGTTGTTCGGTTAATTACGACGGAATGCGCATAAACGCGAAAAACGATCCAAATTGCGTGAGGAATGGATTTTTCTTATGCCAAACACTAAAATAAAATATTTTAGTGCTTACATAAATTTTTGGATGTCCGGATGTATTCAGAACGTAAGTTATGCGTAAAAGTGCAAAATTGTGCACTTTTTGACACTTTTAGTCCCTGAATGACCCAAAAGTTTATTTTAGCACACCGAACCCCTCAAAGCCTATTTCTAAGCTATGTAAAGGATATTTAAGGTGTGTTTAACTTATGGTCATGTTCCGGAATGTTCGTTACAGTTCAAATTGGCATACTTTCGCAGTTTGTCAAGTTTAGTCCCTGTAAGCGAATAAACTAGATTTTGCCATACCAAAGCTTTCAAAACTTATTTCTAAGTTATGTAAAGGTTACTTAAGGTATGTTAAGCCTATTTTACTATTCCGGAGTGTTCGTTGCATTAAAACTGGTTATATTTGCGCATTAGTGCGCGTATAACCCTCCAGAAAGCGATTTAAAGCTTGAAAACGAACAAGAGTTGATATGTGTAAACGATACACATATTTTTACAAATCCCAAGTATGAAATACAATATTTCATTGGTTTGGAATTTGTTTGACGGTTGAAGTGACACAGGGGTCAAATAATACTTATCATTGGACTAGTTAGGCTATTCGTTTGCGCTTTTTAAACAAATGACGCGTTAAAGTAGCATAGACTACCTTAACGGGTCATAATGGGTCGTAAGCACTTAGGATAGGTTCTGAATCAGAATGTAGGCTTTGTTAAACCATATTACATGAGTTCCAATACTCATTTGGTTTACGAGACCTCATTCTACCCGATCTCCCGATTTAGGTGTCGATTTATTAACATAGTGATCCAATACTAGGTGCCACTTGATTCCTTGATTGCCCGAGATTGTTAGTTCAATTAATTGAGGATACTTTGCACATCTCAAGTGAGTATATAGTTCCCCTATTTTACTGCTTTCAATTGTTTTGGGGTGATTCATATGTGCTAAACGATTTTAATGTTTTCATAAACGAATACTATGGTTTATATTAAACACAACGATTTCAATAATGTGAACGAACTTGTTGGGACGTTATTACATAACACAAATGACATTCATTAACAATGATCAAGCCGACCGGTAGTATGTTATGGTACCATAGGATCTGACAAATCCCGTTATCGGACTATCGCCATGGTTATGTATGGGGGTATTGTGGGTAGCGACAGAACCTGACGATTGTTAACTTACCCTTTGGTGGTTTGTTAATACGAGTTGAACGATGGATGAGTCACACATGTTTGAATGTATTCAACGAGACGACTAAAAGTTAGTTTTAACAATTAAAACATGAACAATTTGAACGATTGGAATGATTTGAACGATTGGAACGATTGGAACGATTGAAACGATTGAAACGATTTGAATAATTTGAACAACTTGAACGATTTAAACGATTGGTTTTGATAAAACGAACGATTGAAAACAAGTATAATTGAATGATTGGTTTTTGGTATGTGATTAGATAACGGGACGGGTGTAGCATGATAAAAGCATGGTAGATATGCCGCTGGTACTTCTTATATATAAGTGCTTTTACCATATTACATTCTGTGGTGTTATTTAGTTCACCTGGACGAACGATTTCAAACGATGATACGAAATGATGTTTACTAAATGATATAAACCATACGAGTTTTATTACAAGAACGATTTACAATTTGGTTTACAAAGACAAATGTTTTAGTCAAGATTCATGGCAACAAGGTTTTATAAACTATAACTAACTTGTTTTGAGTTGTTAAATTATATTGCAATACCAAACACCTTTCAATACAAGGTTTTCAATTATCGACTTTTGTAGTCGTACAAGGTATTGCAACACTATACAATCCATGAATCTGACACACTCACAAAACCTATGTGCTCGTCGGCATTTCTTTGCTGACTTTATATACACATATGTTTCAGGTGGTGTTTGATGATGTTGTTGATGACTAGGATGCATGCTCACATAGGATCGGACGAGGCCTTAGTGACTTAATAACGATGATAGACAATATGTTGAACTTGTTTGTTCTATTTCAAGAAAATGTTAGAACATAATATTTAAATAAAACAAAACTTTAATCCATGTGTTGTGAAACAATAATTCTGTCGCTCCACTCCCCGACGTTTCGGCCGCGGTTTCGTTGTTTTAACGCGGTCGGGGTGTGACAGAAGAGTTGGTATCAGAGCTCATGGTTATAGGGAATTAGGTTATTAGTAATGCTTTGACCTAGACTATAACCTTTCTAGGACCCTAACACAAGTTATCTTGTGTTTAGATTCTAAAATAATACCGTCAACTATCTTTAGGTGACAACCATAACAAGAACACAAATAACAAATCCATTTTGAAAATCAATCATCCATTCTTAGATGATTTGTTATAAGGTTTTGAACCTTCAAAGTTTTCAAAATCACATCAAAGTTTGGGTCTCACAATGTGAACACGTGCAATCTAGAAGGGTGGGTGCCTGTATCCTGAGTTTTCTGTCTAATGCTAGAGTGTTCGTACAAATCCACATAATCGGACCAGTCACTCTTACCTGGGAACTCTTGGGATGAGTGTCCACTTATAGGCTAAATCATGTCTTCGCGATACATTATTATTACCCATTTACTTTGATAAGTCACTGTGTGTCGTTTGTTTGTTCAAGGTAACGAACGAATGATCACTTTCGTTATGTTTTGTCGATGTTTTCAATACCTCTTTTGTTTATCCAATTGTCGATCTCACTCGTTTCTCATGTTTCCTTGTTCTTTTTAGAATATGCCACCTAGACGTGATCAAGCACAGGATGCTGCACTCGTAGCCCTTGTTGCTCAGAAGATTGCTGCTATGATTCCGAACCTCATAACTCAGATAAATGAAGCAAACATTAACAACAATAACAATGCTCAGTGCAGTTTTAAGACTTTCAATTCGGCTAAACCACAAAAATTTTCTAGGTCTGGAAAGCACATTTAGACATGTTCAATGTCCTAATGAGTGAAAGGTTGAGTTCGCATCTAGTGTTTTCGAGAAACGTGCTCTAACATAGTGGAACAGGGTGATGAGAGATAGGGGTGCTGATGTGTCTATGGAACAGACTTGGGAAGAGCTTCGGGCTCTCATGATGAGGGAGTTCTGCCCCTGACCCGAAATAAGGGTTTTAGAAAGGGAGTTCGATGATTTGAAACAAGATGGGGGAGAACACCGTGCTTATACGGATCGTTATGAGGAACTGAGCTTTCTGTGTCCTACTATGGTTACCCCGTTAGAGAAAGCGATCGAGAGGTATATTGATGGGTTGCATGACTCTGTGCAAGACATAGTTACTGGTAGTAACCCTACCACTGTTCGTCAGGCTATCGAATTGGCTGCAACCCTGACTGAGTCTCAGGTTAGGAAGGGTAAACTTACCCGCAAGGGTGACAAGAAACAGTCAGCCGACACCACTCAAGACAAGGGAAAGGGCAAGAAAAAGGGTGAGTCATCAAGGAGGTCGAGGAAGCGTAAGGCTTCCCAGAATTTTTGCTCTTACCACATAACCCAATCAGAACGCTCGGAACCCGCCAGCACAGCCTCCTGTAAAGAAGCCGTATGCTGGTACTACACCTTACTGCAAGCGGTGCAATGGTCATCATGTGGTTCAGCAAGCATGTAAGCAGTGTACATCATGTGGTAAACTTGGCCACACGGCCAATATCTGTCGATCTGTTCAGAATCCAGCTGCTCAGAATCCAGCACAAGCTCAGGAAAACGCTACTAGACCTCCATTCCCACCTGGTTCATGTTTTAATTGCGGAGAAATGGGCCACTTCAGAAACAATTGTCCGAGGCTTGCGAACGTGAATGCCAACGCTAATCCCGATCGTGAACGAGCTTGCAACATCAACGCTAACGAGGCCCGTGCTGATAACGAATTCGTTAATGGTACGTTCCATGTTAACCATCAACCTGCATCTGTTCTTTTCGATTCTGGTGCCGATAGAAGTTTCGTGTCGTTAACTTTTGAGCCTTTACTTGCGATGCCAAGAACTAAACTAGGAAAGCCTTTATCTGTCGAAGTTGCTACTGGTGAACCACTCGTACTCGATTCTGTTATTCGCAATTGTCAATTGAACCTCGGTAACCATCTTTTTCCTACTGACCTCACACTGACGCAACTTGGAAGCTTCGATATTATCGTAGGAATGGATTGGTTAACCAAACATCATGCTGAGGTGGTTTGTTTCGATAAAATTGTTCGTATTCCTCTTTTGTCTGGTGAAGTCCTAGAAGTTTGTGGCCAGAAACCTTCGGGTGGTTTGAAACTCATGTCGTATACTAAAGCCCAAGGATATTTACGAAAATGATATGTGGCCTTTATAGCACATGTCACAGAGGAGAAAGGCAAGAGCAAAAGTATTCAAGATATTCTGATTGTTCGAGATTATCCAGAGGTGTTTCCTGATGAACTGCCAGGTTTGCCTCCAGTTTGTCAAGTCGAGTTTCATATTTTTCTTTTCCCTAACGCTAACCCGATCGCTAAAGCACCTTATCGTCTTGCACCGTCTGAGATGCAAGAATTATTGAAACAACTTCAAGAGTTATCTGACAAAGGATTCATCCATCCGAGTTATTCACCTTGGGGCGCTCCAGTCCTGTTTGTGAAAAAGAAAGATGGATCTTTCCGCATGTATATCGATTATCGTGAGCTCAATAAGCTCACCATCAAGAATCGATATCCCCTACCATGAATTGATGATCTCTTTGATTAGCTGCAAGGTGCTACATGTTTTTTCCAAAATGGATTTGTGTTCTGAGTATCATCAGCTTCGTGTATTCGAAGAAGATATTCCCAAAACTGCTTTCCGCAAGAGATATGGTCACTACAAGTTCATTGTTATGCCTTTTGGATTGATGAATGCCCCAGCTGTTTTCATGGACTTAATGAATAGGGTTTGTAAACCTTATTTAGACAAGTTCATCATTGTGTTCATTGACGATATTCTTATTTATTCGAAGTCTCGAGCAGATCACGAACAACACCTTCGTCTAAGAATGGAACTCCTAAAGAAGGAACAACTCTTCGCCAAATTCTCCAAGTGTGAATTCTGGCTTAAGGAAGTACAATTTTTGGGTCATATAGTCAACGAGCAGGGTATTCATGTGGATCCTTCCAAAATCGCAGCTATTAAGGATTGGAATACACCTACTACTCCTACGAAAGTTCGCTCTTTTCTCGGTCTTGCTGGATACTATCGATGATTCATTGCGAACTTCTCAAAGATCGCGGTTCCTCTCACTGCTTTGACTCAGAAGAATAAGACTTTTGAGTGGGGACCAAAACAAGAGGAAACTTTTCAAACACTGAAACAAAGACTCTGTGATGCTCATGTCTTATCTTTACCCGATGGCAATGATGATTTCGTTGTCTATTGTGACGCATCGAATTTAGGCCTTGGTTGTGTTCTCATGCAACGAGGCAAAGTTATATCTTATGCGTCAAGACAATTAAAAGTTCACGAGAAAAACTGCACGACTCATGATCTTGAGTTAGGCGCTGTGGTTTTTGCTCTCAAAGTTTGGAGACATATCTCTAGGGCACGAAGTGTGTGGTTTTCAAAGACCACAAAAGTCTCCAACACATTTTCAATCAGAAGGAGTTGAACATGAGACAATGACGCTGGGTTGAACTCTTGAACGATTACGACTACGAGATCCGCTACCATCCTGGTAAGGCGAATGTCGTAGCAGATGCACTTAGTCGAAAGGAACGAGTCAAGCTTCATTTTGTTCGCACTCTATCCGATATCCAATCACGTGTCTCTCAAGCTCAACATACTTGTGTTACATAAGACTTGATGGGTAAGGAATTACCACGTCAACTTGAGCTTAAGCTCGAAATGAAAGACAATGGGTTACTCTATTTCAAGGATCATTTATGGATTCCGAAACAAGACAATCTTAGCACATTAGTGATGGACGAATCTCTAAGTCTCGTTATTCAATCTATCCTGGTGCTAACAAAAATGTACAAGGATCTTCGTACTCAGTACTGGTGGCTTGGTATGAAGAGGGATGTTGCCTTGTATGTATCTAAATACCTAACTTGTCTCAAAGTCAAGGCTGAACACCAACGACCCTCTGGTTTGCTTGTACAACCAGAAATACCGGTATGGAACTGGGAGAACATTGCGATGGATCTCATCACTAAGTTACCGCACACATCTAGAGGCCATGATGCCATTTATGTCACACTCCGACCATGATAAACAACAAAACGTGACGGAAACGTCGGGGAATGTTGTAACAGAATCATTGTTTCACAACCATGGATTAAATAATTTCGTTTTATTGAATTAATGAACTCGTTGTTTACTACAAATCAAATAAATACAATTATTGTTTTTCAAGTTTTAAAGTCACTAAGGCACGAGTCCATCCTATGTATAGCATGTATCAACAATCGTCACAAAGCAGCACCTGAAACATTTGTAAAAATAGGTACGTCAGCATAAAAATGCCTGTGAGATACATAGGTTTTATTAATGCATGTTTCATGACTTGTAAGTTTAAAAGAATGTTTAACAAAAAGTAGTAATGAACATGAAAATGTTTTCTTTATAAATCATGCGAAAATTTATAATAAATCTGATGATATAAAAGAATGATACATAAATAAATAATTAAGTAAAATGAGTTTGTAAAACAATGTTTTGATAAAAAGGTTTGTAGTATATATAAAAATATACTTTGGTTTTTTAAAAAGTTGAATAAGTAATATATTAAAATATATTTCATTTCCAAAATAGTTAAACAGATAGTATATTAAATATACTTTAGTGTCAAAATAATAGTTTTCAGTAGTATATCAAAAGTATACTTTGGTTTATAAATAGCATATTAAACTATGCTTTGGTTTTGTAAATAACATATAAAACTATGTTTTTAGTAATTAACAAAATATATGTTGTTTTGTACAATATCACACATGAGAGTACATCAAACTATACTTTTGGGAGTATAACAAAATATACAATAAAAATGTGATTTTAAAATTCACACAGACCTGAATGTATCAAAATACACCATTGAGACTATAGAAATACCACAAAGGCAATCCCTATTTGGATAAAATATCGGTTTCTGACATTCCATGACAACAGGAATGGGGTGTCAAATCCTATAGCGCTATATCATACTATCAATCGGTCTGGTGAATGTATAAAATAAGTACAATCCAACAATTAATTTTATAATCTTTGAAAAATTAGTGTTTAAACTATAGATAATCATTTAGTTTGTTAAAAGATAAGTACTAGCATGTATAATCAATTTATACTTTGAAATCATGAAAATAACAAATAGGTACACTTGTTTCACCCCAAAACAGTTGAAAACAGTAAAAGTGGGGACTATGTACTTACTTGAGATTGCTTAGAAGTCTTGAATAACAACCAAGCAAAGCTAGAGGGATCACGGAATCAAACGACACCTAATATAGGTAACTATGTAAATAAACCGAACCTAAATCGGAAGATCGGATAGAATGAGGTCTTGTAAACCAAATGAGTATTGGAAATCATGTGACATGGTTTAAAAAAGCCTATATTCTAAATCGGAACCTATTCTAAGTGATTTCGACCCGTTACGACCCATTAAGGTATCTTACGCCACTTTAACGCGTCGTTCGCGCAAATGCGCGTCTGAGATGTCTAACTAGTCCTATGACAAGTATTATATGCCTAAACATGTTTAATTATGTTGCATAATCAGTTAAGTGACAAATGTTTAGGTTACATATGTTTAAAATCCAATTATGCATGAAAAGGGCATTTTGGTCATTTACCTAAGGCATATAAACTACCTATCATACAACTACTTAAACTATGTGACCATAAGGTTTAACCTCGAAAGGTTATTCCCTAAGCAACTATGGTCACTAAACATGCTTGGTCGGATCCTGATGATCGACCAAACGGGTCGAGTTCGAAAGTCTAAGCGGTGGTTTAGAACGCTTGACTTACAACTCTAACAAGCACTAAACTAAAAGTGACGAGATAAGCATGTTAAAACATGCTTAACTAAGTTAGAAAACAGGGTTTTGATATCAAAACAAAGTGTTTTGATAACCTAAAGTAGTTAAGTTGCAAAATACGCGTAAATGTGCATTTTGACCGAAACTACGACTCGTCACTACACCTAGTCAACGTGGTAATCAGTAGGTATAGTCACTAGGGAATAAAACCATCGTGATTACGCTCACGTTGCGAAGTTCAAACGAACTTCGCATTGACCAAAGACTGTTCAAAGTAGAAAGTCAAACACTATTTGACTTTCACGCTAGAAAAGCGATAAAAGAACGAAGGAAGCTTACAAAGGGTCCTTGCTAGGGAGAACTTGATCTTAAAATCTCAGGTATGAAGTATAACAACTTCAACTTAGAGAATTCAGATCAAGGGTGAGTGAAATGAGAGAATGGCATGGCTATTTATACTTGTAGCAAGTTCATGAGATCATGCCACTTGTTTGTGTAACTTCCAAGCAAAAATCTCAACCATACAAGTGTTTGGTGAAGGTTCAAAGCCTTGGAGAGGTGTTAACTTGGTTAACACACAATAAAAATGGCATAAATAGTCCCTGAAGTATCAATAGTTTGTTAAAAACTGATTTCTGGAACTGGGCATTTTCACACGGGGTGTGTAGGAGTAGGGTCAGGGCTTACGCGGCCCGCCTACTACCTGCAGATCAGCCTAACTTTTAGTTTTGACAGCTTTGGTCCCTGCATGTGTATGAGCTCATTTTTGGCACTTTTAACACCCGTTAAGCCATTTTCAAGGTTCTACAAGGTTAATAAAGTTTAGAGGACTCAAAATGTGCTCGGAGAAGTCTCGGATGTCGGCTCGTTTGGTCGTACGGTGACGTTGTTCATCAAATTACGACGAAACTCGAAGGGACGCGAAAACGATCCAAATTAAGCGGAGAATGGTATTTTTGCATGCCGATCACTAAAATTAAAATATTTTAGTGTTTACAAAAATTTTGGATGTCCAGATGTGGTCAGAATGTAAGATATGCACGTAAATGCAAACTTATGCCGTTTTTGACACTTTTAGTCCCTGTAAGATCAAATAAGCATATTTTCACACACCGAACCACTCAAAGCTTATTTCTAAGCTATGTCTAGGTTATTTATGGTATGTTTAGCTTATGATCATGTTTCGGACTATACGTTGCCTTATGAAACGGCAGACTTTTGCAAGTTGACGCAATTAGTCCCTACGAGTGAATAAACTTGTTTTTGCCATACCGAACCCTTCAAAACTTATTTCTAAGTTATGTAAAGGTTATTTAAGGTATGTTAAGCCTATTTCACTATTCCAAAGTGTTTGTTGCATTAAACTGATTATATTTACGCATTAGTTCGCGTATAACCTTCTAGAAAGTTATTTAAAGCTCGAAATCGAACAGGAATTGATATGTGCAAATGATACACATATTTATACAAATCCCAAGTATGAAACACAATATTTCATTGGTTTGGTATTTATATGATGGTTGAAGTGACACAGGGGTCAAAGTCTCCCCTACTTTAGGAAATTACGTCCCGAGATTTAATTTTAGAGGAAACTTGTGAAGACAACTGTGATGGTTTCACTTTCGAATGAATCCCTCGAACCTAAGTAAAACTCTAGGACATGTTTGGATTCTTAGAGAAATTGTCAACTATCAAGGTGATGTCCTTGTAGTAACAAAACATGGAGTTTCGAACTACGGACAGAGGAACGTTTCTTATGAAGACTATCATAGGAAACTTGTGTGTGCTCAAGATCAGAGTTGGAGAGTGTAAGATAAAATGACATTGGTTAAGGTCCAGGACTTCTAGTAACTTAAATAACGCTACGTTCGCAATGTAATAAGGAACACTTATATATAGGAAGTACGAGTGGCGTATCCACCATGCCCTTTCTACATTGTTCCCATTTCGTTATTCTCATCACTATAGGTCTTAACACATGACAAAATTTGCTGTGGTTTCTCTTCACTAAATTCCATAATTATGTATGCATCCATAATTACGTAATTCCTTGCACTGTCCGCACAGTTCATTTCATAATGCGTAGGGAAAAAGAAATCAATCGAATAATCATGAAGTGACTTGACTAGATCACCAAAGGATCTTTTAACTAGATCAACAAACGATCTTCTTAACTAGATCAACACATGATCTTCTTAATTAGACCGTCATACGATCTCTTTAAATAGACCACTTAAGGGATCTTTTCAGTTATATCATCACATGATATTCCTAACCAGATTTTTGAATCAATCTGTTTAACTAGACCACTCAAGGGGCCCAATTATAGAATAGTACTTTATAATCCAAGGGTCTTAACTATTACGTAGAAGGCCATTAAGGATTTAAGGTAGTACCTTTTGATATCCTACTATGAATCCCTCATATGGAGATATGGAAGATTCTACGACGATTTGGATAATGAATATTCGGATCACATAAAACATATAAGAAAACACATAAGCACATAATCACATAATTGTTTAACTTGATCTTAATTTTGTTAATTTTCTTGTTAATTGAGCACACGAGTATTTAAAGTATATCAGGAATTCAATCCGTGAATTCCATTTGGCACTTTAAATATCTACAAGAATCTAACTATGAAGATAGGAAGATCTTAATAGGAATTCATCTTTGTTTCTTAAAAAGAAACGAGTATTTAAGATTTTTGGGGAGATCACAAGTGATCATAAAATGACAGAACCACACGAGTAGTTTGTCTTAGTGTCAGCATCGAAGGGTTGGATCAAACATTCACACAATTGTATCAGTTTCACAAAATAAAATTTGAAACAACAATTTTATTTATATAACAACTGAATTATTCCAACGTCAAAAGATAACAAACAAAGAAATATAAAAGACTAATTGTTCATTGCTGCATCGTTGTTCGCGTTTGCCTCATTTATGTTCAACACTCGTCCACACGCTGGATTTGCGTTAACAAGTCTTGGGCAATTGTTGCGGTAGTGAGTAAGGTCACCACAGTGATAACACGACCCATGAGGAAACCGTGCTTGAGCAACAGCAGGATTCGCAGCAGCTTGGTTTGCATAACGGCAGGTATCGACCAAATGTCCCAATATCCCACAGTGGGTACATTTGTGACACCGCACTTGCTCCAGATGATGACGGTTGCATTTGTTGCACAAAGGTGCGGTACCAACATAATTTTTCCTTTTACGAGGTTGTGCTGGCTGGTTTGGTGCAACCTGATTGTTCTGAGCAGTTAAGGAGCAGTTTTGAGAAGCCTTGCGCTTCTTTTTCTTGGGTGTCTCGGCCTGTTTTTCCTTTGGTTCAACCTGTGCAGTCTTGTCAGTGTCACACCCGCTCGTAGCGGAAGCACGAGGTGTGATCTGATCGGTTCTCATTGCATAACAATATAAGTGAACAATACTAAATGAATATAAACAAGCTCCAATGCCATTGTCATAATTGTTTCGAAAGAACGCAACATAAGTTAAATGTATTTGTTACAAACCATCAAATGAAAATATGTTTTCATCGTTCTATACATCAAAATGTAAGTCTTAAAATGTCAAGGCTTTGACCACTATATCACCGCAAAGAGGCGGTATATAACGGGCAAACCCTTCAAATGGTGGCATGGAGTCTTGATACTTGCTTTCCTTGACTGAAATATCTGCCACGTCCACTAATTTCCTGAAATACATGTTAAGTTTGAAAACATCAACAAAAGTTGGCGAGTTCATGCAGTTTAGTTGTATGAGATGTATCTGTAAAATGTGAGTTGTATAAAATGTATCCATAAAATGTGAGTTGTATAAAATGTATCCATAAAATGTTAGTTGTATAAAATGTATCTGTATGTAATGATGTAGTATGTAAAGCGTCAATGAAATCGTTGATCATTAATGTTTCGCGAGGACATCAATATGTGTGACGAAATAGGAAGCAATCCAAACCTAGACGATTTTTGTGTCGACTACTATCGACTGGGACACAAACGCACTCTTCTGAATGGGTCCACGACCAAGAATGGGGCTCGCCAAAACCCATTAGATCTAACCACTTGTACCTAGGTCCAAACTGGATTAATGGTGCTTAGATGTATAACCCTAATTCGCACATGATCTAAGGTGTTTCATTCCCTAACTTTAACATACGTTGAACATGTATTTTCCCCGATAGTTGTAAAGTTGTAAAACATTTAATTGAATAGGGGACATGAACTCACTGTATCGCGTCCTGTGAATAGAAGTAATTACGATCTCACGTGCGGTCGTCCTGAATAGTGTTGCGACCTACAAATGTTTTTATACTTGTTAGACACTTCTGTCTTTGTAATAACTTGATTACAAGTCTTGTGTCTTAAATATGTGTAAGACTTGTATGTCATTACTGTTCGTTGAACTGTGTATTTAGATGAATGATTTGTTAAACTGTTATATATATATATATATATATATATTTCACCAAATATATATATGTTGGATCGTGTACGTGACCCTGAAAGTCAGTTAAGGTAGTTCAACATCGATTACTAAGGCGGAATCAAAGTAAACAACGTCCAAAACAACTTGTATCCTTTAATCTTTCTTTCTATTATCAACCGTGAGCTTTTACAATGAGTTCTGATGAAATTTTGGCAGCACCTTCGCTCACACACACAACCATTCAACTGTTCCGTACCGTTCCGTTTGAAATGTGACAAACACACTCCTATATATAGACACAAGACCCTTCCGTTTGAACTTAACATAACATGGTTCAAACGGAACCCTTAATCTCAAACGATATTTCAAACGGAACCCTCTAATCTCAAACGGAACCCTCTAATTCAAACATTAGTTTCAAACGGAACCATTTCTAAATCAAAACTAAACCCTAATTTGACTTTTAAGTTCCAATCTTGACTTTCTTGATATAAGACTTGATGAAGATGCAGTCAACAGACATTCTTGTGCATCAACAGACTCCCCCTTGGATGTTGACGTAGTCTTCAGATCCTGATTCTTCAGTCTTAGTCTTTTCTCTAACTCTGTCTTTTCATCATAAGCACTCTATCTTCACACTCCCATATATTGTTGATCCAGACTCCCCCTTTCACAGACTCCCCCTCTCGATATGCTAGAATCTGAGAAATCTGGTTCAAGCTTTGACAATTTGCTTCCATTGGGAATAATGAAGTCCAAATCTGTTACTCAACCAATAAACATTACAATTCTATCTTTCAAACATAAAACACAAACTCAATCAGTTTTAAAAAACCACTCAAGTATTCAGGTCCAAGTTAATGACCCTGATCACTTGATTAGTCTACCAAGTCCAAATTAATGACCTTGGTTGATCTTTTGACGAATCAATACTGATTTTAAAACAACAAATTCAAATATTTTCTGAAAATAACAAGTATCAAGTTAATGAACTTGTTTTTTATCATTTCAAACAATTCAAACTTCTTCAAAGTAAGCTCTCCTCATTCTTCAGTCCAGAATCTCCTGCATCTGCTTCAATCATCTGAGAATCCAACAATCAACTCTCCACTTTGGTTTGTCGGAAAATAAAGCAGAAATAAAGTCTTTTTGGATTTTATCAAAGTGTTCTAAACTAAGAAATGAAATACAGAAAACTTAAATTGTAGAAAGTAAACAAAGTAAACTATTTACAAACATATTTTTGGCGAGCGTGTCAGGGAATCATATTAGCTTTTCAGACAAATTACAAGTACCATTAAGCTACCTTACATACTCAGATTTAAACAATTCACCTCGATTGTCGATATACTGATCCATCTTAAATTCTCACACAAATTTCAATTTACTCAGGATACGATTTAGATGAGTTAAGAACTTAGCTCATTCATGTGTCCCACCTCTTGAATATACTCCCGTATCCAGAATCTCAATAATCAGTCTTACAGGTGAGAATACTACAATGATATCTGTATATAATTTAGGTATGCGAGGGCCGAGGGATCTCAGGTCGATACTTCCATTTACGCAGAGAGATATCAGCTTCGACTTTTCGGTGTGTCCCCTTTAGAGGATCTTTTTGCTTATAACAGCAGCATTTATCAATTTTATTGTTTCAGCATGCTGAGGGTTTAATGCTGTGTTTCAAGCATTGCAGCAAGTATTAGCCAAGGACTAGGTCAGAACCACCGTTCAGCAGAAGTCCCGGAATAATACCCCAGACATCATTGAGTATAAAGACCTAGTATATCAGATTAAGAGACCTTTCAAACGAGATTTCAGGGGTTACCTATATATCCAAGTAGTGTTCCCCACGAAATTCACCAGTTTGAATTTAGGTTTATATCCCGAATAAATCTACTA
This sequence comes from Helianthus tuberosus, assembly GCA_030545235.1. NCBI lineage: Eukaryota > Viridiplantae > Streptophyta > Magnoliopsida > Asterales > Asteraceae > Helianthus > Helianthus tuberosus. The sequence goes on from CM060366.1 coordinate 195,234,243, forward strand.
AATGTGTGAAAACCTATCGACACATCATTAGTGAGACTGTTTAACTCATTTAAACTTTTCAAATCTTTAGCATACTGTAATTGTCTAGCCAATGTACTATCATTTTCCCTATATACACAAGCTCTTTTTCAGATTTTATCATGTTTTTGTATTTTATCATTTTTTACTGTTTTTGTATTTTCTGAAAATAAACTATGTACAAATATCTACTCCCCCTAAATACCAAAACAAGTAAAAATTTGACAAACCATTGCAGATTGTTTCTCGTCTTCATCCGCAACAGTACTCTCATCAACGCCAATTATGCCATCCGACACCGACAGAAGCTTCATACCATTCAGTTTTAACAAATATTTAAACCGATTTTTATCAAAAGCTTTGGTATGTAAATCAGCTTTCTGTTCGTCAGTGTGGATTTTCTCAATTCGTATCAACTTTTTCTCAAAGCAGTCACGAAAAAAGTGATGACGAATTTCTATGTGTTTAGTTTTAGCGTGATGTACTGGATTTTTTGTTATATTTATAGCGGCCTCATTATCAACAAAAAGAGGTGTGTTAAGAAACTGCAAACCATAGTCGCTCATCTGTTGCTGTATCCACAAGATCTGAGAGCAGCAACTGCTAGCAGAAACATACTCCGCTTCACAAGTAGATAACGCCACAGATGTTTGTTTCTTACACTGCCAGGTAACCAATCTAGGACCAAAGAACTGGCATCCTGCAGTTGTTGATTTTGAATTGACTTTGCAGCATCCGAAATCCGAATCGGAATACCCTTCGAGCGTAAAATCTCCTTTCCTAGGATACCACAACCCCAATGAAGGAGTTCCTTTCAGGTAGCGCAATATCCTCTTCACAATGATCATATGCGATGCTCTCGGGTTAGACTGAAATCTTGCTGCGAGTCACGTTGGGTACATGATATCAGGACGTGAAGCAGTTAGGTACATTAAAGAACCTATCATGGATCGGTAAAACGTTTCATCAGCCCTGTCTCCGGTGAGATCTGGGTGAATCCCATGATTTGTTGCAAGTGGGGTAGCAGCTGGAGTAGAACTTGACATCCCAAATTTCTCTAGAATATCATGAACATACTTTGACTGATGAATGAAAATTCCTTCAGGAAGTTGTTCAACTTGTAATCCCAGAAAGAATTTCATCTCCCCCATTGATGACATTTCAAACTTCTGCTTCATCACTGATTCAAAATCTTTGCATAGATTTTCATTTGTCGACCCAAAGATTATATCGTCCACATAAATCTGAACTATCAGAAGATGACCATCGACCTCTTTAGTGAAGAGAGTGGCATCCACTTTTCCACGAATGAACTTTTTGGCTAGTAGGTGTTGAGACAAAGTCTCGTACAAGGCTCTCGGGGCCTGATGTAAACCATACAGCGCTTTGTCCAATAAGTAGACCTTGTTTTTGTGGATTAGATCGGTGAAGCCCGGCGGCTGACCGACATAAACCTTCTCTTTAACCTTCCCATAAAGAAACGCCGATTTAACATCCAACTGATAAACTTTGAAGTTCTTCCAAGACGCAAATGCTAGGAAAATTCTGATTGCCTCTAGTCGTGCTACAGGAGCATAGAATTCGATAAAATCAATTCCCTCCTGTTGACTAAAGCCCTGAACAACTAGTCGAGCTTTGTTCCTTACAACAACTCCTCTATCGTCCCTCTTACACTTGAACACCCACTTGGTGTTAATTTTCCTTTGACCATCCGACAAATCAACTAACTTCCACACTCCCAATTTCTCGAATTGACTAAGTTCCTCCTGTATAGCATTGACCCAAGAGTCTTCAGTAAGCGCCTCTTTGTAAGTTCTTGGCTCAACCTGCGAGATAAAACAACTTAATGAGAATTCAGTTTGCAAAGGAGCAACTTTTGTATAAAAACATGTAAGCCCTTTATCAATCTGATTTCGAGTGCGAACGCCTTTCTGCAATTCTCCTATGATCAACTCCTCTGGATGATATGAAAAAGTTCGCGGCATCACCTCGCTTGGAACATCTACATTTCCCTCCAGATTAGTAACATTCTGCTCTGCATCTTGTTAACCAACTTGGTTTGTTTGACTTGAAATCTGAATTTGCTCCCCCTCAGAATCTGAATCACCATGATCAAAGACTGGCATGTTTTCAGCTTCTAGATTATCATTCTGAGCCGACTGATTATCCTGAGCAACTTCATTCCGTTGGACATCATCATGTTCACCAGCATTACTTGGACCTGCTTCATCATCATTTGAAGTTTCCCGTGGTCTCCTCGAATACTCAGCTAGGAACCTTAGCTGCGACTCATATTCACGCAAAATATCCAACTCATCAAAGAAATCTTCATCATCCTCTGATTCTTCTCTCATGTCAAACGAATCCCAAAGTTTGTCATAATGATAACGCCATGAATCACCAGGATTCTGCGGCGGCATAGTATAACCTTGACATTCAACATTTGCAGCTTCAATAATCCGCTTCTCACTTGGAACGAAGACACGTCGTAACGGATTTGCATAACCAACAAATATACCCTCAATGCACTTCGGACAAAACTTTCCAAAAGGCTCTATAACCGTACAGGGTGACCCAAACGGTTCTAGATACTTCAAATTCGGTTTGTGGTTATTGATTAGCTCAAAGCATGTTTTGTTAAACTTTTTGACAGTGAGAACCCTGTTGAGCGTATAGCATGCGGCGGAAACAGCTTCAGCCCAAAAATTAATCGGTAACTTTGAATCTGCAAGCATAGTTCTAGCCGTCTCGATTAGTGACCGGTTTTTGCGTTCTGCGACTCCATTCTGCTGCGGAGTGTACGGAGCACTAAACTCATGCAAAATACCTCTTTCATCACAAAATTCTTCCATCTTGCTGTTCTTGAATTCAGTACCATTGTCACTTCGAATTCTCTTGATACGCCTTTGGTACAAATTCTCAATCTTCCTGAACAGACCCATCAAACTGTCAAATGTTTCATCTTTCGTCTTCAAGAAAGAAACCCACGAAAATCTGGAATAATCATCAGTAACAACCAAACAATAGTAATCTCCTGTAATACTTTTGACATTCACAGGACCAAACAAATCCATGTGAAGTCTTTCCAGCGGTCTCGAAACTGAATTGACTTGCTTTGTAGGGTGTGACTTTTTCTTCTGCTTGCCTTTGATGCAGCTAATGCACTCCCCTTCCAGATGAAAACCTTTGATATTATCTCCCAATACCAAATCATTGTGCACCAAGTGATTCATCTTCCTTAGATGAATATGCCCCATCTTTCGGTGCCACAATCTTGATTCTTTCTCAGTTGCTCTAGACACGAAACAATGTGCTTGACCAGTAGTTGTAGTCGCTACACTCATGTCTAACTCATATAAATCATTCACTCTAGGTGCCCTCATAATAATCCATTCTTCAGGAACAACAAAACCAGGTTTCAAAATCAAACATTCTTTATCAGTGAAGTGAATAGTATACTGATTGTCACAAATCTGCGAGATACTAAGCAGATTGTTCTCCAGCTCAGTGATGTAGTTAACTCTCTCAAACGTTACAATCCCATTGGATAACGTTCCTTCACCAACAATTCTACCACCTTCATGACCTGCAAATCCCACATAACCACCATTGATATTCTTCACATCATATAGCAATGCAGTTTTTCCTGTCATATGACGAGATGCGCCACTATCCATGATCCATCTTGAAATGGCTCTTGGAAGATCCTGCACATACCACAAGTTGATTTCAAAACATTTCAATAAAGATGCCGATTCATGCTTCGCGATCCAGGAAGCTCCGGCAATTCAAACTGCTTATTCAAACATGGTGTCCACCCAGGCCTCATCAGCCTTAGGTGTAACCTTGACTCTAGCAACTTGAATTTTGAAATTTTCAGCCTTCAAAGGTGGAAAATTTGCATCATAATCAACCGAAATTGATTCTTCAGCCTTTTTCACTTCAGAAGTTGAAATTTTCATTTCAGTTTTTGGTTTCCAAACTTGTTGAGATAATGCAACCCGTTTGTAAAATTTGTCATTTTTAGTTACCACTTTCTTTACAGGTTCATTTTTCACTTTGATATTGTCATTTTTCACACTTTTTTTCTCAACAACGATTTGTGATTTACCCTTCACATCAACTTTTTTCTTTTGTCTATCAACAACTTCAGTCTTAGGCTTGGAGTTGGTGCAATTTCTTGCTATGTGACCAACTTTGTTACATCTAAAACATGTACGAGTATCATCAACTCGACTTGTGCCTTCAAACTGAGGTTGTGAAACCCTCTTCTCAAAGAACTCTTTATTTGATTTTGAAAAAAATTCATTCTCTTCATCAGCAAGTGAACTTGAACTGTTCACAAACACCTGCTTTTCAGCAAACCTTTTGTTTTGAAAACTCTTTTTCTGATAACTATTACCACCCCGATAACCACCCGACCAATTGTTTCGATTGTTATTATAAAAACGTGGTGGAACAACAGGCTTTTTGTAATAAGCTTTATCTTTCTCAAAATTCATTTGCCTTTTTGTTTGACACAAACTGTTCACTTCTGACAACTCAACTTCAACCAATTTGAAAACATTTGTCAACTTTTTCACATTAACATTCTCAATTGGAAACTCAGAATCCGAATACAACTTATCAGATCCAGCCATCTTGTACATCACAAGACCCGGTTCATCACTTAAGTTGTTTTTGGACTTTGATTTCTGAATGTATTTGTCCAAGAAACACCCATCATCTTCAGCTGAATCACTATTCAAAACACTTTCAGCTGTGCTCTTAACAATCTCTGTCTGAACACTATCATCAGATGATGTAGAAAAAGTAACATCAATGTTCTCTGGAAGTATAACTTCTTTTTCTTCCTCAATTTCAACCAACCCAGACTGCTTTTTAGTGTAATTATGAAGAACAGGTGGTGGTACTTGATGAAAACCCACCCCAGTTCCATCAGAATACACATCTTCGCCCGCTTTGTCTTTCCCGATGGGTTTGGGAAAGATATGTTGCAAAACAAAGCTTGCGGAGCTGTAACTGTTAAGCTTCAACTGGATTCGCTCGTTTTCGATTACAGCCTCTTGAACTTTAAGTTTCAATTTAGCGATTTCATCCAGTTGTTTATTGATTGATTCTTCTTTAACTCTAAGCACTACATTTAAATGTTCATTTTCTTTAAAAGTTTTACCATTTCGATCATCACAATCTTTCATTGTGCTTTTGAGTTTTTCAAATTTTTCAGAAATCTGACGGTTTTCAAGAATCAACTTTTCATTTTCTTGTTTAATTTTGTCATGATCAATTTTATCAGTTTCAATTTGAGCAGTTAATTCTCTTATCCGTTCAGTTGAAGCTTTAACTGTTTTGTCACGCCCAAGAATCTGATTCTCAACGTTTCTGACCTTTGCTGTCAGATCTTTAATTTTCTCACCGTTGAGATACGTGACAGTATTACAAAATTTGCACTCTTTGTTGCAATTTTTGCAATCAGTATTTCCTTCGATCTTTTTACCTGACGCATTTGTTGACACATCTGAACTGACCTGGCTTTTTGACTCAGACACGGAGTTAGAGTCTACCTCAAGTGCTTTGGCAGCCAGCACTTTGTCAGCCATTTTTCCCAGGTTCTCTGCAGTCAACTCCTGCGTAGTATCGATAACTCCAGTATCAATCTTCTTGGATTCTTTTCCTTCTATCTCTTTTTCTTCTTTCACCTCTTTCTCCTTTCTTTCTTTCTCTTCTTCAATCATTTTCGAAGTTGGAGTTCCCCACCATTTGTGTTGCCAATACTCATCATTTTCTTTCATTTCCTTGATTAAGACTTCCAGATCAAGAGTTTTGTGATCGATTGCAATATTTCCATACTCATCAAGATAACACTCTCTGTCTGGATCCCATCTTTTGGCTCTTTTTGCTTCCAAATAGATACTAGAAAGTCTAGTAATTTTGTTTTCCGAAATCATCTTTCTGTATCTATACTTCTGCTCTTCAGTTCTATCATCTTTCCATTGAATAGGTTCATTTTTCGCCATGAATGCGTAACCAACCGCATCTTCTTCTGGTAGAACCTCTTGACTCCAATCATATCCCTCATCATCATAAATCACTGTAAGAGCTCTAGATTTATCTCTGTTGTCTTCAACCTGCTTCAATCTAGGCGGCTCGGATTTATTCTGGTGATAAATCGCTTCTTGTAGTAATCATCTCTGAAAGGATTCTCTGACTCATCAACATAAGCATTTCGGCATTCTCTCTTGAAGTGACCCTTCTGCTTACATTTGAAGCATGTCACTTTGGATTTATCGAACCCCAGCTTAGTAGAAGCACCACCAATTGTTTTTCTACCAGTAATTTCCATGAATCTTTGTGCACGACGAACAGCACTTGCCATAGCCCAACGAATATCGACCAGTTCCATTTCCTCCGGATCAATCTGATCGTAATCTTCTTTTGTCAGATTTGTATTGCCAATCTTCCCAGCTACCAATCCTTCATACGATTCCAACACCTATGCTAGGAAAATCATCTGCTGCTTGGCCGATTCTTCATCAAAGTTATGAGCATTCTTCAAATCTATTGCGATGTTGCATTGAAAACGATTCTTTGCATCAGAATTTCCAGAAGATGAAGATCCACTGTGAAAACCACTCTGACTTCCACTGCTTTGACCACTTTGACTTTCTTTGCCAGCTGTAGACACATTTTCAGCAGAAAATGCAGTCTTTGGAGAAGTAGCTTTCGGCATCATGCTTTTTGGATAATACAAATCCAAATTCTGCTGATAAGATGAATGATTAACTTTGTACGTCTTCTTCAACTCCAGCTCATGACTCTCAAGTCTCTCAATCACCAAATCTGGTTTCAACAATTCAGAAGGAATAGTGTTCTTAAGCATGAGAGCATAATATCTCCACTCCATCTCGTCCGGCAACGAATCGAACAACTTGTCTACTTGCTCATCATCAGAATACTTAATTCCATGTCTAACTAACTCCAGCTTCAAGTGCCCAAATCTCTCGATCATTTTTGACACTGATTCATTCTTTAAGCATCCAAACATATCAAACTCTTTCCTAAGTAGTTTTATTTTATTTTTCTTGATTTCTTCACTACCTATACACTTCTTTTCTAACTTTGCCCAAAGATCTTTAGCATTTGAATATTCTATCAATGAGATGATATCCTCCCGAACAGACTGAAATAACAACGCCACACACTTTTGTTCGGCTACGAATGATTCAATCTCATCAGATGCTATTAAAACTTCCCCATTCTTGTTTCCTTGGTCATAACCATTCTTCAGACTTTTCCAACTTGGAAACGCGAATGCCATCATCCAATCTTCAAACTTTCTGGACCAACGACTGTACTCTTCAATAGCCATTAACTTTGGAGGTTTATTGAACGTTCTGAAGGCACTTTCCGATTCCCAAGCTTCCTTTTTCTTCTCTTTTGGTGGATTCTCATTCACATTGCCTGATGAAGTATCCTTGTTTCCGGAATCTCCAGCGAACGCGTACATGTCGCTAAACGGGTTTAAGAAAATATCATCCATTGTGAATGTACCTGTAAAATCAGACAACACTTAGAAAAATTTTGGTTTTGGAAAATATAGAAACCTGTTCAAACGGAATGGACTGTTCCGTTTGAAATACCAATAGTTTCAAACGACAGCTGTTCAAACGATATGAGCTAATTTCAAACGGAATGGACTGTTCCGTTTGAAATATCAATGGTTTCAAACGATGGAAATCAAACGATATGGTTCAAACGGTCAGTTCAAACGACAAATATTTCAAACGACAAATAACATTTTCAAACGACAAACATTTCAAACGATCAGTTCAAACGATTAATATGTTTTCAAACGATAGAATCAATTTCAAACGATATGTGTTGATTTCAAACGATATGACGTCAGCAATCCGCGAACCTTTTCAAACGGTATGAACGATTTCGATCAATTTTAGGTCGAATTTTGGTTTCAAAATTTCAAGGATTAGTTAATAGTCAATTTCGTTTGCTATGTGAACGTTTTAAGCCATTTTAACCGCGACAACTACTTTAAATCAGAAAAGAAAGGTAGAAGTGAGATAATCCGATGATTTCAAGCTGTATTTGGTATGAACTCCTCGTCCTGAGCTCTGATACCACTTGTTGGATCATGTACGTGACCCTGAAAGTCAGTTAAGGTAGTTCAACATCGATTACTAAGGCGGAATCAAAGTAAACAACGTCCAAAACAACTTGTATCCTTTAATCTTTCTTTCTATTATCAACCGTGAGCTTTTACAATAAGTTCTGATGAAATTTTGGCAGCACCTTCGCTCACACACACAACCATTCAACTGTTCCGTACCGTTCCGTTTGAAATGTGACAAACACACTCCTATATATAGACACAAGACCCTTCCGTTTGAACTTAACATAACATGGTTCAAACGGAACCCTTAATCTCAAACGATATTTCAAACGGAACCCTCTAATCTCAAACGGAACCCTCTAATTCAAACATTAGTTTCAAACGGAACCATTTCTAAATCAAAACTAAACCCTAATTTGACTTTTAAGTTCCAATCTTGACTTTCTTGATATAAGACTTGATGAAGATGCAGTCAACAGACATTCTTGTGCATCAACAATATATATATATATATATATATATATATGTCATATTGTATCTTGTGAGTTGTATCATCGGGTCTTGTCTTCTTGATTTCTTGTCGTTGTGTAAGTAAATTGTATAATGGTAATTTTTACCAATTATATGTCATTGGGCTTAGCCCAAGAATTTATGTTATTGGGCCCAAAATAGCGTTGGGCCTAAATAGTGTTGGGACTCAATAGTGTTGGGCCTTAATAGTGTTGGGCCTAAATAGTGTTGGGCGTAAATAGTGTTGGGCCTTGGCCCATATGTTTGGTATTGGGCTTAGCCCATGAGTTTTTGATATTGGGCTTAGCCCATGTATTTATGTTAAGCCCATTATGAAATATAAGCCCATTTGTATAAAGTAGATCATTAAGAAATGTAAGCCCATTTGTATAAAGTAGCCCATTAAGAAAGTATAAGTCTTTCATTTCTATAAAACATTTTTATAAAAATTCACTAAGTATAGTTTTTAGTAAATAAAAACATAATAGTTTTTATAAGTTTAAAAATGTCCGAATTTTGTTAATGGTAACATATTTTGGTGTCCGCGTCGAAAGATCGCCTAAACGTCATAGTAAGTCCTCGGATTGATGATATCATAATCATCATAACAAGATCAAATATGCATATTACAAGTCTTGGATCACAATATAAACAAACATAAATATATCATGATTATTATCTTTGCTTCTTTGTATTTTTCATGTTTATTATGTATGATTACTTAGTTATTATTAGTTGTAATAACAATCATAGACATAATATAAGTATGAAAAATAAATAAATCTAGAAGCTTACTTCTAGCACTAGGCTTGGGATGATCTTAGAGAATGATTAAGAGTTAAGAAGATGAAGATCTTGATGGTAGAATGCTTTTGAATGGATGAAAACCCTTGCTTTAACTTGTAAGTGCTTTAGACCTTCTTATGTTACTTGAAAATCCATCTTGATGAACATAGAAAGTGATAAAATAAAATGGATTTTTGAGGTGTTCTTGGTAAAAAATAAAGATGAAGATGATGAGAGAGTTCTTGTGAAAGTAATGGTGTGAAAGTGCTAGTAACTTAGTAATGAAGTGTTGTAATAATTTTACCAACATAATCCACTTGCAAGTAAATAAAATATCTAGATATTTTATCACATAAACAAGGGGTAAGGGACCCCTTGTTCACGGCAATTGCATGGGGGGGGGGGGGGGGGTCTCATGTGGTAAAAATGTGTTAGAATTATTTAAGGTTTCACATGAATTAAAAAGTTTAAGTCTTTAGATGTTTATTGTTTACAATTTTTCGAGATGAATCATGACTTGAAATGATCATAAACTAGCTTTACAAGACCAAAAATAATGTTCACTAGTTCGCTACGTGTGCCAAAATATAGTTCGGCTAGATGTTTAGCACTCGTTTCGCAAGAAGATAGTCGAAAGGTTAACATATATAAGTTATAGGGAAATATTCGGTTATGTATTTATATAATATTCCCTATTTATTTTTATATGGAATTTGTGTTTAAACAACACTTTTGCATCTTGTAATAAAAATACCAATGCTGAATTTTGCGGAAAAATTATTGAAATGGTAACTTTTAGCGCTTTTCGACAGTTTTTGGTGCTACCGGAATTGGTAATATATTAAAACAAACCCTTGTATTCCCATATTGGGTTTAATGTATATTTGATGTTGGACTTTCGTCTGAGTCCTAAAGATGTAATTTAGATGGTTTCGACGGATCCTGAGTTTTCGTCAGCACGCTAGTTTACTAGGTACTACTCTAGTTGTTTTGATGCATTGATATGTGACCAACAAAAATGATCGCCTAAATTGTTTCAAATGTGACCAACAAAAATGAATCATGTGAATCATAAATGAATATTTCATGAGTATTCTAAGATGTATATCATGAAATCATGCAGTTCGAATATTCAAAACACATACTTGTATAATGTAAATCATTGCTTTAAATGTAAGTAAATTACCCGAAAGTGGCAGTTGTCACATTCTCCCCCTGTTATTGAGAATTTCGTCCCGAAATTCACGCTGAGTCATCCTTTGCAGGAGACTACTCGAACAGGTGGGGGTATTTTGGTTTTGATTTGATTTTCACGTTCCTAAGTATATTCGGGTCCGTGTCGAGAGTTCCAATGAATTTTTGTTAATATGTTACGACTCCTTCATGTTTCCTGGACCTTCTGGTCCATGACCTCAACAGGTGCTTTGGCGAATTGGAGTTTGTTATCTATATGAACCTCATCCTCCGGGATGAAAACTGATTCTTGCGTTGGACTCTTCTTGAGATTCGACAAATGAAATATGTCATGTACTCTACTTTGTTCTTCTAGTAACTTTAGTTTGTAGAAAACGGTGCCAATCTTTTCCAAGATTTCAAATGGAACTACATAACAGAGGTTAAGCTTTCCATGCTTACGGAATCTTGCCACGCCCTTCCAAGGCGAGACTTTCGATAGGACCTTGTCTCCGACCTCGAAGGATAATGGCTTCTGTCTCTTATCTGCGTAGCTCTTTTTTCGATTGCGAGCCGCCTTGATACGGTCTCTGATCTGGAAAAATTTTATTTGTAGTCTTTTGGACTAACTCCGGACCGATAAGTTGTTTATTGCCCGCTTCCGCCCAACATAGTGGAAAGCGACTCTTTCGAATGTAGAGAGCTTCGAACGGTGCAGCCTGTATACTTGTGTGGTAGCTGTTGTTGTAGGAAAACTCAACCAATGGTAAGTGAGTATCCCAGTTGCCGCCCAAATCCATAACACATGCACGAAGCATATCTTTGAATGTTTGGATTGTCCGTTTGTTCTGGCCGTCAGTTTGTGGATGAAAGATCGTGCTTAGATTTAAATGAGATCCAAAGGCCTCTTGAATTGACTTCTAAATTCGTGAAATGAAGTGACCGTCTTGGTCTGAGATGATTTAAATAGGCACTCCATGATGAGCCACTATTTCCTTGAGATAAGGTTCTGCTAGTTTCTCTATACTATCCTCCTCCCGAATTGGTAAGAAGTGTGTGGACTTTATTAGTCTATCGATGATTACCCAATCATGTCATGACCGCATGAGGTCTTGGGTAACTTCGTAATGAAGTCCATCGATATTTGTTCCCATTCCAAAATGGAATCTCGGGTTGTTATAAAAAGTCTGAGGGTTTCTGATATTCAGCTTTGACTTTTGCGCAAGTCAAGCATTCTCCGACATAAGTCGCGATATCACTTTTGAGGTTAGGCCACCAATAGTATTCTTTTAATACTTAGGCCTATGTGCTTCCTCAAAATATCATCTCGAAGGCCGCCAAAGACTGGAACCTATTTTCGATCCATAAGGTATAAAGTTCCTTTGTCTTTCGGCGCTAATTGTCCCTTCATGCCTCGAAGTGTTTCTGCTTGAATATGCTCTTCCTTGAGCGCTTGTGAATCATCTTCTCTAATGCTTGAACTCTCAGTGTTCTAACTCGCTCCTTGCGGCTCAAGGCATTAGCTACAACATTTGCCTTGCCCGGATGGTACTTTATTTCATAATCATAGTCGTTCAACAATTCAACCCAGCATCGTTGACGCATATTTAATTCTTTTTGGTTGAATATGTGTTGAAGACTTTTATGATCCATGAAAATAATGCATTGAGTACCATATAAATAATGTCGCCATAATTTTTAAAGCGAATACCACCGCGCCTAACTAAAGGTCGAGAGTGGTATAGTTCTTCTTATGAACTTTTTAATTGGCGCGACGTGTACGCGATAACCCTTTTTTTTCACATGGCATGAGCACACAACCTAAACCTTGATGCGAAGCATCATAGTATACAACAAAGTCTTCGGTACCGTCGGGTAATGATAAGATTTTGAAATGCTACGCACCAATCTTAAGGACAAGTTGTAATCCTACTTCTTGTTTTTCAATTGGGGCAAATTTCTTGTCTTTCTGTGTGAGGGAGGTTAGCGGTTGGGCAATCTTAGAAAAATACTCAATAAATCTTTGATAATATCACGCTAATCCCAAAAATTGTCAGACTCCAGTTGGAGTCTTGGGCACTTACCAAATCTCATTTGCTTCAATCTTAGCTGGGTTTACTTGAATGCCTTTCTCATTCACTACATGCCTGAGGAATTGTACCTCGCGAATCCAAAATTCGCACTTGGAAAATTTCACGTAAAGTTTCCCCTTCTTTAGTAGCTTCAAATGGTTCTCAAATGTTGTTCGTGTTCATCAGTCGATCGTGAGTATATTAATATGTCATCAATAAACACTATGACATTTGCCGGGGTACGGCTTGCACACACGATTCATTAAATCCATGAAGATCACTGTTGCTTTCGTTAAACCAAAAGGCATAATCAAGAAACTCGTAATAACTATGATGAGTTTTAAAAGCCGTTTTCGGTATGCTTTCCTCATGAATTCATAACTGATGATACTCCGATCGTAGTCTATCTTGGAGTAGAAGCTAGAATCTTTCATAAACCATTTGAGTTAATTAGAAATTCATTTGTAACATGGTTTAGAAACATGAATTTTCATTCATCGAAATGTTGTGCACTTTTGCAAAACTTGCATGTCTTTCCACCCCCAAAACCTTTATAAAGATGTATAATGGTAAAGAGTGGGGGTTATGAACTCACAGCATCCTTATTTGGTCAACTACAAGGTTCAGAAGGTACTAACCGATATGAAGATCTGGCTATTGGTGTGGCTCCCGTTACCAAGTCGATGTGAAACTCGACTTGTCGATATTGTGGTAGTCCTGGCAAGTCTTTAGGAAAGACTTCAGGGAATTCTTTTACCACAGGAGTGTCTGTCATCTGAGGCCCATCGGCCTTCATGTCGACAACAAGTGCTAGAAAGGTAATACAACCTTTCCGTAAGCACTTTTGTGGCTTCATGCAATTTATGGTCCGCAATGATGTGTTGCGCTTCTCTCCATGGATAACAAGTGTATCTTCGTTCTGTAGTGGTAAGCGAATGATCTTCTCATGACAGAAGACTTTGGCTCGATTATTGGATAGCCAATCCTTGCCAACCACTAAATCAAAAATACCCAACTCAATGGGTAAGAGATCGATATGAAATTTCTGCTCCTGACTCGGCTAGTTTACCGTTTGCCAATTCTATAGAATGAGGAGACGTCTAGCTTACTTGACTCTAGGCCAAGTACATTTTGAATTCTATGTAGTAAGGACTTCCCTGTACAGATGTAGAGGACAACCCAATCCCTATGTTTAGATGTAGGATAACCCGATCCCTATGTTTAGATGTAGGATAACCCAATCCCTAATTGTAGCTAGGACAATCCCGTCACTAGCCATGAAACTATGCATGTGAAATGTTGAGATAAAGCTAAAAATCGGTAATTATATAAAATAATATGGATGTGAAATGTTGATTGATAGGATACGTACCTGTGACCCTTAATGATTTGACATGTCTCAGCTAATTCCCCATTAGCTAACTTGATATAGTAATGTGTGTCTAACATGACTCTAATTCGAGTATATGCTTAACATTTAAAGACACTAGCTAAGCTCGGTGTTGGTATTAAAAGAATTGATACATGATGATCGTAGAGTGTACGTACTCATGACTTCATTGGGATTTTGTGGAGTATTCATAGTTCTAACCACACACACACTTATTCACTAGCTTGATCCCTTCTTAAGTATTATCGTCTTACTAGTCTTTGTTTTGCACCCGGTCTCAGCACACTGCTACTCTTGGCGCTTTTGCAATTGCCCTCATGATGAACGTCTCACTTGTCACATTTAGGATTTCGGTAAGTTACCAGCATACATCCTGGTGCCAAAATCATTTATGGCAGCAATTGCCTTCATTTCTCTCATGGCGAGAGTTATTGTTTGAGTGATCGAGGTAGGGAGGGATGATGCGGTCATGCTTCGGATCTCCGAGGCTGAACCCGAAATGTAACACTCAGTGTGTTTGAAATCGGGTGTTACCCAGTATGGAATAACCCTTGAGAGACCGTGAAAGCATCAAGTGTAACCATCAACATTGGCTCCAGTTATGATCGAGTTCTTTTATAATATCATATGAAAATAGATATGAAAATCAGATGATATAAAAGAATGATGTATGGTTAAATAAATAACCAATAGAAATGTAGTGTATAAATATATCATGTCTTGAAATAGAATATTATGTCTTGTGTAAAGGATGCCGTGTCTTGTGCAAAAATGTCATGTCTTGTCTATGCCGAAGAGGTTTGAGTAACACCACGATATGCAATATAATATAAGCACTTATATATAGGAAGTACCAGCGGCGTATCCACCATGCTTTTATCATATCACACACGTCTCATCACTTATCAATAACTACCAAAAATGTGTTGTGTAAACCAACGTCAAATGTCATGTATAGCAATGTCTTGCGTAACAATGTCATGTATAAACCATGTCTTATGTAAAAGCAATGGTTTTAAACACATAACTTTTGACTTAAACATTTGTTTCTTTTGGCGCCATGATCTTTTTTTTATACACACTATTAAAAGAATCTAGGCATATATTTGGATAAATATAGTCTATCATGTGCCCAAGAATGAAGAATGCAATCAATCGGTCATGGAAACCTCAAGACCGCATTGTTCATACATGTTTGAATAAATGATAATGCGGATAAACAAAACCAAAAGGTGTAATGCCTCTTGCGTGTATTGGTCATATGTCTAAATGGAAAAAGAAAGAAAGAAAAAAAAAATCGTTGAGGAGGGGAAACCAACCAGTGGTCTTCGTCCATATAATAAGTATTCCCTACTCTATGGACCTCGATTGTCCTAAGTAGAGAAAATCATTTGTCTTACATGTCCATGTGACAATTATGGTAATAGTGCTTGAGTTTCATGAGCTCTCGCAAGATCGTTAGAATATCCAAGATGTTGAATAGAATGCAATGAGGGAGTTGCAGCATGGCTCATGCCATATCATCCCTTGGGAAAAGACAAATGTCAAGCGGCGGAATTTATTGTATCTATTTCCAATAAATATGATATGGTGGAATATGATAAGGTAAGGTAAGGTAAAGTAGGGTAAAGTGTCATAGACACCATGGAAATAGCCCATGTACCAAAAAATTTAGAATGTTAAGGAAAATACTTCATGAGTGGCTAACAAATTTTGTTTGTTTAGATGACTAGTCTCAACTAAATCGTGATGTAGATCGAATGTTAGGTGTGAACAAATACGTGTCGTCTTCTTGTATTGTATTGCATTGTAGGGTGTTATACTAACCACCTCAGTTCGTGTTCTAATAGATAAGAAAAATTGAATCTCAAGTAATAACTTAAGAATTTTGAACGAACAGTGATCACTAGCTTGGCCCGCAGAGTCCACCAGAATTCCCATGCACTACAAGTTGTTATTACGTTGGCCACCGTAATAATAAATTGCCTTGCATGGTCACCCTAGCGTTCTCTTGTACGAAGCATCCGATCAGTAAGAGAGGAAACACTATTGTCCATATACCTTCAACATAGGAGGGACCTTCGTGATAGCTCACGTGTCAATGTTAGTTGTCATTACTCGCAGAACGGCATGGTGTTAGATGAAATAGAAATGGAAAGAATCTGTAACAATAACAACTGAAGGGGCACCTTCAAGATGAGTAATTCATCTTCCTTGTAGGGACAAGAGTATATCAACCTTGATTAATATGAGTCACAGGGATCTCATCCCACTAATGGAGTTGTTGTCCAAGGTTACCACCTCCGCCTCGTCGTCATTATCATGGTCAGGCATCTCAGCATTCACGAGAAAGCAACCATATTTTACGGAATTAAGTTTAAGATTTCACTTAGGAATCATGTTCGTCATAAGCTCCGCAGTAGACGTGAGGTCGATATTTTCATCGTGCGAGTAAAGAATTATAATAGAGTTTGAAGTCGAAGGTATTTTGTTCTTGGCAAAATATTTTGTACAACACATATATAAATAAATCATATATATATATATATATATATATAATCACATGAAATCCTATCTAACAAGGATTTCTATCTTGCATAAGTTGAATTTGTATATGCTGAACTTGTAAATTGTTTATGATGTGTAAACTGGTAATGTAATGTGTCTATCATTTATAAGCACTGATAATGTAATGTATTGTATTGTAGGCACATAGTCTATTAATTTAATGCGCCTATTTCTCATAGACTTCACCCATGGAAATGTCCTCGCTTGATTTATGTGAAGTGAATTTTTGTTGTAGTGGACCTTGAAAAATGTTTATGCAATGAAAACCTTTTGACCTGTCCAATTTTATTTATAATCTGTTCAACATGAACAAGAGGTTTTCGTGAGAGGTCCCTAGTGATTGTAGACTTAGACTCGAGAAAGAATCCTGGTTCAATACAATCGAGGCTCTGATACCAATCTGTCACACCCGCTCGTAGCGGAAGCACGAGGTGTGATCTGATCGGTTCTCATTGCATAACAATATAAGTGAACAATACTAAATGAATATAAACAAGCTCCAATGCCATTATCATAATTGTTTCAAAAGAACGCAACATAAGTTAAATGTATTTGTTACAAACCATCAAATGAAAATATGTTTTCATCGTTCTATACATCAAAATGTAAGTCTTAAAATGTCAAGGCTTTGACCACTATATCACCGCAAAGAGGCGGTATATAACGGGCAAACCCTTCAAATGGTGGCATGGAGTCTTGATACTTGCTTTCCTTGACTGATATATCTGCCAGGTCCACTAATTTCCTGAAATACATGTTAAGTTTGAAAACATCAACAAAAGTTGGCGAGTTCATTCAGTTTAGTTGTATGAGATGTATCTGTAAAATGTGAGTTGTATAAAATGTATCCATAAAATGTGAGTTGTATAAAATGTATCCATAAAATGTTAGTTGTATAAAATGTATCTGTATGTAATGATGTAGTATGTAAAGCGTCAATGAAATCGTTGATCATTAATGTTTCGCGAGGACATTAATATGTGTGACGAAATTGGAAGCAATCCAAACCTAGACGATTTTTGTGTCGACTACTATTGACTGGGACACAAACACACTCTTCTGAATGGGTCCACGACCAAGAGTGGGGCTCGCCAAAACCCATTAGATCTAACCACTTGTACCTAGGTCCAAACTGGATTAATGGTGCTTAGATGTATAACCTTAATTCGCACATGATCTAAGGTGTTTCATTCCCTAACTTTAACATACGTTGAACATGTATTTTCCCCGATAGTTGTAAAGTTGTAAAACATTTAATTGAATAGGGGACATGAACTCACTGTATCGCGTCCTGTGAATAGAAGTAACTACGATCTCACGTGCGGTCGTCCTGAATAGTGTTGCGACCTACAAATGTTTTTATATTTGTTAGACACTTCGGTCTTTGTAGTAACTTAAGTACAAGTCTTGTGTCTTAAATATGTGTAAGACTTGTATGTCATTACTGTTCGTTGAACTGTGTATTTAGATGAATGATTTGTTAAACTGTTATATATATATATATATTTCACCAAATATATGTATATATGTCATATTGTATCTTGTGAGTTGTATCATCGGGTCTTGTCTTCTTGATTTCGTGTCGTTGTGTAAGTAAATTGTATAATGGTAATTTTTACCAATTATATGTCATTGGGCTTAGCCCAAGAATTTATGTTATTGGGCCAAAAATAGCGTTGGACCTAAATAGCGTTGGGCCTAAATAGTGTTGGGCCTCAATAGTGTTGGGCCTAAATAGTGTTGGGCCTAAATAGTGTTGGGCCTTGGCCCATATGTTTGGTATTGGGCTTAGCCCATGAGTTTTTGATATTGGGCTTAGCCCATGTATTTATGTTAAGCCCATTATGAAATATAAGCCCATTTGTATAAAGTAGCCCATTAAGAAATGTAGCCCATTTGTATAAAGTAGCCCATTAAGAAAGTATAAGTCTTTCATTTCTATAAAACATTTTTATAAAAATTCACTAAGTATACTTTTTAGTAAATAAAAACATAATAGTTTTTATAAGTTTAAAAATGTCCGAATTTTGTTAATGGTAACATATTTTGGTGTCCGCGTCGAAAGATCGCCTAAACGTCGTAGTAAGTCCTCGGATTGGTGATATGTTCATAGGTTCGTCCGTCGTCCGATTTGACCATAATTTGTATCCGATTATTCGGATCGTCCGTAACTCGTTTTAAGGCGTAATTATGTGAAGTCTTGTAAGACTTTGATTATTATGTATCATGTGTTCATTATTACCATTGTAATAAAGTTCCTATCTTTGATATATATAACTAATACATCAAATACCACACATCAATTAAGTTGTTAAAATGATCAAATATATATTTTCTAAAAAAAAATATATATTTATCTTGTCTTTCCTTTTATAAAAGCCTTTCCTTAAAAACTTTTTAATCTAATAAAGATTTAACCAAAAAAAATGTTGGTTCTTATAACATAAAGTTTTTAAGAAAAATTGGCCATATAACCTTTGTATTAATCATTTGGCCATGTTTAATCAAACATATCATTTTCTTTTCAATATCACCATCAATTTACTCATAACATCTTAACTAAAACATATGAGATTTTTATAACATAAGCTTATCAAAATGATCTCCAAATCATGTAGGGTTTTAAACATGATCATAATATATGTTAACTAGTTCAAAAACCAAGTTTACTTCTAGTTTTAACAACTTTTATTAACAATCCCAAGTTGTATGTTACTTTTTATAATCTTGTAAAAGTCTTGTTTTTAAATAAAAACATTAAGTAAATTAACAACACCAAAAATTATGATCATCCATTCATCCTTTAAGTTTAACAAAAACCCTTTAACATAAACATGTATAATTGTTAGATCATATTTTTAAAACATCATCTAACAATTTATTTATATCATAATCATCATAACAAGATCAAATATGCATATTACAAGTCTTGGATCACAATATAAACAAACATAAATATATCATGATTATTATCTTTGCTTCTTTGTATTTTTCATGTTTATTATGTATGATTACTTAGTTATTATTAGTTGTAATAACAATCATAGACATAATATAAGTATGAAAAATAAATAAATCTAGAAGCTTACTTCTAGCACTAGGCTAGGGATGATCTTTGAGAATGATTAAGAGTTAAGAAGATGAAGATCTTGATGGTAGAATGCTTTTGAATGGATGAAAACCCTTGCTTTAACTTGTAAGTGCTTTAGACCTTCTTATGTTACTTGGAAATCCATCTTGATCAACATAGAAAGTGATAAAAAAAATGGGTTTTTGAGGTGTTCTTGGTAAAAAAATAAAGATGAAGATGATGAGAGAGTTCTTGTGAAAGTAATGGTGTGAAAGTGCTAGTAACTTAGTAATGAAGTGTTGTAATAATTTTACCAACATAATCCACCTGCATGTAAATAAAATATCTAGATATTTTATCACATAAACAAGGGGTAAGGGACCCATTGTTCACGGCAATTGTAACACCCGAAAATTTTAAAACAAAAATGGAAACAACCCTTATGATTTATAGTCCAATAGGAAACCCTAATTGAGACACCCAAGTGATTCTGTGCAAACCCTAAGATTTTCATAATTTTCAGAATCAGGATTAGGGCCCCTAAAACTCAGGGGGGGTAAACCCTAGTTGATAATTATCCTTAAATTTCGTTGTCAAATAACTGAAATATGAAAGTACTGACTCATCAAGCCTATTTTTCAAGCCCTACGATGCGTATCAAAGTATGGCCTACGATGCGCAGGCTATTTAAAAGCCATACGATGCGTAGAGGAATATGGCATACGGTGCGTATGCTTAGCATACGATGCGTAGGGGATGTTAGGCATACGATGCGTATGGGTGACCAAATTTCACCTATAAATAGAGGACATTGGCATTCGAATTCTGGTGTTCAGTTGACGAAGAAATTCGCTCTAGGCATCGAATTATTGTCTGATTATCACAATTAACACACACAGAACACAAATTAGGTATAGCGGGGTGCTGCAGAACAGGGTATTAACTCAATCGCTGATACGATTCATTGTCCGATCGATTTGAACTATCCGATAGATGTTTAAGTGCTGCTCAAATTGGGCTTATACTTTGTCATTCGTCGTGATTTCGACGGGATGTTTGAGTGTTGTCCGAAATCGGACTATACTCTGTCCTTAGTTGTGAATCCGCTGGATGTTTAAGTATCGTACTTTGTCGTTCGTCGTTAATTCGATGGATCATCGTTAATTCGATGGATGAAGTATCGCACTTTGTCATTTGTTGTGAAGGTTTAATCTCGTGAGTTGTCGTAAAAGCTGTATTAGTTAATTACCTAGTTTGTGTGCAAATTAGGTTGAGAGAATAATCATTAGGCTAAACTCTGCCCGTATAAATCTACAATTGGAAACAAGGTAGCATCATTTGGAAAATTTTAAGGTACGGATAGACTCCTTTCTTTCGATTTGCGTCATATCATTCTTGATTGAAATTCCGTATTAAGATTTAGTTAAGAAATAAGTTATAAGTTCCATACGTATAGAATCCTTTCAATTCATGTCCGTTAGATACGGATAGATTCTTTTCCTTCGATTTACGTCATTTGAATTTAAGTATAAGATTTCTGATTTTAAAGTCCGTATTAAGATCTAAGTATAAGTTATAAGTTCCGTACGGGTAGATTCCTTTCTTTCGATTTCTGTCAATTCTGATATATCGTACGGGTAGATTCCTTTCTTTCGATTTCTGTCAATTCTGATATATCGTACGGGTAGATTCCTTTCTTTCGATTTCTGTCAATTCTGATATATCGTACGGGTAGATTCCTTTCTTTCGATTTCTGTCAATTCTGATATATCGTACTGGTAGAATCCTTTCTTTCGATTTATGTCGTTTTTATAAGAACCCTTTCTGTCGATTTATGTCCGTTGGGTACGGATAGAATCCCTTTCTTTTGATTGATGTCGTTCCTGAAATTAAGTTTCCATATTAAGATTAAGTTATGAAATAAGTTATAGATTCCATATTAAGATTAAGTTATGAAATAAGTTATAAATTCCGTACGGGTAGATTCCTTTCGTTCGATTTATGTCGTTTTTATAAGAATCCTTTATGTCGATTTATGTCCGTTGGGTACGGATAGAATCCTTTCTTTCGATTTAGATCGTTTTGATACAAGTATATCATTCCTGATTATAGATTCTGTATTAAGATTAAGTTATAAGTTATAGATTCCGTATTAAGATTAAGTTATGAAATAAAGTTATAGATTCCGTATTAAGATTAAGTTATGAAATAAGTTATAGATTCCGTATTAAGATTAAGTTATGAAATAAGTTATAGATTCCGTATTAAGACTAAGTTATGAAATAAGTTATAGATTCCGTATTAAGATTAAGTTATGAAATAAGTTATAGATTCCGTATTAAGATTAAGTTATGAAATAAGTTATAAATTCCGTATTAAGACTAAGTTATGAAATAAGTTATAGATTTCGTATTAAGATTAAGTTATGAAACATGTATTGAAAGTTACAAACGTTTTGAAAAGGTTTTGTTTTCCATCATTTATTTAGAAAATGGTTTATTTTATACAAGTTTCATTTCCTACTCTAGTGGTTCCTTATTAACGAGTCAAGGTTTTATCTTGTTTCGTTTAATAAACCACATTTTGGGGACGAAATTGTCAAGATAGGATTGATAACCATACCTTGATGACTGGTTCCACTCTTATATTTTCAATCTCGCCAAAGATTCGTATTTTACACGTTACAAGTTAAATATCTTAAGACTTATAAGTTATAAGTAAATAAGTTACAAGTTTAATATGATATATAAGTATTATGTTACTCAAGTCAAATTGTTTAAAATTACTATGTCTTGTTTTTAAAACTCCTCACGTCTTTGATTATTGATTCATTTGACAGTCCGTTGAATTCCTTGATTTTAGTTTTCATGTCATGCTATAGTTTTTCTGTTAAGTTGTACTCATTATCGCATGTTCCAATATATGTTCCGTTCTGTTCTGAAAATAAGTTTTATAAGTTATGTGAATAAGACCATTCGTACTCTGATACCCTGAGTATCGCTTCTCGTGGAGTGTCCCACGTGCATGTTGTTGCGGCATCGACATCATGTGCTCCATCCGTGACGGAGAGATTAGTTCACGGCGTCTCCTAAGTACAAGTGTGGTACATATATTAGGAGGCGTATGGATCAGATCCTAGGATTTAAGTTTTCAGGAAATGGATAACGGGTATGCCAACTTGCCATTTCGTGTGATAAACATGCAGGAATAGCTACCTGTGTATTGTCACGTTTTCAGTTTGTTCATGGGTACATCCGTAAGATATGATTATGAAATTAAGTTATTTGCATCATCAAGTTCCATCCGGTTATCAAAATAAAATAAGCTTTTTGTTTTCCTCTATCCGCACACTGGGCAAAACTTTCGAAATTTTGCTCAGACGTACGTTTTTGTTGTTGTTGTTTTCTTCTTTACGTCAGGTTATCAAGACAAGCTAGGACGGAATATGGAAGAGTGCTCGAGTGTTTAGAAAAGACGGTAGAAATAATTGTAATGGATTAGTTATCCTTCATTAAGCTGTAAAGCCTTGTAATACATTTAAGTATAAATGGAATTATGTTTTTGGATCTGACTACTGTTATAGTGACACGCCGGCCCGTTCCGGGACGGGGTGTTACAGCAATTGCATGGGGGGGGGGGGGTCTCATGTGGTAAAAATGTGTTAGATTTATTTAAGGTTTCACATGAATTAAAAAAGTTTAAGTCTTTAGATGTTTATTGTTTACAATTTTTCGAGATGAATCATGACTTGAAATGATCATAAACTAGCTTTACAAGACCAAAAATAATGTTCACTAGTTCGCTACATGTGCCAAAATATAGTTCGGCTAGATGTTTAGCACTCGTTTCGCAAGAAGATAGTCGAAAGGTTAACATATATAAGTTATAGGGAAATATTCGGTTATGTATTTATATGATATTCCCTATTTATTTTTATATGGAATTTGTGTTTAAACAACACTTTTGCATCTCGTAATAAAAATACCAATGCTGAATTTTGCGGAAAAATTATTGAAATGGTAACTTTTAGCGCTTTTCGGCAGTTTTTGGTGCTACCGGACATTGGTAATATATTAAAACAAACCCTTGTATTCCCATATAGGGTTTAATGTATATTTGATGTTGGACTTTTGTCTGAGTCCTAAAGATGTAATTTAGATGGTTTCGACGGATCCTGAGTTTTTGTCAGCACGCTAGTTTGCTAGGTACTACTCTAGTTGTTTTGATGCATTGTTTTAAACTGTTTCAAATGTGACCAACAAAAATGAATCATGTGATTCATAAATGAATATTTCATGAGTATTCTAAGATGTATATCATGAAATCATGCAGTTCGAATATTCAAAACACATAATTGTATAATGTAAATCATTGCTTTAAATGTAAGTAAATTACCCGAAAGTGGCAGTTGTCACAGTCAGATGGTCTTGGGTCGCCCTTTCGAAAAAGATTACCCTTCCTGATATGGGATTCCATCAGGGTGGCAGACAATTCAATGGCCTGTCTGACAGTAGTAGGGTTGCTGCCAGTAACTATATCCTAAACTAAGTCAGGAAGACCATCAATGTACTTTTCAACTGCCTTCTCCACAGGCGTAACCATGGCAGGACATAACAGGCTCAATTCCTCATAACGGTCAGTGTAAGCTCGATGTTCACCACTGTCCTGCTTTAAATCATCGAATTCCCTTTCCAATGCTCTAAGCTCATGACGAGGACAGAACTCCTTCATCATTAGAGCTCGAAGCTCTTCCCAAGTTTGAGCTAGTGCCACATCAGCACCCTTATCACGCATCACCCTGTTCCACTAGGTAAGAGCACGCTTCTCGAACACACTGGATGCAAATTCAACCTTACGCTCATTCGGACATTACACATGCCTGAATGTGCTCTCCAAACTTTCGAACCATTGTTGGAGCACGGTTGCTCCTTGAGACCTAGAAAAATTCAAAGGTTTAGCAGAGTTGAAGGTCTTGAAATTACACTGGGTGTTATTGCTGTTATTGTTGTTGTATAATTCATGGATCTGGGTTACTACACCAGGAAGTACTGCAGCCATTTGCTGAGCGACAAGGGCTGCGACTTCTTCAGCAGTAAAAGGTTGTGCATCACGTCGAGGTGGCATTGTCTAAAACGAACAAGGGACCATGTCAAACGAGTGAGGTCGATGATTGGAAAAACAAAAGAGGTATTGAAAACATCGACAAAACATAAGGAAGGCGATCATTCGTTCGTTACCTTGAACAAACAAAGGACACGCAGTGACTAATCAAAGTAAATGGATCAATATAATGTATCACCGAAGACATGCTCACTTATAAGTGAATACTCACCCCAAGAGTTCCCAGGTAAGAGTGACCGGTCCGATACTACGGATTTGTACGAACACTCTAGCCTTAGACAGAAAACTCAGGGTACAGGCACCCACCCTTCCAGTTTGCACGTGTTCACATTATTTAGACCCAAACTTTGGCGAGATTTTGAAAACTTTGAAGGTTCAAAACCTAGTAATCAATCATCCTAGAAAAGATGATTGGTTTTCAAAGCGGATTTGAAATTTGTGTTCTTGTTGTGGTTGTCACCTAAGGATAAGTGACGGTATTGTTTTAAAACTAAAAACAAGATAACTTGTGTTAGGGTCCTAGGAAGGTTATAGTCTAGGTCAAAGCATTACTAATAACCCAATTCCCTATAACCACTGGCTCTGATACCAACTTTTCTGTCACACCCCGACCATGATAAACAACAAAACGTGGTGGAAACGTCGGGGAGTGTTGTAACAGAATCATTGTTTCACAACCATGGATTAAATAATTTCATTTTATTGAATTAATGAACTCATTGTTTATTACAAATCAAATAAATACGATTATTTTTTTTCAAGTTTTAAAGTCACTAAGGCACGAGTCCATCCTATGTATAGCATGTATCAATAATCATCACAAAGCAACACCTGAAACATGTTTAAAAATAGGTACGTCAG
Organism: Helianthus tuberosus; assembly: GCA_030545235.1. Lineage (NCBI taxonomy): Eukaryota > Viridiplantae > Streptophyta > Magnoliopsida > Asterales > Asteraceae > Helianthus > Helianthus tuberosus. Next base: position 195,259,940 of record CM060366.1, read on the forward strand.
CATAAAAATGCCTGTGAGATACATAGGTTTTATTAATGCATGATTCATGACTTGTAAGTTTAAAAGAATCTTTAACAAAAAGTAGTCATGAACTTAAAAATGTTTTCTTTATAAATCATGCGAAAATTTATAATAAATCTGATGATATAAAAGAATGATGCATAAATAAATAATTAAGTAAAATGAGTTTGTAAAACAATGTTTTAATAAAAAGGTTTGTAGTATATATAAAAATATACTTTGGTTTTTAAGAAAGTCGAATAAGTAATATATTAAAATATATTTCAGTTCCAAAATCGTTAAATGTATAGTATATTAAATATACTTTAGTGTCAAAATAATAGTTTTCAGTAGTATATCAAAAACATACTTTGGTTTATAAATAACATATTAAACTATGCTTTGGTTTTGTAAATAACATATCAAACTATGTTTTTAGTAATTAACAAAATATATGTTGTTTTGTACTATATCACACATGAGAGTATATCAAACTATACTTTTGGGAGTGTAACAAAATATACAATAAAAATGTGATTTTAGAATTCATTCAGACCTGAGTGTATCAAAATACACCTTTGAGACTATAGAAATACCACAAAGGCAATCCCTATTTGGATAAAATATCGGTTTCTGACATTCCATCACAACAGGAATGGGGTGTCAAATCCTATAGCGCTATATCATACTACCAATCGGCCTGGTGAATATATAAAATAAGTATAATCCAACAGTTAATTTTATAATCTTTGAAAACTTAGTGTTTAAACCATAGATAATCATTCAGTTTGTTAAAAGATAAGTACTAGCATGTATAATCAATTTATACTTTGAAATCATGAAAATAACAAATATGTACACATGTTTCACCCCAAAATAGTTGAAAACAGTAAAAGTGGGGACTATGTACTCACTTAAGATTGCTTAGAAGTCTTAAATAACAACCAAGCAAAGCTAGAGGGATCACGGAATCAAACGGCACCTAATATAGGTAACTATGTAAATAAACCGGACCTAAATTGGAAGATCGGATAGAATGAGGTCTTGTAAACCAAATGAGTATTGAAACTCATGTGACATGGTTTAACAAATCCTATATTGTAAATCGGAACCTATTCTAAGTGCTTTCGACCCGTTACGACCCATTAAGGTATCTTACGCCACTTTAACGCGCCGTTCGAGCAAACGTGCGTCTGAGACATCTAACTAGTCCTATGACAAGTATTATACGCCTAAACATGTTTAATTATGTTGCATAATCAGTTAAGTGACAAATGTTTAGGATACATATGTTTAAAATCCAATTATGCATGAAAAGGGCATTTTGGTCATTTACCTAAGGCATATAAACTACCTATCTTACAACTACTTAAACTATGTGACCATAAGGTATAACCTCGAAAGGTTATTCCCTACGCAATTATGGTTACTAAACATGCTTGGTCGGATCCTAATGATCGACCAAATGGGTCGAGTTCGAAAGTCTAAGCTGTGGTTTAGACCGCTTGACTTACGTCTCTAACAAGCACTAAACTAAAAGTGAAGAGCTAAGCATGTTAAAACATGCTTAACTAAGTTAGAAAACAGGTTTTTGATATCAAAACAAAGTGTTTTGACACCCTAAAGTAGTTTGGTTGCAAAATACGCATAAATGCGCATTTTGACCGAAACTACGACTCGTCACTACGCCTAGTCAACGTGGTAATCAGTAGGCATAGTCACTAGGGACTAAAACCATCGTGAGTACGCTCACGTTGCGAAGTTCAAACGAACTTCGTGTTGACCAAAGACTGGTCAAAGCAGAAAGTCAAACATTATTTGACTTTCACGCTAGAAAATCGATAAAAGAACGAAGGAAGCTTAAAAAGGGTCCTTGCTAGGGAGAACTTGATCTTAAAATCTCAGGTATGAAGTATAACAACTTCAACTTAGACAATTCAGATCAAGGGTGAGTGAAATGAGAGAATGGCATGGCTATTTATACTTGTAGCAAGTTCATGAGATCATGCCACTTTTTTGTGTAACTTCCAAGGAAAAATCTCAACCATACAAGTGTTTGGTGCAGGTTCAAAGCCTTGGAGAGGTGTTAACTAGGTTAACACACAATAAAAATGGCATAAACAGTCCCTCAAATATCAACAGTTTGCTAAAAACTGATTTCTGGAACTGGGCAATTTTACACGGTGCATGTAGGAGTAGGGTCAGGGCTTACGCGGCCCACCTACTACTTGCAGATCAGCATAACTTTCAGTTTTGACAGCTTTGGTCCCAGCATGTGTATGAGCTCATTTTTGGCACTTTTAACACCTGTTAAGCCATTTTTAAGGCTCTTCAAGGTTATTAAAGTTTAGAAGACTCAAAATATGCTCGGAGAAGTCTCTGATGTCGGCTCGTTAGGTCGTATGGTCACGTTGTTCGTCAAATTACAACAAAACTCGAACGGACGCGAAAAGGATCCAAATTAAGCGACGAATGGTATTTTTGCATGCCGATCACTAAAATAAAAATATTTTAGTGTGTACAAAAATTTTGGATGTCCAGATGTGGTCAGAACGTAAGATACGCGCGTAAATGCAAACTTATGCTGTTTTTGACACTTTTAGTCCCTGTAAGATCAAATAAGCATATTTTCGCACACCGAACCACTCAAAGCTTATTTCTAACTATGTTTAGGTTATTTATGGTACGTTTAGCTTATGATCATGTTCCGGACTGTACGTTGCCTTATGAAATGGCAGACTTTTGCAAGTTGACGCAATTAGTCCCTGCGAGTGAATAAACTTGTTAAAGAAAAGGGTAGGTGCACGGTACCCCCGACCGTGGAAGGGATCCCCCTTCCCAAGCTAGCTTAGCCCCATAGCTGCCTGGTGGTTAATACCCACCCGAGACGAACCTTGGGGCCGATTTACAGCTGATCCAAGATTCGAACCCGGGACCTCAGGGCTGAGGGCGGGTGAGGCTGGCCAACTGGGCTACCCCAGTTGGTTTCCATACCAAACCCTTCAAAACTTATTTCTAAGTTATGTAAAGGTTATTTAAAGTATATTATGCCTATTTCACTATTCCAGAGTGTTTGTTGCATTAAACTGGTTATATTTACGCATTAGTTCGCGTATAACTTTCTAGAAAGCGATTTAAAGCTCGAAATCGAACAAGAATTGATATGTGCAAATGATACACATATTTATACAAATCCCAAGTATGAAACACAATATTTCATTAGTTTGGTATTTGTATGATGGTTGAAGTGACACAGGTGTCACAATTTGGGTAGTCGTTGATCGTCTTACAAAATAAGCACACTTTTTACCGATTCACGAGGATCTATTTGCTGATAAACTCGCCAAAATCTATGTTGATGAGATTATATCTCAACATGGTGTTCCTTTGGACATCATATCTGACCGTGATGCTCGATTCTCATCTCACTTTTGGAAGACCATGCAAGCTGCTATGGGAACCCAACTATATCTGAGTACGGCTTATCATCCCCAAACGGATGGACAATCCAAGAGGACGATACAAACATTGGAGGATATGCTTAGAGAATGCGTAATAGACTTTGGTGGTAGTTAGGATTTGCATCTACCGTTGATCGAATTCTCTTACAACAATAGTTATCATGCTAGCATCAATATGGCACCATTCAAAGCTTTATACGGTAGAAAATGTCATTCACCTATCTGCTAGAATGATATTGGTGAAGCTCAGCTTACTAGACTTGAGCTCATTCTGGAAACAACGGATAAAGTCAAGAAAATTCGCGATAATCTTCTGACAGCTAGAAGCCGTAAAAGAATTATGCAGATATGCGACGCAAGCCCTTGGAATTTCAAGTCGGAGACCATGTCCTACTCAAGGTATCCCCTTGGAAGGGAGTGGTGAGATTTGGAAAGAAAGGAAAACTTGCACCACGATACGTTAAACCATTTAAGATTGTTGAAAGAATCAGAAAGGTTGCCTATCGACTTGAGCTACCTCCTGAACTTGGGAATATTCACCCAACATTCCACGTGTCCAACTTACGACAGTGTTTAGCCGATACTGATCTTCACATTCCACTCGACGAAATTCAAGTTGACGAGACAATGCACTTTGTCGAGAGTTTACTTGGGAATGTGAGGACTAAATGAAGGCGAAATATCCACATTTGTTTTCATAAGTTTCCTCTAGTTAAAATTTCGGGACGAGATTTCCTATAGTAGGGGAGACTGTGACAATTGTGCTTTGTAAACGATGAACGATGTAAAACAATATCAATTATCAATGAAAGGATGTGTTTTGGTTTCAATATTTGTATATTTGTGTTTGACGATTTTATGTTTTGATTCTAGTTCGATTTCAAGCTTCTAATCGCTTTCTAGAAGGTTATACGCAAACTGTTACGTAAACGTAATCACTTTAATGTGAAAAACACTCTGGAATAGTGACATAATCTTAACATACCCTAAATAACCTTTAAATAACTTATAAAATTTTTTTGAGGGGTTTGGTATGTCAAAAACAAGTTTATTCGATTATAGGGACTATTTACGACAAACTACGAAAGTCTACTGATTCGTACCGTAACGTACACTCCGAAACAAGAACATAAGATAAACATACCCTAAATGTCCTTTACATAGCTTAGAAATAAGCTTTGAAGGGTTCGGTATGCGAAAATACGCTTATTTGATCATCAGGGACTAAAAGCGTCAAAAAGTGCATATGTTTGCATTTACGCGCATATCTTACGTTCTGAACATATCTGGACATCCAAAAATTTTTGTAATCATTAAAATATTTTATTTTAGTGATTGAAATGCAAAAATACCATTCGTCGCGTAATTTGGATCGTTTTTCGCGTCCGTTCGAGTTTCGTCGTAATTAACCGAATAACGTGATCGTACGATCAAACGAACCAACATCCGAGATGTTTTCAAGAATATTTCATGTTCCCTATGTTTTAACATCATTGTAGAGCCTTGAAATTGGGTTAACGGGGCTTAAACGCATCGAAAAATAAGTTTTGGAGCTGTAGGGACCTGTTTTGACAGTTTTGAAAAGTTCTGGTCTGGGATCTCTGGTGTCACACCCCGACCACATAAAACAACAAAACGTGGCGGAAACATCGGGGAGTGTTGTAACAGAATCATTGTTTCATAACACATGGAAATTGAAATACTGTTTTATTGAATAAAAGAGTTACAATGTCTTGATAATCAAAGAAACATAACATAAATAACTAGTCTGCATCTTTTATTGTCACTAAGGCCCATGTCCGCCTAAGTGTATATTGATCAATCCTATGCTTCATTTCCTGAAACACATGTGAAAATAGGTACGTCAGCATAAAAATGCCGGCGAGTACATAGGTTTTGTGAAAATAAGATTTCATGACTTGTGTTTAAGAAAATGTTTAGTCATGAACCTTGTAATTTGCTTTGTCTTTGTAAATCATTTGAAAAACAATAAGTTCAGATGATACGTATAAATAAGAGAATAATGCATGGTTAAATGAATAACCATGTAAAATGAGTTTGTATAAGTTAAGTTGTTTGTAAAACAATGTATTGGGAAAAGTATGTTATTTGTATAACATGTTATATGTCATAAACTGAAATGATTCAAATAACGCTACGATATGCAATATCATACAATACAAACACTTATATATAGGAAGTACCAGCGGCGTATCCACCATGCTTGTATCATATTACACACGCCTCGTTACTTAATCACTTACTCAAACCAAACTACCAAAGTAAAATGTTCATGTCTAATGTAAATCATGTAATGTATAACCAATGTCAAAAGTGTTTATGTGTCAAATGTAAACCATGTAATATGTAACCAAAATGATATGTATGGCTAGTGAAAATGCATCAACTAAACCATAGATGAAATGCACAAAACAAAGCATTGAAGTAAAACTTGGTTTAAATCAAAGTTATGTTTTGTGTAGTAAATGCATGCTATACTGATATAGACATTTATGCGGTATTGTGAAAATTCATACATCCAAGCCTTGCGACAGTCGGATAACCATGTAAAAATGAGTTATCAAAAGAATATGTATTCGGATTCGGTCATTCCTTACGTCCAAACAAACTCGAGATTTCAGGAATGGGATTTGTCAAGTCCTATGGTACCACTTGTGACAACCCGCACTAAACCAGGTATCCGTACGACTTAATTAATGATTAATTACTGCTAAATTACTGTGCTTAACTGAAATTGCTGATAAACTGCTACCTGCATACTGATACATGCACTTACTTGCATCATACTTTATTTGCTGTCACTACATTATTTACATGCTGAACCTTGGTGACAAACATGATGCACAAAAAGCACAGTAGCACTAAACGGATACACAGTGAACATGCTGATATAACCAGCATCAGGCAGACACTGCCTCTAAGGCCTGTTAAGAGCCTCAAATATCTGACTACACTGGTAGTGAGTGTAGGGTTATAAGGATTGTGGAACTGCGTCTCTAGGAATAAGATACACTGATTGGATGTGCCAAAAACGTACTTTAAGTACAAAACACAGCACTTTAATAAATAAGCCAGCTTCTAGCTGACTAGTAAAGTGCCAAAGCATGGGGAAAATACTACTAGACACTTTCTAAAGTGTGGAAACAAAATGTGTCACTAAAAATAACAATAACGACACTTTAAAGCTTTTGTAACGCTTTAACGGATTACTATCCAACCGAACAACCGGACTATACCCGGAACATGAAAACTTTGTTATTTTTATTATTACTCTTTTTCTGAGCCAGTTAGGGTCCCTGATTACCCTAACACCCGTCATAACACGCTATATATTACTAACGGAGTTTAATACTTAACTAACCTATTTAACCTAAACTCCATCCTAATTACCTAGTTAGAATCGAACAAGAGACCCCCCCCCCAAACCGAATCGGTTACCTAGGGGACACCCCCCCTTGTACTTGTGATTTGGCTAATCTTAGATGTTAAGTATCTTGGGGACACATCTTCCATTGGATAATAGCACATGAGTTTGCCTATAAAATCTAGTGATTACATAACATAACCCACACTAATCAACACCAACTTACTCACCTCTCTCTTGCTCTCTAAACTCTCGGCCGAACCCCCCTAGAACCACCCACCCATTTTCGACTTCCATCTTCATCATTCCAAGGTGATACAAGTGTTAGAGGTCACGTATTAGGAGCTTTGGTGCACTCGGAGCGCGAAGGACCACTTCCGTTAGCTTTTATCCACCCATTTTCCATCAAGATTCTTCCCTAGCCCCGAGCTAGAGGTATAACACTTAAAACTCTTATTTGATCATATCTAAGGTGGTTAAAAGGAATTTTGTCGGTGAAATATCGATAACATACGTTTTGAAGCATTAAAGTCTAGTAAAAACTATAAAAATGGTGGTTAATAGCTTACAACTTGTGTAAAAGTTGTAGTACTTGAAAGATGTGTTTATCTAGACCCGATCTATGATTGTGGTAGCTCGGATCATCGTTTAACCCGACTTTGTAAGATCATGGATCTTCACATAAGCTCGTTTTTAGTTAACACAAGGGTTAAAAGGTGAAACTCTACCACACAAGAGACATGAACTTGTGTAAAAAAAATGTTTATTTGTGTAAAAGTGATTTAACTTGTACAATAGTGTTTAAAACTAGCGGATCTACGTATCCGCAAGTGGTATTTCCAAAGAACCACACGTTAAATAAATCATGTTTTCTAAAAAGATGGATCTTACACTAACAAACATGATTTTACAAACCACAAGTGTGTAAACACTTGTGAAATGAAAAGATCCGACAAAGAACTAGATTTGTCACTTGTTACTAGAAGTTGTAAAGACGGATTTCTCTAAACACGAGGTTTTTACAAGATTGAAGTTACTTTATATAAAGATCTACAAAATATAATGGGATTTACATTATAGATGCGGAAAAACTACAAGTTCATGCGATTATGCGATTTACATACTTATCGACTAGTTTGATGTGTCGGAAATTGTTTGATTGAATAAAGAAGTTGTTGAATTGATTTGTTACAAGAAAATGATACGCTTGAAAGCGTGGCCACCTCCAGTTACAGAGGAAACTCTGGCGAAATTTTCTAAAAACCTAACACTTAGAATTATTTACACAACAAGTGTTAGAACTATTTTTGACATATTTTCGAAACATAAATTTCGCCAGAACTATATTTTACTAAATATTCGGAGGTGGGATTTTCACTAAGTTAACGTGATAAATATGTTTTGTCACAACACTATTTATGATTATTTTGTGAAAATACATAAATATTATTTCAAAGTAAAAAATAATATTTACAAGCGTTAATGATCCCAAAACTTTGCGAACGCTTTCACCATAAATATATAAGTTACACCGGTAATTACATTACCACACGATTGATAAAACGTAACTTACGCACATGTATTGTATCCCCCATCCTTGGGAAGGAGTATAACTACCAAGTATATACAAAACGTAAACACGAAATAGTTGTCTAACTATTTCCAAAACCTTAACTATAAAAGCTAAGGCACGGCCATCCGTCTAATAGAATTAGCACTTGTAGGTCGTCGCACAGCTTTCAGATTTGGAGACACTTGGTAGAGACGCACCGACTGTGAGTTCATGTCCCCCTTTTCTCTAACTGTTTTCAGTTTTCTTAACTGCGGGGGTGAAATACATGTTACTTTGTTTACAAGTACTATTACACACGGTATGATAACGTAAGGAGGTTTACTACTTAGATCATGTGAATGGGTAGTTAGAACACCGAGGGACTTAAGCGGTAGATCTATCTGGGTGTAGCGAGCCCAGCTCTAGGCCCAACAGAACGGACCTCTCTGAGGACCAACAGAACGGACCTGGAGTGACTTGGTTGCCCAACGCAAAAATCGGCTAGGGTTGTGTCTTCCTACTTGCATTTCACAACATGCTAATGGCCTTGCAAACCATTGGTGATCACAAGTCCTCTTACACTGCTACATACCACGACAACTTTTATACTACAAGTGTTTTACTTACTCACTTGCACATGAACTCGCTCAACATTATTGTTGATTTTTCAACTTACATGTATTTCAGGAAATTAACGAGATCTGGCACGGTATGGCATGTTTTCCGCTGCACTAGTTTCCAAGGTCATCCGGGGTTTAGGGGATGTGTCTCTTTCCTGGACAAGACACAGTCCTTAAACCATGTTTATGTTATGTTTCAGTTTGTAATGTTTGTTGAACAAGATTATGGTTGTCAGGGTATGTTAAAACAATGGTATTGTGTTTGGTTTTCAAAACTTAATGGATGATCTTGCATGTTTTTAACTCATATAGCTTTGGTATGATTAAGCTATGGTATTAAGAAGTCACACCAAAATTAACCACGCTTCCGCAAAGCCAGGGTGTGACACCACTACCTACTACCGAGCGGCATGATCGGTGTTAATGAATGTATAGTATAGTTTAAACAAACCAAATGTCATACCAAAATGTAAGCATATGATGAATAAGAAATGTACTAAGTATGCAAAGCAGAAAAGTCATGTAAATCAATGTGCTAGCATGCTATCAGTTAACATACATAGCAGAAATGTAATGTAGAACCATGTACTAAGTATGCACACAATGGACATACATAGCATAAAATGTAATGAAATCATGTACTATAATGTACTAATGAACGTAGGAAGTATATGATGTGAAAACAGGAAAGCATGAAAGTAACAAGTAGGCACATGTGTTCCACCCCAAAACAGTTTGGAAAACAGTAAAAGAGGGGTCTATGTACTCACTTGAGATTTCTCAGAAGTCCTAAGATAACCACCAAGCAACGCTAGAGATCAAGGAAATCAAACGGCGCCTAATATAGGTAACTATGTTAATAAACCGGACCTAAATCGGAAGATCTGATAGAATGAGGGTTCGTAAACCAAACGAGTATAGAGACTCGTGTCATATGGTTTAACAAAGCCTACATACTAATTGAAACCTTAATCTAAGTGCTTACGACCGATTACGACCCGTTTAGGTAACTTATGCTACTTTAACGCGTCGTTCGCGTGAAACGCGTTCGGTCCGCCTAACTAGTCCTATGACAAGTGTTATATGCCTAAACATGTTACATTATCAGTTATGTGACAAAATTTTAGGTTACATATGCTTAATTAGCAATTATACATGAAAAGGGTATTCTGGTAATTTACCTAAGGCATATAAACTACCTATCATACAACTACTTAAACGATGTGACCATAAGGTATAACCTCGGAAGGTTATTCCCTATATACTATGGTCACCTAATGTATTTGATCGGATCCTGATGATCGACCAAACTGGGTCGGGTTCGAAAGTATAAGCGATTTATTAGATCGCTTACCCTTACGACCCTAGACAACGTGGTAATCAGTAGGCATAGTCACAAAGGACTATGACCATCGTGATTACAATCACGTTGCAAAGTTCAAACGAACTTCGCATTGACCATAAGCTGGTCAACGCTGAAAGTCAAACAAAGTTTGACTTTCGGACTCGAAAACGATAAAAGAACGAAAGAATACTTACGAAGGGTCCCCGAATGCTAATCCCGATCCAAGTAGCTCAGGTATGAAACAATGGTTTCAACTTAGAGCTCCTCAAATCAGAATTCTTGTAAGTTTTGCAATGGGGTGATGGGTATTTATAGGAATACCCGAACCGTTAGGATCGTTTCATGGAAACCGTGCGCGAATCTCATGCGTACACTTGTCGGAAACTCATGGTAGCTAAAAATGGGTCTAAATGAGCTGAATGTGCAGTTGTGAGTGTGTGGTTGTGGTTAAAACAGCTGGAACATGCTGACTGTTTGTTCTGATCTGTTCTGGGAGGCTAAGGCGGCCCGCTTCAGGATCAGACAAATCTAATGCGGGCCGCATGGCCCTTCTGATCAGCATATAACTTTCAAAAATGACAGTTTCAGCTCCTGCACGTGTTTAAGGCCATTCCCGACACTTCTAAGGCCCGTAAAGCCAACTTTAAGGCCCTAAAATGATGCCTAAACATTGTGGACATGAAACATGCTCAAAAATATGTCGGATGTCAGTTCGTTTGGTCGTACGAACGCGATGTTCGCTTAATTACGACGGAATGCGCATAAGCGCGAAAAACGATCCAAATGATGAAACGAATGGATTTTTCTTATGCCAAACACTAAAATAAAACATTTTAGTGCTTACATGAATTTTTGGATGTCCGGATGTATTGAGAATGTAAGTTATGCGCGAAAATGCAAACTTGTGCACTTTTTGACACTTTTAGTCCCTGAATGACCCAAAAGTTTATTTTAGCACACCGAACCCCTCAAAGCCTATTTCTAAGCTATGTGAAGGATATTTAAGGTGTGTTTAACTTATGGTCATGTTCCGGAATGTCTGTTACAGTTCAAATTGGCATACTTTCGCAGTTTGTCAACTTTAGTCCCTGTAAGTGATTTAACTTGATTTTGCCATACCAAAGCCTTCAAAACTTATTTCTAAGTTATGTAAAGGTTATTTAAGGTATGTTAAGCCTATTTCACTATTCCGGAATGTTCGTTGCATTAAAATGGTTATATTTACGCATCAGTGCGCGTATAACCTTCCAGAAGGCGATTTAGAGCTTGAAATCGAACAAGAGTTGATATGTGCAAACGATACACATATTTTTACAAATCCCAAGTATGAAATACAATATTTCATTGGTTCGGTATTTGTTTGATGGCCGTGGAGGCACAGGTGTTACATCTGGCGGCCAGCGAAGACTCTTGTTGTTTTCTTCGTGGCCCGCGAGAGCTGGAGCTGGCAGATTCAATGAATTAAGCCAAACAGCCAGTTCACATTGGTTTTAACCATAGATTTTGCATATTATAGGCTTGTTTAAGTGTTCCCCAAGTTGCCTAATCAATGTACTACAAGTGTAAGGCCAAGATCATGTTTCAAAACACATGGAATGATCCTATTGATTCAAGAAATCTATAAATAGCCATGGGTTTTCAACTTTGTTCCTTGCTCATTTGATCTAATCTGCTCTAAGTGGAGGCATTCACTAGTTGAAGGCCAGCTACCTGAGTATTTTTAGTTCAATTCTTCCAAGCTTGGACCCTTTGTAAGTTTCTTTCATGTTTGGTTATTTATTTCAAGCAAGAAAGTCAAACAGTGTTTGACTTTCTACTTTGACCACGAATTGGTCAAGAAAAAGTTTGTTTGAACTTTGCAACGTGAGCGTAATCATGATGGTTATAGTCCCTTATGAGTATACCTACTGATTACCACGTTGATTAGTCAAAGTGACAAGTCAAAGTTTTGGTCAAAATGCCGATTATGCGCATTTTGTGACGAAACTATGTTCAATCAGTTTTCTAACCTAGTTAAACATATTTTAACATGTTTAACTCGTCACTTTTAGTATAGTGCTTGTATAGGGTTGTAAGTCAAGCGGTCTTGAGAACCGCTTAAACTTTCGAACCCGACCTGTTTGGTCGATCATTAGGATTCGACCAAACATATTTTGTGACCATAGTTGTATAGGGAATAACCTTCCGAGGTTATACCTTATGGTCACTTAGTTTGATTTGTTGTATGATAGGTAGTTTATATGCCTTAGAAAAATGACCAAAATGCCCTTTTCATGCATAATTTGAATTTAAGCATATGTAACTTAATTTTTGACACTTAAACTGATCATGCAACATATTTAAACATGTTAGGGCATATAATACTTATCATAGGACTAGTTAGGCTATTCGTTTGCGCTTTTTGCGCAAATGACGCGTTAAAGTAGCGTAGACTACCTTAACGGGTCATAACGGGTCGTAAGCACTTAGGATAGGTTCCAAATCAGAATGTAGGCTTTGTTAAACCATATCACATGAGTTCCAATACTCATTTGGTTTACGAGACCTCATTCTACCCGATCTCTCAATTTAGGTGTCGATTTATTTACATAGTGATTCGATACTAGGTGCCACTTGATTCCTTGATTGCCTGAGCCTGTTAGTTCAATTAATCAATGAGACTTTGCACATCTCAAGTGAGAACATAGTTCCCCTATGTTACTGCTTTCAATTTTTTTTGGGTGAATCATATGTGCTAAACGATTTCGATGTTTTCAAAAACGAATACTATGGTTTTTATTAAACACAATGATTTCAATAATGTGAACGAACTTGTTGGGACGTTATTACATAACACGAATGACATTCATTAACAATGATCAAGCCGACCAGTAGTATGTTATGGTACCATAGGATCTGACAAATCCTGTTATCTGACTATCGCCATGGTTATGTATGGGGGTAATGTGGGTAACGACAGAACCTGATGATTGTTAACTTACCCTTTGGTGGTTTGTTAATACGAGTTGAACGATGGACGAGTCACAGAGGTTTGAATGTATTCAACGAGACGACCAAAAGTTAGTTTTCACAATTGAAACACGAACGATTGGAACGATTGGAACGACTGGAACGACTTGAACGATTGGAACAATTTGAACGATTGAAACGATTTGAACAACTTGAACGATTTGAACGATATGAATGATTTGAACGATTGGTTTTGATAAAATGAACGATTGAAAACAATTACAATTGAACGATTGGTTTTTGGTATGTGATTAGATAACAGGACGGGTGTAACATGATAAAAGCATGGTAGATACATCGCTGGTACTTCTTACATATAAGTGCTTTTACCATATTACATTCTGTGGCATTATTTAGTTCACTTGGATGAACGATGTCACACCCCCAAAATCCACACGCAGAGAATCGCCGCTTGGAGGCGTGACTGACCAGGATCAAGCCACCAATCATATTGAACAACATATAAGTAAACATAATTCAACCAAACAATATGAAAGGTGTTCAAAACCCAAAGCATAGTTAAATGTTTAGCGGAAGCATAATTTGTAAAACCCATAGCAAGTATTATATATAAAATAAAGTAATGTTTGAAGCATGGCACACACTGCCATGTCCCACAACGACCGTTCCTCCCTGTGCAAGCTCCATGGGTACCTAGTGACCTGCAAGGCATGTAGAAACGAATCAACAACAAAGTTGATCGAGTTCACAGTTGGTTGTTTGGTTATAGTATTCATTTCATAAATCGTATGTTCGTTTTGTAAACCATGTATCGTATTAATCCTTATCGCGGCCAATCCAGGCATATGTGCGATGATTAGTGGGGGCTTCCCATGTGTTACAAGACCACGCGTATCGACTGCTACGAAAATGTAAGAGGTGCCCTAAGTCAATGTCTATCAGCATTGACCCTTTGCCCATAGTCCATTAGTACACGCCCGTCCGACTGGCACGGTGTGAGGTTTGTTAAACCTAATAGCGCTATTAACTAATGACCCGCTCGCCCTAGGCCTCGGCGATTAAGTCGATAATTGAGGGACTTCCTTTGATAGAGTTGATGGTCTTAAGATCATGTATGTAGGCTTTACGTACGTGCCCTTCAATCCGAGGACAGTAGTAAGTATAACTGTACATAGGTTTTACGTACGTGCCCTTCAACCCGAGGACAGTAATAAGTAGTTTTAATAGTAATGGTTGTACGAGTAGTTATCCAATCCCATTCCCAACCACTGGGAATCCCATGCCTTGGCTAGTGTGAACTCACCTTGGTTTGCTCGGTATGCTAAAGAAATACACGCTCACAAATAATCAGTCACGACCTATAGTACGCACGTATATAAAAATCAGTTTCGAGTGTACATGGTTCACATAGTTCACGTACAATTAATTCAGGCACTCATTGTTCACACAATATTCAATTAAGGCACATGTAACACACAGATATAATTCATGTCATAGTAATTAATCTATCAACTCAGTGTCATTACATCATCACTTAACATGTTACCGGTCGCATGAACCAATTCATATCTCATGTTCCGGGCCATATTATCACGAGCCCTCGATACAAAAATCTAAATCTAGTAAACACGTTAATGTTTCACATAACTCTTAGACTACCCACTAATACACATCGGCCCAATTAAAAACCATAACCCAAATTGATTGTTTGTGTTGGTTCATAATTAAGGTGTATCCACCTACTTAAGTTTCGGCCAACATATCAATAATCAATGTTTAAATTCAACAATGTAGCCCACGAAGCTTGCTGACCTAAACTACCCAAGTTAAGCCCAATGGATACTTAGTAATTTTTATTTAGTTAATATGGGTATGCAAGACAAAGTTACCAATTCACCTATGATACCAGTTGCATATGTAGTTATTATAAGTCATTCAACTCACACATTCCACCAACATACATAAGTCAAACTATCAACAATTAATAGCTTCATTAGGGCACAGGTTAGGTACCAATCATTCGGTATTCTAATTCCGACTAAACCAAGCCATGTCTTTATTTAGCGACTAAACATCGTTGCACATGTTCAAAGCATCGAATAACAATTCATCTGATTTATATTGTAACGTTCCACACATCGTTAACCAATATCATTAACATTAATGAAATCTAATATTAACAATCAACAGTCGATCGGTTCCCACATCATTACTCGACCGTATTTCATGAAGCAGCTAGATGCTTATCTAAATCGCACATCAGTTTGTTTATATTATCATGGCAACCCTTCTATTCTACAATCACATAACAACTTCCATAGATGCACTTATCACCTAGATCATCGTTCCACTACAGGGCCTTGATAACCGACCCTAAAACTCATGCACATATTCAAAAACTCCATCAGGTTAATCATGCCGATTCCAAATCAAAGATTCACACTATCATGCACCCCAATATTTCTCATTGAAACCTCTATTATAACTCGTCAATATTCTGGAATTTACCAATAATCCACATAAGAGAAAATAATATTATATTATCAAATAATCATGACATGTCATCGCCATTATTCAACAAGGAACCACTACCTAAACATGCATACATACACATCATTTAATGCTCATAACATTAATAGACTAATTCTGACAACACACATGCATTTACTTGTTCAAAGTTATTCCCCTTTGACTAATCAAACTATTATATATCATTCTATTGGACCGATAAAACTACTGCCATCTAATTTAATTATGAATCACATGTACAACACATACTATCATGTATAAATTTCATAATATATGTATCAAAGGAACTCCGAACAAAGCAAGAATAATAGCACACTAACCGAGAGCTTGACTGGATTTAGATGTTGACCGACTAGGGGGGGTGTTCTCCTGCCGTACATAGGGTATGGAACAAGTAGGGTTTTGCCGATCACTTTCTCATAATGATTAATCTCAAAACACTAAAACCGGTTGTAAGTGGGCCGAAGCCCATTCTGTTTTTCGTCGGCTTCTTTGACAAAAACACCAAAGTGTTTTCATCGGGGGTTTTTCGGGTAGAGGGTATTTCGGGTGGCAAAGGTCACACACTCAAAGCACATAACACTCTAACATATTAATAATACACAGAACATATCTCAACATATTCCGGGTTCCATTTTCATTAATTAAAACATATTATTAATACCAAACACAACATTAATATAAAACATATATTAACATACACACTTATAAGGCACACCATATAAATATATAAACAACACTTTGTAAACAAGTACTAGGTTAAGTCGAGTAGGAACCTTGAAAACTCGGGTTGTCACATTATCCCCAACTTGAAAGAAATTTCGTCCCGAAATTTAGAACGTGGTTACTGAGGAAGCTAGTTGTGTTGTGTAATTTACTGGTTTTCCTGGGGTGTCACATCATCCCCCCGTTGATTTGGAATTTCGTCCCGAAATTCTGTAGTAGCTTCAGCCTCAGTAGTGGTTGCACTGTTTCCGAATAACTGGGGATACTTGAGTTTCATTTGATCTTCTCGTTCCCAGGTGAACTCTGGGCCACGGCGGGAGTTCCAACGAACTCGAACAAGAGGTATTCTAGTGTGCTTGAGGACCTTAACATCCCGGTCCGTGATTTCAACTGGTTCCTCGACGAATCGCAACTGATCGTCGATAGTGAGCTCCTTCAAAGGAACTATGAGGGTCTCATCTGACAGACACTTCTTCAGATTCGACACGTGGAAAACGTTGTGAACTGCACTGAGTTCAGCTGGTAAGTTCAGTCTGTAGGCCACCTTGCCTATTTTCCCAATGATTTCGAATGGTCCGACATATCGCGGATTAAGTTTGCCTCGTTTGCCAAAACGAACCACACCCTTCCAGGGTGAAACTTTGAGTAGCACTCGATCCCCAACCTGGAATTCGAATGGTTTCCTGCCCTTATCGGCGTATGCTTTCTGACGATCGCGAGCTGCCGCCATGCGTTGTCGTATTTGAGCAATCTTTTCTGTAGTATCAACTACGAGTTCTGGACCTGTGATTTGACTATCACCCACCTCTGCCCAACAAAGAGGTGACCGGCATTTACGCCCGTACAATGCTTCGAATGGTGCGGCTTGGATGCCGGTGTGATAACTGTTGTTGTACGAGAACTCCACTAACGGGAGATGTTTTTTCCCAGCCGTTGCCGAAATCGATTACACATGCTCGAAGCATGTCTTCTAAAGTTTGAATAGTGCGCTCAGACTGCCCATCCGTCTGAGGGTGATAAGCTGTGCTCATGTCTAACCGAGAACCAAAAGATTTGTGCATGGCTTACCACAGTTCTGAAGTAAAACGTGCGTCACGATCAGAGATAATGGAGATTGGCACTCCGTGCCTTGAAACCACTTCTTTTAAGTAGATGTCTGCTAATGTAGAGAACTTGTCTGTTTCCTTAATAGCCAAGAAGTGTGCAGACTTTGTGAGTCGATCCACAATCACCCAAATAGTATCGTTCCCACGCTGGGATCTAGGTAGGCCAGTAACAAAATCCATGGAAATTTCCTCCCATTTCCATTGTGGTATCTTGGGTTGCTGAAGTAGGCCTGGTGGTTTCTGGTTTCAATGCTTCTACCTGAGCATCTCGTATCTGGGCCGGGAGACTAGACTGAATAGTAAGTTGTAGTGCTCGCACGCGTCTTGGCGTAGTATCTTTTCGACTGAGGGCATCGGCCATAACATTGGCTTTGCCTGGATGGTACTTGATGGCACATTCGTTGTCACACCCGCTCATAGCGGAAACGCAAGGTGTGATCTGTCTGGTTTTCATTGCATAAATATCGATGTACATGAACAAACTATATGAATAAAACATACTCCATTGCCATTACATAGTGTTTCAAAAGGTTACTACATAAGTTTAGTGTGTCGGTTACAAACCATTAACATGAAAATAAAGTGTTATTGTTTCATACATTAACATGAAATAAACTACTAAAGGTTAAACCATCATATTTCCTCAAGGAGGCAGAATATAATAGTTAAACCCTTTAAAAGATGGCATGGAGTTCCTGTACTTGCTATCTTGACTGGAAATCCGACATGGTCCTTTAATTCCCTGAAATACATGTTAAGTTTGGAAAACATCAACAAAAGTTGGTGAATTCATGCAATTTAGTTGTAAACGATGTATGAAAAATGTGAGTTGTAGTATGTAAAGCGTCAATGAAATCGTTGATCATTAATGTTTTGCAAGGACATTAATATGTGTGACGAAATAGGAAGCAAACCAACCCTAGACGATTTTATGCCGATTCCTATCGACTGGGACACAAACGCACTCTTCTGTATGGGTCCACGACCAAGAGTGGGGCTCGTCAAAACCCAATAGATCTAGTCCTTTGTTCCTTGGTCCAAACTGGATTAATGGTGCTTATAGTATGGCCCTAATTCGCACATGATCTATGGTGTTTCATTACCTAACTTTAACATACTCTGAACATGTATCTTCCCCGATAGTTGTAAAGTTGTAAAACATTTAAATGAATAGGGGAACATGAACTCACTGTATTGCGTCCTGAAAATAGATGTAAATAAGATCTCACGTGCGGTCGTCCTGAATAGCGTGGCGACCTACAAACGTTCTTATTTTTGTTAGACACTTCGGTCTTTGAAAAGAACTTGAGTACAAGTCTTGTGTCTTGAGTATATGTAAGACTTGTATGTCTTTACTGTTTGTTAACTTTGTATTCGATGTATGAGTTGTTCAATTGTTCGTTAACTGTGTATTCGATGTATGAGTTGTTCAATTGTTCGTTAACTGTGTATTCGATGAATGAGTTGTATAGTCGGATCTCGTCCGCTGAATCTCGTGTCTTGTATGTAACACTAGTATAGTTGTGTTTCCAATAATAGTATCATTGGGCCAAGCCCAGGTTTTCAAGTTATTGGGCTTAAATAGTGCTGGGCCTCAAATAGTGTTGGGCCTCAAATAGTGTTGGGCCTCAATAGTGTTGGGCCTCAAATAGTGTTGGGCCTCAAATAGTGTTGGGCCTCAATAGTGTTGGGCCTCAAATAGTGTTGGGCCTCAAATAGTGTTGGGCCTCAATAGTGTTGGGCCTCAAATAGTGTTGGGCCTCAAATAGTGTTGGGCTTGAATAGTGTTGGGCTTAAATAGTGTTGGGCTTGAATAGTGTTGGGTTTAAATAGTGTTGGGCTTGAATAGTGTTGGGCTTGAATAGTGTTGGGCTTGAATAGTGTTGGGCTTAACCCACTAATTTATGTTAAGCCCATTATGAAAAAATAAGCCCATTTGTAAAACAATAGCCCATTACTTAAACTAGCCCATTTGTTATAAAAATAGCCCATTAAGTATAATAAGCCAATTTGTAGAAAAATAGCCCACTAGTTCATGTAAGCCTTTCATTTTTATAAAAATCATTTTTATAAAAATTTACTAAGTATAGATGTTAGTAAATAAAAACATACTAGTTTTTATAAGTTTCTAAACATCCGAAATTTGTTATCGATGACATATTTATATTTCGTGTCGAAAGATCGTCTAAACGTCGTAGTAACTCCCCGGATTGGTGACTCGTTTAAGGATTCGTCCGTTGTCCGTTTTGACCATAATTGGTGTCCGATTATTCTAATCGTCCGTAACTCGTTTTAAGGCGTAATTATGTGAAGTCTCGTAGGACTTTTGTTATAACGTGTTTTGATTTTAAAGGTGACATGAGGTTCAAGTTCCTACAATGATATATTTAACTAATACTCCAAGTAATATATCACACAAAAATTGTTAAAGTAACCAAATATATATTTTCTGAAAAAAATATATATTTTTCTTGTCTTTTATTTTACCAAAAATGTTGTTACTTTATAAAATAAAGTTTTTATGAAAAATGGCTATATAACCATTGTATTTTATTCTAACCATGTTTTATAAACATATCATTTTCTTAATCAAATCACCAACAATTTACCCAACATCATAACTAAACATATGAGACTTTTATAACATGAAATTATCAAAATGATATCCAAATCAAGTAGGGTTTTAACCATGATCATTTCATATGCTAACAAGTTCAAAAACCAAGTTACATTTTAGTTTTAACAACTTTTATAAAAATCTCTAGTTGTATGTTACTTTTTATAATCTTGTAAAAGTCTTGTTTTTAATTAAAAACCCTAAATACTTTCACAAGATCACTAGATATGATCATCCCTTTAATCCTTTATGTTAAAACCCTTTAACATAAACATGTATAATTTTTAGATCATATCTTTCAACATCTTCTAACACTTTATTTGTAGCATAATCATCATAACAAGATCTAATATGCATATAACAAGTCTAAGGTCACAATATAAACAAACATAATTATATCATGATTTTTATCTTTGCTTCATTGTATTTTTCTTGTTCATTATGTATGATTATATAGTTATTATTAGTTATAATAACAATCATAAACATAATATGTAAAAAAAAATAAAGAAGCTTACTTCTAGCACAAGGCTAGGGATGATCTTAGAGATTAATAAGAACTAAGAAGATGATGATCTTGATGTTAGAACACTTTTGTATGGATAAAAATCCTTCCTTTCACTTCCAAGAGCTTTAGATCACCTTATGTTCCAAAGAAATCCATGTTGATCATGAAGGAGATGATAAAAATTATTGGGTTTTTGTGGGTGTTCTTGAGAAAAAGATGAAGATAATGGGAGTGTTCTTGGTTGGTGTTAGATGAAAATGTGAAGTAATGAGGTTAAAGACTTAATGGCTAAGTGTTGAAATAAATCACCAACTCATCCACTTGTAACACAAAGTAATTAGCTAGATATTTTACCAAAATAAATGTCACACCCCGACCACGTAGAACATACTAAACGTGACGGAAATGTCGGGGAGTGTTGTAACAGAATTAATTGTTTCAAATCCATGGCAATTGAAGTTTCGTTTTACTGATTAAAAGTGATACAATGTCTAATCAAACAAGGAAAAACAACATAATTAACTAGTCTTGCATCTTTTATTGTCACTAAAGCCCAAGTCTGCCTATATGTATCTTGATCATCTTATGCAACAGTTCCTGAAAAACACATGTGAAAATAGGTACGTCAGCATAAAAATGCCTGTGAGATACATAGGTTTTGTGAAAATAGGTTCCATGACTTATGTTTGAGAAAATGTTTAGTCATGAACCTTGTAATTTGCTTTGTTTTGTAAATCATTTGAAAAACAATGAGTTCAGATGATATGTATAAGTAAGTGAATAACGTATGGTTAAATGAATAACCATAGTAAAATGGGTATGTATAAGATAAGTTGTTTGTAAAACAATGTCTTGTGAAAAAGTATGTTATTTGTATAAAATGTTATATGTATCAAACTGAAATGATTCAAATAACGCTACAATATGTAATACCATACAAACACTTATATATAGGAAGTACCAGCGGCGTATCCACCATGCTTGTATCATATTACACACGTATCGTTACTTAATCACTTAATCAAACCAAACCAATGTCAAAATGTCTATGTCAAATATCCATGTCAAATGTCTATGTCAAATATCCATGTCAAATGTCTATGTCAAATATCCATGTCAAATGTCTATGTCAAATATCCATGTCAAATGTCTATGTCAAAATATCATGTATGGCAAGTGAAATGTCTCAACTAAACCATATACACAAAAACAAAGTATTGAAGTAAAACTTGGTTTAAATCAAAGTTATGTTTTGTGGGAAATGCATGATCAAATGTCAATCATGTTAAAAATGTCTATGCCGAAATGTCTATGTCAAATACGGTTCACACGGTTCACAGATACAAACGGTTCACAGGTACAACGGTTCACAAATACAACGGTTCACAGATACAAACGGTTCACAGGTACAACGGTTCACAAATACAACGGATCACAGTCAAATGATTACAACGGTTCAATATGTAGTAAAATGTGTTCATATGCTGGATAAGCATATGCAACAGAAGAGCAACGTAAAACAATGTACTAAGTACGCACACAATGGGCATACATAGCATGAGATGTAATGAAATCATGTACTATAATGTACTAATGAACATAGCAAGTATATGATGTCAAAACAGGAAAGCATGAAAGTAACAAGTAGGCACATGTGTTCCACCCCAAAACAGTTTGGAAAACAGTAAAAGAGGGGTCTATGTACTCACCTGAGATTGCTCAGTAGTCCTTGAGTAACAACTAAACAATGCTAGAGATCGCGGATATCAAACGGCACCTAATATAGGTAGCTACATTAATAAACCGGACCTAAATTGGAAGATCGGGTAGCATTAGGGTTTGTAAACCAAACGAGTGTAGAGACTCGTGTCATTTGGTTTAACAAAGCCTACATACTAAATGAAACTTAACCTAAGTGTC
The DNA here is from genome assembly GCA_030545235.1 of Helianthus tuberosus. Taxonomy (NCBI): domain Eukaryota; kingdom Viridiplantae; phylum Streptophyta; class Magnoliopsida; order Asterales; family Asteraceae; genus Helianthus; species Helianthus tuberosus. Next base: position 195,282,679 of record CM060366.1, read on the forward strand.
TACGACCCATTACGACCCGTTTAGGTAGCTTATGCTATTTTAACGCGTCGTTCGCGTGAAACGCGTTCGGACCGCCTAACTAGTCCTATGACAAGTAATATATGCCTTAACATGTTACATAATCAGTTATGTGACAAAGGTTTAGGTTACATATGCTTAATGACCAATTATACATGAAAAGGGTATTCTGGTAATTTACCTAAGGCATATAAACTACCTATCATACAACTACTTAAACGATGTGACCATAGGGTATAACCTCGGAAGGTTATTCCCTACCTACTATGGTCACCTAAATGTGTTTGGTCGGATCCTAATGATCGACCAAAACTGGGTCGGGTTCGAAGGTATAAGCGATTTATTAGATCGCTTACCCTACGACCCTAGACAACGTGGTAATCAGTAGGCATAGTCCCAAAGGACTATAACCATCGTGATTACAATCACGTTGCGAAGTTCAAACGAACTTCGCATTGACCATTACTGGTCAACGCTGAAAGTCAAACAAAGTTTGACTTTCTGACTCGAAAAGCAGTAAAATAAGGAAAAGAACGAAAGAATACTTACCCAGGGTCCCCGAATGCTAACCCAGATCAAAATAGCTCAGGTATGAAACGAAGGTTCCAACTTAGAGTCTTTTCAATCAGATTTGTGGGTTTTGAACAAATGGGGGGTGGGTATTTATAGTATTCGGAGAATCGTTAAGATCGTTTCATGGAAAACGTGCCACGATCCAAGGCGTACACTTGTCGGGATGTTATGGTGCCTAAATTGCCACTAACCATAAGGATTTGACATGTGGAAGAGGGATTGGAGGTGCTAAACAGCTGCAACCAGCTGTTAAATGCAGTTAATCTGGTCTGATAGTGGGAAGCGGCCCGCTTCAGGATCAGCCAAAGACAATGCGGGCCGCATGGCCCTTCTGATCTGCACATATGTTTGAAAAATGACAGTTTAGGTCCCTGCACGTGTTTAAGGCCATTTCCGACACTTCTAAGGCCCGTAAAGCCAACTTTAAGGCCCTAAAATGATGCCTAAACATTGTGGACATGAAACATGTTCAAAAATATGTCGGATGTCGGTTCGTTTGGTCGTACGATCGCGATGTTCGCTTAATTACGACGGAATGCGCATAAGCGCGAAAAACGATCCAAAGGACGCGACGAATGGATTTTTCTTAAGGCGAACACTAAAATATAATGTAGTCATGCTTACATAAATTTTTGGATGTCCAGATGTATTCAGAACGTAAGTTATGCGCGAAAATGCAAACTTGTGCACTTTTTGACACTTTTAGTCCCTGAATGACCCAAAAGTTTATTTTAGCACACCGAACCCCTCAAAGCCTATTTCTAAGCTATTTAAAGGATATTTAAGGTGTGTTTAACTTATGGTTATGTTCCGGAATGTTCGTTACAGTTCAAATTGACATACTTTCGCAGTTTGTCAAGTTTAGTCCCTGTAAACGAATTAACTTTGATTTCACCACACCAAACCTTCCAAAACTTATATCTAAGTTATGTAAAGGTTATTTAAGGTATGTTAAGCCTATTTCACTATTCCGGAGTGTTTGTTGCATTAAACTGGTTATATTTACGCATTAGTGCGCGTATAACCTTCCAGAAAGCGATTTAGAGTTTGAAATCGAACAAGAGTTGATATGTGTAAACGATACACATATTTTTACAAATCCCAAGTATGAAATACAATATTTCACTGGTTGGGCATTTGTTTGATGGTTGAAATGACACAGGTGTTACAGTCTCCCCTACTTTAGGAAATTTCGTCCCGAAATTAATTCGTAGGAGTCTGTCTATGACTTTGTTTCAAATAGTCATCAAAGATATGTAAAGCATAATCTGATTATTTTCCTCAACGGATATTTTTCAGAAGCGAAAATGAACGAACAGAGTCATTTTCTTCAACGGGTTCTTCGGAAATGGAAAATAAAGGAATTAACTAAACGGATATACATTTCCCTCAACGGATATTCTTCAGAACGAAAATGAACAAACGGGGTCATTTTCCTCAACGGTTTGTTCTTCAGAATTTGAAATGAAAGAAAAATCAACGGATATTCATTTCTCTCAACGGATATTCTTCAGAACGAAAATGAACAAACGGGGTCATTTTCCTCAACGGTTTGTTCTTCAGAATTTGAAATGAAAGAAAAATCAACGGATATTCATTTCTCTCAACGGATATTCTTCAGAACGAAAATGAACAAACGGGGTCATTTTCCTCAACGGTTTGTTCTTCAGAATTTGAAATGAAAGAAAAATCAACGGATATTCATTTCTCTCAACGGATATTCTTCAGAACGAAAATGAACAAACGGGGTCATTTTCCTCAACGGTTTGTTCTTCAGAATTTGAAATGAAAGAAAAATCAACGGATATTCATTTCCTCAACGGATAAATATTCAGAAACGAAAATGAACTAACGGAGTCATTTTCAACGGTTATTTCCTCAGAGTTGGAAATGAAGGATTACACAACGGATATTCATTTCCTCAACGGATAAATCTTCAGAAACGAAAATGAACTAACGGAGTCATTTTCAACGGTTATTTCCTCAGAGTTGGAAATGAAGGATTACACAACGGATATTCATTTCCTCAACGGATAAATCTTCAGAACGAAAATGAATGGATAATTCATTTTCCTCAACGGTTATTCTTCAGAATGGAAATGAAAAGATAAACAACGGATATTCATTTCCTCAACGGATATTCTTCAGAAGTGAAAAATGAATAGCTAGTTCATTTTTCCTCAACGGATGCTTCATCAGAATTGGAAATGAATAGGGTTAACTCTTGATACATGATAGAACTTGCTGTGATTTCTGTGCACTAAATTCCATAATTATGTATGCATCCATAATTACGTAATTCCTTGCACAGTCCGCACAGTTTGTTTTGAAATGTTGTGGGGATAGATATCAAACCTGAGATGAGAGTGACTAGACTACCATAGGGTCCTTTTAATTAGATCAACAGAGGATCTTCTTAATTAGGCCACTAAGGAGTCCTTTCAGCTATATCATCACATGATATCCCTAACCAGATTTTTGGATCAATCTGTTTAACTAGACCACTAAAGGGGTCTAATTATGAAGTAGTACATTATAATCCAAGGGACTTTAACTACAACGTAGAAGTCCATTAAGGATTTAAGTAGTACCTTTGGGTATCCTACTATGAATCTCTTGCACAAAGTTATGTAAGATTTTACGAGGATTTGAATAACATAAATTGGATCACATGACACATAAAGGATAACACATAAGCACATAACCACATAATTGTTTAATTGTTATTTTCTTGTTATAGATTGCTATTAACTTGGCACCTCGTACTTCGTTTCTCTTGGAAGAAACGGGTACTTAGGATTTTCGTGAAAAACGTAGGAGATCATACAATGGAAGAAATTTGGGAGGTAGTCTGTTCTTCAAGGAATGCGGTTCCTTGATTGTCGGTATTGTAGGGGATATGTTTATACATGCAACCACATAAACATATTGAAATGTAAATGAAAGATTTATTTATAAACAACAATAACAACAACTGTTTCATAGATTGATAAAAGAAAATAATACACAAGGCTCGATTATTTTCTAAACAGCGTTATCTTCTGTCGGTCAGATACTCATCCCTGCGCTGGATTTGCATCAGCAAGTCTTGGGCAATTTCTACTAAAATGGCCCATCTCGCCACAGTTGTAGCAAGATCCCAGTGGGAAACGAGCTTGAGCAGGATTGTTGTTAATCTGATTTGGTGCTGCTGCTGTTGGGCAAACCCTCGCTGTATGACCTATAAGTCCGCAAACTTGGCATGTGCGGCACTTCACACCAGCATGATGATGTAGGCCACATTGGTTGCACAAGGGTGCAGTCCCTTTGTAGGGTTTCCTGGCAGGGGGTTGAGCTGGTTGGTTGGGGACGGCTTGATCATTGTGAGCGACCACGGCGAAGTTCTGAGAAGCCTTTCGCTTCTTTGACTTCTTAGAGGATCCAGTCTGTTCATCCATGGTCTTTGATTCCTCGATTGGTTTCGATTCCTCGACCAGTTTCTTGTCACCCTTTCGGAAAAGCTTACGTTTCCTGATCTGCGATTCAGTCAAGGTTGCAGATAACTCAATGGCCTGCCTAACAGTAGTAGGGTTGCTACCAGTCAAAATGTCTTGTATTGAGTCGGGAAGGCCATCAATGTACTTTTCGATCGCCTTATCCAAAGGCGTGACCATGTTTGGGCATAACAGACTTAACTCCTCATAACGGTCCGTGTAGGCTCGATGCTCACCGCTGTCTTGCTTAAGATCATCAAATTCCCTTTCCAAAGCCCTGATCTCGTGACGAGGACAAAACTCCTTCATCATGAGAGCCCTAAGTTCGGCCCATGTCTGTGCTAGAGCAACTTCTGCACCACGATCTCTCATAACCCCATTCCACCACGTAAGGGCTCTCTTCTGGAACACACTCGAAGCAAACTCGACCTTGCGATTGTCAGGACACTGCACATGGCGGAAAGTATTCTCAATGCTCTCGAACCATTGAAGAAGCCCAGTCGCTCCCTCAGAACCACTAAACTTGAGTGGTTTCGCCGAGTTAAAACTCTTGAAATTGCATGGACCATTGTTGTTGTTGTTGGCTTGATTCCATAGAGCAAAGAGGTTTGGGAATTGAGCAGCCATTTGCTGCGCAATGATTTCTGCCAATTCGGCAGTCGCTATCTGGCTTTCGCGTCGAGGAGGCATTCTAAAAGAGGAAACATGAAAGGAAACGAGTGAGAGAATTAGACGAAAAGAATGAGATGAAACAAATTTGATGAAAGCAATGGATAGTGGTCATTTGTTTGTTACTACAAAGCAACAAACGACCTCGGTGAATAATCAAAGTAAATAGGTCAAAAATAATGTATCGCGAAGACATGCTCGCCTATAAGTGAACACTCATCCCAAGAATTCCCAGGTAAGCACAACTGGTCTCGCGTCTGGTTGAGATGTATACGAAGTGCTTGCCTAGACAGAAAACTCAGAATACAGGCATTCACCCTTCCAGTTTGCACGTGTTCACATTATTTAAAACCCAAAACCTTGACGAGATTTTTGAAAACTCAAAGGGGTTCAAAACCTTATAACAGAGGGTTCAAAACCTAGTAATTAATCATCCTAGAACAGATGATTAGTTTTCAAAGCGGTTTCGAAAATTTATGTTCTTGTTGTGGTCGTCGCCTAAGGATAGGTGACGGTATTGTTTTATGACTAAACGCAAGTAAACTCGCGTTAGGGTCCTAAGGAGGTTATAGACTAGGTCAAAGCATTACTAATAACCTAATTCCCTATAACCATTGGCTATGATACCATCTTTTCTGTCACACCCCGACCACGTAGAACATACTAAACGTGACGGAAATGTCGGGGAGTGTTGTAACAGAATTAATTGTTTCAAATCCATGGCAATTGAAGTTTCGTTTTACTGATTAAAAGTGATACAATGTCTAATCAAACAAGGAAAAACAACATAATTAACTAGTCTTGCATCTTTTATTGTCACTAAAGCCCAAGTCTGCCTATATGTATCTTGATCATCTTATGCAACAGTTCCTGAAAAACACATGTGAAAATAGGTACGTCAGCATAAAAATGCCTGTGAGATACATAGGTTTTGTGAAAATAGGTTCCATGACTTATGTTTGAGAAAATGTTTAGTCATGAACCTTGTAATTTGCTTTGTTTTGTAAATCATTTGAAAAACAATGAGTTCAGATGATATGTATAAGTAAGTGAATAACGTATGGTTAAATGAATAACCATAGTAAAATGGGTATGTATAAGATAAGTTGTTTGTAAAACAATGTCTTGTGAAAAAGTATGTTATTTGTATAAAATGTTATATGTATCAAACTGAAATGATTCAAATAACGCTACAATATGTAATACCATACAAACACTTATATATAGGAAGTACCAGCGGCGTATCCACCATGCTTGTATCATATTACACACGTATCGTTACTTAATCACTTAATCAAACCAAACCAATGTCAAAATGTCTATGTCAAATATCCATGTCAAATGTCTATGTCAAATATCCATGTCAAATGTCTATGTCAAATATCCATGTCAAATGTCTATGTCAAATATCCATGTCAAATGTCTATGTCAAAATATCATGTATGGCAAGTGAAATGTCTCAACTAAACCATATACACAAAAACAAAGTATTGAAGTAAAACTTGGTTTAAATCAAAGTTATGTTTTGTGGGAAATGCATGATCAAATGTCAATCATGTTAAAAATGTCTATGCCAAAATGTCTATGTCAAATACGGTTCACACGGTTCACAGATACAAACGGTTCACAGGTACAACGGTTCACAAATACAACGGTTCACAGATACAAACGGTTCACAGGTACAACGGTTCACAAATACAACGGATCACAGTCAAATGATTACAACGGTTCAATATGTAGTAAAATGTGTTCATATGCTGGATAAGCATATGCAACAGAAGAGCAACGTAAAACAATGTACTAAGTACGCACACAATGGGCATACATAGCATGAGATGTAATGAAATCATGTACTATAATGTACTAATGAACATAGCAAGTATATGATGTCAAAACAGGAAAGCATGAAAGTAACAAGTAGGCACATGTGTTCCACCCCAAAACAGTTTGGAAAACAGTAAAAGAGGGGTCTATGTACTCACCTGAGATTGCTCAGTAGTCCTTGAGTAACAACTAAACAATGCTAGAGATCGCGGATATCAAACGGCACCTAATATAGGTAGCTACATTAATAAACCGGACCTAAATTGGAAGATCGGGTAGCATTAGGGTTTGTAAACCAAACGAGTGTAGAGACTCGTGTCATTTGGTTTAACAAAGCCTACATACTAAATGAAACTTAACCTAAGTGTCTACGACCCATTACGACCCGTTTAGGTAGCTTATGCTATTTTAACGCGTCGTTCGCGTGAAACGCGTTCGGACCGCCTAACTAGTCCTATGACAAGTAATATATGCCTTAACATGTTACATAATCAGTTATGTGACAAAGGTTTAGGTTACATATGCTTAATGACCAATTATACATGAAAAGGGTATTCTGGTAATTTACCTAAGGCATATAAACTACCTATCATACAACTACTTAAACGATGTGACCATAGGGTATAACCTCGGAAGGTTATTCCCTACCTACTATGGTCACCTAAATGTGTTTGGTCGGATCCTAATGATCGACCAAAACTGGGTCGGGTTCGAAGGTATAAGCGATTTATTAGATCGCTTACCCTACGACCCTAGACAACGTGGTAATCAGTAGGCATAGTCCCAAAGGACTATAACCATCGTGATTACAATCACGTTGCGAAGTTCAAACGAACTTCGCATTGACCATTACTGGTCAACGCTGAAAGTCAAACAAAGTTTGACTTTCTGACTCGAAAAGCAGTAAAATAAGGAAAAGAACGAAAGAATACTTACCCAGGGTCCCCGAATGCTAACCCAGATCAAAATAGCTCAGGTATGAAACGAAGGTTCCAACTTAGAGTCTTTTCAATCAGATTTGTGGGTTTTGAACAAATGGGGGGTGGGTATTTATAGTATTCGGAGAATCGTTAAGATCGTTTCATGGAAAACGTGCCACGATCCAAGGCGTACACTTGTCGGGATGTTATGGTGCCTAAATTGCCACTAACCATAAGGATTTGACATGTGGAAGAGGGATTGGAGGTGCTAAACAGCTGCAACCAGCTGTTAAATGCAGTTAATCTGGTCTGATAGTGGGAAGCGGCCCGCTTCAGGATCAGCCAAAGACAATGCGGGCCGCATGGCCCTTCTGATCTGCACATATGTTTGAAAAATGACAGTTTAGGTCCCTGCACGTGTTTAAGGCCATTTCCGACACTTCTAAGGCCCGTAAAGCCAACTTTAAGGCCCTAAAATGATGCCTAAACATTGTGGACATGAAACATGTTCAAAAATATGTCGGATGTCGGTTCGTTTGGTCGTACGATCGCGATGTTCGCTTAATTACGACGGAATGCGCATAAGCGCGAAAAACGATCCAAAGGACGCGACGAATGGATTTTTCTTAAGGCGAACACTAAAATATAATGTAGTCATGCTTACATAAATTTTTGGATGTCCAGATGTATTCAGAACGTAAGTTATGCGCGAAAATGCAAACTTGTGCACTTTTTGACACTTTTAGTCCCTGAATGACCCAAAAGTTTATTTTAGCACACCGAACCCCTCAAAGCCTATTTCTAAGCTATTTAAAGGATATTTAAGGTGTGTTTAACTTATGGTTATGTTCCGGAATGTTCGTTACAGTTCAAATTGACATACTTTCGCAGTTTGTCAAGTTTAGTCCCTGTAAACGAATTAACTTTGATTTCACCACACCAAACCTTCCAAAACTTATATCTAAGTTATGTAAAGGTTATTTAAGGTATGTTAAGCCTATTTCACTATTCCGGAGTGTTTGTTGCATTAAACTGGTTATATTTACGCATTAGTGCGCGTATAACCTTCCAGAAAGCGATTTAGAGTTTGAAATCGAACAAGAGTTGATATGTGTAAACGATACACATATTTTTACAAATCCCAAGTATGAAATACAATATTTCACTGGTTGGGCATTTGTTTGATGGTTGAAATGACACAGGTGTTACAATAAACAAGGGGGTGGGACCCCTTGTTCACGGTTACAAGGTGGGGGGGGGGTCTCATGTGGTAAAAATAACTTAGTTATTTTTAAGACTTTGAATAAATTAGTAAGTTGTAAGTATTGTGGTGTTAAGGGTTTGCAATTTTCCGAGATGATTCAAGACTTGTAATAACCATAAACTAGCTTTGCAAGACCAAAAAAAATATTAACTAGTTCGCTACAAGTGCCAAAATATAGTTCGGCTAGATGTTTAGCGCTCGTTTCTCTAGTAAATAGTCGAAAGGTACACTTAAGGAAGTTGTAAGAAAAGTTTCTGTTATGTGTGAAATTGATATTCCATAAAGATTTTCATATGAAATTGGTGCCTAAACATCAATTTTGCATCTTGTAATAAAATTACAATTGCTGAATTTTGCGGAAAAAGAATGAAATGGTCACTTTTAGCGCATTTCGGACAGTTTTTAGTGCTATCGCGCATTGGTAAAATATTAACCAAACTCTTGTATTCCCATATAGGGTTTAATATATAATTGATATTGGACTCTCACCCGAGTCCTAAAGATGTCATTTTAGATGTTTTCTGCGAATCCGGAGTTTTCGTCAGCACTCTAGTTCACTAGGCACTACTCTAGTTGTTTTGATGAATTGTTTGCACTATTTCAAATGTACCCAATAAAGATGAATCATGTGTAATAACCAATGAATATTCCATGAGTTTTCTAAGATGTATACCATGTAATCATGCAGTCAGAATATTCAAAACACATGCTTGTATAATGTAAATCACTGTTTTAAATGTAAGTAAATTACCCGAAAGTGGCAGTTGTCACATTCTCCCCTTGTTATTTAGAATTTCGTCCCGAAATTCTAGCTTTGTTATTCTTTGCAGGAGTTTTCGGAAATAAGTGAGGATATTTTTCCTTCATTCGGTCTTCACGTTCCCAAGTATACTCGGGTCCGTGACGAGAGTTCCAACGAACCTTTACTAACTTGATACGACTTCTCCGTGTTTTATTGACCTTCCAGTCCGTGACCTCAACAGGTTCTTCAGTGAAATGGATTTTGTCGTCAATGTGAATTTCATCCATAGGAATAGCAACGGTTACTTGTATTGGACTCTTTTTAAGATTCGTCACATGAAACGTGTGGTGTACACTGCTAAGTTCATCAGGTAACTTCAACTTGTAGGCAACAGTGCCAATCTTTTCTAAGATTTCAAATGGTCCAATGTAACGCGGGTTAAGCTTTCCACGTTTACCGAACCTCACTACGCCTTTCCAAGGTGAGACTTTCAATAAAACTTTCTCTCCAACCTCGAAAGATGCTTGTTTTCGTTTTCCATCAGCGTAGAACTTTTGTCGATCGCGAGCCGCCTTGATACGGTCTCGGATCTGAAAAATTTTATCCGTAGTATCTTGGACTAGTTCCGGACCAATTAATTGACTATCGCCCGTTTCCGCCCAACATAGCGGAGAGCGACACTTTCGACCATAAAGAGCTTCAAACGGTGCAGCTCGTATACTTGTATGGTAGCTGTTATTGTAGGAAAACTCAACTAGAGGTAGATGATTATCCCAATTGCCACCTAAATCCATAACACATGCACGAAGCATATCTTCGAGTGTTTGGATTGTCCGTTCGCTCTGGCCGTCAGTTTGTGGATGAAAGGCCGTACTTAGATTCAATTGAGATCCAAAGGCCTGTTGAAATGATTTCCATATTCTTGACACAAAACGACCGTCTCGGTCCGAAATGATTGAAATAGGCACTCCATGACGAGCCACTATTTCTTTGAGATAGATTTCCGCTAGTTTCTCAGTACTATCCTTCTCCCGAATCGGTAAGAAGTGTGCGGATTTTGTCAATCTATCCACGATTACCCATATCATTTCATGACCTTTCGAGGTCCTGGGTAACTTCGTAATGAAGTCCATCGATATTTGTTCCCATTTCCAAGCGGGAATCTCGGGTTGTTGTAGTAACCCTGATGGTTTCTGATACTCCGCCTTGACCTTAGCGCAGGTCAAGCATTTTCCAACATAGAAAGCGACATCCTTTATGAGGTTAGGCCACCAATAGTACTCCTTTAAGTCTTGGTACATCTTATCTGATCCAGGATGGATCGAGTACTTTGACCTATGTGCTTCCTCAAAAATGAGATCTCGGAGACCTCCAAAGAATGGAACCCAAATTCTACCCGCAAGGTACAAAGTTCCATCCTCCTTTGGTATTAACTGTTTTTCCATGCCTCGAAGTGATTCTTCTAGAATATGTTCTTCCTTGAGCGCTTCTTGTTGTGCATTTTGAATTCGTGCGGTAAGATCTGTGTGAATTGTCATCTCTAGTGCTCGCACTCTTAGTGTTTTAATTCGTTCCTTGCGGCTCAAGGCGTCTGCTACAACGTTCGCCTTGCCCGGATGGTACTTGATTTCACAATCATAGTCGTTTAATAATTCAACCCAACGTCGCTGACGCATATTTAATTCTTTTTGGTTGAATATGTGTTGTAGACTCCTATGATCTGTGAAGATAGTGCACTGTGTACCATATAAGTAATGCCGCCAAATTTTCAAAGCAAATACCACCGCGCCTAGCTCTAGGTCGTGAGTGGTATAGTTCTTCTCGTGAACTTTCAGTTGGCGGGACGCGTACGCGATAACCTTTTTACGTTGCATGAGTACACAACCCAACCCTTGATGCGAAGCATCACAGTATACCACAAAGTCATCGGTACCGTCGGGTAATGATAAGATTGGTGCAATGCACAACTTGTCTTTAAGATGTTGAAATGCTGCTTCTTGTTTCTCTCCCCAATCGAATTTCCTGTCTTTCTGTGTAAGAGAAGTTAGCGGTTGAGCAATCTTTGAAAAATTCTCAATAAATCTCCGATAATATCCCGCTAAGCCCAAAAATTGTCGCACTTCAGTAGGAGTCTTGGGCGCTTCCCAATTCTTAATCGATTCAATCTTCGACGGGTCTACTTGAATACCCTTCTCGTTCACTATATGCCCGAGAAATTGTACTTCACGAATCCAAAACTCACATTTGGAGAACTTCGCGTATAAATTCTCCTTTTTGAGTAGTTCTAAGATGGTTCTCAAATGTTGTTCATGCTCGTCTGCCGATCGTGAGTATATCAAGATGTCGTCAATGAACACTATGACGAATTTGTCGAGATATGGCTTGCACACGCGGTTCATTAAATCCATGAAGACCGCCGGTGCGTTCGTTAAACCAAAAGGCATAACGAGAAACTCGTAATGACCGTAACGAGTCCGAAAAGCCATTTTCGGTATGCTTTCTTCTTGAATCCGTAACTGATGATACCCCGATCGTAAGTCTACCTTTGAGTAAAAACTCGACCCTTGAAGTTGATCGAATAAGTCGTCAATCCTCGGTAGTGGATACCGATTCTTGATGGTGAGTTTATTCAACTCTCTGTAGTCGATACACATTCTGAATGTCCCGTCCTTCTTTTTCACAAAAAGAACTGGAGCTCCCCAAGGCGAGAAACTCGGTCTGATGAATCCCTTATCCAACAACTCTTGAAGTTGTGTGGACAATTCCTGCATTTCAGAAGGTGCTAATCGATATGGAGATTTAGCTACGGGTGCGGCTCCTGGTACCAAGTCAATGTGAAATTCGACTTGTCGATAAGGCGGTAGTCCTGGCAAGTCTTCAGGAAAGACTTCAGGAAATTCTTTTACTACCGGAATATCTGTCAACTTCGGCCCATCGGCCTTCTTGTCTACAACATGCGCTAGAAAGGCAATATAACCTTTCCGTAAGTATTTCTGCGCTTTCATGCAATTGATGATCCGCAATGGGGTGTCACGCTTCTCTCCATGTATAATAAGTGTCTCTTTGTTCGGTAGTGGTAGGCGAATGATCTTCTCGTGGCAAACGACTTCGGCTCGATTGTTGGATAGCCAATCCATGCCAACCACTACGTCGAAACTACCTAATTCAACGGGTAAGAGATCGATATTGAATTTTTGTTCGCCAAGTTCTAAGGTACACTCCTTAACAACTTATCCCGTCTCTATTAGTTTACCGTTAGCCAATTCTATAGAATATGGAACATCTAGCTTACTAGGTTCCAAGCCCAGAATATTTTTAAATTCTATAGAGATAAAACTAAAATCGGCTCCGGTATCAAATAATATGGATGCGAAATGATCATTTAGAAGAAACGTACCAGTGACCACATTAGGGTCTTGGCGCGCATCCTTGGCTCCAATCACAAAAGATCGACCATGAGCCTGAATCTCTTTAGGACAGTCTTTCTTGTAGTGATCTTTGCTTCCGCATCCAAAGCATCCTTGATTACGACCATTCCCATTCCCATTCTTGTTACCAAAACCACTTCCTGATCCAGTATTATTTCTCGTTCCCCAACATGACTCGGCACGGTGGCCAAGCTTGCCACACTTATCACACTTGACAACCCGACATTCACCCACGTGATGAAATTTGCATCGCTCGCACTTAGGTAAAGTACCAGCGTACTTCTTAGGACCAGTGTCGTTTGTGGCTACAAACGCCCTTGCATCCTGTTGCGGGTTATTCTGTCGCCTGTTGTTGTTGTTGTTGTTGTTGTTGTTGGGGTTATTGTTATTGTTGTTGTGATTGTTGTTACTGTGGTTGTTGTTATTACTACGGGTTCCCCTCTTGAAATTCGAGTAACTCCTCTTTCCACGGTTGGAAGACTCAACATGTGTTTCCTTCTTGTCATCACCTTTCTCAGTGAATATCTTCATCCTGACCCCGTCTTCAGTAAGACTCACGGCTATAGTCACAGCCTGAGTAATAGTCGTGGGTTTAGCTGCAGTAACCAGACTTTGAATCTTGTCAGAAAGTCCCCAGATGTAGCGTTCGATACGCTTGTATTCTGGTGTTACAAGATAAGGAATCACGCGGGACAGATCGTGAAATCTTTGCGTATATCCCGTGATATCAGCTCCGACCATAGTAAGGTTCCAAAACTCGTTCTCCAACTTCTGGAGTTCAGCACGAGAACAGTACTTATCCCTCATACGTTCCTTCAGTTCCTCCCAAGTCAACGCATAAGCAGCGTTATCACCCAAAGTTTGCACTTGTAGGTTCCACCAGGTAAGGGCCTCGTTGAGAAACAAGCCAGTAACGAAAGTGACTTGCTGATTAGCAGAACATCTGCTCATTCTGATAGTGGAATCCGTTTTCTCAGTCCATCTCACATAAGCCACAGCACCGCCTGTGCCATCATAGTTAAGCGGCTTGCAGTCTAGAAACTGCTTGAATGTGCACCCTGAAATTGGACAACGGATTTTGAATGAGCAAACAGTGAATCGCACGAATAGATTAAGAAAGAAATTTGATGTGTTGTAATAAAAACGAATAAACGTTACCCGGAATATTTTTTCCACCTGAAGGACCGCTTGGACCCTGGCCTCCCGATCCGCCGGTGCCACCACTTTGTTCGACACGGGATGCCTCATACAGTGCGATAGCTTGAGCGATTCTCTGTTCTATAAGTGCATTCAGTTCCGCCTCGGTCGTAGGCATTTGTGGGGGTGGGGGTGGATCAGTTCGTGAACGTAAGCCTCTCCTTGGTGGCATGATTCTTCCAAAGGAGAAATAGGATAAAGATTAGACGTTGATTTTGTTTGTTCAAAAAGAAATATTCATAACATTAACAATAATATCACCACCAAATATATAATGCGAGTAAATAAGTTAACATAAATAATAAGAGATGTCCAACCAGACCTCTCATTTGCATTTAATAGATAACACCAAGTTTTTCATATATATAGTCAACCGGTTACATAATCGTTTGAAAGGAACAAAAATAGACTCGGGCTACATAACCCGGTCATACTAGTCTAGTACAACAAAAGAGATAATAAAGTCTTCCTTCCAACTGCGTTTTCCGCTGTATGTCGGCTGTCTTCAAACTTGGTGGAGCATCAAATATGTACACAAAAAGACTATAATTACCCGTCCCAAAAGTATACTACCGGTAACCATAGTCTATGCTGGGGGAAAAACTGGTGGTGGAATCGGAAACAACAACCTGTGGACATCAGAGACCCTACCCTCCAAATCTAGAACCAGACGGTTCAGGAATACAATATGCTGCTCGAGCGTCAGTACCCGAGTAGGTAAATCCACTGGCGGTAGATCCGCTGGTGGCATCTGAGGTGGTAGTGGGGGTAATGGTGGTGACCCTGGTGGTGGTGGTGGATCCTGGGGTGGTGAATGGGCTGGTGGTGGTGGTGCATGAAGTACCAAGCTAAGCAGGTGGGTAAGCTCATCCTCGAGTTCACTAACTCGACGGATAATAAAGTCTATCTGATGCTCAAGTGTGAGCACACGCGCCGGTAACTCGGTAGTAGCAACTAGGTAATGCAATGGGTGGTATGGGTCTGTGATGGGCATATCATGTGGGTATAGATCCATGTCTCCGGGTGGTACATGAGCATGTCCAGAGGGTCCTGCCTCGTCAGTATGGTCTAAATGTGGTAGAATAGGAGCAACATGATCATGTGCAGGGACAACTGGCTCATCAGGTATGACATCATCCAGCTCAATGTCTGCATTGCGCTGTAGGCCAATGGCCTGCAGTGCAGAGGAAGTAACAGATGCATAAGAAGAAGCATCTGCATCAGTATCAGAATCAGAAGAGATAATAATAATCGGAACCACCGGTGCGGCAACCTCTAGAATAACCAAGTCATGAACATCCCCGTCTCCCAACTCATCACCCAAATGCTCCACTGGAATCACAGGAACTACAGCATCGTCATCCTCGTCGAAGTCGCCAATAAAAGGCATAATAGCAAGAGGAAGAACATCCAAGGGTATAACCTCTATCACGTGTTCACCCGCTGGGTGACCTATAATAACCATCTCGTTGAGTATAGGTGGGATAGCTACCACATCATCATCGATGATGTCGCCCAGATGTGCGAACGGCTGGAAATCATCCATGTCGCTGTCAGAAGTAGAGTCGCTATCAGATAAGATGACCTGTACCTCCGGCACAATGTCATCGTCAGACACAATCTCCATGGGGTCTACATCGTCGTAAATGTTACTTCCTTCGGAGGAAGACATGATATCCTGAGAAATAAGTTGTTCGACACGTATGAGTATTTGTTACGTTACATATATACACAGAATGTATTTTTCACATAAAGTTCATTTTAAGTTATCCTACTTGAGTTGTGTGGATTAACTTAAAGTTGCATGTCTACCATTTAGATGACTAAGACACTAATGTCCTTGCTTGACTTGTATGAGATGAATTCTTGTTGAAAGTGGACCATGAAAATGTTTATGCAAATGAAAACATGTGTTTGTGTTTAAATGGTTTTCATGAGAGGTCCCTAGTGATTGTAGACTTAGACTCGGTAAAGAATCCTGGTTCACTACAATCGATGCTCTGATACCAAGCTGTCACACCCGCTCATAGCGGAAACGCAAGGTGTGATCTGTCTGGTTTTCATTGCATAAATATCGATGTACATGAACAAACTATATGAATAAAACATACTCCATTGCCATTACATAGTGTTTCAAAAGGTTACTACATAAGTTTAGTGTGTCGGTTACAAACCATTAACATGAAAATAAAGTGTTATTGTTTCATACATTAACATGAAATAAACTACTAAAGGTTAAACCATCATATTTCCTCAAGGAGGCAGAATATAATAGTTAAACCCTTCAAAAGATGGCATGGAGTTCCTGTACTTGCTATCTTGACTGGGAAATCCGACATGGTCCTTTAATTCCCTGAAATACATGTTAAGTCTGGAAAACATCAACAAAAGTTGGTGAATTCATGCAATTTAGTTGTAAACGATGTATGAAAAATGTGAGTTGTAGTATGTAAAGCGTCAATGAAATCGTTGATCATTAATGTTTTGCAAGGACATTAATATGTGTGACGAAATAGGAAGCAAACCAACCCTAGACGATTTTATGCCGATTCCTATCGACTGGGACACAAACGCACTCTTCTGTATGGGTCCACGACCAAGAGTGGGGCTCGTCAAAACCCAATAGATCTAGTCCTTTGTTCCTTGGTCCAAACTGGATTAATGGTGCTTATAGTATGGCCCTAATTCGCACATGATCTATGGTGTTTCATTACCTAACTTTAACATACTCTGAACATGTATCTTCCCCAATAGTTGTAAAGTTGTAAAACATTTAAATGAATGGGGGAACATGAACTCACTGTATTGCGTCCTGAAAATAGATGTAAATAAGATCTCACGTGCGGTCGTCCTGAATAGCGTGGCGACCTACAAACGTTCTTATTTTTGTTAGACACTTCGGTCTTTGAAAAGAACTTGAGTACAAGTCTTGTGTCTTGAGTATATGTAAGACTTGTATGTCTTTACTGTTTGTTAACTTTGTATTCGATGTATGAGTTGTTCAATTGTTCGTTAACTGTGTATTAGATGTATGAGTTGTTCAATTGTTCGTTAACTGTGTATTCGATGAATGAGTTGTATAGTCGGATCTCGTCCGCTGAATCTCGTGTCTTGTATGTAACACTAGTATAGTTGTGTTTCCAATAATAGTATCATTGGGCCAAGCCCATGTTTTCAAGTTATTGGGCTTAAATAGTGCTGGGCCTCAAATAGTGTTGGGCCTCAAATAGTGTTGGGCCTCAATAGTGTTGGGCCTCAAATAGTGTTGGGCCTCAAATAGTGTTGGGCCTCAATAGTGTTGGGCCTCAAATAGTGTTGGGCCTCAAATAGTGTTGGGCCTCAATAGTGTTGGGCCTCAAATAGTGTTGGGCCTCAAATAGTGTTGGGCCTCAAATAGTGTTGGGCTTGAATAGTGTTGGGCTTAAATAGTGTTGGGCTTAAATAGTGTTGGGCTTGAATAGTGTTGGGTTTGAATAGTGTTGGGCTTGAATAGTGTTGGGCTTAAATAGTGTTGGGCTTGAATAGTGTTGGGCTTAACCCACTAATTTATGTTAAGCCCATTATGAAAAAATAAGCCCATTTGTAAAACAATAGCCCATTACTTAAACTAGCCCATTTGTTATAAAAATAGCCCATTAAGTATAATAAGCCCATTTGTAGAAAAATAGCCCACTAGTTCATGTAAGCCTTTCATTTTTATAAAAATCATTTTTATAAAAATTTACTAAGTATAGATGTTAGTAAATAAAAACATACTAGTTTTTATAAGTTTCTAAACATCCGAAATTTGTTATCGATGACATATTTATATTTCGTGTCGAAAGATCGTCTAAACGTCGTAGTAACTCCCCGGATTGGTGACTCATTTAAGGATTCGTCCGTTGTCCGTTTTGACCATAATTGGTGTCCGATTATTCTAATCGTCCGTAACTCGTTTTAAGGCGTAATTATGTGAAGTCTCGTAGGACTTTTGTTATAACGTGTTTTGATTTTAAAGGTGACATGAGGTTCAAGTTCCTACAATGATATATTTAACTAATACTCCAAGTAATATATCACACAAAAATTGTTAAAGTAACCAAATATATATTTTCTAAAAAAAATATATATTTTTCTTGTCTTTTATTTTACCAAAAATGTTGTTACTTTATAAAATAAAGTTTTTATGAAAAATGGCTATATAACCTTTGTATTTTATTCTAACCATGTTTTATAAACATATCATTTTCTTAATCAAATCACCAACAATTTACCCAACATCATAACTAAACATATGAGACTTTTATAACATGAAATTATCAAAATGATATCCAAATCAAGTAGGGTTTTAACCATGATCATTTCATATGCTAACAAGTTCAAAAACCAAGTTACATTTTAGTTTTAACAACTTTTATAAAAATCTCTAGTTCTATGTTACTTTTTATAATCTTGTAAAAGTCTTGTTTTTAATTAAAAACCCTAAATACTTTCACAAGATCACTAGATATGATCATCCCTTTAATCCTTTATGTTAAAACCCTTTAACATAAACATGTATAATTTTTAGATCATATCTTTCAACATCTTCTAACACTTTATTTGTAGCATAATCATCATAACAAGATCTAATATGCATATAACAAGTCTAAGATCACAATATAAACAAACATAATTATATCATGATTTTTATCTTTGCTTCATTGTATTTTTCTTGTTCATTATGTATGATTATATAGTTATTATTAGTTATAATAACAATCATAAACATAATATGTAAAAAAAAAATAAAGAAGCTTACTTCTAGCACAAGGCTAGGGATGATCTTAGAGATTAATAAGAACTAAGAAGATGATGATCTTGATGTTAGAACACTTTTGTATGGATAAAAATCCTTCCTTTCACTTCCAAGAGCTTTAGATCACCTTATGTTCCAAAGAAATCCATGTTGATCATGAAGGAGATGATAAAAATTATTGGGTTTTTGTGGGTGTTCTTGAGAAAAAGATGAAGATAATGGGAGTGTTCTTGGTTGGTGTTAGATGAAAATGTGAAGTAATGAGGTTAAAGACTTAATGGCTAAGTGTTGAAATAAATCACCAACTCATCCACTTGTAACACAAAGTAATTAGCTAGATATTTTACCAAAATAAACAAGGGGGTGGGACCCCTTGTTCACGGTTACAAGGTGGGGGGGGGGTCTCATGTGGTAAAAATAACTTAGTTATTTTTAAGACTTTGAATAAATTAGTAAGTTGTAAGTATTGTGGTGTTAAGGGTTTGCAATTTTCCGAGATGATTCAAGACTTGTAATAACCATAAACTAGCTTTGCAAGACCAAAAAAAATATTAACTAGTTCGCTACAAGTGCCAAAATATAGTTCGGCTAGATGTTTAGCGCTCGTTTCGCTAGTAAATAGTCGAAAGGTACACTTAAGGAAGTTGTAAGAAAAGTTTCCGTTATGTGTGAAATTGATATTCCATAAATATTTTCATATGAAATTGGTGCCTAAACATCAATTTTGCATCTTGTAATAAAATTACAATTGCTGAATTTTGCGGAAAAAGAATGAAATGGTCACTTTTAGCGCATTTCGGACAGTTTTTAGTGCTATCGCGCATTGGTAAAATATTAACCAAACTCTTGTATTCCCATATAGGGTTTAATATATAATTGATATTGGACTCTCACCCGAGTCCTAAAGATGTCATTTTAGATGTTTTCTGCGAATCCGGAGTTTTCGTCAGCACTCTAGTTCACTAGGCACTACTCTAGTTGTTTTGATGAATTGTTTGCACTATTTCAAATGTACCCAATAAAGATGAATCATGTGTAATAACCAATGAATATTCCATGAGTTTTCTAAGATGTATACCATGTAATCATGCAGTCAGAATATTCAAAACACATGCTTGTATAATGTAAATCACTGTTTTAAATGTAAGTAAATTACCCGAAAGTGGCAGTTGTCACATTCGTAATCATTCAGTAGTTCGACCCATTGTCGTTGTCGCATGTTCAATTCCTTCTGCTTGAAGATATGCTCGAGACTCCTGTGATCGGTGTAGATAGTGCACTTAGTACCGTACAAGTAGTGTCGCCATATCTTAAGCGCGAAAACAACAGCTCCCAGCTCTAAATCGTGCGTCGTGTAGTTCCGTTCGTGAACTTTAAGTTGGCGCCAAGCGTAAGAAATAACTTTATCCCGTTGCATCAATACACAACCAAGACCCTGAATCGATGCGTCGCAGTAGACCACGAAATCGTCTGTGCCCTATGGCAATGAGAGAATAGGTGCACTGCAGAGTCTATCCTTTAAGTGTTGGAAAGCTGTTTCCTGTGTATTACCTCAACGATATGTAACGCCTTTCTGTGTCAGTAGTGTGAGCGGCTGTGCAATCTTTGAGAAGTCTGTAATGAACCGTCTGTAATAACCTGCCAAACCCAAGAACTGGCTTATTTCCGTTGGTATACGCATTGCAGGCCAGTTCCTGATCGAGTCTACCTTGGATGGATCAACATGTATCCCACCCTTGTTTACCACATGGCCTAGAAAGTGGACTTCACGAAGCCAGAAGTCGCATTTTGAAAACTTGCATAGAGTTACTTTGTACGTAGAAGTTCCAAGATAAGTCGCAAATGTTGCTCGTGTTCCTCCTGACTCTTAGAGTAGATCAAAATGTCGTCGATGAAAACAATAACAAACTTGTCCAAGTAAGGCTTTCACACTCTGTTCATAAGATCCATGAAGACTGCAGGCGCGTTTGTTAGCCCGAATGGCATGACCAGAAACTCGTAATGGCCGTAGCGTGTTCTGAATGCTGTTTTCGAGGCGTCCTCGTCCCGGACTCTCAGTTGAGGGTAGCCTGACCTCAGATCAATCTTTGAATAGTAGGTCGACCCTTACAACTGATCGAACAAGTCATCAATGCGTGGAAGAGGAGCTAACTTGATCTGAAATTCGACCTGGCGATGAGGCGGTAGCCCAGGTAAATCTTCAGGAAACATTTGCGGAAAGTCGCGTACTATTGGAATATCCTCAATCTTCTTCTCTTTCGTTGATGCGTCAGTAACAAGTGCTAAGATAGCGGTGTGACCCTATCGCAAACACTTCTGGGCCTTAAGGAAGGAGATGATGCCCACTACAGCACCACTCTTGTCGCCTTGAATTTCGAGAGGTTCTTTGCCAGAACGGGGAATACGAACAATCTTCTCTTGAAGTGGCCTTCAGCACCACACTGAAAGCATCCCCGGTTGCCTCGCTGTTGCTGCTGCTGGTTCTGTGGAGCGGGTGGTTGTTGTTGATGATTCTGATTCGCAGGTCGTGAGCTCCTGCAAATCCTTAGCTTCATGACCCATCTTGAGACACCTCTGGAAATGACCCTTGTTGCACTGACCATTGTAGTGTCTGTTACATTTGTTGCACTTAGGGAGGTGTCACACCCCGACCACGTAGAACATACAAAACGTGGCGGAAACATCGGGGAGTGTTGTAACAGAATTAATGTTTCACAACCATGGAAATTTAAGTTTCGTTTTATTGATAAAAAGTGTTACAATGTCTTAATCAAACAAGGATATACAACATAATTAACTAGTCTTGCATCTTTTATTGTCACTAAAGCCCAAGTCTGTCTATATGTATCTTGATCATCTTATGCAACAGCTCCTGAAAAACACATGTGAAAATAGGTACGTCAGCATAAAAATGCCTGTGAGATACATAGGTTTTGTGAAAATGAGATTCATGACTTATGTTTAAGAAAATGTTTAGTCATGAACCTTTTAGTTTGCTTTGTCCTTATAAATCATTTGAAAAATAATAAGTTCAGATGATATGTATAAATAAGAATAATGTATGGTTAAATGAATAACCATGTAGAAATGAGTTTGTATAAGATAAGTTGTTTGTAAATCAATGTCTTGTGAAAAGTATGATATTTGTAATAAATGTTATATATCTCAAACTGAAATGATTCAAATAACGCTACAATATGTGATATCATACAAACACTTATATATAGGAAGTACCAGCGGCGTATCCACCATGCTTGTATCATATCACACACGCATCGTTACTTAATCACTTAATCAAACCAAACCAATGTAATAAGTCTATGTTTAAACGAATTGTCAAATGTATTGAATAATATGTCAAAGTGTTCATGTCAAGATGTAAATTATGTCAAAATGTCTATGTCAAATATCCATGTCAAATGTCTATGTCAAATATCCATATCAAAAGTCTATGTCAAATATCCATGTCAAATGTCTATGTCAAATATCCATGTCAAATGTCTATGTCAAATATCCATGTCAAATGTCTATGTCAAAATGTCATGTATGGCAAGTGAAATGTCTCAACTAAACCATATGCACAAAAACAAAGTATTGAAGTAAAACTTGGTTTAAATCAAAGCTATGTTTTGTGTAAATGCATGCAACTATTTAATATGTACATTTATGCGGTATTGTGAAAATGCATACATCCAAGCCTTGCGACTGTGGTGATAAACCCTTTAAACAAATTAAAGGTCTATCTGTCTTATATCATCGAATTCGGTCATTCCTTTCATCCCCTTTCCCTGGGACGTCCGGAACGGGAGTTGTCAATTCCTATGGTACCACTACCTACTAACGAACGGCATGATCGGTGTTAATGAATGTATTGTCCCATGTAAACAAACCAAATGTCATACCAAAATGTAAGCATGTGAAAACAATGCAGTAAGTATGTAATCAAATGAACATACATAGCGTGAAATGTCATGTAAAACGATGTACTAAGTAATGCACACAATGGGCACACCTAGCATGAAATGTCATGTAAAACAATGTACCAAGTAATGCACACAATGGGCACACCTAGCATGAAATGTCATGTAAAACAATGTACCAAGTAATGCACACAATGGGCACACCTAGCATGAAATGTCATGAAATCATGTACTATAATGTACTAACGAACATAGCATGTATATGATGTGAAAACAGGAAAGCATGAAAGTAACAAGTAGGCACATGTGTTCCACCCCAAAACAGTTTGGAAAACAGTAAAAGAGGGGTCTATGTACTCACTTGAGATTGCTCAGAAGTCCTAGGATAACCACCAAGCAAAGCTAGAGATCACGGAATCAAACGGCACCTACTATAGGTAACTACATTAATTAACCGGACCTAGATCGGAAGATCGGGTAGCATTAGGGTTTGTAAACCAAACGAGTGTTGCGACTCGTGTCATTTGGTTTAACAAAGCCTACATACTAAATGAAACTTAACCTAAGTGTTTACGACCCATTACGACCCGTTTAGGAAGCTTATGCTACTTTAACGTGTCGTTCGCGTGAAACGCGTTCGGACCGCCTAACTAGCCCTATGACAAGTGTTATATGCCTAAACATGTTACATAATCAGTTATGTGACAAAAGTTTAGGTTACATATGCTTAATTACCAATTATACATGAAAAGGGTATTCTGGTAATTTACCTAAGGCATATAAACTACCTTTCATACAACTACTTAAACGATGTGACCATAGGGTATAACCTCGGAAGGTCATGCCCTATACTAGGGTCACCAAATGTATTTGGTCGGATCCTAATGATCGACCAAACTGGGTCGGGTTCGAAGGTATAAGCGATTTATCAGATCGCTTACCCTACGACCCTAGACAACGTGGTAATCAGTAGGCATAGTCCCAAGGGACTATAACCAGCGTGATTACACTCACGTTGCGAAGTTCAAACGAACTTCGCATTGACCATTACTGGTCAACGCTGAAAGTCAAACAAAGTTTGACTTTCTGACTCGAAAAAGCAGTAAAATAAGGAAAAGAATGAAAGAATACTTACGAAGGGTCCCCGAATGCTAATCGTGATCACAATAACTCAGGTATGAAACAAAGGTTTCAACTTAGAGTCAAATAGATCAGATTCTTGTGGGTTTAGAAGTTGTGGGGGTGGGGTATTTATAGTTTTCGGGTAACCGTTAAGATCGTTTGTTGAATATCGTGCCTTAATCCAAGCCGTACAAGTGTCGGAAACTCATGGTGGCTAAAAATGATGTTTATCAACAGATTAGGCAAGTTGCAAGCATGTGGTTGTGGTTAAAACAGCTGGATCGTGCTGACTGTTCGTTCTAATCTGATCAGACAGGCGGACGCGGCCCGCGTCAGAATCAAGAAAATCTCAGGCGGGCCGCCTGAGAGTTGCAGATCAGAAAATTACAGTTTTGGTCCCTGTTGTGTATTCAGCCCATTTCCGGCACTTCTAAGGCCCGTAAAGCCAACTTTAAGGCCCTAAAATGTTGCCTAAACATTGTGGACATGAAACATGTTCAAAAATATGTCTGATGATGGTTCGTTTGGTCGTACGATCGCGATGTTCGCTTAATTACGACGGAATGCGCATAAGCGCGAAAAACGATCCAAAAGACGCGACGAATGGATTTTTCTTATGGCGAACACTAAAATATAATATAGTCATGCTTACATAAATTTTTGGATGTCCGGATGTATTCAGAACGTAAGTTATGCGCGAAAGTGCAAACTTGTGCACTTTTTGACGCTTTTAGTCCCTGAATGACCCAAAAGTTTATTTTAGCACACCGAACACCTCAAAGCTTATTTCTAAGCTATGTAAAGGATATTTATGGTATGTTTAACTTATGGTCATGTTCCGGAATGTCTGTTACAGTTCAAATTGGCATACTTTCACAGTTTGTCAACTTTAGTCCCTGTAAGCGATTTAACTTGATTTTGCCATACCAAAGTCTTCAAAACTTATTTCTAAGTTATGTAAAGGTTATTTAAGGTATGTTAAGCCTATGTCACTATTCCGGAGTGTTTGTTGCATTAAACTGGTTATATTTACGCATCGGTGCGCGTATAACCTTCCAGAAAGCGATTTAGAGTTTAGAATTGAACAAAATTTGATATGTGCAAATGATACACATATTTTTACAAATACCAAGTATGAAATATAATATTTCATTGGTTTGGTATTTGTTTGATGGCCGTGGAGGCACAGGTGTTACAGGAGGTTTCCTCGATATCCACCCTGTCCTTGACTACCAGAAGATTGCTGACCAGGGCTCTGGTAGTCATCGATCTTTCGCTGGTGTGCCTGGGACTGAACCGTAGTCGAAACCTTGCTAGAGGTTCCATCCCACTTTCGTTTGTTATCACTGGGAGTAGCATAAGTGGTAGTAGCAGTAGCACCTATACGCTTAGGCAGCCTATTCTGTTCCACTGCCTGGTCTGTGAGACGATGAGCAAGACGAGTAACATCCTGGATAGTAGCAAGGTTGGCAGAAGTCACTTGACTTTGAATCTCTGGTACTAAGCCTTTGAGGTACAGCTCAATGCGTTTGATGGGAGGGTCCACCATAGTTGGACATAACACTGCCAGTTCGTTGGATCGTTTCGTGTACGCTTCTCTCTCTGACCCCGTCATCTTCAGGTTAAAGAATTCCACTTCCAACTTGTGGATGACATCACGACTACAGTATTCACGTTTGATCAGTTCCTTGAAATCATTCCATGGGGTGGCATTAGCAGCCGCCAGCCCCAGCATCTGAACTTGCGCGTTCCACCAAGTTAGCGCAGTGCCTTCGAGAGTACCAGTGGCGTACTTCACCCTACGAGCCTCAGGGCATTCACACATTTCGAAGACCGTTTCGAGCTTCTCGAACCAGTGGAGGAGTCCAACGGCCCCTTCAGTGCCACTAAAAGTACTAGGACGATAGTCCATGAAAGTTTTGAACGTGTACGCAGGCGGCTGAGCATGCTGGCCTGTTATATAAACGAGAGTAGGACAAAGTTAAACACAAGAGTTGGGTTAGGAGTGTAGGATCTAAAGGTCCTAGAGTGGGTTGTGACTGCAGGATATACTTCCTGCTTGGGCGGCTGCAAGTGCCGCAGCAACTTGTTGGTTAATCAGAGCCGTCAACTGGGCTTGAGTCATGTTAACGCGTCCAGCCATGATCTTCATATCAAGGGAAACATGAGTGAGAGAGGTTCGAGAAAGTGCGATGACAGAAGAGAGTAAGCACACATGAGTTTTCAAGCAGTAGTTACTACGTTATCTAAGCATACCATGAGCAAAGTTCTATGTAATCAAGCATGTAGGCAATAAAACATATACCATATTACCTAGAATGTTGAGTCTTGCACGTGGAGCGAGGCGTCGTTGTGGATCGTTGAGCACTGTACAGGTTATAGTTTGGTTTTAATAAAAACGTTTTCCCCTTATTAAAACCGAGTTCTCTATAACCAATGGCTCTGATACCAATCTGTCACACCCCCAAAATCCACACACAGAGTATCGCCGCTTGGAGGCGTGACTGACCAGGATCAAGCCACCAATCATATTGAACAACATATAACTAAACATAATTCAACCAAACAATATGAAAGGTGTTCAAAACCCAAAGCATAGTTAAATGTTTAGCGGAAGCATAATTTGTAAAACCCATAGCAAGTATTAAATATAAAATAAAGTAATGTTTGAAGCATGGCACACACTGCCATGTCCCACAACAACCGTTCCTCCCTGTGCAAGCTCCATGGGTACCTAATGACCTGCAAGGCATGTAGAAATGAATCAACAACAAAGTTGATCGAGTTCACAGTTGGTTGTTTGGTTATAGATTTCATTTCATAAATCGTATGTTCGTTTTGTAAACCATGTATCGTATTAATCCTTATCGCGGCCAATCCAGGCATATGTGCGATGATTAGTGGGGGCTTCCCATGTGTTACAAGACCACGCGTATCGACTGCTACGAAAATGTAAGAGGTGACCTAAGTCAATGTCTATCAGCATTGACCCTTTGCCCATAGTCCATTAGTACACGCCTGTCCGACTGGCACGGTGTGAGGTTTGTTAAACCTAATAGCGCTATTAACTAATGACCCGCTCGCCCTAGGCCTCGGCGATTAAGTCGATAATTGAGGGACTTCCTTTGATAGAGTTGATGGTCTTAAGATCGTGTACGTAGGCTTTACGTACGTGCCCTTCAATCCGAGCACAGTAGTAAGTATAACTGTACATAGGTTTTACGTACGTGCCCTTCAACCCGAGGACAGTAATAAGTAGTTTATTTAGTAATGGTTGTACGAGTAGTTATCCAATCCCATTCCCAACCCTTGGGAATCCCATGCCTTGGCTAGTGTGAACTCACCTTGGTTTGCTTGGTATGCTAAAGAAATACACGCTCACAAATAATCAGTCACGACCTATAGTATGCACGTATATAAAAATCAGTTTCGAGTGTACATGGTTCACATAGTTCACGTACAATTAATTCAGGCACTCATTGTTCACACAATATTCAATTAAGGCACATGTAACACACAGATATAATTCATGTCATAGTAATTAATCTATCAACTCAGTGTCATTACATCATCACTTAACATGTTATCGGTCGCATGAACCAATTCATATCTCATGTTCCGGGCCATATTATCACGAGCCCTTGATACAAAAATCTAAATCTAGTAAACACGTTAATGTTTCACATAACTCTTAGACTACCCACTAATACACATCGGCCCAATTAAAAACCATAACCCAAATTGATTGTTTGTGTTGGTTCACAATTAAGGTGTATCCACCTACTTAAGTTTCGGCCCACATATCAACAATCAATGTTTAAATTCAACAATGTAGCCCACGAAGCTTGCTGACCTAAACTACCCAAGTTAAGCCCAATGGATACTTAGTAATTTTTATTTAGTTAATATGGGTATGCAATACAAAGTTACCAATTCACCTATGATACCAGTTTCATATGTAGTTATTATAAGTTATTCAACTCACACATTCCACCAACATACATAAGTCAAACTATCAACAATTAATAGCTTCATTAGGGCACAGGTTAGGTACCAATCACTCGGTATTCTAATTCCGACTAAACCGAGCCATGTCTTTATTTAGCGACTAAACATCGTTGCACATGTTCAAAGCATCGAATAACAATTCATCTGATTTATATTGTAACGTTCCACACATCGTTAACCAATATCATTAACATTAATGAAATCTAATATTAACAATCAACAGCCGATCGGTTCCCACATCATTACTCGACCGTATTTCATGAAGCAGCTAGATGCTTATCTAAATCGCACATCAGTTTGTTTATATTATCATGGCAACCCTTCTATTCTACAATCACATAACAACTTCCATATATGCACTTATCACCTAGATCATCGTTCCACTACAGGGCCTTGATAACCGACCCTAAAACTCATGCACGTATTCAAAAACTCCATCAGGTTAATCATGCCGATTCCAAATCAAAGATTCACACTATCATGCACCCCAATATTTCTCATTGAAACCTCTATTATAACTCGTCAATATTCTGGAATTTACCAATAATCCACATAAGAGAAAATAATATTATATTATCACATAATCATCACATGTCATCGCCATTATTCAACAAGGAACCACTACCTAAACATGCATACATACACATCATTTAATGCTCATAACATTAATAGACTAATTCTGACAACACACATGCATTTACTTGTTCAAAGTTATTCCCCTTTGACTAATCAAACTATTATATATCATTCTATTGGATCGATAAAACTACTGCCATCTAATTTAATTATGAATCACATGTACAACACATACTATCATGTATCAATTTCATAATATATGTATCAAAGGAACTCCGAACAAAGCAAGAATAATAGCACACTAACCGAGAGCTTGACTGGATTAAGATGTTGACCGACTAGGGGGGGGGGGGTTTCTCCTGCCGTACATAGGGTATGGAACAAGTAGGGTTTTGCCGATCACTTTCTCATAATGATTAATATCAAAACACTAAAACCGGTTGTAAGTGGGCCGAAGCCCATTCTGTTTTTCGTCGGCTTCTTTGACAAAAACACCAAAGTGTTTTCGTCGGGGGTTTTTCGGGTAGAGGGTATTTCGGGTGGCAAAGGTCACACACTCAAAGCACATAACACTCTAACATATTAATAATACACAGAACATATCTCAACATATTCCGGGTTCCATTTTCATTAAGTAAAACATATTATTAATACCAAACATAACATTAATATCAAACATATATTAACATACACACTTATAAGGCACACCATATAAATATATAAACAACACTTTGCAAATAAGTACTAGGTTAAGTCGAGTAGGAACCTTGAAAACTCGGCTTGTCACAAACGATTTCAAACGATGATACGCAATGATGTTTACTAAATGATATAAACCATACGAGTTTTATTACACGAACGATTTACAATTTGGTTTACAAAGACAAATGTTTTAGTCAAGATTCATGGCAACGAGGTTTTATAAACTATAACTAACTTGTTTTGAGTTGGTTAATTATATTGCAATACCAAACACCTTTCAATACAAGGTTTTCAACTATCGATTCTTATAGTCATACGAGGTATTGCAACACTATACAAGCCATGAATCTGACACACTCACAAAACCTATGTGCTCTCCGACATTTCTTTGCTGACTTTATTTTCACATATGTTCCAGGTGGTGTTTGATGATGTTGTTGATGACCAGGATGCATGCTCACATAGGATCGGGCGAGGCTTTAGTGACTTAATAACGATGATAGACAATATGTTGAACTTGTTTGTTCTATTTCAAGACAATGTTAAAACTTAATATTCAAATAAAACGAAAATTTAATCCATGTGTTGTGAAACAATAATTTTGTCGCTCCACTCCCCGACGTTTTCGTCGCGGTTTCATTGTGTTAACGCGGTCGGGGTGTGACATAATTGTTCAAGAAAATATATATATTTTCTCTGCTAAAAATAATATATTTTCTACTTGATAAAATTTGATATATTTTGTAATAATTGTTAAAATCATATTTTCCGTTTCTTTGGTTTCCTAAATACCGTTTAACTCATTTGTCAAAATATAAATCTATTTCCGGAATATATATAAGTGTAGTCCATATGTTCGTGTTTGGTTTGTCCAATATTAGGGTACAAATTATATATTCATTTTCTTGGAATTTTGGTAATATTTTGTATTACAAGTTTGGGTATTTTGGTAAGTTATATTATTTTCAAGTCCTAAAATAATATAACTAATACACATAATATACAGGTAGCACACTAGTGTGACATCTAAATATATATTTCCCTAAATATATACTTAGTCACTTTTATTTATCAAAATCAACCTCCAATATTTGTAATTTTTGTAACAAAAATTATGGAAAGTTTTTATTTGAAAATCATGATCAAAATTTATTTGTAATCACTTGTTTAAAAATATTTTTCCATAGTTTCCCATTAAAAATGGAAAGTGTTTAAATCATGATCAAAAATTATGGAAAGTGTTTAAATTTATGATCAAAAATTGTGGAAAGTGTTTAAATCATGATCAAAATTTATTTGTAATCACTTGAAAATCATGATCAAAATTATGGAAAGTGTTTAAATTCTACAAAAATTTTGCCATAGTTTCCCATTAAAAATGGAGGTTCCCATGCTTTAAAAGCATATCATTTTCTTTTAAAATCATCATCAATCATCAACAAATCATTCAAGACTTACCATGAGCCAAAATCATGCAATTTACACCACATCATGAACTTGAAATTTTGTCAAAACTTGTAGTAACTCAATATGTTATTTAGTAGGTTTAGTTACCCTTTAAAACATGTTTCTTTTTTCATAAACTGTCACACCCCGACCACGTAAAACAACAAAACGTGGCGGAATCGTCGGGGAGTGTTGTAACAGAATCATTGTTTCATAACACATGGATAATTGAAATTTTGTTTTATTGATCAAATGAGTTACAATGTCTTGAAAACAAAGAAACAGATCATAATTAACTAGTCTTGCATCTTTTATTGTCACTAAGGCCCAAGTCCGCCTATGTATAACTTGATCAATCCTATGCATCATATCCTGAAACACATGTGAAAATAGGTACGTCAGCATAAAAATGCCTGTGAGATACATAGGTTTTGTGAAATTAGGATTCATGACTTATAAGTTTAAAAAAAAGTTGTTTAACAAAAGTCAGTCGTGATCCTTGTAAAATGTTTTGTTTTATAAATCTTTTGAAAAGCGATGATAAAGTAGATGATATGTAAAAGAGTAATGTGAGGTTAAATGAATAACCAAGTAAGATGAGTTTTGTATAAAATAAGTTGTTTGTAAAACAATGTCTTGTGAAAAATATGTTATTTGTATAAAATGTTATATGTCTAAATTGAAATGATTTAAATAACGCTTCGATATGTAATATCATACAAGCACTTATATATAGGAAGTACCAGCGGCGTATCCACCATGCTTGTATCATATTACACATGCCTCGTTACTTAAATCACTTACCCAAACAAACCACCAATGTAAATTGCCCATGTCTAAACCATTTGTCAAATGTCTTTGTGTAAACCATGTCAAAAATGTTTATGTCAAAATGTAATGCATGAAATATGTAAATCAATGTCAAAATGTCTATGTCAATCATGAAGTGTGTAAACAAAATGTCATGTATGGTAAGTGAAATATATATATATATATATATATGTATATATATATACATATATATATATATATATATATATATATATATATATATATATATTCACTGAACCATAGGTGTAAGTGCACAAAACAATGTATTGAAGTAAAATATGGTTCAAATCAACGTTATGCTTTGTGGAAATGCATGCTATACTGAATATAAACATTTATGAGGTGTTGTGAAAATGCATACATCCAAGCCTTGAGACTGTGGTGATAAACCCTTAAACGAATTTAAAGGACTATCAGTGTACATGTATTCGAATTCGGTCATTCCTTCCATCCAAACATACCTAGGATGTCAGGAACGGGAGTTGTCAATTCCTATGGTACCACTACCTACTAACGAGCGACGTGATCAATGTTAATGAATGTATATTGTCCCAT
The DNA here is from genome assembly GCA_030545235.1 of Helianthus tuberosus. NCBI lineage: Eukaryota > Viridiplantae > Streptophyta > Magnoliopsida > Asterales > Asteraceae > Helianthus > Helianthus tuberosus. Next base: position 195,314,724 of record CM060366.1, read on the forward strand.
TTAAACAAACCAAATGTCATACCAAAATGTAAGCATGTGAAAACAATGCACTAAGTATGTAACCAAATGTACACACATAGCGTGAAATGTCATGTAAAACAATGTACTAAGTATGCACACAATGGACATACATAGCATAAAATGTAATGTAAAGTGATGTACTAAGTATGATGAACATACATAGCATAAATGTCATGTAAAACGATGTACTAAGTATGATGAACATACATAGCATAATTGTCATGTAAAACGATGTACTAAGTATGATGAACATACATAGCATAAATGTCATGTAAAACGATGTACTAAATATGCACACAATGGACATACATAGCAAAAACGCGATAAAATCATGTACTATAAGTGTACTAATGAACATAACAAGCATATGATATGAAAAACATGGAAAGCACGAAAGTAACAAGTAGGCACATGTATTTCACCCCAAAACAGTTTGAAAACGGTAAAAGAGGGGTCTATGTACTCACTTAAGGGTGCTTAGAAGTCTTGAACAACAACCAAGCAAAGCTAGAGGGATCACGGAATCAAACGGCACCCTATATAGATAACTACATAAATAACCGGACCCAAATCGGGAGATTGGATAGTATGAGGTTTCGTAAACCAAATGAGTATTGGAACCCATATGATATGGTTTAACAAGGCCCACATACTAAAATGAAACCTAACCTAAGTGCTTACGACCCATTACGACCCGTTTAGGTAGCTTATGCTACTTTAACGCGTCGTTTGCGTAAAACGCGTTCGGAACGCCTAACTAGTCCTATGATAAGTAATATATGCCTTAACATGTCTAATATTGTTGCCTAATAAGTTTAGATGTCAAAATTTATGTTACATATGCTTAAAATGAATTTATGCGTACAAAGGGTATTTTGGTAATTTTCCTAAGGCATATAAACTACTTATCATACAACTACTTAAACGATGTAACCATAAGGTATAACCTCGGAAGGTTATTCCCTATACAACTATGGTCACCTAATGTGTTTGGTCGGATCCTAATGATTGACCAAATGGGTCGGGTTCGAAAGTATAAGCGATTGATTAGATCGCTTACCTTTACGACCCTAGACAAGCACAAATCTAAAAGTGATGAGCTAAACATGCTAGAACATGTTTAGTTAAGTTAGAAAACAGGTTCGGTATCGAAACAAACGGTTTTTATACCCTAGAGTAGTTTGGTTACAAAATACATGAGAACACGCATTTTGGCCGAAACTACGACTCGTCACTGAGCCTAGATAACGTGGTAATCAGTAGGTATAGTCACTAGGGACTATAACCATCGTGATTACGCTCACGTTATGAAGTTCAAACAAACTTCGCATTGACCATAAACTGGTCAATGCAGAAAGTCAAACAAAGTTTGACTTTAACGCTAAAATGAAAGAAAAGAACGAAGGAACAATTACAAAGGGTCCCCGCAAGTATTTGACCCGATTCACTCTCAGGTAGGAAGTATATAATCTTCCACTTAGAGAGCTTTGAATCAGATTCAAATGTGAGGGAAAGAGCAAGACATTGGGGGGGGGGGTGTTTATAGGAAACGTTGAGCCATTAGGATCGTTTCTTGTTTCCCAAGCCTTTAATCTCAGCCATACAACACATACCCACTGATTTACAAACCCATGGGAGCCCCTAGGATTGTTAAAAACCAGTTGCAAGTGGTTTAGGAGTGCATAACAGCTGTAATCAGCTGTTTGCAACAATTCTGCTGACCTGGGAGGCTGATGCGGCCCGCGTAAGAGTTACCAGGAATGTAGGCGGGCCGCCTGGCCAGTCTGATCAGCAGCAAACTTTGAAAAATGACAGTTTTGGTCCCTGTTGGTGTTTAAACTCATTTCCGACACTTCTAAGGCCCGTTAAGCCAACGTTAAGGCCCTAAAATGATGCCTAAACATTGTGGACATGTAACATGCTCAAAAATATGCCGGATGTTGGTTCGTTTGGTCGTACGATCGCGATGATCGCTTAATTACGACGGAATGCGCATAAGCGCGAAAATGATCCAAATGACGCGACAAATGGATTTTTCTCATGCCAAACACTAAAATAAAATATTATAGTGCTTACATAAATTTTTGGATGTCCGGATGTATTCAGAACGTGAGTTATGCCGAAAATGCAAACTTGTGCATTTTTTGACGCTTTTAGTCCCTGAATGAGCATAAAGTTTATTTTAGCACACCGAACTCCTCAAAGCCTATTTCTAAGCTATTTAAAGGATATTTAGGGTGTGTTTAACTTATGGTCATGTTCCGGAATGTCTGTTACAGTTCAAATTGGCATACTTTCGTAGTTTGTCAACTTTAGTCCCTGTAAGCGATTTAACTTGATTTCGGCATACCAAACCTTCCAAAACTTATTTCTAAGTTATGTAAAGGTTATTTAAGGTATGTTAAGCCTATGTCACTATTCCGGAGTGTTTGTTGCATTAAACTAGTTATATTTACGCATCAGTGCACGTATAACCTTCCAGAAAGCGATTTAGAGCCCGAAATCGAACAAGGGTTGATATGTGCAATTAATACACATATTTATACAAATCCCAAGTATGAAATACAATATTTCATTGGTTTGGTATTTGTTTGATGATTGAAGTGACACAGGTGTCACAGTCTCCCCTACTTCAGGAAATTTCGTCCCGAAATTTATTTAGAGGAAACTTGTGAGAGTTTGAAGTTGAAAAGATTAAACAACACTGGTTAGAGTCCTGAACTTCTAGTGACTTTAAATAACATCATGCTTGCAATGTGAGAGGGACACTTATATACAAGTATATAAAGCGTTATTGGTGCGTCCACCGTACCTCTATTACATTGTTCACATTTCGTTATGGTTGTCACTATCGGTTCTTACACATAATAAGTCTCACCATGGTTTCCGTGCACTGAACTTCGTAATTATGTATGCATCAATAATTACTTAATTCCTTGCATAGTCACGTAGTGCATCTTATAATGTGTAGGGGAAGAAAATAATGAACGAACTTGTGATGATTGTGACTAGACCACCATAGGGTCCTTTTAATTAAATCAATAAATGATTTAAATAGACTACCAAGGAGTCTGTTCAGCTATATCATCACATGTCATTTTTAACCAGATTCTGAATCAATCTTTTTGACTAGACCACTAAAAGGGTCTCTTATGAATCATGGAGTGGTACTATATAATCCAAGGGTCTTAACTATCATGTAGAAGCCCACTAAGGATTTAAGGTAGTACCGTTTTGAATATCCTACCACGAATCCCTCATATGAAGATATGAAAGGTTCTACGAGGATTTGGATAACGAATATCCAGAGTATACAAAAACACAAAAATGCATAAAAGAAAACACAAAATGCATAAACACATAGTCACATAACCACAAAATTGTTTAACTTGATTTGTTATCATTTTGTTAATTTGTTCTGCTAACTGTGCACATGTATTCAAAGCACACCAGGTATCCAATCAGTGGATTTTGATTGGTGCTTTAAATATTTCCAAGAATCTAACTATAAAGATAGATAGGTTTCCAAAGAGAAAATTCGATTTCGATTATAAGGAACCGAAATGTTCGAATTTAAGGTACACTTGGAATCCAATTAAGGACTCCAATTGAATGATAAACATCCATAAGGGTCTAATGTGAAGATAAAAAGATCCTGTCACACCCCGACCACGTAGAACATACAAAACGTGGCGGAAATGTCGGGGAGTGTTGTAACAGAATTAATTGTTTCAAATCCATGGCAATTGAAGTTTCGTTTTATTGATTAAAAGTGTTACAATGTCTTAACAAACAAGGAAATACAACATAATTAACTAGTCTTGCATCTTTTATTGTCACTAAAGCCCAAGTCTGCCTATGTGTATCTTGATCATCTTATGCAATAGCTCCTGAAAAACACATGTGAAAATAGGTACGTCAGCATAAAAATGCCTGTGAGATACATAGGTTTTATGAAAATAGGTTTCATGACTTATGTTTGAGAAAATGTTTAGTCATGAACCTTGTAATTTGCTTTGTTTTGTAAATCATTTGAAAAACAATGAGTTCAGATGATATGTATAAATAAGTGAATAATGTATGGTTAAATGAATAACCATAGAAAAATGGATTTGTATAAGATAAGTTGTTTGTAAAACAATGTCTTGTGAAAAGTATGTTATTTGTATAAAATGTTATATGTATCAAACTGAAATGATTCAAATAACGCTACAATATGTAATACCATACAAACACTTATATATAGGAAGTACCAGCGGCGTATCCACCATGCTTGTATCATATTACACACGCATCGTTACTTAATCACTTAATCAAACCAAACCAATGTCAAAATGTCTATGTCAAATATCCATGTCAAATGTCTATGTCAAATATCCATGTCAAATGTCTATGTCAAATATCCATGTCAAATGTCTATGTCAAAATATCATGTATGGCAAGTGAAATGTCTCAACTAAACCATATACACAAAAACAAAGTATTAAAGTAAAACTTGGTTTAAATCAAAGTTATGTTTTGTGGGAAATGCATGATCAAATGTCAATCATGTTAAAATGTCTATGCCGAAATGTCTATGTCAAATACGGTTCACACGGTTCACAGATGCAACGGTTCACAGATATCAACGGATCACAGTCAAATGATTACAACGGTTCAATATGTAGTATAATGTATTCATATGCTAGAAAAGCATATGCAACAGAAAAGCAATGTAAAACAATGTACTAAGTACGCACACAATTTGGGCATACATAGCATGAAATGTAATGAAATCATGTACTATAATGTACTAACGAACATAGCAGTATATGATGTGAAAACAGGAAAGCAGGAAAGTAACAAGTAGGCACATGTGTTCCACCCCAAAACAGTTTGGAAAACAGTAAAAGAGGGGTCTATGTACTCACATGAGATTGCTCAGTAGTCCTTGAGTAACAACTAAACAATGCTAGAGATCGCGGATATCAAACGGCACCTAGTATAGGTAGCTACATTAATAAACCGGACCTAAATCGGAGGATCGGGTAGTATTAGGGTTTGTAAACCAAAAGAGTGTAGAGACTCGTGTCATTTGGTTTAACAAAGCCTACATACTAAATGAAACCTAACATAAGTGTCTACGACCCATTACGACCCGTTTAGGTAGCTTATGCTACTTTAACGCGTCGTTCGCGTGAAACGCGTTCGGACCGCCTAACTAGCCCTATGACAAGTGTTATATGCCTAAACATATTACATAATCAGTTATGTGACAAAGGTTTAGGTTACATATGCTTAATTACCAATTATACATGAAAAGGGTATTCTGGTAATTTACCTAAGGCATATAAACTACCTATCATACAACTACTTAAACGATGTGACCATAGGGTATAACCTCGGAAGGTTATTCCCTACCTACTATGGTCACCTAATGTGTTTGGTCGGATCCTAATGATCGACCAAACTGGGTCGGGTTTGAAGGTATAGGCGATTTATTAGATCGCCTACCCTACGACCCTAGACAACGTGGTAATCAGTGGGCATAGTCCCAAGGGACTATGACCAACGTGATTACACTCACGTTGCGAAGTTCAAACGAACTTCGCATTGACCATTACTGGTCAACGCTGAAAGTCAAACAAAGTTTGACTTTCTGACTCGAAAAGCAGTAAAAATAAGGAAAAGAACGAAAGAATACTTACGAAGGGTCCCCGAATGCTAATCCCGATCCAAGAACTCAGGTATGAAACAATGGTTTCAACTTAGAGCTCTCAAAATCAGAATTCTTGTAAGAAATGCAATGGGGGTGGATGGGTATATATAGTTTTCGGGTAACCGTTAAGATCGTTTGTCGAATATCGTGCCACGATCCAAGCCGAACACTTGTCACAATGTTGTGGTGGCTAAAATGTTGTTCTTATCCGCTGACTAGACGATAGGAAACGTGTGGACACGAATCAATTCAGTTGCAAGTTGCAAAACAAACATTGAATCTGGTCAGAAGGGCTAATGCGGCCCGCTTTAGATTTAGGCAAACACAATGCGGGCCGCTTGGGGCCTCTGATCTGCACATATGTTTCAGAAATGACAGTTTAGGTCCCTGCACGTGTTTAAGGCCATTTCCGACACTTCTAAGGCCCGTAAAGCCAACTTTAAGGCCCTAAAATGTTGCCTAAACATTGTGGACATGAAACATGCTCAAAAATATGTCGGATGATGGTTCGTTTGGTCGTACGAACGCGATGTTCGCTTAATTACGACGGAATGCGCATAAGCGCGAAAAACGATCCAAATGACGAAACGAATGGATTTTTCTTAAGGCGAACACTAAAATATAATGTAGTCATGCTTACATAAATTTTTGGATGTCCAGATGTATTCAGAACGTAAGTTATGCGCGAAAATGCAAACTTGTGCACTTTTTGACACTTTTAGTCCCTGAATGACCCAAAAGTTTATTTTAGCACACCGAACCCCTCAAAGCCTATTTCTAAGCTATGTAAAGGATATATATGGTATGTTTAACTTATGGTCATGTTCCGGAATGTCTGTTGCAGTTCAAATTGGCATACTTTCACAGTTTGTCAACTTTAGTCCCTGTAAGCGATTTAACTTGTTTTTGTCATACCAAAGCCTTCAAAACTTATTTCTAAGTTATGTAAAGGTTATTTAAGGTATGTTAAGCCTATTTCACTATTCCGGAGTGTTCGTTGCATTAAACTGGTTATATTTACGCATTAGTGCGCGTATAACCTTCCAGAAAGCGATTTAGAGCTTGAAATCGAACAAGAATTGATATGTGTAAACGATACACATATTTTTACAAATCCCAAGTATGAAATACAATATTTCACTGGTTGGGTATTTGTTTGATGGTTGAAATGACACAGGTGTTACAGATCCCATATGGATTTTAGAAGTTGAAGATGTTTTAAAACCTTGCACTGGATGTGCTTAAGTCAAAACATGAAGTAAAAAAATGCTTATGAAGTTGAGATGCTAGATATGTCTAGGCGACATATTAAGCCGAATTTGAAGGTTAAGTCAATGTATAAGGAAAATATTTTGAAAACTATGCATGGGGTTTCTGTTTAATGTTTTTGAAACCTTATATATAATACTTTTGAAATCCTAAAGTAGGTGTATTAGGTAAGTATATATATAAAAAAAATGTTTTAAAACCATGCGAGATAAATTTTGAAATTATGTATAAGGTTTTTTGAAAACATGAATGATGCTTTTGAAATCATGCACTTGATATAAATAATTATACTATATTAATAACATTTGGAAATCATGAAGGTTGTTTTTGAAATATAGACAATGCATTTGAAAAATTGTTTTCAGACTATATGAAATGTTTTGAAATCATGAAGGTTGTTTTTGAAATATAGACAATGCATTTGAAAAATTGTTTTCAGACTATATGAAATGTTTTGAAATCATGAAGGTTGTTTTTGAAATATAGACAATGCTTTTGAAATCATGGAGGTTGTAAAATGTAGACAATGCTTTTGAAATCATGGAGGTTGTTTTTGAAAATATATATTATGTATATTGTTATGAAAATCAGAATGAAATGATATGGGTACGAGTTTGAAAAGAAATTACCCTTAGTTATTCAACCAAGGATTTAAAGGCATAGATGTGCAAAAGCACAATTACTCATAATTTCGCTTTATTTCCTGTACTTTGTTTCTTACAATGAAACGAGTACTTAGAATTTTCCAAGGGAATCATGAGTAAACATAAGAATGGGAAAAAAATCACAAGAGTAGTCTGTAAGGAACATAGTTCCTTGATGTAGGTATTATAGGGAAATGCCATACACACATGTAACTACAATTGTACATTAGAATTGTGAACAACAATTTATTTATAAACAAAACCGATTGTTTCATATTACAAGAAAACAGAGAAAACAAAAGCATAAGATTAAAACAGCAATATCTTACACTCAGCCATATGCTTATCCGTGGGTCAGATTTGCATTGACAATCTTTGTTCACTTACTCCTGAAATAGCTCATCTCGCCGTAGTTGTACCAAGTACCAGATGGTGAACGAGCTGGAGCAGGGTTAACTTGAGGTTGGTTCGGACCACCTTGGATTGGGTTGAAAAGACAAGCATTTTCCAGGTGACCGAGTCGTCCACATGAAGCACACAGACGACACTGCAGGTAAGCTTTGTGAGGTGCATTACACTTGCTGCACATCAGTGCAGTACCGGCATAAGGTTTCCTAGCAGGAGGTTGAGCAGCATCAAGGTTTATAACAGCTTTGTTTTGGATAGCAAAGCGGCATATGTTAACCAAATGTCCCCGCCGGCCACAGTAGGTACATTTGGAGCAGGGTATGAGGTTTGAATGATGACGGTTGCATCGTTTGCACCATGGGGCAGCTCCTAAGTACGGCTTCCTAGCTGGTGGCGCTGCCACTTGGCTAGGTTCCGCTTGATTAGGTGTAACCGCTGCGGGTTTCCTTGAAGCCTTACGCTTCCTTGATTTTGGTGCAGGCTTGACTTCTGCTTCCTTTGGTGACTCTTGAGTGGCTTCATTGTTGAGACGAGACATGGCAATGCCTAAATCCACGGTCTTCCGAATCACTTCGCATATTTGCTGAGCAAATTTGGCTGTTTGCTCGGACATTTGACCGTTGCTGAGAGGAAAAGACATTCTAGAAGAAAATGAAAGACAAAGGAAGAAACAAGTGAAATGTTACCGGATAAGCAAAACAGAATGGCAATGCATAAAAATTGCGATCATTTGTTTGTTACCTAAGGCAAACAAATGAGATGGTGACTAATCAAAGTAAACGGGTCATATTAATGTATTGCTGAAGACATGCTTGCCTATAAGTTAACACTCACCCCAAGAGTTCCCAGGTAAGAGTGACTGGTCCGATACTGCGGATTTGTACGAACACTCTAGCCTTAGACAGAAAACTCAGAGTACAGGCATTCACTCTTCCAGTTTGCACGTGTTCACATTAAAAGACCCAAACTTTGACGAGATTTTGAAAATTTTGAAGGTTCAAAACCTTACAATAAATCATCCTAGAACAGATGATTGATTTTCAAAGCGGATTTTGAAATTTATGTTCTTGTTATGGTTGTCGCCTAAGGATAGGTGACAGTATTGTTTTATGACTAAACGCAAGTAAACTCGCGTTAGGGTCCTAGGAAGGTTATTGACTAGGTTAAAGCATTACTAATAACCTAATTCCCTATAACCATGAGCTCTGATACCAACTTTTCTGTCACACCCCGACCACGTAAAACAACAAAACGTGGCAGAATCGTCGGGGAGTGTTGTAACAGAATCATTGTTTCATAACACATGGATAATTGAAATTTTGTTTTATTGATCAAATGAGATACAATGTCTTAAAAACAAAGAAACACGATCATAATTAACTAGTCTTGCATCTTTTATTGTCACCAAGGCCCAAGTCCGCCTATGTATAACTTGATCAATCCTATGCATCATATCCTGAAACACATGTGAAAATAGGTACGTCAGCATAAAAATGCCTGTGAGATACATAGGTTTTGTGAAATTAGGATTCATGACTTATAAGTTTAAAAAAAAGTTGTTTAACAAAAGTCAGTCGTGATCCTTGTAAAATGTTTTGTTTTATAAATCTTTTGAAAAGGGATGATAAAGTAGATGATATGTAAAAGAGTAATGTGAGGTTAAATGAATAACCAAGTAAGATGGGTTTTGTATAAAATAAGTTGTTTGTAAAACAATGTCTTGTGAAAAATATGTTATTTGTATAAAATGTTATATGTCTAAATTGAAATGATTTAACTAACGCTTCGATATGTAATATCATACAAGCACTTATATATAGGAAGTACCAGCGGCGTATCCACCATGCTTGTATCATATTACACATGCCTCGTTACTTAAATCACTTACCCAAACAAACCACCAATGTAAATTGCCCATGTCTAAACCATTTGTCAAATGTCTTTGTGTAAACCATGTCAAAAATGTTTATGTCAAAATGTAATGCATGAAATATGTAAATCAATGTCAAAATGTCTATGTCAAATGTCAATCATGAAGTGTGTAAACAAAATGTCATGTATGGTAAGTGAAATATATATATAAATATATATATATATATATATATATATATATATATATTCACTGAACCATAGGTGTAAGTGCACAAAACAATGTATTGAAGTAAAATATGGTTCAAATCAACGTTATGCTTTGTGGAAATGCATGCTATACTGAATATAAACATTTATTCGTTGTTGTGAAAATGCATACATCCAAGCCTTGAGACTGTGGTGATAAACCCTTAAACGAATTTAAAGGTCTATCTGTGTAAATGTATTCGAATTCGGTCATTCCTTCCATCCAAACATACCTAGGATGTCAGGAACGGGAGTTGTCAATTCCTATGGTACCACTGCCTACTAACGAGCGGCGTGATCAATGTTAATGAATGTATATTGTCCCATTTAAACAAACCAAATGTCATACCAAAATGTAAGCATGTGAAAACAATGCACTAAGTATGTAACCAAATGTACACACATAGCGTGAAATGTCATGTAAAACAATGTACTAAGTATGCACACAATGGACATACATAGCATAAAATGTAATGTAAAATGATGTACTAAGTATGATGAACATACATAGCATAAATGTCATGTAAAACGATGTACTAAGTATGATGAACATACATAGCATAATTGTCATGTAAAACGATGTACTAAGTATGATGAACATACATAGCATAAATGTCATGTAAAACGATGTACTAAATATGCACACAATGGACATACATAGCAAAAACGCGATAAAATCATGTACTATAAGTGTACTAATGAACATAACAAGCATATGATATGAAAAACATGGAAAGCACGAAAGTAACAAGTAGGCACATGTGTTTCACCCCAAAACAGTTTGAAAACGGTAAAAGAGGGGTCTATGTACTCACTTGAGGGTGCTTAGAAGTCTTGAACAACAACCAAGCAAAGCTAGAGGGATCACGGAATCAAACGGCACCCTATATAGATAACTACATAAATAACCGGACCCAAATCGGGAGATTGGATAGTATGAGGTTTCGTAAACCAAATGAGTATTGGAACCCATATGATATGGTTTAACAAGGCCCACATACTAAAACGAAACCTAACCTAAGTGCTTACGACCCGTTTAGGTAGCTTATGCTACTTTAACGCGTCGTTTGCGTAAAACGCGTTCGGAATGCCTAACTAGTCCTATGATAAGTAATATATGCCTTAACATGTCTAATATTGTTGCCTAATGAGTTTAGATGTCAAAATTTATGTTACATATGCTTAAAATGAATTTATGCGTAAAAAGGGTATTTTGGTAATTTTCCTAAGCCATATAAACTACTTATCATACAACTACTTAAACGATGTGACCATAAGGTATAACCTCGGAAGGTTATTCCCTATACAACTATGGTCACCTAATGTGTTTGGTCGGATCCTATTGATCGACCAAATGGGTCGGGTTCGAAAGTATAAGCGATGGATTAGATCGCTTACCTTTACGACCCTAGACAAGCACAAATCTAAAAGTGACGAGCTAAACATGCTAGAACATGTTTAGTTAAGTTAGAAAACAGGTTCGGTATCGAAACAAACGGTTTTGATACCCTAGAGTAGTTTGGTTACAAAATACGTGAGAACACGCATTTTGGCCGAAACTACGACTCGTCACTGAGCCTAGATAACGTGGTAATCAGTAGGTATAGTCACTAGGGACTATAACCATCGTAATTACGCTCACGTTATGAAGTTCAAACGAACTTCGCATTGACCATAAACTGGTAAATGCAGAAAGTCAAACAAAGTTTGACTTTAACGCTAAAACGAAAGAAAAGAACGAAGGAACACTTACAAAGGGTCCCCGCAAGTATTTGACCCGATTCACTCTCAGGTAGGAAGTATATAATCTTCCACTTAGAGAGCTTTGAATCAGATTCAAATGTGAGGGAAAGAGCAAGACATGGGGGGGGGGTATTTATAGGAAACGTTGAGCCGTTAGGATCGTTTCTTGTTTCACAAGCCTTTAATCTCAGCCATACAACACATACCCACTGAATTACAAACCCATGGGAGCCCCTAGGATTGTTAAAAACCAGTTGCAAGTGGTTTAGGAGTGCATGACAGCTGTAATCCGCTGTTTGCAACAATTCTGCTAATCTGGGAGGCGGATGCGGCCCGCGTAAGAGTTACCAGGAATGTAGGCGGGCCGCCTGGCCAGTCTGATCAGCAGCAAACTTTGAAAAATGACAGTTTTGGTCCCTATTGGTGTTTAAACTCATTTTCCACACTTCTAAGGCCCGTTAAGCCAACGTTAAGGCCCTAAAATGATGCCTAAACATTGTGGACATGTAACATGCTCAAAAATATGCCGGATGTTGGTTCGTTTGGTCGTACGATCGCGATGATCGCTTAATTACGACGGAATGCGCATAAGCACGAAAACGATCCAAATGACGCGACGAATGGATTTTTCTCATGCCAAACACTAAAATAAAATATTATAGTGCTTACATAAATTTTTGGATGTCCGGATGTATTCAGAACGTGAGTTATGCGCGAAAATGCAAACTTGTGCATTTTTTTACGCTTTTAGTTCCTGAATGAGCATAAAGTTTATTTTAGCACACCGAACTCCTCAAAGCCTATTTCTAAGCAATGTAAAGGATATTTAGGGTGTGTTTAACTTATGGTCATGTTCCGGAATGTCTGTTACACTTCAAATTGGCATACTTTCGTAGTTTGTCAACTTTAGTCCTGTAAGCGATTTAACTTGATTTCGGCATACCAAACATTCCAAAACTTATTTCTAATTTATGTAAAGGTTATTTAAGGTATGTTAAGACTATGTCACTATTCCGGAGTGTTTGTTGCATTAAACTGGTTATATTTACGCATCAGTGCGCGTATAATCTTCCAGAAAGCGATTTAGAGCCCGAAATCGAACAAGGGTTGATATGTGCAATTGATACACATATTTATACAAATCCCAAGTATGAAATACAATATTTCATTGGTTTGGTATTTGTTTGATGATTGAAATGACACAGGTGTCACATAAACCCCTTTCTTGTAAAATTTAGCCTTTTACAACTTGCAAGATGATTTTCTAAAAATGATTTTTCTTGTATTCTTCTTGTTAACGTGTTTCTAGCTTTGATTTAACACTAAAAATATGATTAGTTTCGTTAAAAATCATGATCTTGTAAATCTTGTAAATAACTTTGGTTTCTTGAGAATATTAGTTTTGTAATCATCCATTTACAAGACTTATAACATGTATTAAACTTCATCATACACAAAAACATCTTCATTTTCAAGTTCATGTTGAACATAAAGGATGATCATTTTGATTTTCACAAGATTCATCCTCTCACTTCCTAGATCATGTGTTTAATCACAATCTAGCAAGCTTCTTATGATGATCAACATCATAATCACAAGAAATCAACAATCAAGTATCACACATACACTAAAATAACATAGATTCTTATGTTTTTAAGCTTTATGTGAAATATTATCTTTTGTTTCTTCATGATTCTTATGTTTAACCACTTACATAATCTTTTAACCATCAAAAAGAGAAGTAAAATCAAGTTACAAGAGGCTTACTACTAGCACAAGGGCTAGGGAAGTATCAAAGATGAAGAAGATGATGAACAAGGTGGATAAAAGCTCTAGGAAGTGGTCCTTCAAGCTCCAATACCTCCAAGCTCCTTAACTTAGCTCCTAGCACCTTAGAATCACCTTAGATTGGTTGAGAATGGTGGAAGTATGGTGGTGGTGTGGTGGCCGTAGACAAGGAAGAAGGAGAGGAAGAGTGGAAGTGTTGAAGTGATGAAATGGGTAGAATGAAGTTACTTGTGGTTTATAAAACATGAACCTCCAACATCTTAAGAACTAATGGATCATATGTTTCAAAAGTTACCAACAAATTCAGGGGGGGTGGCCCACCTTGTAACCGTCGAGTGGGGGGGGGTGTATGTGGTTGGATTTCAAATGTTAGTTGATTAAGTTAGTTTGATTCTAAGTATAAGAATTAGTGTTATATGTGTGTTATAATGATTTAGAGTGTGTTATAATGTTCGGTGTTGGTGCATAGATGTCTGTTAACTTCGTCTTTATAGAGTCTTGTATTAGATTAGATAGATCAGAGCACATAGTACGAGAAATCTGTTAAAAATAGGTTGGAGGTAATTTCGTAAGAAATTACACCTGGGTAATTCCGTATGAAATTAGATAGTTATTTCGCACGAAATTAGATTTCGCATGAAATCTAATTCTGCTTGATCAGGTCTGTGCGAAATTACATCGCCTATAAATACTAGGTGTGCTGATTCATTTGTAACTTTTCCAATTCAGAGCCGAGGTGCTGCCAGTTTGTTAAACGATCTGTAAAAGCTTTGAAATCATTAATAAGAAGATAATTAAGGAGAATCAAGCTGTTACACGTATATTTCTCTGATTCCGCCTTTGAAATAGATTATATACTCTTCTGATTGACTCGTTAGGGTCACACGACGATCCAACAAGTGGTATCAGAGCTCAGGAAGAAGAGTTTATACCAATTCAGCTTGTTTTCATCACTTCTACTCCATCTTTTCAAAATTAAACAAGATTTTACGGTTAAAATGGCTTAATTTTCACACATTACACGCGAAACATCGTTTTATTGAATCCTTGAAAGAATTGGACCAAAATTCAAACAAAAACCGGATCAATTTGACAAAATGGCGGCCGAAATGATGATGTCATCATAATTTCGCTCGAAATTGTCACTGTAATTTCGCACGGAATTACATTTTGTGGCTAATTTCGTTTGAAAGTGCTCATAATTTCATACGAAATCATATTTCGCTTGAGGATTTCAAACGAAATTACTAATTTCGCACCAAGTTGGCTTAATTTCGCTTGAAACTAAGCTAATTTCGCTCGAAATTAGATTTCGCTTGGTAATTTCGCTCCAAATACCTAATTTCGTTCGAGTGGGTATTTCGTGTGAAGAAGTAATTTCGTTTGAAAGCTATTTCATGTGAAAGGCTTGAAATCTATTTTCGTTTGAAGGCTGTTATTTCGTTTGAGTTCTAATTTCGCGTGAACTAATTTCGCTTGAAATTGTTTTGTTAAATATAAAAAAATTTCTAAGTGTTTGTTGATTGTTTCAGATATGTGAAGATGGATGGGTTTATGAATCCGTTCAGTGACAAGTTTGCTTTCACGGGAAACACCGGAGATGATACATCAAACAACACAGATGAAAATGCTCCCAATCCGAGTGCAAAGAAAACTCTTTCTAATGCTTTGAGTGTGGAGAGTGCATATGGCACATACAATAAACCTCCCAAACTGATGGCAATCGAAGAATACAATAGATGGGCTAAAAGGTTTGAAGAGTGGTTAAAAGCATTTGCATATCCAAGTTGGAAGAGCTTGAAGAATGGTTTCAATGTGGGAAGATCGGATTATGAAAATATAATAGAGTTTGATGATGTAGATAGTTTTGTTGCCGAACAAAAGTGCATTGCATTGCTTCATCAGTCTGTGAGAGACGACATAATATCGTTGATTGAGTACACAAATGCAAAAGATCTATGGGAGAAATTGAGAGTGAAATGTGTAGGTAGTGCTGAGATAGTTAAAAACAAAAAGAAGTTGTTAAGAAAAGAATTTGATTTGTTTGGATGTTTAAAAAATGAATCTGTATCTAAGATGATTGAAAGATTTGGGCATTTGAAGCTGGAACTTACAAGACATGGAATCATATACACTCAAGAAGAGTTGGTTGACAAACTGTTTGACTCGCTGCCGGATGATAAAGACTGGCAATACTTTGCTTTGATGCTGAAGAATACAATCAAGTCGGAGGATCTGACGGTTAATTTGTTAATTGAAAGACTGGAGATCAAGAAATCAAACAAAGTCAATCATTCCTCATATCAGCAGAATGTTGAATTGTATTATCGAGGAAGTATGATCCCGAAGAATGTGTCTCCTAAGACAGCTTTCTCAGCTGAAAGTTCTAACACATCAAATCAAGAAAGTTCAAGCAGTGGTTTTCATAGTGGTTCATCGTCCACTACTTCAAGTCAATCAGTTCCAAAGAATCTGTTTCAATGTAACATTGCTGTGGATCTCAAGAATGCACAAAATTTTAGTGAAGAATCCGCAAAGCAGCAAATGGTGTTCTTAGCTTCTGTTTTAGAGTCATACGAAAGCCTTGTTGTGGGAAAGATTGGAAACACTAACCTCACTAAGGAAGATTATGATCCAATCGTCCCAGAGGAGATGGAGTTGATAGATATCAGGTGGTGTATGGCTAGTGCAGTCCGACGAGCACAAAGATTCATGGAGATTACCGGTAGACATTCTATTGGTGGACCTTCCACAAAACTTGGTTTTGATAAATCGAAGGTCACGTGCTTTAAATGTAAACAAAAAGGTCATTTTAAAAGAGAATGTCGAAATGCATATGCGAATGATACGGTAAATCCATTCCGTGAAGATTACTACAAAAGAGCAATTTATCATCAGAACAAATCTGAACCCCCCCCCCCCAGAATGAAGCAAATAGAAGAAAATCCCAAAGAAAAATCCAGAGCACTTACTATTATTCATGACGATGAGGGATAGGATTGGAGTGAAGTGTTACCAGAAGAAGATGCAGTGGGCTATGCGTTTGTGACAAAGATTGTTCCTTTCAAAGACAACAGAACAGAAGAAGAAAAATTCATCAACAGAAGGATGAAAGCCCAAAACAGGATGAGTAGAATCTATCATTCATACAAAGAAGCTAAAAAGGTGAAAAGATGGGATGCTGATAGAGAATGTTACCTAGATCCCAAGGGAAACATTGTTGTTGATCCGAATACTGTTGATGTTGAAGCTCTCACCAAACAAATTGCTGAAGAAGAAGAAGCCAGACAGAGAGAGTGGTGGGGAGGAGGAAAAGCTGAAGAAAAAGCTGAAGTAAAAGAAAAAGAAAAGGAGAAAGAGCTGCAGCCAAAGAAATTTGATGACGGGATTATTGATACGTCACAAGAATTCACGGCTGAGAATTTGAAGAAGATGGCTTACAAAGTGCTTGCTGCAAAAGGGCTAGAGGTAGTTTCTAGTTCTGGAACTGAGTCTAAAACCAAGGTCAGTCACATTGATGCAACCAATGAAACATGTAAGAAAGCTAAAACTGAGAGCGACTGCAAAAATTGTATGAAAGACTGCAAGGTTTGTAGTACACTTGCTTACCTCAGTGGTAAAAAGGTTGAAGAACTGACAGGAAGAGTCAGAGATGTTGAAGATCAGATGTTAAACCGTGACAAAATGTTAAAAGCTTCAAATGAACGATTAAAAGATTTAACTGAGAAAATCGAAAAAGATAAAAGTGACGTAGAAAGAATTAGGAAAGAAAACGAAAAATTAATTCATGAAAATCGTCAAGTTTCAGAAAATTTTGAGAAGCTAAAACGAACGGTAAAAGATTCTGATGAGAGAAATGGTAAGACAAACAAAGAAAATGTTCAATTGACAGGTGTTCTTAGGGTAAAAGAAGAGTTAATCAATCAACAACTGGATGAAATTGCTAATTTGAAGCTTCCGTTTTAAGAAGCTAAAATTGAAAATGAACGCATTCAGTTGAAACTGAACAGTTACAACTCCGCAAGTTTTGTTCTTCAACATATCGTTCCTAAACCAATTGGGAAGAACAAAGCAGGCGAAGATGTTTATTCGGATGGAACTGGGGTTGGGTTTCATCAGGTTCCACCACCAGTTTTAAACAATTTTTCAAAGAAAAAAACAGGGTTGGTTAATGATGAAGAAGAAAATGAAGTTAAGCTTCCAGACACGATTGATGTCACATTTACCACATCATCTGATGAAGATAGTGTCCAATCTGAAGTTGTGAAAAGCATGGTTGAAAATGTTTTAAAGTCTGAAAGTGACACTACTGAGGATGATGAATGCTTTTTGGACAAATATATTCCAACATCAAAATCCAAAAACAACTTAAATGAAGAACCTAATCTTGTGATGTACAAGATGGCGGGATCTGATAAGTTGTATTCGGATCGTGATTTTCCTTTGGACAATGTGAATGTTGGTAAATTGAGAAATGTGTTCAAGTTGATTGAGATTGATGTGTCTGAAATCGAAGGTTTGAAATTGTTGGTGCATATGTCTGTTGACTTCGTCTTATATCGAGTCTTGGATTCGTTGCGGTTCGGAACAAGGATGATGTCATCATTCTTGATGATGACATCATGCAAGTGACCTCATCCATTACATCATGATATTATATCATCATACGAAACAGAATGCAGATTCACACATGAGACAAGATTTTATATTTGTTTTAATTGAGATTTCGCTCCAAATGTATATGTATGAGATTCCGCTCGAAATCAGAAGTGTTGATTCCGCCCGAAATGACAATGTGTCATTTGGAGCGGAATTAGGTCCCCTATATATAGATAGTTTGTGTTTCTCATTTGGGACGGAATCTGAATGTTGTAGCTGAACTCTTGCCAGTTTTCACGTGAATTTTAATGAGAAACAAGTGTTTAAAGTGATATTCTTCTGTTTTCTACTCCGTTCTTGCTAATTCAACTCTGTTTGTGTGTTTTCGCCACACAAACAGTGCGTATTGACTCTAAGTTGACTCATTTGTGTCACACCCCGACCACGTGGAACATACAGAACGTGGCGGAAACATCGGGGAGTGTTGTAACAGAATTAATCGTTTCAAATCCAAGGTAATTGAAGTTTCGTTTTATTGATTAAAAGTGTTACAAGTCTAATCAATCAAGGAAATACAACAAAATTAACTAGTCTTGCATCTTTTATTGTCACTAAAGCCCAAGTCTGCCTATATGTATCTTGATCATCTTATGCAACAGTTCCTGAAAAACACATGTGAAAATAGGTACGTCAGCATAAAAATGCCTGTGAGATACATAGGTTTTGTGAAAATAAGATTCATGACTTATGTTTGAGAAAATGTTTAGTCATGAACCTTGTATTTTGCTTTGTTTTGTAAATCATTTGAAAAACAATGAGTTCAGATGATATGTATAAATAAGTGAATAATGTATGGTTAAATGAATAACCATAGAAAAATGGATTGGTATAAGATAATGTCACACCCCGAAATATCAGAGCGTTGGCGTGACTGGACTGGTATCTTCATTGCACAGCGGAAGCAAATAAGCTAAGTCTTTTAGAAAATGAACGCCACTAAGTACTCGACTCTTCATGGTTCTCCTATTCCAACCGTGCCTTGTCTTAGAACTGTAACCTGAGAAAGAAACATGCGAAAAATCAACATAAAGTTGAGCGAGTTCATAGTTTGTTTGTAAAAGATTTGAAATAAATCTTTTTGAATAACCGGTTTTTGAAGTATTGTTGAGAAAACGAATTTAAAATCATTTTCATATATAAATCACATTTTCTTGTGTACCCCACGTACTCATGTATAATTCAAGTTTTTCTTGAGTACCCCACGTACTTTAAGTATAATTCAATCTCTTCTTGAGTACCCCACGTACTCAAGTACTCATTAATTTTTAGTATGGTATGAATTTCATGTAATTAAAATATTCCTGTAAATATCAGGATTGTTAATGGGTTGCAAAGCCATTAACATGTGACACGACATAGGAAGTCACCAAACCTAAGGCATTTAATTGGTATATTCTGAGACACAAAAGCACCACTCGATTCTCGCCCCGACCGAGTGTGAGGCTGCCAGGCACCTGTTAGATCTAACCTTTTGTTCTGCGGTCTGAATGTATACGTTGATTAATGGTGCTTCTGTACCCTATTCGTGACACTATTTCTCATAACGCCTCCTACTTGGTTCTCGTTCTCACCAAGCGCGTTTCTTGTTATCATTTCTCATAGCGCCTTATACTTGGTTCTCGTCTCACCAAATGCGCTTCTCATATTCATATATTTCGTCACACTTGGTTCTCGTTCTCACCAAGTGTACTTCTTGTATTTATATCATACCATTTGTATATGTTTTAACATTTGTATTTTGTAAACTCTTGTATTTGTATTTTCCCGTAGTTCGGAAAACTAAAATTCATGTGTAAAAGCTTGTTTGAAAACCGGTAAAAACATAAGCTTTTCGTAAACCATTTGTGTCAGATAAATCTTGTCTAGATCAATGGTTTATAAATATGTAATTCTTGTATGCTTTGCAAAAAGTGCATGTCTTTCCACCCCGAAAACATTTAGAAAAATGTAAAACCGTAAAAAGGTTGGGGTTATGAACTCACCTGAATATTCCTGTGCAAAGCTAGCTAATTACGACCTTGCGATGTCGTTTCCAAGACGTGACTCGCTATCGTGCATTCTACAATATTCCTAACACGGAATATCTAATAAGTTTCTGAATAACGCAGTAACTAACTACGTGTAATCGAGCTCTACCGAATCGTTAATCGAACGATATGACGGTAAATTGTCAACTTAAAAGAAGCGAAGAAGTTGTACTTGTTAGCTCGTTTTAAGAAGTCGTACGCGTACAAAAAGAATATTTGTATGAAAATATCATATAACCAACTCGTATTATATATCGCGTTTCGTATGATCTTTGTCAAAATATGCGTATATGCCGTTTAGGCGTATAAAATAAATATGAAAAGTTATATTTATTTTATAAAAGAATCGTCGAGTTGCTTTTGAAAGTAAATACGATCTATATTTATTTTCATAAAGAGAAGTCGTGTCGTTTGCCGTTTGAAAATAAATATGACTATATTTATTTTAGAAAGAATTCGACTTGATTGTGTCAGAAATAAATATATAGCTATATTTATTTATGAAAAGATTCGTTTTGTACGGTATTTGAAAATAAATATATAAACTATATTTATTTTTATAAAACGAATGCGTGTTATCGGCTTTTGAAACAATCTAAGTAATTATCTTGGTTTTGTAAAAAGATTTACTTGAATCTGATAGTTCGTTTTATAATAAAACGTGTTTTGTTTTACGGATTTTCTCGAAAAACGGGCAGAGTTTCCTCTGTTTTTGGACGGTCCCGACAACTAGATGTCGATATATTTTTCAAGATTCAACAACAATCAAACAATATATCAAATTTGCCAATATTTCGTAAACTAAAATCATGTCGGTTCGAGCTTGTTTCACACGTAATATCAAAATTATATAAAAATAACAAATATTAAACGCGTGATTAATTTTTACCGAGTCTTCAAGCCGAAACGTCGAGCCGCTTAATTGAGTTGACCGAGTCAACTGAGTTGACTCGGGTTGACTGAGTTTGACCGAGTCAACCGGGTTTGACCCGAGTTGACCGAGCCGAAACTGAAGCTGACCGTCTGCTCGAACCGCGAGACCTGAATCGACCCGTTTATCCTGTTGACTGAGCCGGACCATGACCCGATCACTGAGTCGAACTGAGTCGCGCTAAAACACACCGAGTCGAACCGTATAGAACTGAGTCGAGCCGAGTTGGTCTGAGTCGAGCCTGAACCTGTTGGATTTGACCGTGATGAACCCGTCGGACCGAACCCGGAACCCGAAATCAGAAGGTATAACCCGAACCCAAGCTGAACCATCCTCTAATCTGAACCGAACGTGACCAATCCACTGTTCATCATCATCTTCGTCTGAAACCCACCGGACAAATCTGCTGACCATCGGATAAACGAACCGACCGGCGGTCCGAACCGCCGACCGCCGGTTCTTTCTCCCTCTCTCGGTCTCTCTCTCTCCTCGCCCCGGGTCTCTCTCTCTCTCCCGTTTCTGTCTCCGCCATCGCACCACCACCGAACAGTGGTGGTGGTGACTCGTTTTGTTGTTCGAAAAAAAAAAGGGGGGGGGTGCTGATGTCGGGTACACGGAGAAGAAGGGGGAATGGGGCTGTCGGCTGAGGTCGGAGCCACCTGCTCCTTGCCGGTTGTTTCATCGGAGAGGGAAGGGAGGGGGATCGAGAGGTGGTGAGAGTAAATATGTGTGTATTGGGTTTGTGTTTGTCTGCTTGTGGAATGAGAAAAAGAAAGAACTTCAAGTTCTTATTTATAAGCAGAAGTGTTATATTGTCCTGTATGCATTTAGATTACATCCAGGTCACATGTTATACCCATTGAAACAATGGTTTTCAATTGTCTATTATGTATATAATTTACATTCAGGTCAAAAGCTCTATTCCTTGAGTCAAGATCTTAGGTAGAGATTTTGCCTATTGTGTGTAGGTTTAGGCTTGTGGGTTTTGGGCTTGGGCCCACAAGTCCATCTCATGTGTAAGTGGCCCGTAATTCCTACGAGACCCGATATCGCAACCCAAACTCCATGAGCATAAAATATTCGTGTAACATCCATATTTGTCGGCGTCGTCAGTATTTCGTACGGTATCAGTCCGTTGTCATTTGATGTTCCGCAGATTCCACACGAATCTTCATACGCGTACTGTAGAGTCGGATAAGCATTCCTAGGCACTCCAAAGGCCTAATTAAGTTGATTTATGCTGTAATAACTATTTATTATTGCGTTAATCTCCTGTTAATCGCGTAATTAAGAGCCGTAAATTACCGGTTGTCACAGATAAGTTGTTTGTAAAACAATGTCTTGTGAAAAGTATGTTATTTGAATGAAATGTTCTATGTCTCAAACTGAAATGATTCAAAATAACGTTACGACATGTAATACCATACAAACACTTATATATAGGAAGTACCAGCGGCGTATCCACCATGCTTGTATCATATTACACACGTATCGTTACTTAATCACTTAATCAAACCAAACCAAAACAATGTAAAATGATCATGTCAAGATGTAAATCATGTCAAAATGTCTATATCAAATATCCATGTCTAATGTCTATGTCAAATATCCATGTTAAATGTCTATGTCAAATATCCATGTCAAATGTCTATGTCAAATATCCATGTCAAATGTCTATGTCAAATATCCATGTCAAATGTCTATGTCAAATATCCATGTCAAATGTCTATGTCAAATATCCATGTCAAATGTCTATGTCAAATATCCATGTCAAATGTCTATGTCAAAATGTCATGTATGGCAAGTGAAATGTCTCAACTAAACCATATGCACAAAAACAAAGTATTGAAGTAAAACTTGGTTTAAATCAAAGCTATGTTTTGTGTAAATGCATGCAAATATTTAATATGAACATCTATGCGGTATTGTGAATATGCATACATCCAAGCCTGGCGACTGTGGTGATAAACCCTTTAAACAAATTAAAGGTCTATCTGTCTTAATATCAACGAATTCGGTCATTCCTTTCATCCCCTTTCCCTGGGACGTCCGGAACGGGAGTTGTCAATTCCTATGGTACCACTACCTACTAACGAACGGCATGATCGGTGTTAATGAATGTATTGTCCCATGTAAACAAACCAAATGTCATACCAAAATGTAAGCATGTGATGAAAAACAATGTACTAAGTATGCACGCAATGGACATAAATAGCATAAAATGTAAATGTAAAACGATGTACTAAGTATGAACTAAATGGACATACATAGCATAAAACACAATGAGATCATGTACTATAAGTGTACTATTGAACATAGCAGTATATGATGTGAAAACATGTAAAGCATGAAAGTAACAAGTAGGCACATGTGTTCCACCCCAAAACAGTTTGGAAAACAGTAAAAGAGGGGTCTATGTACTCACTTGAGATTGCTCAGAAGTCCTAGGATAACCACCAAGCAAAGCTAGAGATCACGGAATCAAACGGCACCTAATATAGGTAACTATGTTAAATAACCGGACCTAAATCGGAAGATTGGATAGAATGAGGTTTCGTAAACCAAACGAGTGTAGAGACTCGTGTCATTTGGTTTAACAAAGCCTACATACTAAATGAAACTTAACATAATTGTTTACGACCCATTACGACCCGTTTAGGAAGCTTATGCTACTTTAACGCGTCGTGCGCGTGAAACGCGTTTGGACCGCCTATGTCACACCCCGACCGCGTAAAACAACAAATCGCGGCGGAAACATCGGGGCGTGTTGCAACAGAATTAATGTTTCATAACCATGGATATCAAAAGTGTTTCGTTTAATTAAACATTGAGTAATTACATCGTCTGGAAATCTAATTACACTATTTAAACATAGTCTATCATTGTTATTGAGTCACTAAGGCCTTGTCCAGTCCTATGTGAGCATGCATCTTATCAATCGATATCATCCAACATACCTGAAACATATGTGAAAACGAGGTCAGCAAAGAAATGCTGGCGAGTACATAGGTTTTGTAGGAGTGTCGAAATCATGGCTAGTTTAGACGTTGCAATACTTTATTTAAAAACCTTGTTTTGAAAAGAGTATAATATTGCAACTTAATTAACCAACTCAAATCAAGCGAGTTATAATTTGTAAAACCTCGTAGCCATGACTCTTAACCCAAAAACATTTGTTTTAGTACATTATTTGAAAAACAATGATAAGTTCAGGTGATATGTATCAGTAATAGAATAATGCATGATTAAATGAATAACCATGTAAAATGAGTTTGTATAAGATAAGTTGTTTGTAAATAAATGTCTTGTGAAAAGTATGTTACTCGTATAAAATGTTCTATGTCTCAAACTGAAATGATTCAAATAACGCTACAATATGTAATACCATACAAACACTTATATATAGGAAGTACCAGCGGCGTATCCACCATGCTTGTATCATATTACACACGCATCGTTACTTAATCACTTAATCAAACCAAACCAAACAATGTAAAATGTCTATGTCAAATATCCATGTCAAATGTCTATGTCAAATATCCATGTATGGCAAGTGAAATGTCTCAACTAAACCATATGCACAAAAAAACAAAGTATTGAAGTAAAAACTTGGTTTAAATCAAAGTTATGTTTTGTGGGAAATACATGATCAAATGTCAATCATGTACAAATGTTTACCCAATCGTTAAACCATCGTGTGAAAACCAATCGTTTACCCAATCGTTAAAACATCGTGTGAAAACCAATCGTTTACACAATCGTTAAATTCGTTTTAGGTCGTGAAACTACTTAAATGATCGTCTCGCTAATAACATTCAAACCTTTTTGACTCGCATTAATAAACCCTTACCAAAGGATAGATTAACATCTCGCATTAATAAACCCTTACCAAAGGATAGATTAACATTTCGCATTAATAAACCCTTACCAAAGAGTAAATTAACAATTTCAGATTCAGTCGCTACCCACAACACCCACACATAACTACGGGTGTAGTAACTAACGGGATTTGTCAGATCCTATGGTACCATAACCTAATACTGGTCGGCTTGATCATTGCTAATGAATGTCATTTGTTATGTAACTACAACCAACAAGTTTGTTCACTTTATGAAATCGTTATTAGTTTTGTATAAATCGCCTTAATCGTTTTTGAAACCATCGTTATAACATCGAAAACATTTAGCACATATGAGTCACCCCAAAACAATTGAAAACAGTAAAATAGGGGAAGAATGTACTCGCCTGGGAGTGCTCAGGAGTCTTGAACAACTACCAAGTAAGCTAGAGGAGTCCCGGAAATCAAACGGTACCTAATATAGGTAACTACATAATTAACCCGGACCTAAATCGGAAGACTGGGTAGCAGGAGGGTTTGTAAACCAAATGAGTGTAGGAACTCATATGATATGGTTTAACAAAGCCTACATACTAAATGAAACTTAACCTAAGTATTACCGACCCATCGCGACCCATTAAGGTAACATACGTTACTTTAACGTGTCGTGCGCGTGAAACGCGTTCGGACCGCCTAACTAGCCCTATGACAAGTGTTATATGCCTAAACATATTACATAATCAGTTACGTGACAAAGGTTTAGGTTACATATGCTTAATTACCAATTATACATGAAAAGGGTATTCTGGTAATTTACCTAAGGCATATAAACTACCTATCATACAACTACTTAAACGATGTGACCATAGGGTATAACCTCGGAAGGTTATTCCCTACCTACTATGGTCACCTAATGTGTTTGGTCGGATCCTAATGATCGACCAAACTGGGTCGGGTTCGAAGGTATAGGCGATTTATTAGATCGCCTACCCTACGACCCTAGACAACGTGGTAATCAGTGGGCATAGTCCCAAAGGACTATGACCAACGTGATTACACTCACGTTGCGAAGTTCAAACGAACTTCGCATTGACCATTACTGGTCAACGCTGAAAGTCAAACAAAGTTTGACTTTCTGACTCGAAAAGCAGTAAAAATAAGGAAAAGAACGAAAGAATACTTACCCAGGGTCCCCGAATGCTAATCCCGATTCAAGAATCTCAGGTATGAAACAATGGTTTCAACTTAGAGTTCCTAAAATCAGAATTCTAGTGGTTTTAAAGCATATGGGGGTGGGGTATTTATAGTATTCGGTCCACCGTTGAGATCGTTTCTTGGAAAAGGGGAAACGATCAAGGCCCTACACTTGTCCAATTGTTGTGGTAACTAAAAATGGGTCCAAATGAGCTTAATGTGCAGATTGGGAGCTTGTGGTTAAGGTTTAAACAGCTGGAACATGCTGACTGTTAAGTCTGATCTGTTCTGCAGGTTGCTTTACGGACCTTAAAGCTGCCAAGGTTGAGGTCCGTAAGCTTACTTTGGCAGAATTACAGTTTTGGTCCCTGCAGTGCAATCAGCCCATTTTCGACACGTTTAAGGCCCGTTAACCCCATTTCAAAGCTCTAAAATGAAGTTAAAGTATAGGGAACTTAAAACATGCTCAAAAATATCTCGGATGTCGGTTCGTTTAGCCGTACGAACGCGATGTTCGCTTAATTACGACGGAATGCGCATAAGCGCGAAAAACGATCCAAATGATGTGACGAATGGATTTTTCTTATGGCGAACACTAAAATATAATGTAGTCATGCTTACATAAATTTTTGGATGTCCGGATGTATTCAGAACGTAAGTTATGCGCGAAAATGCAAACTTGTGCACTTTTTGACACTTTTAGTCCCTGAATGACACAAAAGTTTATTTTAGCACACCAAACACCTCAAAGCCTATTTCTAAGCTATGTAAAGGATATTTATGGTATGTTTAACTTATGGTCATGTTCCGGAATGTCTGTTACAGTTCAAATTGGCATACTTTCGCAGTTTGTCAACTTTAGTCCCTGTAAGCGATTAAACTTTGATTTCACCACACCAAACCTTCCAAAACTTATATCTAAGTTATGTAAAGGTTATTTAAGGTATGTTAAGCCTATGTCACTATTCCGGAGTGTTTGTTGCATTAAACTGGTTATATTTACGCATCAGCGCGCGTATAACCTTCCAGAAAGCGATTTAGAGCTTGAAATCGAACATGAGTCGATATGTGCAAAAGATACACATATTCATACAAGTCCAAAGTATGAAATACATTATTTCATTGGTTTGGCATTTGTTTGATGGCCGTGAAGGCACAGGTGTTACAGTCTCCCCTACTTTAGGAAATTTCGTCCCGAAATTTATTTAGAGGAAACTTGTGAGAGTTTAAAACATGAAGTTGAAAAGATCAAATAACATTGGTTAGGGTTCTTGAACTTCTAGTAACCTTAATAACATTATGTTTGCAATGTAAGAGGGACACTTATATACAAGTATATGAAGCGTCATTGGTGCGTCCACCATGCCTCCATTACATCGTTCTCATTTTGTTATTGTTGTCACTATCGGTTCCTTCACATAATAAATCTTACTGGATTTCTGTGCACTAAATTTCATAATTATGTGCGCATCCATAATTAGAGAATTCCTTGCACAGTTCACACAGTCTATTTTATAATGTGTAGGGGGAAAACCAATGAACAATCCTGTGATGAGTGTGACTAGACCGCCATAGAGTCCTTTTGACTAAATCAATAAATGATCTAAATAGACTATCAAGGAGTCTGTCCAGCTACATCACTAGATGTCGTCTTTTAACCAAATTGTGAATCAATCTTTTTGACTAGACCACTTAAGGGTCTCCTATAAAACATGGAGTGGTACTATATAATCCAAGGGTCTTAACTATTCCATAGAAGCCCATTTAAGGATTAAAGGTAGTACCTTTTGAATATTCTACTATGAATCCCTCATATAAGGATACGAAAGATTCTATGAGGATTTGAAAATTGGATCACACAAAAACATAGAGGAGAACACATAACACATAAACACATAATCGCATAATTGTATAATCGTTTAATTTGTTATCTTTGGACATGGGTATTTAAAGCATACTAGGAATCCAATCCGTGGATTTCACTTGGCACTTTAAATATTTTCAAGAATCTAACTATGAAAATAGGAAGATCTAAAAAAAAGAATTCGGCTTGTCCTAATTGAGTTGTAATGTACAAATTAAGGTGTACAAGGAATCCAATCAGGCTCCGAAATCAACGAAGGTGTTGATCGTGGTCGGCTCGGGACTTTGAATAGATCAAGATGTCATCAATAAAAACAATGACGAACTGATCCAAATAAGGCTTGCAGACCCTATTTATTAAGTCCATGAAGATGGCTGGAGCATTTGTCAAACCAAAAGGTATGACTGTAAACTCGTAATGGCCATACTTCGTGCAGAAAACCGTTTTGGGAACATTTTCTTTGAGAATACAAAGTTGATGATACCCAAAATGCAAATCGATCTTGGAAAAGCATGAACGCTATGCAGTTGATCGGAGAAATCGTTGATTTAAGGTAGGGGATATCGATTCTTGATGGTAAGCTTAATAGGCTTACGTTAATCGATATACATTTGAAAAGATCCATTTTTCTTTTCATAAAGAGAACTGGAGTTTCTCCAAGGTGAAAAGTTCGGACGGATGAATCCTTTATCAGACAACTCTTAAAGCTGTTTTGATGATTCTTGCATCTCGAACGGTGCAAGACGATAAGATACTTTGGATTTAGAAGAAACAAGTGTTTGAGGTTCTTAGGGAGATCACAAGTGATCATAAAAATGACAGAACCACAAGAGTAGTTTTTTTTTCTTTGTGATAACATCATAAGGTTGGATCAAACATTCATACAATTGCATTAGTTGAAAATAAAAACCACAAATTTTTTATTTATATAACAACCGCATTGTCTTAAAATGTTACTAGATAACAACCAGAGGAAAATACAAAATACTAATTGTTTATTCCTTCAACATTGAGTGCCTCATTGATGTAAAACACTCAACCACGTGCTGGATTCACATTGACGTTGACGTTCGCATTTGGGTTTGCGTTAGCTTTTGCATTCACCAGTCTTGGGCAGTTGTGGCGGAAGTGACCAATCTCTCCGCAGTTGAAACATGAACCCAATGGGAATCTCGCAGCATTCCCTTGAACCGGAGCTTGAACCTGAGCAGCCTGATTTTGTCCCAAACGACAAATATTGGCCAAATGCCCAAGTCTACCACACGTTGTGCATTTCTTGCAATCTCGTGGTGCAACGTGATGACCGTTGCAACGGGCACAATGAGGTGCGGTACCGGCATATGCTTTCTTTGCAGGTGGCTGAGCTGGTTGGTTCCGCGGGTTCTGAGCAGTCTGTGCTGTAACAGCAAAGTTCTGAACATCCTTTCGCTTTCTTGATTTCTTTGCCGTCTCACCTTCCTTACCCTTCTTGTTTTGACCTTTCTTGCTAACCTCCATGTCAGCTGTCTGTTTCTTGCCCTTGTCACCCTTCCTGTGTAACTTGTTCTTCCGAATCTGCGACTCAGTCAATGTCGCTGATAACTCGATCGCCTGACGGAGTGTGGCAGGGTTACTACCAGTAAGGATGTCTTGTACCGAGTCAGGTAGGCCGTCGATGTACCTTTCGATAGCTATGTCAAGTGGGGTAACCATTGTCGGGCAAAGCAGACTCAGCTCCTCAAACCTATCAGTATAAGCCCTGTGCTCACCACTATCCTGCTTCAAATCATCAAATTCCTTCTCTAAGGCTCGCTGCTCATGACGAGGACAAAATTCCCTCATCATAAGAGCTCTTAGTTCAGCCCATGTCTGTGCCAAGGCAATCTCAGCACCCCTATCTCTCATAACCCCGTTCCACCATGTCAAAGCCCTCTTCTGAAATACGCTCGAAGCAAACTCGACCTTGCGATTGTCAAGACACTGCACGTGGCGAAAAGTATTCTCTATGCTTTCAAACCACTGAAGAAGCCCAGTCGCTCCTTCAGAACCACTAAACTTGAGTGGTTTAGCCTGGTTAAAATCCTTGTATTTGCATGGAACATTGTTGTTGTTATAGGCTTGGATCCATTGAGCAAAGAGGTTTGGGAATTGAGCAGCCATTTGCTGCGCAATAATTTCTGCCAGCTCGGCAGTCTCTATCTGGTTTTCGCGTCGAGGAGGCATTGTCTAAAAGAGGAAACATGAAAGGAAACGAGTGAGAGAATTTAGACGAAAAGAATAAGATGAAACAAATCTGATGAAAGCAAGGGTAGTGGTCATTTGTTTGTTACCACAAGGTAAACAAACGACACACAGTGACTAATCAAAGTAAATGGGTCAAAATAATGTATCGCGAAGACATGCTCGCCTATAAGTGAACACTCATCCCAAGAATTCCCAGGTAAGCACAACTGGTCTCGCGTCTGATGAGATGTATACGAAGTGCTTGCCTAGACAGAAAACCCAGAATACAGGCATTCACCCTTCCAGTTTGCACGTGTTCACATTATTTAAAACCCAAAACCATGACGAGAATTTGAAAATTCAAAGGGGTTCAAAACCATATAACAGAGGGTTCAAAACCTAGAAATCAATCATCCTAGAACAGATGATTAGTTTTCAAAGCGGTTTTGAAATTTATGTTCTTGTTGTGGTCGTCGCCTAAGGATAGGTGACGGTATTGTTTTATGACTAAACGCAAGTAAACTCGCGTTAGGGTCCTAGAAAGGTTATAGACTAGGTCAAAGCATTACTAATTACTAATAACCTAATTCCCTATAACCATTGGCTCTGATACCATCTTTTCTGTCACACCCCGACCGCGTAAAACAACAAATCGCGGCGGAAACATCGGGGCGTGTTGCAACAGAATTAATGTTTCATAACCATGGATATCAAAAGTGTTTCGTTTAATTAAACATTGAGTAATTACATCGTCTGGAAATCTAATTACACTATTTAAACATAGTCTATCATTGTTATTGAGTCACTAAGGCCTTGTCCAGTCCTATGTGAGCATGCATCTTATCAATCGATATCATCCAACATACCTGAAACATATGTGAAAACGAGGTCAGCAAAGAAATGCTGGCGAGTACATAGGTTTTGTAAGAGTGTCGAAATCATGGCTAGTTTAGACGTTGCAATACTTTATTTAAAAACCTTGTTTTGAAAAGAGTATAATATTGCAACTTAATTAACCAACTCAAATCAAGCGAGTTATAATTTGTAAAACCTCGTAGCCATGACTCTTAACCCAAAAACATTTGTTTTAGTACATTATTTGAAAAACAATGATAAGTTCAGGTGATATGTATCAGTAATAGAATAATGCATGATTAAATGAATAACCATGTAAAATGAGTTTGTATAAGATAAGTTGTTTGTAAATAAATGTCTTGTGAAAAGTATGTTACTCGTATAAAATGTTCTATGTCTCAAACTGAAATGATTCAAATAACGCTACAATATGTAATACCATACAAACACTTATATATAGGAAGTACCAGCGGCGTATCCACCATGCTTGTATCATATTACACACGCATCGTTACTTAATCACTTAATCAAACCAAACCAAACAATGTAAAATGTCTATGTCAAATATCCATGTCAAATGTCTATGTCAAATATCCATGTATGGCAAGTGAAATGTCTCAAATAAACCATATGCACAAAAAAACAAAGTATTGAAGTAAAAACTTGGTTTAAATCAAAGTTATGTTTTGTGGGAAATACATGATCAAATGTCAATCATGTACAAATGTTTACCCAATCGTTAAACCATCGTGTGAAAACCAATCGTTTACCCAATCGTTAAAACATCGTGTGAAAACCAATCGTTTACACAATCGTTAAATTCGTTTTAGGTCGTGAAACTACTTAAATGATCGTCTCGCTAATAACATTCAAACCTTTTTGACTCGCATTAATAAACCCTTACCAAAGGATAGATTAACAATTCGCATTAATAAACCCTTACCAAAGGATAGATTAACATCTCGCATTAATAAACCCTTACCAAAGGATAGATTAACATTTCGCATTAATAAACCCTTACCAAAGAGTAAATTAACAATTTCAGATTCAGTCGCTACCCACAACACCCACACATAACTACGGGTGTAGTAACTAACGGGATTTGTCAGATCCTATGGTACCATAACCTAATACTGGTCGGCTTGATCATTGCTAATGAATGTCATTTGTTATGTAACTACAACCAACAAGTTTGTTCACTTTATGAAATCGTTATTAGTTTTGTATAAATCGCCTTAATCGTTTTTGAAACCATCGTTATAACATCGAAAACATTTAGCACATATGAGTCACCCCAAAACAATTGAAAACAGTAAAATAGGGGAAGAATGTACTCGCCTGGGAGTGCTTAGGAGTCTTGAACAACTACCAAGTAAGCTAGAGGAGTCCCGGAAATCAAACGGTACCTAATATAGGTAACTACATAATTAACCCGGACCTAAATCGGAAGACTGGGTAGCAGGAGGGTTTGTAAACCAAATGAGTGTAGGAACTCATATGATATGGTTTAACAAAGCCTACATACTAAATGAAACTTAACCTAAGTATTACCGACCCATCGCGACCCATTAAGGTAACATACGTTACTTTAACGTGTCGTGCGCGTGAAACGCGTTCGGACCGCCTAACTAGCCCTATGACAAGTGTTATATGCCTAAACATATTACATAATCAGTTACGTGACAAAGGTTTAGGTTACATATGCTTAATTACCAATTATACATGAAAAGGGTATTCTGGTAATTTACCTAAGGCATATAAACTACCTATCATACAACTACTTAAACGATGTGACCATAGGGTATAACCTCGGAAGGTTATTCCCTACCTACTATGGTCACCTAATGTGTTTGGTCGGATCCTAATGATCGACCAAACTGGGTCGGGTTCGAAGGTATAGGCGATTTATTAGATCGCCTACCCTACGACCCTAGACAACGTGGTAATCAGTGGGCATAGTCCCAAAGGACTATGACCAACGTGATTACACTCACGTTGCGAAGTTCAAACGAACTTCGCATTGACCATTACTGGTCAACGCTGAAAGTCAAACAAAGTTTGACTTTCTGACTCGAAAAGCAGTAAAAATAAGGAAAAGAACGAAAGAATACTTACCCAGGGTCCCCGAATGCTAATCCCGATTCAAGAATCTCAGGTATGAAACAATGGTTTCAACTTAGAGTTCCTAAAATCAGAATTCTAGTGGTTTTAAAGCATATGGGGGTGGGGTATTTATAGTATTCGGTCCACCGTTGAGATCGTTTCTTGGAAAAGGGGAAACGATCAAGGCCCTACACTTGTCCAATTGTTGTGGTAACTAAAAATGGGTCCAAATGAGCTTAATGTGCAGATTGGGAGCTTGTGGTTAAGGTTTAAACAGCTGGAACATGCTGACTGTTAAGTCTGATCTGTTCTGCAGGTTGCTTTACGGACCTCAAAGCTGCCAAGGTTGAGGTCCGTAAGCTTACTTTGGCAGAATTACAGTTTTGGTCCCTGCAGTGCAATCAGCCCATTTTCGACACGTTTAAGGCCCGTTAACCCCATTTCAAAGCTCTAAAATGAAGTTAAAGTATAGGGAACTTAAAACATGCTCAAAAATATCTCGGATGTCGGTTCGTTTAGCCGTACGAACGCGATGTTCGCTTAATTACGACGGAATGCGCATAAGCGCGAAAAACGATCCAAATGACGTGACGAATGGATTTTTCTTATGGCGAACACTAAAATATAATGTAGTCATGCTTACATAAATTTTTGGATGTCCGGATGTATTCAGAACGTAAGTTATGCGCGAAAATGCAAACTTGTGCACTTTTTGACACTTTTAGTCCCTGAATGACACAAAAGTTTATTTTAGCACACCAAACACCTCAAAGCCTATTTCTAAGCTATGTAAAGGATATTTATGGTATGTTTAACTTATGGTCATGTTCCGGAATGTCTGTTACAGTTCAAATTGGCATACTTTCGCAGTTTGTCAACTTTAGTCCCTGTAAGCGATTAAACTTTGATTTCACCACACCAAACCTTCCAAAACTTATATCTAAGTTATGTAAAGGTTATTTAAGGTATGTTAAGCCTATGTCACTATTCCGGAGTGTTTGTTGCATTAAACTGGTTATATTTACGCATCAGCGCGCGTATAACCTTCCAGAAAGCGATTTAGAGCTTGAAATCGAACATGAGTCGATATGTGCAAAAGATACACATATTCATACAAGTCCAAAGTATGAAATACATTATTTCATTGGTTTGGCATTTGTTTGATGGCCGTGAAGGCACAGGTGTTACAGCCTAACTAGTCCTATGACAAGTATTACATGCCTAAACATGTTACATAATCAGTTACGTGACAAAAGTTTAGGTTACATATGCTAAATTACCAATTATGTATGAAAAGGGTATTTTGGTAATTTACCTAAGGCATATAAACTACCTATCATACAACTACTTAAACGCCGTGACCATAAGGTATAACCTCGGAAGGTTATTCCCTACAATATGGTCACCTAATGTATTTGGTCGGATCCTAATGATCGACCAAACTGGGTCGGGTTCGAAGGTATAGGCGATTTATTAGATCGCCTACCCTACGACCCTAGGCAACGTGGTAATCAGTAGGCATAGTCCCAAGGGACTATAACCATCGTGATTACAATCACGTTGCGAAGTTCAAACGAACTTCGCATTGACCCTTACTGGTCAACGCTGAAAGTCAAACAAAGTTTGACTTTCTGACTCGAAAAGCAGTAAAAATAAGGAAAAGAACGAAAGAATACTTACGAAGGGTCCCCGAATGCTAACCCAGATCGAAATAGCTCAGGTATGAAACGAAGGTTCCAACTTAGAGCTTTCTTAATCAGATTTGTGGGTTTTGAACAAATGGGGGGTGGGTATTTATAGTATTCGGTCCTCCGTTAAGATCGTTTCTTGGAAAAGAGGGCACGATCAAGACCGTACACTTGTCGGAATGTTATGGTGCCTCAAAATGCTCACCACCATAAGGAATTGACATGTGGAAGTGGGATTAGAAGTGCAAAACAGCTGCAACCAGCTGTTAAATACATTTAATCTGGTCTGATAGTGGGAAGCGGCCCGCTTCAGGATTAGCCAAAGACAATGCGGGCCGCTTGGGCCTTCTGATCCGCACAAAACTTTCAAAAATGGCAGTTTCAGTCCCTGCACGTGTTTAAGGCCATTTCCGACACTTCTAAGGCCCGTAAAGCCAACTTTAAGGCCCTAAAATGTTGCCTAAACATTTTGGACATGAAACATGCTCAAAAATATGCCGGGTGATGGTTCGTTTGGTCGTACGAACGCGATGTTCGCTTAATTACGACGGAATGCGCATAAGCGCGAAAAACGATCCAAATGACGAAACGAATGGATTTTTCTTAAGGCGAACACTAAAATATAATGTATTCATGCTCACATAAATTTTTGGATGTCCAGATGTATTCAGAACGTAAGTTATGCGCGAAAATGCAAACTTGTGCACTTTTTGACACTTTTAGTCCCTGAATGACACAAAAGTTTATTTTAGCACACCGAACCCCTCAAAGCCTATTTCTAAGCTTTGTAAAGGATATTTATGGTATGTTTAACTTATGGTAATGTTCCGGAAGGTCTGTTACAGTTCAAATTGGCATACTTTCGCAGTTTGTCAACTTTAGTCCCTGTAGCGATTTAACTTTGATTTCACCACACCAAACCTTCCAAAACTTATATCTAAGTTATGTAAAGGTTATTTTAGGTATGTTAAACCTATTTCACTATTCCGGAGTGTTTGTTGCATTAAACTGGTTATATTTGCGCATTAGTGCGCGTATAACCTTCCAGAAAGCGATTTAGAGTTTGAAATTGAACAGAAATTGATATGTGCAAATGATACACATATTTTTACAAATCCCAAGTATGAAATACAATATTTCATTGGTTTGGTATTTGTTTGATGGCCGTGGAGGCACAGGTGTTACAGTCTCCCCTACTTTAGGAAATTTCGTCCCGAAATTTATTTAGAGGAAACTTGTGAGAGTCTAAAACATGAAGTTGAAAAGATCGAACAACATTGGTTAGGGTTCTGAACTTCTAGTAACCTTAATAACATTATGTTTGCAATGTAAGAGGGACACTTATATACAAGTATATGAAGCGTCATTGGTGCGTCCACCGTACCTCCATTACATCGTTATCATTTTGTTATTTTGTCGCTATCGGTTCTTACACATAATAAATCTTACTGGGTTTCTGTGCATTGAATTCCACAATTATGTAGGCCTCCATAATTACGTAGTTCCTTGTACAGTCCGCACAGTCTATTTTATAATGTGTAGTGTAAAACCAAATGAACAATCCTGTGATGAGTGTAACTAGACTGCCATAGAGTCCTTTAGACTAAATCAATAAATGATTTAAATAGGCTATCCAGGAGTCTGTTCAGTTACATCACTAGATGTCATTCTTTAACCAAATTGTGAATCAATCTTTTTGACTAGACCACTAAAGGGTCCCTTATGAATCATGGAGTGGTACTATATAATCCAAGGGTCTTTACTATTACATAGAAGCCCATTAAGGATTTAAAGCAGTACCTTTTTGAATATCCTACTACGAATCCCTCATATGAAGATATGAAAAATTCTACGAGGATTTGGATAACGAATTATTCAGAGTATAAAAACACAAAAATGCATAAAAGAAAACATAAGATGCATAAACACATAGTCACATAACCACAAAATTGTTTAACTAGAAGTTCGTTCTGCTAACAAAGCACATGTATTTAAAGCACACTAGGAATCCATCTCGTGGATTTCATTTGGTACTTTAAACATTATCAAGAATCTATCTATAAAGATAGAAAGATTCAAAAAGAAAATTCGATTTCGATTATTAGGAACCGAAGTGTTCGAATTAAGGTACATAAGGAATCCAATTAAGGACTCTGATTTGAATGATGATTATCCACAAGGATCTAAATGTGAAGATAAAAAGATCCCATATGGATTTTAGAAGTTGAAGATGTTTTGAAATCTTGCACTGGACGTGCTTATGTCAAAACATGATGTAAAATGCTTATGAAGTTGAGATGCTAGATATGTCAAGGCGACATATGAAGCAGAATTTTGAAGGTTAAGTCAATGTATGAGGAAAGTATTTTTGAAAACTATGCATGGGGTTCTTTTAAGAAAAATGTGTTTAACGTTTTTGAAACCTTATATATAATACTTTTTGAAATCATAAAGTAGGTGTATTAGGTAGATATATTTACTAAAATGTTTTAAAATCATGCGAGATAAATTTTGAAATTATGTATAAGGTTTTTGAAAGATATGAATGATGCTTTTCGAAATCATGCACTTGATCAGAAAATGTATTGTGTTAATATTGTCTTCAGACTATATGAAATATTTTGAAATTAGAAAGGTTGGTTTTGATAACATGGCCAATGTTTTTGAAATAACATAGACAATGCATCAAAAAAAAAAAAAATTTGTTTTCAAACTATATGAAATGTTTTGAGATCATGAAGATTGTTTTGAAATACTGGTACTGTGTATGTTGAAAAATCAAAACGTAATGGGTATGAGATTTGAAAATATCCTTAGTTATCCAACCAAGAATTCAAAAATACAGATGTGTAAAAAGCACGATTACTCATAATTTCACTTTATTTCCTGTACTTCGTTTCTTAGAATGAAACGAGTACTTAGAACTTTCAAGGAAATTATGAGCGATCACTTGGAAGTGAGAATCACAAGAGTAGTTTGTAAGGAACATAGTTCCTTAGTGCAGGTATTATAGGGAAAAGCCATAAACACATGTAATGATACTTGTATAGCAGAATTGTGAACAATAACTTTTATTTATGAACAAGACATATTGTTTCACAATACACGAGAACAAAAGAAACAAAGGCATAAGACAGCAACATCCTTTGTTCAGCCGAATGCTCATCCAAGGGTTGGATTTGCATTAGCAAGCTTTGGGCAGTTGTTCCTGAAATGGCTCGTATCGCCACAGTTGTAACAAGTACCACGCGGGAAACGAGCTTGAGTAGGGTTGACTTGGAGTTGGGTAGTAGCAAGATTTGCAACAGCTTTGTTCTGGATAGCAAAGCGGCATGTGTTGACCAAATGTCCCCGCCGTCCACAGTAGGTACAATTTAAGCAGGGTATGAGGTTTGAATGATGACCGTTGCATCGCTTGCACCTAGGAGCAGTTCCTAAGTACGGCTTCCTAGCTGGTGGCCTTGCCACTTGGCTAGGTCCAGCTTGATTAGGTGTAACCGCTGCGGGTTTCCTTGAAGCCTTACGCTTCCTTGATGTTGTTGCAAGCCTGACTACTGCTTCCTTTGGTGTCTCTTGAGTGGCTTCATTGTCGACACGAGAGGCTTCATTGTTAAGACGAGCCATAGCAATACCTAAATCCACAGTCCTCTGAATCACTTCGCCAATTTGCTGGACAAATTTGGCTGTTCGCTCGGGCATTTGACCAGTGCCAAGAGGAATAGACATTCTAGAAGAAAAATGAAAGACAGAGAAAGAAACGAGTGAAAGGTTATTGGATAATTAATGCAGAACGTTAACGAATGAAAATTATGATCATTTGTTTGTTACCTAAGGCAAACAAATGAGATGGTGACAAATCAAAGTAAATAGGTCAAAAATAATGTATCGCGAAGACATGCTCGCCTATAAGTGAACACTCATCCCAAGAATTCCCAGGTAAGCACAACTGGTCTCGCGTCTGATGAGATGTATACGAAGTGCTTGCCTAGCCAGAAAACCCAGAATACAGGCATTCACCCTTCCAGTTTGCACGTGTTCACATTATTTAAAACCCAAAACCTTGACGAAGTTTTGAAAACTCAAAGGGGTTCAAAACCATATAATAGAGAGTTCAAAACCTTATAATAGAGGGTTCAAAACCTAGTAATCAATCATCCTAGAACAGATGATTAGTTTTCAAAGCGGTTTTGAAATTTATGTTCTTGTTGCGGTTGTCGCCTAAGGATAGGCGACAGTATCGTTTTATGACTAAACGCAAGTAAACTCGCGTTAGGGTCCTAAGAAGGTTATAGACTAGGTCAAAGCATTACTAATTACTAATAACCTAATTCCCTATAACCATTGGCTCTGATACCATCTTTTCTGTCACACCCCGACCACGTGGAACATACAGAACGTGGCGGAAACATCGGGGAGTGTTGTAACAGAATTAATCGTTTCAAATCCAAGGTAATTGAAGTTTCGTTTTATTGATTAAAAGTGTTACAAGTCTAATCAATCAAGGAAATACAACAAAATTAACTAGTCTTGCATCTTTTATTGTCACTAAAGCCCAAGTCTGCCTATATGTATCTTGATCATCTTATGCAACAGTTCCTGAAAAACACATGTGAAAATAGGTACGTCAGCATAAAAATGCCTGTGAGATACATAGGTTTTGTGAAAATAAGATTCATGACTTATGTTTGAGAAAATGTTTAGTCATGAACCTTGTATTTTGCTTTGTTTTGTAAATCATTTGAAAAACAATGAGTTCAGATGATATGTATAAATAAGTGAATAATGTATGGTTAAATGAATAACCATAGAAAAATGGATTGGTATAAGATAAGTTGTTTGTAAAACAATGTCTTGTGAAAAGTATGTTATTTGAATGAAATGTTCTATGTCTCAAACTGAAATGATTCAAAATAACGTTACGACATGTAATACCATACAAACACTTATATATAGGAAGTACCAGCGGCGTATCCACCATGCTTGTATCATATTACACACGTATCGTTACTTAATCACTTAATCAAACCAAACCAAAACAATGTAAAATGATCATGTCAAGATGTAAATCATGTCAAAATGTCTATATCAAATATACATGTCTAATGTCTATGTCAAATATCCATGTTAAATGTCTATGTCAAATATCCATGTCAAATGTCTATGTCAAATATCCATGTCAAATGTCTATGTCAAATATCCATGTCAAATGTCTATGTCAAATATCCATGTCAAATGTCTATGTCAAATATCCATGTCAAATGTCTATGTCAAAATGTCATGTATGGCAAGTGAAATGTCTCAACTAAACCATATGCACAAAAACAAAGTATTGAAGTAAAACTTGGTTTAAATCAAAGCTATGTTTTGTGTAAATGCATGCAAATATTTAATATGAACATCTATGCGGTATTGTGAATATGCATACATCCAAGCCTGGTGACTGTGGTGATAAACCCTTTAAACAAATTAAAGGTCTATCTGTCTTAATATCAACGAATTCGGTCATTCCTTTCATCCCCTTTCCCTGGGACGTCCGGAACGGGAGTTGTCAATTCCTATGGTACCACTACCTACTAACGAACGGCATGATCGGTGTTAATGAATGTATTGTCCCATGTAAACAAACCAAATGTCATACCAAAATGTAAGCATGTGATGAAAAACAATGTACTAAGTATGCACGCAATGGACATAAATAGCATAAAATGTAAATGTAAAACGATGTACTAAGTATGAACTAAATGGACATACATAGCATAAAACACAATGAGATCATGTACTATAAGTGTACTATTGAACATAGCAGTATATGATGTGAAAACATGTAAAGCATGAAAGTAACAAGTAGGCACATGTGTTCCACCCCAAAACAGTTTGGAAAACAGTAAAAGAGGGGTCTATGTACTCACTTGAGATTGCTCAGAAGTCCTAGGATAACCACCAAGCAAAGCTAGAGATCACGGAATCAAACGGCACCTAATATAGGTAACTATGTTAAATAACCGGACCTAAATCGGAAGATTGGATAGAATGAGGTTTCGTAAACCAAACGAGTGTAGAGACTCGTGTCATTTGGTTTAACAAAGCCTACATACTAAATGAAACTTAACATAATTGTTTACGACCCATTACGACCCGTTTAGGAAGCTTATGCTACTTTAACGCGTCGTGCGCGTGAAACGCGTTTGGACCGCCTAACTAGTCCTATGACAAGTATTACATGCCTAAACATGTTACATAATCAGTTACGTGACAAAAGTTTAGGTTACATATGCTAAATTACCAATTATGTATGAAAAGGGTATTTTGGTAATTTACCTAAGGCATATAAACTACCTATCATACAACTACTTAAACGCCGTGACCATAAGGTATAACCTCGGAAGGTTATTCCCTACAATATGGTCACCTAATGTATTTGGTCGGATCCTAATGATCGACCAAACTGGGTCGGGTTCGAAGGTATAGGCGATTTATTAGATCGCCTACCCTACGACCCTAGGCAACGTGGTAATCAGTAGGCATAGTCCCAAGGGACTATAACCATCGTGATTACAATCACGTTGCGAAGTTCAAACGAACTTCGCATTGACCCTTACTGGTCAACGCTGAAAGTCAAACAAAGTTTGACTTTCTGACTCGAAAAGCAGTAAAAATAAGGAAAAGAACGAAAGAATACTTACGAAGGGTCCCCGAATGCTAACCCAGATCGAAATAGCTCAGGTATGAAACGAAGGTTCCAACTTAGAGCTTTCTTAATCAGATTTGTGGGTTTTGAACAAATGGGGGGTGGGTATTTATAGTATTCGGTCCTCCGTTAAGATCGTTTCTTGGAAAAGAGGGCACGATCAAGACCGTACACTTGTCGGAATGTTATGGTGCCTCAAAATGCTCACCACCATAAGGAATTGACATGTGGAAGTGGGATTAGAAGTGCAAAACAGCTGCAACCAGCTGTTAAATACATTTAATCTGGTCTGATAGTGGGAAGCGGCCCGCTTCAGGATTAGCCAAAGACAATGCGGGCCGCTTGGGCCTTCTGATCCGCACAAAACTTTCAAAAATGGCAGTTTCAGTCCCTGCACGTGTTTAAGGCCATTTCCGACACTTCTAAGGCCCGTAAAGCCAACTTTAAGGCCCTAAAATGTTGCCTAAACATTGTGGACATGAAACATGCTCAAAAATATGCCGGGTGATGGTTCGTTTGGTCGTACGAACGCGATGTTCGCTTAATTACGACGGAATGCGCATAAGCGCGAAAAACGATCCAAATGACGAAACGAATGGATTTTTCTTAAGGCGAACACTAAAATATAATGTAGTCATGCTCACATAAATTTTTGGATGTCCAGATGTATTCAGAACGTAAGTTATGCGCGAAAATGCAAACTTGTGCACTTTTTGACACTTTTAGTCCCTGAATGACACAAAAGTTTATTTTAGCACACCGAACCCCTCAAAGCCTATTTCTAAGCTTTGTAAAGGATATTTATGGTATGTTTAACTTATGGTAATGTTCCGGAAGGTCTGTTACAGTTCAAATTGGCATACTTTCGCAGTTTGTCAACTTTAGTCCCTGTAGCGATTTAACTTTGATTTCACCACACCAAACCTTCCAAAACTTATATCTAAGTTATGTAAAGGTTATTTTAGGTATGTTAAACCTATTTCACTATTCCGGAGTGTTTGTTGCATTAAACTGGTTATATTTGCGCATTAGTGCGCGTATAACCTTCCAGAAAGCGATTTAGAGTTTGAAAATGAACAGAAATTGATATGTGCAAATGATACACATATTTTTACAAATCCCAAGTATGAAATACAATATTTCATTGGTTTGGTATTTGTTTGATGGCCGTGGAGGCACAGGTGTTACAATTTGGTCGATAATTCGATCCTGTAATTGGTATCAGAGCCAGTGATGAGCCAATACGTGTGAATTAGTGCATTTTTCTCACATTTTTTGAATTTCTGGACTTTTGGACTGACAAAATGGACTGAGTTTTGAGTATTGTGTGTAAAAGTGACGTTTAACAAACCCTTGAAAGTATTAGCTTAAAATTCGGCTTAAAAGTGGTAAAAATGGCCTAAAACCTGATTCCGCTCGAACGAAGATTCTTGTGATTCAGCTTGAATTTTGAGCGAAATCAAGTTTTCTATGTATAAAGTTCTAATTCCGCTCAAGCATTTGGAGCGAAATCAGTGTTTTAGATTGTTTCTGTGATTCCGCTCGAGGAAACCTTCTGATTCCGCTCCAAAAATCACTAAGCTTGTGATTCCGCTCCAAAGTTCATTAACTTTCTGATTCCGCTTGAATTGTGAAATCAGTGTTTAGTATAAAACATTTTACGAGGTGGTCAGTGAGTTGGAAAAAGTGATCATGTGATTTGTGTCAGGTTGCATCGGTTTGATTGGTCATTAGTGCATTGATATTATAATTTCATGTTTTAAAGTTTCCAGGTCTCGTAAATTGCAGGGTTGCATGTGATAAGTTGTCGGTCATTAAACTAGCTGAAATCACGTGAATTCGTGAATCCATTTATTGCATTTGTTTGTTCAGATTTTAGGCTCAATCCTTTTACTTTGTTCTCTGAACTAGGCACCGACCCATTAAAGTGTTTTTGATGACATCAGTTTACATGTGATTAAAAGTTGTTGGCAATACATTGAAAATTGTTTCAATTAAATTGGATTCGATCATTGCATGTGATATGATATTCTCAGTAGATTGAAAATTGTTTCAAATATTGGTGGTAATTGACTGATTGCATGTGACTGTTATCGAGAAAGGTTAGATATAATAAGTATAGAACGGTCCAATTGCATTTGTCTATAAAATTTTTGTAGGTCCAATCAAAGTCATAAGCCCATTTGATTGTGTCGGCCCAATTTTGAATTTGTCTCAATTAAAAATTTTAAAGTACTTTGCATGAGATAAAGTGAATTGATTGTGTGCATTAATCAGTTGCTTTAATCAGTTGTCATATTCACGTGATTACATTGTTCGAAGTACATTGAAAATCAAGTTTAATTGATTGAAGTTGTAGTGTCATATCAAATCAGCCAACTTAGGTTTTTGTCGTGTAGTACTATTAATCAAGTGGGGTCACAATCCGATTCAAGGTTATTTGTTAAGCATCGGATACTCGCCCGAGCGAATTCCCACCTGATCCGTTGTCGTCGGATTTTTGTCACTCAATCGGATATTCATCTGATTCAGTGTATTGATAAAGTGATTGAATTGAACTTAGATTGTTTGAATTTTTGTATCATTTGAAAATCCGTCTTTGAAAATCTTTCAATACTAAAACATGGGTTCTGAGATTTATATTGCACTTAACAAGTTTGATAGTTTTACAGGTATCAAGGGAGAGTCTACAAAAGAATTGATTGATCGATATTGCCATCTAGTTTTGGAGATGGGGAGATTGAAGATAACCAAGGCTAATGAGGTGTGGATTAACAAGTTGGCGAATGCTTTACCAAAGGATGTGTGGGGTACTTATTTGCTGGAGTTGAAAAACAATTCAAATTTTGGTTTTATGAATCTTAGTGCATTCGTTGAGAAGATTGAAGTTCAAGAACTCGAGTTCCAAAAGATTAGAAAATTGAAGTCTGATTCAGGAGAGAAGTGTTTAAATTGTGAAAAATCTGAATCAGACAATGCCAAACTCTTGAAGAATGTAGAGAGTTTGACATTGGAAATCAAGAATTTGAATGATGAGAAGAAATCTGATGATAAACAGATTCTTGAACTGCAGGAAAGTTATGAAAGATTAAAATCTGAAAATGTCAAACT
The DNA here is from genome assembly GCA_030545235.1 of Helianthus tuberosus. Classification (NCBI taxonomy): domain Eukaryota; kingdom Viridiplantae; phylum Streptophyta; class Magnoliopsida; order Asterales; family Asteraceae; genus Helianthus; species Helianthus tuberosus. Next base: position 195,359,573 of record CM060366.1, read on the forward strand.
GATAAGTGATTTAGACAGTTTGACATTAGAAACAAAATTTTGAAAGAAAAGGAAAAAGATTTTGAAAATGAAAAATTGAAAATTGAAAAAGATTTTCAAAGTCAAATGAAGATTTTAGAAGATGAAAAATCTGTTATTTTTAAAAATAATCTTGAAAAACATATTGAAATAAATTCTCATCTTCAGAAAATAATTCGGCTTGAAAATGAAGCTGAAATTGCTCGGAATAAAATTGATGAGCTTGAAAAAAAATTGAAAGGTTTTGTGAATTCATCAGTACCAGATTATTCTTGTCTAAAACCGATCAATTCTGTTCCAATAAGTGACAATGTCACAAATTCTGACAAAGTCATAATTGAGGATTGTGATGATAAGACTGATGATGAAAATGAAAAACAGAAAATATTTTTGAAATTAAAAGAAAAATTTCAAGAAACTGTTTTACATTCTACTGAAAAAGGTGAATTCTCTACGCAAAAACCTGTAAAGAAGAATGTAGAACAAAAACAAAATGTTAAAAAACCGAAAAATTTTCAAAACAACAATAAAAGCTAATCAGTTCAGTCATCCAATCGTTATAAAAACCACAAAAAGTTGGTAATAAGTGGTGCAGGTTTAACCACAGTGCTTCAAAGCCAAATCCAGATTTCAGGAAGAGTGATGATTACCACCAAGCCAGACAATGCTATGATCTGAGTGTTTGGTGTGAAAGTGGTGAATGGTATGATAACAGAGTGTGTTACTCTTGTGGTGTTCGAGGACACATTGTTGTTAACTGCTAAAGTTGGAGATTTGAGACGAGGAGATGCTTTGAATGCCAAATCAAAGGTCATATTGCCAGAGATTGCCCAATGAGATCAATGGGAAGATCGAGGGCTGAATCTCATAAAAAGGTGAAAAACTCAGTCAAAGTCGAAGTAAAGCCCAAAGAACAGAAAGTTCAAGAACAAAAAGTGAAGCTTTCACAAGGGTAGAAAGACAGACTAAGGAAGAAAAGAAAGAAAGCTCGAGAGTATCTTGAAAGGATTTTGTCCTTGGGTACAACAAATAAGAGTGCTGATGAATCGCTTCACTCGACAACAAAGTCAAGTAAACCGAATTCTTCAGTTGCAAATCTGAGGACAAAAGAGGAGATAAAGAAGGTTGAATTGGTTAGCGATGAATTTGTTTCTTCGGAAACAAAGGAGCTACGTGTTGGCGATGAATCTGGCTTATCTAAGGTAGATGAGCCACATTCTGGTGATGATTCTGATTCATCAAAATCAGAGGATCCACAAGTTGAACTCAAAAGTGAAAATTCAGTTCCACCAATGGATGATATCAATTTTCCACCATTGCGGACTGAAAATTTTAAACAAAAAGATGGGAAAGTGAAAATTTCGAATCAGTTCTATTCTGAAAAGAAAGAATTTGATGTCGAAAAGACTTTCAATGAAAAAGTAAAAAATATATTTGGAAAGATGGTTAAGGGAAAGGTTAAAGGGGTTAAAGAATTTTATGAAACAAAAACGAATGTTCAAACCCTGAGTGAAAATAACTCAAATGCACCCAAGATTGGCCAGGCTTGGGTGTCACCTTTCTGTAATTGAATATCCTGACTTGCCGGAGCTCCCAAGTTGGTAATCGTGGAGCAGGAATCGGCATATTTCTTGAGAAATTCACTCTGGTGATATTTCGACTTACAAGTGGTTAATCAAGGACATTAAGTTGTACTTGATTTAACTATCTTACAAGTGGTATGATTGTTGGAAATATTTTTTGTGATAAACCTTCAAGTGGTTGAAAAACAATGTGATGAAACTCCATGTTTGTGAAATGGCAAACAAGACTAATTTTCCAGAAAAAACCATTTTGATTAAAACAAACTTAAGTGTTTTGAAATCATAATGGGAAAATAGTTTGTTGTCAGGGGGAGTTCTGATTGTATATGTTAAGTGGATGGCGAATTGAAGCGATTCTATATTATGTTGTCACTTTATCTGTATAGTTTGTTTTCAAATTTTCTCAGAAAATCAAAATTGAAACATATTTTGATTTTAGGGGGAGAAAATTTTTTAAAAAATTAGAAAATTTGAAAATGCCAAAAACATTGAAAAATGCATAAATGAGTTTTGTTGTGAACAAGAGGAAATGATAGTAAATCAGTGGAGTGTCACAGGATGTTAAAGAAATGAAATGTCAAATGTGATAAACGGTCTCACTAAAGATGTGAGGATAGGCTCAGCTAGACTAGTAGATTTGCGATAACGATACAAACATAAATGAAAAAGCCTAGTTCTAGTGGGAAACATGATTGAAAGCATAGTACTTAGTTTTGTCCTTCTTGATTGTGTGCCTACTCATTAATCGCTGAATGCGAAGAGCATAAAAACTGGTTAAATTTGTGAACTTTCACAATTTTGCTGAAAAATCACTGTGATTGTGCATTTCATTTTGCAAAGATTTAAACTTGTTTGATTTCTTTATTTTGTTTAAGCATTGGACATCCTCTGCGTATACGTGAGTATCGAACTGGATGTTATTGCCTAAACGTTCTGCTTTATTTTCTTTGGTGTTTCGTTTAAGCTTTGGATCACCTCTGCGTATACGGGAGTATCGAACTGGTGGTTAAAGCCTAAACAATTTTAACTTGTTTTTATTTCTTATTTTGTTTAAACATTGGACTTTCTTTGCGTATACGGAAGTATCGACCTGATTGTTAATGTTTAAACATTCTGCTTTGTTTTCGCACAAATCACAGTTGATGAAAGTTTAAAGGCATTACTTGAGTTAGTGTATTGCATGATAAGGGGATATGCAGAGATCATGGGGTCCATAAGAACTTAGTGCAAAATTAATATACCTTAACGTATCGGTAAGCATTTTGAAAGTTTTTAGATTGAGTTTAAGTGGACAACAATATCGTCAATCTACGTGAATCGTTTAAAACATAAAATGTTTAAAGCTTAACGGTGTTGATGATGTGTCTCAAAAACTGATATGATCCTCTTACGCAAACTCACAAAAAGATGTTTGTATATAGTTTATTTCCTTAAAATCCAAAAAGATTTTAGTGTGTTTTAGCATAAATTTTTGAAAAAGTCAAAAAGATTTTTGACAACTGATGTTGGAGAGCTGATTTTCAAAATCCCAAGTGCTAAACATGATGAATGATATTGGATTGGGAAAGTTTATTTGAGTTGAGAAAGGTTTTTGAAATGAATAAATGGATCATTAATTTGAAACCAATTTAATCATTTTAAATTCAAGTGGTAAGCATAAAGTTTATCTTACTGTTGGTTAGAGTATATGCAGGTATGCAGCTAGTGAATTCCAAACTGCTATCCCAGTTTGTCGAAAGGAGGAGTCTGTAGACGTAAAAGCCAGGTTCCTGATCTTGTTGCTACGGAGAGCCAGGAGATGGTCCTGAATTTGTGAAAGTTGCTAATGCTGAGAAGATAGAGAGTGCTATATCAGATTACAATCCCGGAACAACTTAAGGGGGAGTCTGTTAGCAATAGGGTCATTGAAGAGAAAGTGTGAAGACTGATTAAGACTGAAGTTTTGACGTACTAAAGTCTCGTACTGAAGACTCCGTCAACATCCAAGGGGGAAACTGTTGGTGCATATGTCTGTTGACTTCGTCTTATATCGAGTCTTGGATTCATTGCGGTTCGGAACAATGATGATGTCATCATTCTTGATGATGACATCATGCAAGTGACCTCATCCATTACATCTTGATATTATATCATCATACGAAACATAATGCAGATTCACACATGACACAAGATTTTATATTTGTTTTAATTGAGATTTCGCTCCAAATGTATATGTATGAGATTCCGCTCGAAATCAGAAGTGTTGATTCCACCCGAAATGACAATGTGTCATTTGGAGTGGAATTACGTCCCCTATATATAGATAGTTTGTGTTTCTCATTTGGGACGGAATCTGAATGTTGTAGCTGAACTCATTTGAGAAACAAGTGTTTAAAGTGATGTTCTTTTGTTTTCTACTCCGTTCTTGCTAATTCAACTCTGTTTGTGTGTTTCCGCCACACAAACAGTGCGTATTGACTCTGAATTGACTCATTTGGTCGATAATTCGATCCTACAGAAATGTTCCAAACAGCAATTAAACTTTGAAAAAGATAAAGCTTACTACAAAAAACCTGTTGTACCGCCGCGTTTTTCTAACAACTATCAAAACAGATGGTCGGGTGGTTATAAGGGTGGTAAGAATTACCAAAGGAAGAATTTTCAAAACAAGAAGTTTGTTGAGAAAATGGTGTTTGTAAAAAGCTCGAGTTCTCATTCTGAGCAGGAATCTGAGATTTTTTCAAAAACAAATGAAGAGTTTTTTATAGAAAAGGCCTCACAGCCTCAGACCGAAGGTACAAGTCGGGTAGTTGATACTCGTACATGCTTTAAGTGCAACAAAGTTGGACACATTGCACGTAAGTGCACCAACTTAAAACCTAAGTCTGAAGTTGTTGAGAGTCAGAAAAAGAAAGTTGATGCAAAAGGCAAAGCCCCAATGGTTGTTGAGAAGAGAATTTTGAAAAATGAAAATAACAAGATCAAAACTGAACCCGAAAAGAATGTGGTAACTAAAACTGATAAGTTTTACAAACGGGTTGCTTCGCCTCAACAAGCATGGAAACCAAAATCAACTGAAAAGAAATCAAGTTCTCCAAAACCAAAGGTTTCTGAGACTGCTAAAACATCATCTTCAACTAAGAAGATGTATGTACCTTTGGATTACTATGAGAAACTTATACCACAAGAGGCTACTACTTCTGAAAAGAAGGAAGTTCCAAAGAAAGACCAATCATCTGGTCAACCTCCTAAAAATGATTTCTTTCTATATAAAGAGGTTGAGATTGGGTCTGAAGAGAGCTTAAAGATGAATGATAAGAATTTTCCGCCACTTTACACTAAAAAAACTCACCTTAATGTCAAGTTACCCAAGTCGAAAGAGGCTTGGGTGGCATCTGTAACAACTGTGCTTGTAATCACTATGAACAGTTCTGCTATCAATAAAACAATGTTATTTGATCCCAATGTTTGTTTTGTTATGTTATACATTTTTTCATGTTTTGACTTTTATGTAATTTCAAACTCTACATCGCTTTCTGGAGAGTTATACGCAAACTAGTGCGTAAACGTACTCAGTTTAATGCGAGAAATACTCTGGAACATCAACATATACTCAACATACCTTAAATAACCTTTACATAACTTAGAAATAAGTTTTGAAGGCTTTGGTATGGCAAACACAAGTTAATTCGCTTACAGGGACTAAATATGACAAACTGCGAAAGTATGTCAATTTGAACTGTAACGAACATTCCGGAACATGACCATAGGTTAAACACACCTTAAATATCCTTTACATAGCTTAGAAATAGGCTTTGAGGGGTTTGGTGTGCTAAAATAAACTTTTGGGACATTCAGGGACTAAAAGTGTCAAAAAGTGCACAAGTTTGCATTTTCGCGCATAACTTACGTTCTGAATACATCCGGACATCCAAAAATTTATGAAAGCATGACTACATTATATTTTAGTGTTCGCCTTAAGAAAAATCCATTCGTTGCGTCATTTGGATCGTTTTTCGCGCTTGTGCGCATTCCGTCGTAATTAAGCGAACATCGCATTCGTACGACCAAACGAACCAACACCCGGCATATTTTTGAGCATGTTTCATGTCCACAATGTTTAGGCAACATTTTAGGGCCTTAAAGTTGGCTTTACGGGCCTTAGAAGTGTCGGAAATGGCTTAAATACGCAACAGGGACCAAAACTGCCATTTTTGAAAGTATGTGCAGATCAGACAGGCCCAGGCGGCCCGCCTGAGTGTTGGCAGATCCTGATGCGGGCCGCTTCCCACTATCAGACCAGATTAAATGTTTCTAATCACAAGTTGCAGCCATTTGATCCTCCACCACATGTTTTAAGTTGATGTGTCACTAAGTTAAGGAGCATTTGTGGCACCATAACATTCCGACAAGTGTACGCACGATATTCGATCACGTTATTCAAGAAACGATCCTAACGGTTACCCGAAAACTATATATACCCCATGCCTTTCATTGTTTTAAGGCACTAGAATCTGATTTGTTGTGTTCTAAGTTGAAACTTTGTTTCATACCTGAACTATACTGATCTAGATTAGCATTCGGGGACCCTTCGTAAGTATTCTTTCGTTCTTTTCCTTATTTTTACTGCTTTTCGAGTCAGAAAGTCAAACTTTGTTTGACTTTCAGCGTTGACCAGTAATGGTCAATGCGAAGTTCGTTAGAACTTCGCAACGTGATTGTAATCACGATGGTCATAGTCCTTTGGGACTATGCCTACTGATTACCACGTTGTCTAGGGTCGTAGGGTAAGCGATCTAATAAATCGCTTATACCTTCGAACCCGACCCAGTTTGGTCGATCATTAGGATCCGACCAAACACATTAGGTGACCATAGTAGGTAGGGAATAACCTTCCGAGGTTATACCCTATGGTCACATCGTTTAAGTAGTTGTATGATAGGTAGTTTATATGCCTTAGGTAAATTACCAGAATACCCTTTTCATGTATAATTGGTAATTAAGCTTATGTAACCTAAACTTTTGTCACGTAACTGATTATGTAACATGTTTAGGCATATAATACTTGTCATAGGACTAGTTAGGCGGTCCAGACGCGTTTCCCGCGCACGATGCGTTAAAGTAGCATAAGCTACCTAAACGGATCATAATGGGTCAATAAGACTTAGGTTAAGTTTCATTTAGCATGTAGGCTTTGTTAAACCATATCACGTGAGTTCCAACACTCATTTGGTTTACAAACCCTAATGCTACCCAGTCTTCCGAGATAGGTCCGGGTTATTAACATAGTTACCTATATTAGGTGTCGTTTGATTCCGAGATCTCTTGCATTGCTTGGTGGTTATCTTTATACAACTGAGCAATCTCAAGTGAGTACATAGACCCCTCTTTTACTGTTTTCCAAACTGTTTTGGGGTGGAACACATGTGCCTACTTGTTACTTTCATGCTTTCCTGTTTTCACATCATATACCGACTATGTTTGTTAGTACATTATAGTACATGATTTCATTACATTTCATGCTATGTATGTCCATTGTGTGCATACTTAGTACATTGTTTTACATTACATTTCTGCTATGTATGTTGACTGATAGCATGCTAGTACATTGATTTACAAGACTTTTCTGCTTTGTATGTTAGCTTAGCATACTTAGTACATTGTTTTCTTATGACATGTATACAACTGCTATGACATTTGGTTTGCACAAACGGGTCTTTATAACGTTCATTAACATTTGCTACGCCGCTCGGGAGTAAGTAGTGGTACCATAGGACTTGACAAATCCCATTCCTGACATCCCGGGTTTGTTTGGATGTAAGGAATGACTGAATCCGAATACAATTCTTTTGATAACCTTGATTGAAAGGGTTATCCGACTGTCTCAAGGCTTGAATGTATGCGTTAACTTACCACATAAATGTTTGTATCAATGTATCATGCATCACTTTGCAAAACATAACTTTTTGATATATTCAAAATACTTTGTTTTGTACATTTTTACTTATGGTTTAAGTAGTCTTATTTTACTTACCATACATAACATTTGCTACACAATTACTTGACTACAATTGGACATGGATATTCGACATAGACATTTGACATGGATATTTGACATAGACATTTGACATGATTTACATCTTGACATATTATTCAATACATTTGACAATTGGTTTAAACATAGACTTCTTACATTGGTTGGTTTGGTTTGATTAAGTGATTAAGTTAACGATGCGTGTGTAATATGATACAAGCATGGTGGATACGCCGCTGGTACTTCCTATATATAAGTGTTTGTGTGGTATTACATGGCGTAACGTTATTTGAATCATTTCAATATTGGTACATAGAACATTTTATATAAATAACATATTTTTCACAAGACATTGATTTACAAACAACTTATCTTATACAAACACATTTTTACATGGTTATTTATTTAACCTGACAATTACTTATACATATCATCTGATCTTATTGTTTTCAAATGATTTACAAGACAAAGCAAAGTACGGGGTTCATGATTAAACATTTTCTTAAACTCAAGTCATGAATCCTATTTTCACAAAACCTATGTATCTCACAGGCATTTTTATGCTGACGTACCTATTTTCACATGTGTTTTCAGGTGCTTTTCCATAGGATGTTAATCACGATACTAGGGCGGACCTGTGCCTTAGAAACTTTAAAAGAAGATAGACTATGTTTAATTATGTTCTGAACTCTTTAATTACCTGTTTGAAACAATGTAACACCTTTGTTTATAAATAAAATACAACTTTGTTTGCCTTGGATTTGAAACAATTAATTCTGTCGCAACACGCCCCGATGTTTCCGCCGCGGTTTGTTGTTTTACGCGGTCGGGGTGTGACAGAAGAGTTGGTATCAGAGCCAATGTTTATAGGGAATTAGGTTATTAGTAATGCTTTGACCTAGACTATAACTTTTCTAGGAACCTAACACAATTTATCTTGTGTTTAGATCTTAAAACATGTACATCACCTATCCTTAGGTGATTAACAAAACATGGAACCAAAATTTTTCCGAATCGATTTTTGAAAAACAATCATCTGTTTTTGAATGATTTATTACAAGGTTTTGAACCCTCAATTGTAAGGTTTTGAACCCTCTGTTATATGGTTTTGAACCCTTTTCAAGTTTGGTTTTTGGCCTTGTGCCTTCTAATTTTCAAAAATCCCGTCAAACGTTTTGGGTTTTAAATAATGTGAACGTGTGCAAACTGGAAGGGTGAATGCCTGTATTCTGAGTTTTCCGTCTAGGCAAGCACTTCGTATACATCTCAACCAGACGCGAGACCAGTTGTGCTTACCTGGGAATTCTTGGGATGAGTGTTCACTTATAGGCGAGCATGTCTTCATTATACATTATTTTTGACCTATTTACTTTGATTAGTCACTGTGAGTCGTTTGTTTGCTTTGTGATACGGACGAATGACCACCATCTATGCTGTTTGCAATTCTTGTTTTTATCATCTCATTCTTTTCATCCAAACATCTCACTCGTTTCTTTTCGTGTTTTCCTCTTTTAGAATGCCTCCTCGACGCGAGAATCAGATAGCTACTGCCGAGCTGGCAGAAATTATTGCGCAGCAGATGGCTGCTCAGTTTCCAAATCTCTTTGCTCAATGGAACCAGGCCAACAACAACAACAACGTTCCATGCAAATACAAGGATTTTAACCAGGCTAAACCACTCAAGTTTAGTGGTTCTGAGGGAGCGACTGGGCTTCTTCAGTGGTTCGAGAGCATAGAGAATACTTTTCGCCATGTGCAGTGTCCGGATAATCGCAAGGTCGAGTTCTCCTCGAGCGTATTTCAGAAGAGGGCTTTGACATGGTGGAACGGGGTTATGAGAGACCGGGGTGCAGAAGTTGCTCTCGCACAGACATGGGCTGAACTTAGAGCCCTTATGATGAGGGAATTCTGTCCTCGCCATGAACAGCGAGCGTTGGAGAAAGAGTTTGATGTTTTGAAGCAAGATAGTGGAGAGCACAGGGCATATACTGACAGGTTCGAGGAGTTGAGTCTGCTTTGCCCGACTATGGTCACCCCACTCGACAAGGCTATCGAGAGATACATCGATGGCCTACCTGACTCGGTACAAGACATTCTTACTGGTAGTAACCCTGCCACACTCCGTCAGGCGATCGAGTTATCAGCGACACTGACTGAGTCGCAGGTGCGTAAGGGAAAGCTGCATAAGAAGGGTGACAAGGGTAAGAAGCTGGCATCTGAGAAAGGGGATGGTAAGAAAGGTGAAAACAAGAATGGGAAGAATTCTGGTTCTTCAAAGAATGCTAGGAAGCGAAAGGCTTCCCAAAACTTTGCCATTACTGCACAGGCTCAAGCTGCACCAAACCAGCCTGCGCAGCCAATAGCCAAGAAGCCTTATTTTGGCAATGCACCTTTGTGCAACAGATGTAACGGCCATCATCAACCGCACCTCCAGTGTCGTCAGTGTACCAACTGCGGAAGATCTGGTCATCTTGCTGTGAACTGCCGCATTCCTGTCAATCAGAACCAGGCAGTTCAAAATCAGGCCCAACAGGTTGCTCAGCCTCTTGCTCAGCAACAAGGTCAAGCTGCACGACCTCATTTTCCTCCTGGTTCGTGCTACAATTGTGGGGATCTGACCCACTACAGGAACCGGTGCCCAAGGCTAGCCAACCAGAACCAGAACCAGAACCAGAATCCGGCTCCGGCTCGAGGCCGAGTCTTTAACATGAATGCCCAAGAGGCACAGGCTGACGATAATGTGGTGAACGGTACGTTCTTTATTAATAATCAGCCTGCATCTGTTCTTTTCGATTCTGGTGCTGATAAGAGTTTCGTGTCATTATCTTTTGAGCAAATGCTTCGCGTGTCTAGAACGAAACTAGGCAAATCTTTGACAGTAGAGGTGGCTAGTGGTGAACCCATTATTCTTGATTCTGTTCTTCACAACTGCCAGTTGAATCTTAACGACCATCTTTTTCCTATTGACCTCGCGCCTATGCAACTTGGAAGCTTCGACGTTATTGTGGGAATGGATTGGTTATCCAAGCATCACGCAGAAATAGTTTGTTCTAAGAAGATTGTTCGTGTGCCACTTTCGACAGGCGAGGTCCTGCAGGTTCAAGGTGAGAAGCCTATCGGTGGTCTCAGACTCATGTCTTGTTTTAAAGCTCGGAAGTATCTGCAGAAGAACTATGTGGCTTTCTTAGCACATGTTACAGAAGATAAAGGCAAGGATAAGTCTATTTCAGATATTCCTGTCGTTCGGGATTATTCTGAAGTGTTCCCTGAAGATTTACATGGTCTACCTCCAGCACGCCAAGTCGAGTTCCGCATTGATCTCGTACCTGGTGCAAACCCCATTGTCAGAGCTCCATATCGTCTTGCACCGTCGGAGATGCAAGAGTTGTCTAAACAGCTTCAGGAGCTCTCTGACAAAGGTTTTATACGTCCTAGTTTTTCACCTTGGGGTGCTCCCGTTCTTTTTGTCAAGAAGAAGGATGGATCCTTTAGGATGTGTATCGATTATCGTGAGCTTAACAAGCTTACCATCAAAAATCGATATCCTCTACCTCGCATCGACGACCTCTTTGATCAGTTACAAGGTGCTTCTTATTTTTCGAAGATCGATCTGCGTTCCGGGTATCATCAACTACGGGTGCAAGAAGAAGACATTCCGAAGACAGCATTCCGTACTCGTTATGGACATTACGAGTTCACAGTCATGCCATTCGGTTTGACTAATGCTCCTGCTGTTTTCATGGACTTAATGAATAGGGTCTGCAAACCTTATTTGGATCAGTTCGTCATTGTTTTTATTGACGATATCTTGATTTACTCTAAGACGCGAGCTGATCACGAGCAGCATCTTCGTCTTACTCTGGAACTCCTGAAGAAAGAGCAACTTTTCGCCAAATTCTCCAAGTGCGAATTTTGGCTTAAAGAAGTTCAATTTTTGGGACACATTATCAAAGAACGAGGTGTTCATGTAGATCCCTCCAAGATCAGTGCGATTAAGGATTGGGATACGCCTACTACTCCTACTGAAGTCCGTTCTTTTCTTGGTCTAACGGGTTATTATCGCCGCTTCATAGAAAACTTCTCGAAGATTGCAGTTCCTCTAACTGCTCTAACTCAGAAGAAAATGCCCTTTTATTGGGGATACAAACAAGAGGAAGCTTTTCAACACCTGAAGCAGAAGCTTTGCGATGCGCCTGTTCTATCATTGCCTGAGGGTGATGATGATTTTGTTGTGTATTGTGATGCATCGAAATTGGGTCTTGGCTGTGTTCTTATGCAAAGGAACAAAGTCATAGCCTATGCATCGAGGCAGTTGAAGATACATGAGAAGAACTACACCACTCATGATCTTGAGTTGGGTGCAGTTGTCTTTGCTCTCAAGATCTGGAGACACTATTTGTACGGTACGAAATGTGTGGTTTTCACGGACCACAAAAGTCTTCAGCATATCTTCAATCAGAAAGAACTCAACATGAGGCAACGACGTTGGGTTGAGCTTTTAAACGACTATGACTGCGAAATTCGCTACCATCCTGGTAAGGCGAATGTCGTAGCTGATGCATTGAGTCGTAAGGAACGTACTAAGCTTCATTGTGTACGTGTTCAATCTGTTATTCAAGCTCGATCGGATATCCAAGCCCGTATTTCTCAGGCTCAACAATCTTGTGTTTCACAAGGTTTAATGGATAAGGAATTTCCCTATCACATAACGCCTGCTTTGGAACTGAAGGACAATGGGTCATATTACTTCATGGACCATTTGTGGGTCCCAAGCCAGGATGATCTTCGTACCTTGCTTATGGATGAAGCCCATAAGTCTCGCTATTCTATTCATCCGGGCTCAGATAAAATGTATAAGGACCTTCGTACTCACTATTGGTGGCCTGGTATGAAGAAAGACATTGCCTTATAGGTATCAAAATGCCTTACTTGTCTTAAGGTTAAGGCTGAACATCAGCGTCCTTCGGGTTTATTGGAGCAACCAGAGATCCCAGTTTGGAAATGGGAAAACATTACTATGGATCTCGTTACCAAACTCCCGCGCACAAAGAAAGGTCATGATGCCATCTGGGTAGTCGTTGATCGTCTTACAAAGTCAGCACATTTCTTGCCAATCCGCGAGGATTTTCCTACTGACAGACTTGCTCAAATCTATGTGGATGAAATTGTAGCTCGACATGGTGTTCCGTTGAACATCATTTCTGACAGAGATGCTCGTTTCACTTCTCACTTTTGGAGAACCATGCAATCTGCTATGGGGACCCAACTTAATCTGAGCACAGCTTATCATTTGCAAACGGATGGTCAATCTGAGAGAACAATCCAGACTCTGGAGGATATGCTAAGAGCTTGTGTGATCGATTTTGGTGGTAGCTGGGATTCACATCTTAAATTGATTGAATTCTCCTACAACAACAGTTATCACACTAGCATCGGAATGGCTCCTTCCGAAGCTCTCTATGGTCGAAAATGTCGTTCACCAGTCTGCTGGAATGAGATTGGCGAGGCTCAACTTACTGGACCTGCCCTCATTTTAGAGACAACTGACAAGGTCAAGAAAGTTCGTGATAACCTTCAGGCAGCTAGAAGCCGTCAGAAGATTTACGCGGACCCAAAACGCAAAGCCTTAGAATTTCAAATCGGTGATCGAGTATTACTTAAGGACTCACCTTGTAAAGGTGTGATCAGATTTGGAAAGAAAGGAAAACTTGCACCTAGATACGTTGGACCATTCAAGATCGTCGAAAGAATCGGAAAGGTAGCCTACAGACTTGAGTTACCTCCTGAACTGGGAAATGTTCATCCAACTTTTCACGTGTCCAATCTCAAGAAGTGTACAGCTGATGAGAACTTCTCCATACCGCTTGACGAAATTCGTGTTGGCAAAACACTGAAATTTGTTGAGAAACCAGTGGAAATCATGGAACGTGAAGTCAAGTGGCTTAAACGCAAGCGCATTCCTTTGGTCAAAGTTCGCTGGGAAGCTAAACGTGGACCTGAGTTTACTTGGGAACGCGAAGATCAAATGAAGGCGAAATATCCACATCTTTTTCCACGAGTTTCCTCTAAATAAATTTCGGGACGAAATTTCCACAAGTAGGGGAGACTGTAACAACTGTGCTTGTAATCACTATGAACAGTTCTGTTATCAATAAAACAATGTTATTTGATCCCAATGTTTGTTTTGTTATGTTATACATTTTTTCATGTTTTGACTTTTATGTAATTTCAAACTCTACATCGCTTTCTAGAGAGTTATACGCAAACTAGTGCGTAAACGTACTCAGTTTAATGCGAGAAATACTCTGGAACATCAACATATACTCAACATACCTTAAATAACCTTTACATAACTTAGAAATAAGTTTTGAAGGCTTTGGTATGGCAAAAACAAGTTAATTCGCTTACAGGGACTAAATATGACAAACTGCGAAAGTATGTCAATTTGAACTGTAACGAACATTCCGGAACATGACCATAGGTTAAACACACCTTAAATATCCTTTACATAGCTTAGAAATAGGCTTTGAGGGGTTTGGTGTGCTAAAATAAACTTTTGGGACATTCAGGGACTAAAAGTGTCAAAAAGTGCACAAGTTTGCATTTTCGCGCATAACTTACGTTCTGAATACATCCGGACAACCAAAAATTTATGAAAGCATGACTACATTATATTTTAGTGTTCGCCTTAAGAAAAATCCATTCGTTGCGTCATTTGGATCGTTTTTCGCGCTTGTGCGCATTCCGTCGTAATTAAGCGAACATCGCGTTCGTACGACCAAACGAACCAACACCCGGCATATTTTTGAGCATGTTTCATGTCCACAATGTTTAGGCAACATTTTAGGGCCTTAAAGTTGGCTTTACGGGCCTTAGAAGTGTCGGAAATGGCTTAAATACGCAACAGGGACCAAAACTGCCATTTTTGAAAGTATGTGCAGATCAGACAGGCCCAGGCGGCCCGCCTGAGTTTTGGCAGATCCTGATGCGGGCCGCTTCCCACTATCAGACCAGATTAAATGTTTCTAATCACAAGTTGCAGCCATTTGATCCTCCACCACATGTTTTAAGTTGATGTGTCACTAAGTTAAGGAGCATTTGTGGCACCATAACATTCCGACAAGTGTACGCACGAGATTCGATCACGTTATTCAAGAAACGATCCTAACGGTTACCCGAAAACTATATATACCCCATGCCTTTCATTGTTTTAAGGCACTAGAATCTGATTTGTTGTGTTCTAAGTTGAAACTTTGTTTCATACCTGAACTATACTGATCTAGATTAGCATTCGGGGACCCTTCGTATGTATTCTTTCGTTCTTTTCCTTATTTTTACTGCTTTTCGAGTCAGAAAGTCAAACTTTGTTTGACTTTCAGCGTTGACCAGTAATGGTCAATGCGAAGTTCGTTAGAACTTCGCAACGTGATTGTAATCACGATGGTCAAAGTCCTTTGGGACTATGCCTACTGATTACCACGTTGTCTAGGGTCGTAGGGTAAGCGATCTAATAAATCGCTTATACCTTCGAACCCGACCCAGTTTGGTCGATCATTAGGATCCGACCAAACACATTAGGTGACCATAGTAGGTAGGGAATAACCTTCCGAGGTTATACCCTATGGTCACATCGTTTAAGTAGTTGTATGATAGGTAGTTTATATGCCTTAGGTAAATTACCAGAATACCCTTTTCATGTATAATTGGTAATTAAGCTTATGTAACCTAAACTTTTGTCACGTAACTGATTATGTAACATGTTTAGGCATATAATACTTGTCATAGGACTAGTTAGGCGGTCCGGACGCGTTTCCCGCGCACGATGCGTTAAAGTAGCATAAGCTACCTAAACGGATCATAATGGGTCAATAAGACTTAGGTTAAGTTTCATTTAGCATGTAGGCTTTGTTAAACCATATCACGTGAGTTCCAACACTCATTTGGTTTACAAACCCTAATGCTACCCAGTCTTCCGAGATAGGTCCGGGTTATTAACATAGTTACCTATATTAGGTGCCGTTTGATTCCGAGATCTCTTGCATTGCTTGGTGGTTATCTTTATACAACTGAGCAATCTCAAGTGAGTACATAGACCCCTCTTTTACTATTTTCCAAACTGTTTTGGGGTGGAACACATGTGCCTACTTGTTACTTTCATGCTTTCCTGTTTTCACATCATATACCGACTATGTTTGTTAGTACATTATAGTACATGATTTCATTACATTTCATGCTATGTATGTCCATTGTGTGCATACTTAGTACATTGTTTTACATTACATTTCTGCTATGTATGTTGACTGATAGCATGCTAGTACATTGATTTACAAGACTTTTCTGCTTTGTATGTTAGCTTAGCATACTTAGTACATTGTTTTCTTATGACATGTATACAACTGCTATGACATTTGGTTTGCACAAACGGGTCTTTATAACGTTCATTAACATTTGCTACGCCGCTTGGGAGTAAGTAGTGGTACCATAGGACTTGACAAATCCCATTCCTGACATCCCGGGTTTGTTTGGATGTAAGGAATGACTGAATCCGAATACAATTCTTTTGATAACCTTGACTGAAAGGGTTATCCGACTGTCTCAAGGCTTGAATGTATGCGTTAACTTACCACATAAATGTTTGTATCAATGTATCATGCATCACTTTGCAAAACATAACTTTTTGATATATTCAAAATACTTTGTTTTGTACATTTTTACTTATGGTTTAAGTAGTCTTATTTTACTTACCATACGTAACATTTGCTACACAATTACTTGACTACTATTGGACATGGATATTCGACATAGACATTTGACATGGATATTTGACATAGACATTTGACATGATTTACATCTTGACATATTATTCAATACATTTGACAATTGGTTTAAACATAGACTTCTTACATTGGTTGGTTTGGTTTGATTAAGTGATTAAGTTAACGATGCGTGTGTAATATGATACAAGCATGGTGGATACGCCGCTGGTACTTCCTATATATAAGTGTTTGTGTGGTATTACATGGCGTAACGTTATTTGAATCATTTCAATATTGGTACATAGAACATTTTATATAAATAACATATTTTTCACAAGACATTGATTTACAAACAACTTATCTTATACAAACACATTTTTACATGGTTATTTATTTAACCTGACAATTACTTATACATATCATCTGATCTTATTGTTTTCAAATGATTTACAAGACAAAGCAAAGTACGGGGTTCATGATTAAACATTTTCTTAAACTCAAGTCATGAATCCTATTTTCACAAAACCTATGTATCTCACAGGCATTTTTATGCTGACGTACCTATTTTCACATGTGTTTTCAGGTGCTTTTCCATAGGATGTTGATCACGATACTAGGGCGGACCTGTGCCTTAGAAACTTTAAAAGAAGATAGACTATGTTTAATTATGTTCTGAACTCTTTAATTACCTGTTTGAAACAATGTAACACCTTTGTTTATAAATAAAATACAACTTTGTTTGCCTTGGATTTGAAACAATTAATTCTGTCGCAACACGCCCCGATGTTTCCGCCGCGGTTTGTTGTTTTACGCGGTCGGGGTGTGACAGCATCAAAATCTAACTAGGTGTTTGTGAAATGTGCAGGAGCTTCCAAGATCCGTTTCACGTTGGATTATGGATAGTGGAGCTTCTCGGCACATGACGGGGAAGAAGACCCTACTGTATGATGTTAGAGGGTTTAATGGAGGATATGTAGGATTTGCAGGCAATCAAGGTGGTCGAATAGTTGGTGAAGGAACTTTATCGAATAGTATTGTAAAATTTGAAAGAGTAAACTACATCGCCGAGCTTGAAAACAATCTTCTGAGTATCTCTCAGATCTATGATCGTATGTATACAACGCACTTTACAGACAAAGAATGTTTGATCTTGAAACCAGGATTTGTTGTTCCCGAAGAGTGGGTTATTATGAGAGCACCGAGAGTGAATGATCTGTACGTGTTGGACATGAGTGTAGCAACTACTTCCACGGGTCAAGCTCACTGTTTTATGTCAAGAGCAACAGAAAAAGAATCACAATTGTGGCATCGAAAGATGGGCCATATTCACTTGCGAAAAATGAATCACCTGGTGCACAATGACTTAGTTATTGGTGTTCATGTGAAAGGTTTTCATCTTGAGGGGGAGTGCATTAGCTGTATCAAAGGCAAGAAAAAGAAGAAATCTCACCCTGGAAAGAAGGTTAACTCAGTCTCAAGACCATTAGAGAGACTTCATTTGGATCTTTTTGGTCCAGAAATGTCAAAAGCATAACGGGTGATCTTACTGTCTAGTAGTAACAGATGACTACTCGAGATTTTCATAGGTATCATTTCTAAAAACAAAAGATGAGACGTTTGAAAGTTTGATGAAGTTGTTCAGAAAGATTGAAAACTTGTACCAAACTCGAATCAGAAGAATCAGGAGTGACAATTGTCACACCCCGACCACGTAGAACATACAAAACGTGGCGGAAATGTCGGGGAGTGTTGTAACAGAATTAATTGTTTCAAATCCATGGCAATTGAAGTTTCGTTTTATTGATTAAAAGTGTTACAATGTCTTATCAAACTAGGAAATACAACATAATTAACTAGTCTTGCATCTTTTATTGTCACTAAAGCCCAAGTCTGCCTATATGTATCTTGATCATCTTATGCAACAGTTCCTGAAAAACACATGTGAAAATAGGTACGTCAGCATAAAAATGCCTGTGAGATACATAGGTTTTGTGAAAATAGGTTTCATGACTTATGTTTGAGAAAATGTATAGTCATGAACCTTGTTATTTGCTTTGCTTTGTAAATCATTTGAAAATCGATAAGATCAGATGATAAGTATAAATAAATGTAAGGTTAAATGAATAACCAAGTAAAATATGTTTGCATAAGATAAGATGTTTATAAATCAATGTCTTGTGAAAAGTATGTTATTTGTATAAAATGTTCTATG
The DNA here is from genome assembly GCA_030545235.1 of Helianthus tuberosus. Classification (NCBI taxonomy): domain Eukaryota; kingdom Viridiplantae; phylum Streptophyta; class Magnoliopsida; order Asterales; family Asteraceae; genus Helianthus; species Helianthus tuberosus. The sequence continues at coordinate 195,378,155 of CM060366.1, forward strand.
TCTCAAACTGAAATGATTCAAATAACGCTATGATATGTAATACCATACAAACACTTATATATAGGAAGTACCAGCGGCGTATCCACCATGCTTGTATCATATTACACACGCATCGTTACTTAATCACTTAATCAAACCAAACCAACCAATGTAAGAAGTCTATGTTTTAAATCAATTGTCAAATGTATTGGGTAATATGTCAAAGTGTTCATGTCAAGATGTAAATCATATCAAAATATCTATGTCAAATATCCATGTCAAATGTCTATGTCAAATATCCATGTCAAACGTCTATGTCAAGATGTCATGTATGGCAAGTGAAATGTCTCAACTAAACCATATGCACAAAAACAAAGTATTGAAGTAAATCTTGGTTTAAATCAACGTTATGTTTCGTGGGAAATGCATGATCAATTGTCAATCATGTTAAAATGTCTATGCCGAAATGTCTATGTCAAATGTTTATGTCAAACTGTCATGTAAAACGATGTACTAAGTAATGCACACAATTGGGCACACCTAGCATGAAATGTCATAAAATCATGTACTATAATGTACTAACGAACATAGCAGTATATGATGTTAACACAGGAAAGCATGAAAGTAACAAGTAGGCACATGTGTTCCACCCCAAAACAGTTTGGAAAACAGTAAAAGAGGGGTCTATGTACTCACTTGAGATTGCTCAGAAGTCCTTGAGTAACAACCAAACAATGCTAGAGATCGCGGATATCAAACGGCACCTTATATAGATAACTATGTTAATTAATCGGACCTAGATCGGAAGATCGGGTAGCATTAGGGTTTGTAAACCAAACGAGTGTAGAGACTCGTGTCATTTGGTTTAACAAAGCCTACATACTAAATGAAACCTAACATAATTGTTTACGACCCATTACGACCCGTTTAGGTAGCTTATGCTACTTTAACGCGTCGTTCGCGTGAAACGCGTTCGGACCGCCTAACTAGTCCTATGACAAGTGTTATATGCCTTAAACATGTTACATAATCAGTTATGTGACAAAGGTTTAGGTTACATATGCTTAATTACCAATTATACATGAAAAGGGTATTCTGGTAATTTACCTAAGGCATATAAACTACCTATCATACAACTACTTAAACGATGTGACCATAGGGTATAACCTCGGAAGGTTATTCCCTACCTACTATGGTCACCTAATGTGTTTGGTCGGATCCTAATGATCGACCAAACTGGGTCGGGTTCGAAGGTATAGGCGATTTATTAGATCGCCTACCCTACGACCCTAGACAACGTGGTAATCAGTGGGCATAGTCCCAAGGGACTATGACCAACGTGATTACACTCACGTTGCGAAGTTCAAATGAACTTCGCATTGACCATTACTGGTCAACGCTGAAAGTCAAACAAAGTTTGACTTTCGGACTCGAAAAACAATAAAATAAGGAAAAGAACGAAAGAATACTTACGAAGGGTCCTCGAATGCTAATCCCGATTCAAGAATCTCAGGTATGAAACAATGGTTTCAACTTAGAGGTTCTCAAATCAGAATTCTAGTGATTTTAGCAATGGGGGGTATGGGGTATTTATAGGAATACCCGAACCGTTAAGATCGTTTCATGGAAAACGTGCCTTAATCCCATCCGTACATGTGTTGTAAAGTTATGGTGTTTAGGTGTTTAAATTCCATCCATACATGTGTTGCAAAGTTATGGTGTTTAGGTGTTTAAATTCCATCCATACATGTGTTGCAAAGTTATGGTACCAAAATTCCATCCTTATCCGCTGACTAAGCAAGTTTAGAATGTGTGGTTGTGAATTAAACAACGGCTAATACATCGAATCTGGTCCCGAATGCGAAAAACGAACCAAATGACGCGACGAATGGATTTTTCTTATGGTGAGCACTAAAATATAATATAGTCATGCTCACATAAATTTTTGGATGTCGGGATGTATTCAGAACGTAAGTTATGCGCGAAAATGCAAACTTGTGCACTTTTTTGACACTTTTAGTCCCTGAATGACCCAAAAGTTTATTTTAGCACACCGAACTCCTCAAAGCCTATTTCTAAGCTATGTAAAGGATATTTATGGTATGTTTAACTTATGGTCATGTTCCGGAATGTCTGTTACAGTTCAAATTGGCATACTTTCGCAGTTTGTCAACTTTAGTCTCTGTAAGCGATTTAACTTGATTTCACCACACCAAACCTTCCAAAACTTATATATAAGTTATGTAAAGGTTATTCAAGGTATGTTAAGCCTATTTCACTATTCCGGAGTGTTCGTTGGATTAAACTGGTTATATTTACGCATTAGTGCGCGTATAACCTTCCAGAAAGCGATTTAGAGTTTGAAATCGAACAAGAGTTGATATGTGCAAAAGATACACATATTTATACAAGTCCAAAGTATGAAATACAATATTTCATTGGTTTGGCATTTGTTTGATGGTTGAAATGACACAGGTGTTACAGTCTCCCCTACTTTAGGAAATTTCGTCCCGAAATTAATTCGTAGGAGTCTATTTGTGACTTTGTGTTAAATAACCATCAAAGATGAACAAGACGTAATCCTGTAATTTCTCTTTAACGAACATTTTTCAGAAATGAAAAATGAACAGAGTTATTCTCAACAGGCATTCTTTAGAAACTAAAATGAACAGAATAGTCATTTTACATCTTCAGAAACAAAAGTGGACAGAATAGTCATTTTACATCTTCAGAAACAAAAATGAACAGAATAGTCATTTTACATCTTCAGAAACAAAAATGGACAGAATAGTCATTTTACATCTTCAGAAACAAAAATGAACAGAATAGTCATTTTACATCTTCAGAAACAAAAATGAACAGAATAGTCATTTTACATCTTCAGAAACAAAAATGAACAGAATAGTCATTTTACATCTTCAGAAACAAAAATGAACAGAATAGTCATTTTACATCTTCAGAAACAAAAATGAAATGAATAGTCATTTTACATCTTCAGAAACAAAAATGAACGGAATAGTCATTTTACATCTTCAGAAACAAAAATGAACGGAATAGTCATTTTACATCTTCAGAAACAAAAATGAACGGAATAGACACATGACAAAATTCGCTGTGGTTTCTGTGCACTGAATTTCATAATTATGTATGCATCCATAATTACGCAATTCCTTGCATAGTCCGCACAATTTGTCTGAAATGTGAAGGGGAGGAAAAATCAAACCTGATGATGAGTGTGACTAAACTACCATAGGGTCCTTTTAATTAGATCGACAAAGGATCCTTTTAAATTAGGCCACCAAGGAGTCCTTTCAGCTATATCATCACATGATATTCCTAACCAGATTTTTGGATCAATCTGTTTACCTAGACCTCTCAGGGTCTAATTATGGAATGGTACAATATAATCCAAGGGTCTTTACTATTACGTACAAGCCCGTTGAGGATTTAATATAGCACCCAAAGATATGGAAGATTCTACGAGGATTTGGATGACAAGAATTTGGATCACACAAAAACATAAAAGGGAATACATAAGCACATAATCACATAATTGTTTAACTTGATCTTTACTTTGTTATCTTTGGACACGGATATTTAAAGCACACCAGGAATCCAATCCGTGGATTCCATGCGGCACTTAAATCATTAGAATCTAACTATGAAGATAGGAAGATCTAAATAAGAATTCGGCTTTGTCCTTATTGAATGGTAATGTTCGTATTAAGGCATACGAATAATTCAATTAAGGGCTCCGATTTGAGTGATATTCATCCACAAGGATCTGATTATGAGGATAGAAAGATCCTTTATGGATTTTGAAATTTGTGTAACGAGAGGTGCTTCGACACCTTGCACTAGGCGTGCTTAAGTCGATACACAAGGTAGAAAGTTCATGAGGTTCAGGCGCTAGATATGCCAGGGCGACATATGAAGCAGAACTTGAAGGTTAAGCAGCAACAGGGTTTGCTACTGCCTTGCTTTAAACAGCAAAGCGACACATGTTATCCAAATGTCTCCATCGTCCACCGGGGGTACATTTGTAACATGGTATTTGATTTGGATGATGACGGTTTCACTGACTTCTCCAAGGAGCGGTTCCCTTGCACGGCTTCATTCCTGAGCTGACTCATGGTGATAGCTAAATCAACGGTCTTCTGGAGTACTACGCCTATTTGTTGGGCAGTTGTAGCACCTGGTCCGGACACTCGAGTCTTGTTGCGATGAAGAGACACCATGAAAAACATAGGAGATATGGGAGGGAACAAGGGAAATGAAAACAGAATAACAATGCATAAAATTGCGATCATTTGTTTGTTACTTAAGGCAAACAAATGAGACGGTGACTAATCAAAGTAAATAGGTCAAAAATAATGTATCGCGAAGACATGCTCGCCTATAAATGAACACTCATCACAAGAATTCCCAGGTAAGCACAACTGGTCTCGCGTCTGGTTGAGATGTATACGAAGTGCTTGCCTAGACAGAAAACTCAGAATACAGGCATTCACCCTTCCAGTTTGCACGTGTTCACATTATTTAAAACCCAAAACCTTGACGAGATTTTGAAAACTCAAAGGGTTCAAAACCTTATAATAGAGGGTTCAAAACCTAGTAATCAATCATCCTAGAACAGATGATTAGTTTTCAAAGCGGTATTGAAATTTATGTTCTTGTTGTGGTAGTCGCCTAAGGATAGGTGACGGTATGGTTTTATGACTAAACGCAAGTAAACTCGCGTTAGGGTCCTAAGAAAGTTATAGACTAGGTCAAAGCATTACTAATAACCTAATTCCCTATAACCATTGGCTCTGATACCATCTTTTCTGTCACACCCCGACCACGTAGAACATACAAAACGTGGCGGAAATGTCGGGGAGTGTTGTAACAGAATTAATTGTTTCAAATCCATGGCAATTGAAGTTTCGTTTTATTGATTAAAAGTGTTACAATGTCTTATCAAACTAGGAAATACAACATAATTAACTAGTCTTGCATCTTTTATTGTCACCAAAGCCCAAGTCTGCCTATATGTATCTTGATCATCTTATGCAACAGTTCCTGAAAAACACATGTGAAAATAGGTACGTCAGCATAAAAATGCCTGTGAGATACATAGGTTTTGTGAAAATAGGTTTCATGACTTATGTTTGAGAAAATGTTTAATCATGAACCTTGTTATTTGCTTTGCTTTGTAAATCATTTAAAAATCGATAAGATCAGATGATAAGTATAAATAAATGTAAGGTTAAATGAATAACCAAGTAAAATATGTTTGCATAAGATAAGATGTTTATAAATCAATGTCTTGTGAAAAGTATGTTATTTGTATAAAATGTTCTATGTCTCAAACTGAAATGATTCAAATAACGCTATGATATGTAATACCATACAAACACTTATATATAGGAAGTACCAGCGGCGTATCCACCATGCTTGTATCATATTACACACGCATCGTTACTTAATCACTTAATCAAACCAAACCAACCAATGTAAGAAGTCTATGTTTTAAATCAATTGTCAAATGTATTGGGTAATATGTCAAAGTGTTCATGTCAAGATGTAAATCATATCAAAATGTCTATGTCAAATATCCATGTCAAATGTCTATGTCAAATATCCATGTCAAACATCTATGTCAAGATGTCATGTATGGCAAGTGAAATGTCTCAACTAAACCATATGCACAAAAACAAAGTATTGAAGTAAATCTTGGTTTAAATAAACGTTATGTTTTGTGGGAAATGCATGATCAAATGTCAATCATGTTAAAATGTCTATGCCAAAATGTCTATGTCAAATGTTTATGTCAAAATGTCATGTAAAACGATGTACTAAGTAATGCACACAATTGGGCACACCTAGCATGAAATGTCATAAAATCATGTACTATAATGTACTAACGAACATAGCAGTATATGATGTTAACACAGGAAAGCATGAAAGTAACAAGTAGGCACATGTGTTCCACCCCAAAACAGTTTGGAAAACAGTAAAAGAGGGGTCTATGTACTCACTTGAGATTGCTCAGAAGTCCTTGAGTAACAACCATACAATGCTAGAGATCGCGGATATCAAACGGCACCTTATATAGATAACTATGTTAATTAACCGGACCTAGATCGGAAGATCGGGTAGCATTAGGGTTTGTAAACCAAACGAGTGTAGAGACTCGTGTCATTTGGTTTAACAAAGCCTACATACTAAATGAAACCTAACATAATTGTTTACGACCCATTACGACCCGTTTAGGTAGCTTATGCTACTTTAACGCGTCGTTCGCGTGAAACGCGTTCGGACCGCCTAACTAGTCCTATGACAAGTGATATATGCCTTAAACATGTTACATAATCAATTATGTGACAAAGGTTTAGGTTACATATGCTTAATTACCAATTATACATGAAAAGGGTATTCTGGTAATTTACCTAAGGCATATAAACTACCTATCATACAACTACTTAAACGATGTGACCATAGGGTATAACCTCGGAAGGTTATTCCCTACCTACTATGGTCACCTAATGTGTTTGGTCGGATCCTAATGATCGACCAAACTGGGTCGGGTTCGAAGGTATAGGCGATTTATTAGATCGCCTACCCTACGACCCTAGACAACGTGGTAATCAGTGGGCATAGTCCCAAGGGACTATGACCAACGTGATTACACTCACGTTGCGAAGTTCAAACGAACTTCGCATTGACCATTACTGGTCAACGCTGAAAGTCAAACAAAGTTTGACTTTCGGACTCGAAAAGCAATAAAATAAGGAAAAGAACGAAAGAATACTTACGAAGGGTCCCCGAATGCTAATCCCGATTCAAGAATCTCAGGTATGAAACAATGGTTTCAACTTAGAGGTTCTCAAATCAGAATTCTAGTGATTTTAGCAATGGGGGGTATGGGGTATTTATAGGAATACCCGAACCGTTAAGATCGTTTCATGGAAAACGTGCCTTAATCCCATCCGTACATGTGTTGCAAAGTTATGGTGTTTAGGTGTTTAAATTCCATCCATACATGTGTTGCAAAGTTATGGTGTTTAGGTGTTTAAATTCCATCCATACATGTGTTGCAAAGTTATGGTACCAAAATTCTATCCTTATCCGCTGACTAAGCAAGTTTAGAATGTGTGGTTGTGAATTAAACAACGGCTAATACATCGAATCTGGTCCCGAATGCGAAAAACGAACCAAATGACGCGACGAATGGAGTTTTCTTATGGCGAGCACTAAAATATAATATAGTCATGCTCACATAAATTTTTGGATGTCCGGATGTATTCAGAACGTAAGTTATGCGCGAAAATGCAAACTTGTGCACTTTTTTGACACTTTTAGTCCCTGAATGACCCAAAAGTTTATTTTAGCACACCGAACCCCTCAAAGCCTATTTCTAAGCTATGTAAAGGATATTTATGGTATGTTTAACTTATGGTCATGTTCCGGAATGTCTGTTACAGTTCAAATTGGCATACTTTCGCAGTTTGTCAACTTTAGTCCCTGTAAGCGATTTAACTTGATTTCACCACACCAAACCTTCCAAAACTTATATATAAGTTATGTAAAGGTTATTCAAGGTATGTTAGGCCTATTTCACTATTCCAGAGTGTTCGTTGGATTAAACTGGTTATATTTACGCATTAGTGCGCGTATAACCTTCCAGAAAGCGATTTAGAGTTTGAAATCGAACAAGAGTTGATATGTGCAAAAGATACACATATTTATACAAGTCCAAAGTATGAAATACAATATTTCATTGGTTTGGCATTTGTTTGATGGTTGAAATGACACAGGTGTTACAACAATGGTACAGAGTTCAAGAACAACAAGATGGAAGAATATTGTGATGAGAGAGGTATATTGCAAGAATTTAGTGCTCCTTACACTCCACAGCAAAATGGAGTAGCTGAAAGAAAGAATAGGACGCTAATTGAAACGGCTAGGACGATGCCTGCTGATTCCAAACTGCCTGTTAACTTTTGGACAGAGGCAGTATCAGCCGCTTGCTATACACTCAACCGGGTTCTTACAGTGAAGAAATTTAACAAGACATGTTTCGAGCTGATCAATAACCGCAACCCTAATCTGAAGTATCTGGAACCGTTTGGGGCTCCTTGTACAGTTCTAGAACCTTATGGTAAATTTGGTGCAAAGAGCATTGAAGGAATTTTCGTGGGTTATGCAAGTCCATTAAAACGAGTCTTTGTTCCAAGCTTGCAGGGGATCATCGAAGCACATAATGTTGAGTGTCAAAGTTATACCATGCCACCTCAGAATCCAGGCGACTCATGGTGTTTTAATTACGATATTTTGTGTGTGATTCGTTTGACATAGAAGAAGAAGCAGATTTCTTTGATGAGTTGGATATTCTGAGAGAATATGAAGAATCACAAGAAAGGTTTCTAGCTGAGTATTCTAGACGTCAACGGCAAACTTCAAATGATGATGAAGCCGGTCCAAGTAATGCTGGAGAACATGATGATATTCAACAATCCTCAGAACATGCTCTTGACAATCAGACGACAGTCAACGATAATCAAGAATCTGATGATAGACCTATATTCGATCGTGGTGATTCAGATTCTGAGGGGGAGCAGATCCAGATATCAAGTCTAACAATTCCAGTCAGTGAACAAGGTGCAAATCAGAATGTCACAAATTTGGAAGGTGAAGTAGATGTTCCAGGCGAGGTGATGCCGAGAACTCTTCCATACCATCCAGAAGAGCTGATTATTGGAGAATTACAATCAGGCGTTCGCACTAGACGTCAAATTGACCAAGGCCTTACTTGTTTTTATTCTACAGTTGTTTCGTTACAAACTGAGTTTTCACTTAGTTGTTTTATTTCGCAGATTGAACCGCGAACATACAAAGAAGTGCTAACTGCAGATTCTTGGGTCAATGCGATGCAAGAGGAGTTGAGTCAGTTTGAGAAGTTAGGAGTGTGGAAATTGGTAGACTTGCCTGATGGTCCCAGGAAGATAAACACCAAGTGGGTGTTCAAGTGTAAGAGAGAAGATCGAGTGGTTATTATTTGTAACAAAGCTCGACTCGTAGTTCAGGGTTTCAATCAGCAGGAGGGGATAGATTTCACTGAAGTATATGCTCCCGTTGGTAGACTTGAAGCGATCAGAATCTTCCTAGCATTTGCATCTTGGAAAAGTTTTAAAGTTTATCAGTTAGATGTTAAATCGGTGTTTCTCTATGGGAAGGTAAAAGAGGAGGTATATGTCGGGCAGCCACCGGGCTTCACCGATCCAATCCACAAAGACAAGGTCTATTTACTGGATAAAGCGCTGTATGGTTTACACCAGGCCTCGAGAGCTTGGTACGAGACATTGTCTCAACACCTGCTAGCCAATAGCTTCATCCGTGGAAAAGTAGATGCCACTCTATTCACCAAAGAAGTCGACGGACATCTTCTGATAGTTCAAATATACGTGGACGACATAATATTTGGGTCAACAAGTGAAAATCTGTGCAAAGATTTCGAAAGAGTAATGAAGCAAAAATTTCAAATGTCATCGATGGGTGAGATGTGACATCTGTGCTTGTAATCATTGTAAATAGTTTAGTTATCAATGAAATAAAGTTATTTGATCCCAATGTTTGTTTGTTTATGTTTGACATTTTTCATGTTTTGACTTTTATTCAATTTCAAACTCTATCGCTTTCTTGAGAGTTATACGCAAACTGGTGCGTAAACGTAATCAGTTTAATGCGAAAAATACTCCGAAACATCAAAATATACTTAACATACCTTAAATAACCCTTACATAATTTAGAAATAAGTTTTGAAGGCTTTGGTATGGCAAAAACAAGTTAATACGCTTACAGGGACTAAACTTGACAAACTGTGAAAGTATGCCAATTTAACTGTAACGAACATTCCGGAACATGACCATAAGTTAAACATACCATAAATATCCTTTACATATCTTAGAAATAGGCTTTGAGAGGTTCGGTATGCTAAAATAAACTTTTGGGTCATTCAGGGACTAAAAGCGTCAAAAAGTGCATAAGTTTGTATTTTCGCGCATAACTTACGTTCTGAATACATCCGGACATCCAAAAATTTATGTAAGCACTAAAATATTTTATTTTAGTGTTTGGCATGAGAAAAATCCATTCGTCGCGTCATTTGGATCATTTTTCGCGCTTGTGCGCATTCCGTCGTAATTAAGCGAACATCGCGATCGTACGACCAAACGAACCGACATCCGACATATTTTTGAGCATGTTTCATGCCCACAATGTTTAAGCATAATTTTAGGGCCTTAACGTTGGCTTAACGGGCCTTAGAAGTGTCGGAAATGAGTTTAAACACCAACAGGGACCAAAACTGTCATTTTTTCAAAGTTTGTTGCTGATCAGACAGGCCAGGCGGCCCGCCTACAATCCTGGTAACTCTTAAGCGGGCCGCATCAGCCTCCCAGTTCTGCAAAATTGTTGCAAACAGCTGTTTGGAGCTGTTTAACACTCCAAAACCACTTGCAAATGGTATTTCTCAAACCATGGACTGAATCTATGGGCTCTAATGGTTTTCCAAACCAAGGGGTACACATGGACGGTTGAGATCGAGGCACGTTTTTCGACGAACGATCCTAACGGTGGTCCATTTCCTATAAATACCCCCACCCCTTTAGTTGCAACCCACACTTGAATCTGATTCAAAACTCTCTAAGTGGAAGTTTATACACTTCCAACCTGAGAGTGAATCGGGTCAAGTACTTGCGGGGACCTTCTGTAAGTATTCTTTCATTCTTTTCTTTCGTTTTAGCGTTAAAGTCAAATTGCGTTTGACTTTCTGCATTGACCAGTTTATGGTCAATGCGAAGTTCGTTTGAACTTCATAACGTGAGTGTAATCACGATGGTTATAGTCCCTAGTGACTATACCTACTGATTACCACGTTATCTAGGCTCAGTGACGAGTCGTAGTTTCGGGCAAAATGCGTGTACTCGCGTATTTTGTAACCAAACTACTCTAGGGTATCAAAACCGTTTGTTTTGATACCAAACCTGTTTTCTAACTTAACTAAATATGTCCTAGCATGTTTAGCTCGTCACTTTTAGATTTGTGCTTGTTTAGGGTCATAAGGGTAAGCGATCTAATCAATCGCTTATGCTTTCGAACCCGACCCATTTGGTCGATCATTAGGATCCGACCGAATACTTTTGGTGACTGTAACACCTGTGCCTCTACGGCCATCAAACAAATACCGAACCAATGAAATATTATATTTCATACTTGGGATTTGTAAAAATATGTGTATCATTTGCACATATCAATTTTTGTTCAATTCCAAACTCTAAATCGCTTTCTGGAAGGTTATACGTGCACCAATGCATAAATATAACCAGTTTAATGCAACAAACACTCCGGAATAGTGACATAGGCTTAACATACCTTAAATAACCTTTACATAACTTAGAAATAAGTTTTGAAGGCTTTGGTATGGCAAAAACAAGTTAATTCGCTTATAGGGACTAAACTTGACAAACTGCGAAAGTACGCCACTTTGAACTGTAACAGACATTCCAGAACATGACCATAAGTTAAACACACCTTAAATATCCTCTACATAGCTTAGAAATAGGCTTTAAGGGGTTCGGTGTGCTAAAGTAAACTTTTGGGTCATTCAGGGACAAAAAGCGTCAAAAAGTGCACAAGTTTGCATTTTCGCGCATAACTTACGTTCTGAATACATCCGGACATCCAAAAATTTATGTAAGCACTAAAATATTTTATTTTAGTGTTTGGCATAAGAAAAATCCATTCGTCGCGTCATTTGGATCGTTTTTCGCGCTTATGCGCATTCCGTCGTAATTAAGCGAACATCGCGTTCGTACGACCAAACGAACCAATACCCGACATATTTCTGAGCATGTTTCATATCCACAATGTTTAGGAAACATTTTAGGGCCTTAAAGTTGGCTTTACGGGCCTTGGAAGTGTCGAAAATGGCTTAAAACATCAACAGGGACTGAAACTGTAATTCTGCAAACATGTTTCTGATCTGCAACTCCCAGGCGGTCCGCCTGAGTTTTGGTAGATCCTGAAGCGGGCCGCGTCCGCCTCCCTGATCAGATTAGATCGAACAGTCAGCAGTTTCCAGCTGTTTGATCCTCACCCACACATACTCAACTGCACATTCAGCTCATTTAGACCCATTTTTTGTCACCATAAGGTTCCGACACTTGTACGGATGCGATTAAGGCACGATATTCGACAAACGATCTTAACGGTTACCCGAAAACTATAAATACCCCATTACCCCAACTTCAAAAATCACTAGAATTTTGATTTGAGAAACTCTAAAGTTGAAACCATTGTTTCATACCTGAGATTCTTGGATCAATATTAGCATTCGGGGACCCTTCGTAAGTATTCTTTCGTCTTTTATTGCTTTTCGAGTCCGAAAGTCAAACTTTGTTTGACTTTCAGCGTTGACCAGCTTATGGTCAATGCGAAGTTCGTTTGAACTTCGCAACGTGATTGTAATCACGATGGTCATAGTCCCTTGGGACTATGCCTACTGATTACCACGTTGTCTAGGGTCGTAAGGGTAAGCGATCTAATAAATCGCTTATACCTTCGAACCCAACCCAGTTTGGTCGATCATTAGGATCCGACCAAACACAATAGGTGACCATAGTATATAGGGAATAACCTTCCGAGGTTATACCTTATGGTCGCTAAGTTTAAGTAGTTGTATGATAGGTAGTTTATATGCCTTAGGTAAATTACCAGAATACCCTTTTCATGTATAATTGGTAATTAAGCATATGTAACCTAAAATTTTATCACATAACTGATTATGTAACATGTTTAGGCATATAACACTTGTCATAGGGCTAGTTAGGCGGTCCGAACGCGTTTCACGCGAACGACGCGTTAAAGTAGCATAAGCTACCTAAACGGGTCGTAATGAGTCGTAAACAATTATGTTAGGTTTCATTTAGTATGTAGGCTTTGTTAAACCAAATGACACGAGTCTCTATACTCGTTTGGTTTACGAACCCTCATTCTATCAGATCTTCCGATTTAGGTCCGGTTTATTAACATAGTTACCTATATTAGGTGTCGTTTGATTTCCGTGATCTCTAGCGTTGCTTGGTGGTTATCTTAGGACTTCTGAGCAATCTCAAGTGAGTACATAGACCCCTCTTTTACTGTTTTCCAAACTGTTTTGGGGTGGAACACATGTGCCTACTTGTTACTTTCATGCTTTCCTGTTTTCACATCATATACTTGTTATGTTCAATAGTACACTTATAGTACATGATTTCATTGTTTTCATGCTATGTATGTCCATTTAGTACATGCTTAGTACATTATTTTACATTGCATCTCTGTTGCATATGTTCCAGTAACATATGGACACATTGTTTTACAGCTCTACCTTGTATGTTTACTCTAGCATACTAGGTACATTATTTTCATAAAAACATGCTTACATTTTGGTATGACATTTGGTTTGTTTAAACTATACTATACATTCATTAACACCGATCATGCCGCTCGGTAGTAGGTAGTGGTACCATAGGACTTGACAAATCCCATTCCTGAAATCTCGGGTTTGTTTGGACGTAAGGAATGATCGAATCCGAATACATATTCTTTTGATAACTCATTTTTACATAGTTATCCGTCTGTCTCAAGGCTTGGATGTATGAATTTTCACAATACCGCATAAATGTTCATATTCAGTATAGCATGCATATATTTTACAAAACATAACTTTTGATTTACTCAAAATACTTTGTTTTGTACATTTTTACTTATGGTTTAAGTAGTCTTATTTTACTTACCATATATAAACATTTGTTACACATTACTTGACTACTTTTGGACTATCAACATTAGACATTTGATTATACATAAACATTTTATTTCGGTGGTTTGGTTTGAGTAAGTTATTTAAGTAACGAGGCATGTGTAATATGATACAAGCATGGTGGATACGCCGCTGGTACTTCCTATATATAAGTGCTTGTATGATATCACATATTGTAGCGTTATTTGAATCATTTCAATTTGAGACATATAACATTTTATACAAATAACATACTATTCACAAGACATTGTTTTACAAAACAACTTATCTTTTACAAACTCATTTTATTTGGTTATTCATTTAACCATACATAATTCTCTTACTTATACATATCATCTGATCTTATTGCTTTTTAAACGATTTACAAAACAAAGCAAACTAAAAGGTTCATGACTAAACATTTTCTTAAACAAAAGTCATGAATCTCATTTTCACAAAACCTATGTATCTCATAGGCATTTTTATGCTGACGTACCTATTTTCACATGTGTTTTCAGGAGATGATGCATAGGACTTATCAAGACATACTTAGGCGGACCTGTGCCTTAGTGACTTAAAACGAGACAAGAACTAGTTAAATTTTGTTATGTACTCTTTATTTCTTGTTTAAAGACAATGTAACTCGCTTGTTTGATAAATAAAACGAAACTTTAATATCCATGGCTGTGAAACATTAATTCTGTTACAACACTCCCCGATGTTTCCGCCACGTTTTGTATGTTCTACGTGGTCGGGGTGTGACAGAAAAGATGGTATCAGAGCTAATGGTTATAGGGAATTAGGTTATTAGTAATTCTTTGACCTAGTCTATAACCTTCCTAGGACCCTAACGCGAGTTTACTTGCGTTTAGTCATAAAACAATATTGTCGCCTATCCTTAGGCGACAACCGCAACAAGAACATAAATTTCAGAACCGCTTTGAAAACTAATCATCTGTTCTTGGATGATTGATTACTAGGTTTTGAACCCTCTATTGTAAGGTTTTGAACTCTCTATTATATGGTTTTGAACCCCTTTGAATTTTCAAAATCTCGTCAAGGTTTTGGGTTTTAAATAATGTGAACACGTGCAAACTGGAAGGGTGAATGCCTGTATTCTGGGTTTTCTGTCTAGGCAAGCACTTCGTATACATCTCATCAGACGCGAGACCAGTTGTGCTTACCTGGGAATTCTTGGGATGAGTGTTCACTTATAGGCGAGCATGTCTTCGCGATACATTATTTTTGACCCATTTACTTTGATTTGTAACCATCTCATTTGTTGCCTTAGGTAACAAACAAATGGTCACAATTTTCATTCGTTACCATTCTGTATTGATTATCCAATAACCTTTCACTCATTTCTTCCTATGTCTTTCATTTTCTTCTAGAATGTCTATTCCTCTCAGCACTGGTCAAATGTCCGAGCGAACAGCCAAATTTGCCCAGCAAATAGGCGAAGTAATTCAGAAGACTGTGGAATTAGGCATTGCCATGGCTCGTCTCAACAAGGAAGCCTCCCGTCTCGACAATGAAGCCACTCAAGAGCCACCAAAGGAAGCAGAAGTCAAGCCAGCACCAAAATCAAGGAAGCGTAAGGCTTCAAGGAAACCCGCAACGCCTAATCAAGCGGGACCTAGCCATGTGGCAAGGCCACCAGCTAGGAAGCCATACAATGGAACTTCACCCTTGTGCAACAAATGTAACCTTTATCATCATGCTATGGTGAAGTGCCGTGAATGCCAAATTTGTGGACGTAAAGGTCATACAGCAAAAGTTTGTGTTGCAGCAGTACCAAATCAAACAGGACCCATCCGGGTGGCAACACCACCTGCTAAGAAGCAATACAAGGGAACGGCACCATTATGCAACAAATGTAAGGGGCATCACCTAGCTCACTTATAGTGTCGTCTGTGTGTATCATGTGGACGACTCGGTCACCTGGCAAGTGCTTGTCGATATAACCCGAACTAAGGTGGTCCAAATCAACTCCAAGTCAACCCTACTCAAGCTCGCTTTCCGCCTGGATCGTGCTACAACTGTGGCGATACGAGCCATTTCAGGAACAACTGCCCCCGAAGATTGTCAGTGCAAATCCAACCCTTGGATGAGCATTTGGCTGAACAAAGGATGTTGCTGTCTTATGCCTCTGTTTCTTTTGCTCTCGTGTATTGTGAAACAATATGTCTTGTTCATAAATAAAAGTTGTTGTTAGCAATTCTGATATACAAGTATAGTTACATGTGTGTATGACTTTTCCTATAATACCTACATTAAGAAACTATGTTCCTTACAAACTGCTCTTGCAAAATTCCCATACTTGCGTTTGCTCATGATTCCCTTGGAAAATTCTAAGTACTCGTTTCATTCTAAGAAAACGAAGTACATGAAATAAAGTGACATTATGAGTAATCATGCTTCTGCACATCTGTACCTTTGAATCCTTGGTTGGATAACTAAGGATATTTTCAAATCTCATACCCATTACGTTTTGATTTTTCAACATATACAGTACAAGTATTTCAAAAAAAAACAAAAACAAAAAAAAAAAAAAACAATCTTCATGATCTCAAAACATTTCATATAGTTTGAAAACAATTTTTCTAAATGCATTGTCTATGTTATTACAAAAACATTGGCCATGTTATCAAAACCAACCTTCATAATTTCAAAAATGTTTCATATAGTCTGAAGACAATATTAACACAGTATATTTTCTTATCAAGTGCATGATTTCAAAAGCATCATTCATGTTTTCCAAAAACCTTATACATAATTTCAAAAAATTCATCTCGCATGATTTTAAAACATTTTTATAAATATATTTACCTAGTACACCTACTTTATGATTTCAAAAGTATTATATATAAGGTTTCAAAAACGTTAAACACATTTTTCTTAAAAGAACCCCATGCATAGTTTTCAAAAATATTTTCCTCATACATTGACTTAACTTTCAAATTTCCCTTCATATGTCGCCTTGGCATATCTGGCATCTCAACTTCATAAGCATTTTTACTTCATGTTTTGACATAAGCACGTCCAGTGCAAGGTTTCAAAACATCTTCAACTTCTAAAAATCCATATGGGATCTTTTTATCTTCACATTTAGACCCTTGTGGATGCTCATCATTCAAATCAGAGTCCTTAATTGGATTCCTTATGCACCTGAATTCGAACATTTCGGTTCCTTATAATCGAAATCGAAATTCTCTTCAAAAGAATCTTTCTATCTTTATAGTTAGATTCTTGATAATGTTTAAAGTACCAAATGAAATCCATGAGATGGATTCCTAGTGTGCTTTAAATACATGTGCTCTGTTAACAAAACAAATTAACAAATAAACAATCTTTGTGGTTATATGACTATGTGTTTATTCATCTTATGTTTTCTTTTATGCATTTTGTGTTTTTATACTCTGGATATTCGGTATCCAAATCCTCGTAGAATTTTTCATATCTTCATATAAGGGATTCGTAGTAGGATATTCAAAAAGGTACTACCTTAAATCCTTAATTGGGCTTCTATGTAATAGTTAAGACCCTTGGGTTATATAGTACCATTCCATGATTCATAAGAGACCCTTTAGTGGTCTAGTCAAAAGGATTGATTCACAATTTGGTGAAAGAACGACATCTAGTGATGTAGATGAACAGACTCCTTGATAGTCTATTTAGATCATTTATTGATGTAATTAAAAGGACACACTCATCACAGGATTGTTCATTTGGTTTTCCCCTACACATTATATAATAGACTGTGTGAACTGTGCAAGGAATTGTCTGATTATGGACGCGTACATAATTATGAAATTTAGTGCACAGAAACCCAGTAAGGTTTATTATGTGTAAGAACCGATAGTGACAACAATAACAAAATGAGAACGATGTAATGGAGGTACGGTGGACGCACCAATGACGCTTCAAATACTTGTATATAAGTGTCCCTCTTACATTGCAAGCATAATGTTATTAAGGTTACTAGAAGTTCAGAACCCTAACCAATATTGTTCGATCTTTTCAACTTCATGTTTTAAACTCTCACAAGTTTCCTCTAAATAAATTTCGGGACGAAATTTCCTAAAGTAGGGGAGACTGTAACACCTGTGCCTCTACGGCCATCAAACAAATACCGAACCAATGAAATATTATATTTCATACTTGGGATTTGTAAAAATATGTGTATCATTTGCACATATCAATTTTTGTTCAATTCCAAACTCTAAATCGCTTTCTAGAAGGTTATACGCGCACCAATGCATAAATATAACCAGTTTAATGCAACAAACACTCCGGAATAGTGACATAGGCTTAACATACCTTAAATAACCTTTACATAACTTAGAAATAAGTTTTGAAGGCTTTGGTATGGCAAAAACAAGTTAATTCGCTTACAGGGACTAAACTTGACAAACTGCGAAAGTATGCCAATTTGAACTGTAACAGACATTCTGGAACATGACCATAATTTAAACACACCTTAAATATCCTCTACATAGCTTAGAAATAGGCTTTAAGGGGTTCGGTGTGCTAAAGTAAACTTTTGGGTCATTCAGGGACTAAAAGCGTCAAAAAGTGCACAAGTTTGCATTTTCGCGCATAACTTACGTTCTGAATACATCCGGACATCCAAAAATTTATGTAAGCACTAAAATATTTTATTTTAGTGTTTGGCATAAGAAAAATCCATTCGTCGCGTCATTTGGATCGTTTTTCGCGCATATGCGCATTCCGTCGTAATTAAGCGAACATCGCGTTCGTACGACCAAACGAACCAACACCCGACATATTTCTGAGCATGTTTCATGTCCACAATGTTTAGGCAACATTTTAGGGCCTCAAAGTTGGCTTTACGGGCCTTGGAAGTGTTGAAAATGGCTTAAAACATCAACAGGGACTGAAACTGTAATTCTGCAAACATGTTTCTGATCTGCAACTCCCAGGCGGCCCGCCTGAGTTTTGGTAGATCCTGAAGCAGGCCGCGTCTGCCTCCCTGATCAGATTAGATCGAACAGTCAGCAGTTTCCAGCTGTTTGATCCTCACCCACACATTCTCAACTGCATATTCAGCTCATTTAGACCCATTTTTAGTCACCATAAGGTTCCGACACTTGTACGGATGCGATTAAGGCACGATATTCGACAAACGATCTTAACGGTTACCCGAAAACTATAAATACCCCATCACCCCAACTTCAAAAATCACTAGAATTTTGATTTGAGAAACTCTAAAGTTGAAACCATTGTTTCATACCTGAGATTCTTTGATCGAGATTAGCATTCGGGGACCCTTCGTAAGTATTCTTTCGTCTTTTATTGCTTTTCGAGTCCGAAAGTCAAACTTTGTTTGACTTTCAGCGTTGACCAGCTTATGGTCAATGCGAAGTTCGTTTGAACTTCGCAATGTGATTGTAATCACGATGGTCATAGTCCCTTGGGACTATGCCTACTGATTACCACGTTGTCTAGGGTCGTAAGGGTAAGCGATCTAATAAATCGCTTATACCTTCGAACCAGACCCAGTTTGGTCGATCATTAGGATCCGACCAAACACAATAGGTGACCATAGTATATAGGGAATAACCTTCCGAGGTTATACCTTATGGTCGCTACGTTTAAGTAGTTGTATGATAGGTAGTTTATATGCCTTAGGTAAATTACCAGAATACCCTTTTCATGTATAATTGGTAATTAAGCATATGTAACCTAAAATTTTATCACATAACTGATTATGTAACATGTTTAGGCATATAACACTTGTCATAGGGCTAGTTAGGCGGTCCGAACGCGTTTCACGCGAACGACGCGTTAAAGTAGCATAAGCTACCTAAACGGGTCGTAATGGGTCGTAAACAATTATGTTAGGTTTCATTTAGTATGTAGGCTTTGTTAAACCAAATGACACGAGTCTCTATACTCGTTTGGTTTACGAACCCTCATTCTATCAGATCTTCCGATTTAGGTCCGGTTTCTTAACACAGTTACCTATATTAGGTGCCGTTTGATTTCCGTGATCTCTAGCGTTGCTTGGTGGTTATCTTAGGACTTCTGAGCAATCTCAAGTGAGTACATAGACCCCTCTTTTACTGTTTTCCAAACTGTTTTGGGGTGGAACACATGTGCCTACTTGTTACTTTCATGCTTTCCGGTTTTCACATCATATACTTGTTATGTTCAATAGTACACTTATAGTACATGATTTCATTGTTTTCATGCTATGTATGTCCATTTAGTACATGCTTAGTACATTATTTTACATTGCATCTCTGTTGCATATGTTCCAGTAACATATGGACACATTGTTTTACAGCTCTACCTTGTATGTTTACTCTAGCGTACTAGGTACATTATTTTCATAAAAACATGCTTACATTTTGGTATGACATTTGGTTTGTTTAAACTATACTATACATTCATTAACACCGATCATGGCGCTCGGTAGTAGGTAGTGGTACCATAGGACTTGACAAATCCCATTCCTGAAATCTCGGGTTTGTTTGGACGTAAGGAATGACCGAATCCGAATACATATTCTTTTGATAACTCATTTTTACATAGTTATCCGTCTGTCTCAAGGCTTGGATGTATGAATTTTCACAATACCGCATAAATGTTCATATTCAGTATAGCATGCATATATTTTACAAAACATAACTTTTGATTTACTCAAAATACTTTGTTTTGTACATTTTTACTTATGGTTTAAGTAGTCTTATTTTACTTACCATACATAAACATTTGTTACACATTACTTGACTACTTTTGGACTATCAACATTAGACATTTGATTATACATAAACATTTTATTTCGGTGGTTTGGTTTGAGTAAGTGATTTAAGTAACGAGGCGTGTGTAATATGATACAAGCATGGTGGATACACCGCTGGTACTTCCTATATATAAGTGCTTGTATGATATCACATATTGTAGCGTTATTTGAATCATTTCAATTTGAGACATATAACATTTTATACAAATAACATACTTTTCACAAGACATTGTTTTACAAAACAACTTATCTTTTACAAACTCATTTTACTTGGTTATTCATTTAACCATACATAATTCTCTTACTTATACATATCATCTGATCTTATTGCTTTTTAAACGATTTACAAAACAAAGCAAACTAAAAGGTTCATGACTAAACATTTTCTTAAACATAAGTCATGAATCTCATTTTCACAAAACCTATGTATCTCACAGACATTTTTATGCTGACGTACCTATTTTCACCTGTGTTTTCAGGAGATGATGCATAGGACTTATCAAGACATACTTAGGTGGACCTGTGCCTTAGTGAGTTAAAACGAGACAAGAACTAGTTAAATTTTGTTATGTACTCTTTATTTCTTGTTTAAAGACAATGTAACTCGCTTGTTTGATAAATAAAACGAAACTTTAATATCCATGGTTGTGAAACATTAATTCTGTTACAACACTCCCCGATGTTTCCGCCACATTTTGTATGTTCTACGTGGTCGGGGTGTGACAGTGACCATAGTAGTATAGGGAATAACCTTCCAAGGTTATACCTTATGGTCACGACGTTTAAGTAGTTGTATGATAAGTAGTTCTTATGCCTTAGGTAAATTGCCAAAATGCCCTTTTTGCGCTAAAATTCATTTTAAGCCTATGTAACATAACTTTTGCCATCTAAGCTGATTTAACAACAATATTAAACATGTTAAGGCATATCTTACTTGTCATAGGGCTAGTTAGGCGATCCAAATGCGTTTTACGCAAACGACACGTTAAACTAGCATAAGCTACCTAAACGGGTCATAACGAGTCAAAAGCACTTAGGCTAGGTTTCGTTTTAGTATGTAGGCTTTGTTAAACCATATTACATGAGTTCCTACACTCATTTGGTTTACGAACCCTCATACTACCGATCCTCCGATTAGGTCCGGTTATTAATGTAGATACCTATATTAGGTGCCGTTTGATTCCGTGATCTTCTAGCTTTGCTTGGTGGATATCTAAGGTCTATTGAGAAATCTCAAGTGAGTACATAGACCCCTATTTTACCGTTTTCAAACTATTTTGGGGTGAAACACATGTGCCTACTTGTTACTTTCGTGCTTTTCATGTTTTCATATCATATGCTTGTTATGTTCATTAGTACACTTATAGTACATGATTTTATCGTGTTTTTGCTATGTATGTCCATTGTGTGCATACTTAGTACATCGTTTTACATGACATTTAAGCTATGTATGTTCATCATACTTAGTACATCGTTTTACATGACATTTATGCTATGTATGTTCATCATACTTAGTACATTGTTTTACATGACATTTTACGCTATGTGTGTACATTTGGTTACATACTTAGTGCATTATTTTCACATGCTTACATTTTGGTATGATATTTGGTTTGTTTTAAATGGGTCAAAAATACATTCATTAACATTAGCTACGCCGCTCGTTAGTAGGTAGTGGTACCATAGGAATTGACAACTCCCGTTCCTGACATCCTAGGTATGTTTGGATGGAAGGAATGACCGAATTCGAATACATAACTCAGATAGACCTTTAATTTGTTTAAAGGTTTATCACCACAGTCTCAAGGCTTGAATGTACGCATTTTTACAATACCGAATAGATGTTCGCATCAGTATAGCATGCAGTTTTCTACAAAACATAACTTTGATTTACTTCAATACCTTGTTTTGTACATTTTACCTATGGTATTTGATATATTTCACTTGCCATACATGACAGTTTGTTTACACATTACATGCTTGACATTTGACATAGACATTTTGATATTGATATACATATTTCATAAACTACATTTTGACATGGTTTACACAAAGACATTTGACAAATGGTTTAGACATGGGCAATTTACATTGGTGGTTTGTTTGGGTAAGTGATTTAAGTAACGAGGCGTGTATAATATGATACAAGCATGGTGGATACGCCGCTGGTACTTCCTATATATAAGTGCTTGTATGGTATTACACATCGCATCGTTATTTGAATCATTTCAGTTTAGTCATATAACATTTTACACAACTAACATGTTTTTCACAAGACATTATTTTACAAACAACTTATTTTATACAAAACTCATTTTACTAGGTTATTCACTTAACCTTTCATTTTTCCTTTACATATCATCTACTTTATCATCGTTTTTTCAAAAGATTTATAAAACAAAACAATTAACAAGGTTCATGACTGACTTTTGTTAAACATTTCTTTAAACTCAAGTCATGAATCCTATTTTTATAAAACCTATGTATCTCACAGGCATTTTTATACTGACGTACCTATTTTCACATGTGTTTCAGGTAATGGTGCATAGGTTTGAGCAGAACATACTAGGGTGGACCTGTGCCTTAGAGATTTAAAATGAAGATAGAACTAGTTTAATTAACGTTATGTACTCTTTGTTCTGTTGTTTTAAGACAATGTAATCCTTTTGTTATGAATAAAATATAACTTTAATTGCCATGGTTGTGAAACAATTAATTCTGTTACAACACTCCCCGACGTTTCCGCCGCGGTTGCATGTTATACGCGGTCGGGGTGTGACAGAAGAGTTGGTATCAGAGCCAATGGTTATAGGGAATTAGGTTATTAGTAATGCTTTGACCTAGACTATAACTTTTCTAGGAACCCAACACAAGTTATCTTGTGTTTAGATTTTAAAACATGCACTTCACCTATCCTTAGGTGATCACCAAAACAAGAACCCAATTTTTTTTTTTCAAAACGCTTTTTGAAAATCAATCATCTGTTTTTAAATGATTTGTTATATGGTTTTGAGCCCTTTTGATTTTTTTTCAAATTGATTTTAAAAATTTATCATTTGTTTTTGAATGATTTTTTGGCCTTGTGCCTTCTAAATTTTCAAAATCTCGTCAAAGTTTTGGGTTCTAAATAGTGTGAACACGTGTAAACTGGAAGAGTGAATGCCTGTACCCTGGGTTTTCTGTCTAAGGCTAGAGTGTTCGTACAAATCCACATAATCGGACCAGTCACTCTTACCTGGGAACTCTTGGGGTGAGTGTTCACTTATAGGCGAGCATGTCTTCGCTAAGCATTATTTCTGGACCCATTTACTTTGATTAGTCACTGTGCGTCATTTGTTTGCTTTGTGACGCGGACGAATGACCACCATCTCTGCCTTGTTGATTTTATTTCACCTCATTCTTTTCATCTAATCATCTCACTCATTTCCTCTCATGTTTCCTCTTTTAGAATGCCTCCTCGACGCGAAAATCCGCTTCCAAATGCCGAACTGGCAGAAATGATCGCGCAGCATATGGCTGATGCGTTCCCTAATCTTATTGCTCAATGGAACCAAGCCAACAACAACAACAATGCTCCTTGCAACTTTAAGAGTTTTAACTCGGCTAAACCACTCAAGTTTAGTGGTACTGAGGGAGCAACCGGGCTCCTTCAATGGTTCGAGAGCATTGAGAATACTTTCCATCATGTTCTGTGTCCTGAGAATCGGAAGGTTGAGTTTGCTTCAAGCGTGTTTCAGAAGAGGGCTTTGACATGGTGGAACGGGGTTATGAGAGACCGTGGTGCTGAGGTTGCTTTAGCACAAACATGGGCTGAATTGAGGACGCTTATGATGAGGGAGTTTTGTCCTCGTCATGAACTACGAGCTTTGGAGAGGGAGTTTGAAGATCTGAAACAGGAGTGGTGAGCACCGGGCATATACTGATAGATTTGAGGAGCTGAGTTTGTTATGCCCAGCAATGGTAACCCCACTCAACAAGGCTATCGAAAGGTATATCAATGGTCTGCCTGACTCCATACAAGACACCGTTACTGGTAGTAACCCTACCACTATGCGTCAGGCAATCAAGCTATCTACGACATTGACCGAGTCACAGATTCGAAGGGGTAAGCTGCATAGAAAGGGGGACAAGGGTAAGAAGCAGGCGTCTGATCATAGTGAGAGCAAGAAGGGTAAGAACAAGAAGGGTAAGGATTCTGGTTCCTCGAAGGGTTCAAGGAAGCGTAAGGCTTCCCAAAATTTTGCCATCACTGCCCAACAGAACCAGGCTACTCCCAATCAGCCTGCAGCTAAGAAACAGTATGTCGGGAATGCACCTTTATGCAACAGATGCAATAGCCACCATCAACCGCAATTGCAGTGTCGCTTCTATACTAACTGTGGGAAGTCAGGTCATCTTTCTGATGTTTGTCGCTTTGCTCCCAATCACGCAGCCCGTAACCCAGCTCAGCAGGCCGCACAACCACATGTTCAACAGCAAGCACAAGCTGCATGACCTCATTTTCCTCCTGGTTCGTGCTTTAACTGTGGGGATCAGACCCATTACCGTAACCAGTGTCCAAGGCTGGTCAACGCAAATCAGAATCAGAATCAGGTCCAGGCTCGAGGTCGAGTCTTCAATATGAATGCACAAGAAGCTCAAGCAGACAACGATGCGGTGAACGGTACGTTCTTAGTTAACAATCAACCAGCATCTATTCTTTTTGATTCAGGGGCCGATAAAAGTTTTGTGTCGTTATCTTTTGAGCCTTTGCTTCGCGTGTCTAGAACGAAACTAGGAAAGCCTTTGACAGTAGAGGTTGCCAGTGGTGAACCCATTGTTCTTAATTCTGTTCTTCGCAACTGCCAGTTGAACCTTAACGACCATCTTTTTCCTATTGACCTCACGCCTATGCAACTTGGAAGCTTCGACATTATTGTGGGTATGGATTGGTTAGCCAAGCATCGCGCAGAGGTAGTTTGTTTTGAGAAGATCGTTCGTGTGCCACTTTTGTCAGGTGAGATCCTACAGGTTCGTGGTGAGAAACCTGCTGGTAGTCTCAAACTCATGTCTTGTTTTAAAGCTCGGAAGTATCTGCGAAAGAACTATGTGGCCTTCTTGGCACATGTTACAGCAGATAAAGGCAAAGGTAAGTCTATTCAAGATATCCCAGTTGTTCAGGATTATCCGGAGCTGTTCCCGGAAGAGTTACATGGATTACCCCCAGCACGCCAAGTCGAGTTCCGTATTGATCTCGTACCTGGTGCAAATCCTATTGCCAGAGCTCCATACCGTCTTGCACCGTCTGAGATGCAAGAACTATCTAAGCAGCTGCAGGAACTTTTGGATAAAGGTTTTATCCGTCCTAGCTTTTCACCTTGGGGTGCTCCCGTTCTTTTTGTCAAGAAGAAGGATGGATCTTTCAGAATGTGCATCGATTATCGTGAGCTGAACAAGCTTACCATCAAGAATCGATATCCCCTACCTCACATTGATGATCTCTTTGATCAGCTACAAGGTGCTTCTTATTTCTCGAAGATTGATCTTCGTTCTGGATATCATCAACTTCGCGTTCATGAAGAAGATATTCCAAAGACAGCTTTCCGCACTCGTTATGGGCATTACGAGTTCACAGTTATGCCATTCGGTTTAACAAATGCTCCTGCTATTTTTATGGTCTTGATGAATAGGGTCTGCAAGCCTTATCTAGACAAGTTCATCATCGTTTTTATTGATGACATCTTGATTTATTCTAAGACGCAAGCTGATCATGAGCAACATCTTCGTCTTACTCTAGAACTCCTAAAGAAAGAGCAACTTTTTGCCAAATTCTCCAAGTGCGAATTTTGGCTCAAAGAAGTTCAATTTTTGGATCATATTGTCAACGAACAAGGTATTCATGTAGATCCCTCCAAGATCAGCGCGATTAAGGATTGGGATACCCCTACTACTCCTACCGAGGTTCGTTCTTTTCTTGGTCTTGCGGGTTATTACCGCCGCTTCATAGAGAACTTCTCGAAGATTGCAGTTCCTCTAACTGCTCTAACCCAGAAGAATAAGCCCTTTGAATGGGGTTCTAAACAAGAAGTAGCGTTTCAGACCTTGAAGCAAAAACTTTGTGATGCACCTATCCTATATTTGCCCGAAGGCAATGATGATTTCGTCGTTTATTGTGATGCATCGAAATTTGGTCTTGGTTGTGTTCTGATGCAAAGGAACAAGGTCATAGCCTATGCATCAAGGCAGTTGAAGGTGCATGAGAAAAACTACACCACTCATGATCTTGAGTTGGGTGCAGTCGTTTTCGCTCTAAAAATCTGGAGACATTATTTGTATGGCACAAAATGCGTGGTTTTCGCTGACCACAGAAGTCTTCAGCATATCTTTAATCAGAAAGAACTCAATATGAGGCAACGACGTTGGGTTGAGCTTCTAAATGACTATGACTGCGAAATTCGCTACCATCCTGGTAAGGCGAATGTCGTAGCCGATGCTTTGAGTCGTAAGGAACGCACTAAGCTTCATTGTGTTCGTGTTTAATCAGTTATTCAAGCTCGATCCGATATCCAAGCCCGCATTTCTCAGACTCAACAATCTTGTGTCTCACAAGGTTTGATGGATAAGGAATTTCCCTATCACATAACACCTGATTTGGAACTGAAGGACAATGGATCGTATTACTTCATGGACCGTTTGTGGGTCCCAAGCCAAGATAACCTTCGCACCTTGCTTATGGATGAAGCCCATAAGTCGCGTTATTCTGTTCATCCTGGCCCAGATAAGATGCATAAGGATCTTCGTATTCACTATTGGTGGCCTGGTATGAAGAAAGACATTGCCTTATACGTATCAAAATGCCTTACTTGTCTTAAGGTTAAGGCTGTACATCAACATCCTTGGGGTTTATTGGTACAGCCAGAGATCCCAGTTTGGAAATGGGAAAACATTACCATGGATCTCATTACCAAACTTCTGCGCACAAAGAAAGTCATGATGCCATCTGGGTAGTCGTTGATCGTCTTACTAAGTTAGCGCATTTCTTGCCAATCCGTGAGGATTTTCCTGCTGACAAGCTTGCTAAAATCTATGTGGACGAAATTGTAGCTCGACATGGTGTTCCTTTAAACATCATTTTTGACAGAGATGCTCGTTTCACTTCTCATTTTTGGAGAACCATGCAATCTGCTATGGGGACCCAACTTAATCTGAGCACAGCTTATCATCCGCAAACGGATGGTCAATCTGAAAGAACAATCCAGACTTTGGAGGATATGCTTAGAGCTTGCGTGATCGATTTTGGTGGTAGTTGGGATTCACATCTTCCATTGATTGAATTCTCCTACAACAACAGTTATCACTCTAGCATCAAAATGGCTCCTTTCGAGACAACTGACAAGATTAAGAAAGTTTGTGATAATCTTCAGACAGCTAGAGACCGTCAAAAGAGTTACGCGGACCCAAAACTCAAGTCCTTGGAATTTCAAGTCGGTGATCGAGTATTACTTAAGGTCTCACCTTGGTTTACACAAAGACATTTGATAAATGGTTTAGACATGGGCAATTTACATTGGTGGTTTATTTGGGTAAGTGATTTAAGTAACGAGGCGTGTGTAATATGATACAAGCATGGTGGATACGCCGCTGGTACTTCCTATATATAAGTGCTTGTATGGTATTACATATCGCATCGTTATTTGAATCATTTCAGTTTAGTCATATAACATTTTACACAACTAACTTGTTTTTCACAAGACATTATTTTACAAACAACTTATTTTATACAAAACTCATTTTACTAGGTTATTCACTTAACCTTACATTTTTCCTTTACATATCATCTACTTTATCATCGTTTTTTTCAAAAGATTTATAAAACAAAACAATTAACAAGGTTCATGACTGACTTTTGTTAAACATTTCTTTAAACTCAAGTCATGAATCCTATTTTCATAAAACCTATGTATCTCACAGGCATTTTTATGCTGACGTACCTATTTTCACATGTGTTTCAGGTAATGGTGCATAGGTTTGAGCAGAACATACTAGGGCGGACATGTGCCTTAGAGATTTAAAATGAAGATAAAACTAGTTTAATTAACGTTATGTACTCTTTGTTCTGTTGTTTTAAGACAATGTAATCCTTTTGTTATGAATAAAATATAACTTTAATTGCCATGGTTGTGAAACAATTAATTCTGTTATAACACTCCCCAACGTTTTCGCCGCGGTTGCATGTTAAACGCGGTCGGGGTGTGACATGAGATGAAATTCTTTTTGGGACTTCAGGTTGATCAACTGCCTAAGGGAATTTTCATACATCAGACAAAGTATGTTCATGATATCTTAGAGAAATTTGGGATGCCAGGTTCTACTCCAGCTTCCACCCCATTAGCAACGAACCATGGGATAAATCTTGATCTCACCGGAGAAAAGGTAGATGAAACGTTGTATCGTTCCATGATCGGATCGCTGATGTACTTGAAAACTTCAAGACCTAATATTATGTATCCAACCTGCCTCGCAGCAAGATTTCAATCTAACCAGAGAGCTTTGCATATGGTGATTGTGAAACGAATATTACGCTAGCTGAAAGGAACTCCATCACTGGGGTTGTGGTCTCCAAGAGAAGGCGATTCCACGCTCGAAGGGTATTCCGATTCCGATTTCGGATGTTGCAAAGTTAACGCAAAATCAACAACAGCGGGGTGCCAGTTTTTCAGACCACGATTGGTTACCTGGCAATGCAAGAAGCAGACCTCTGTGGCTTTATCCACATGTGAAGCCGAGTATGTATCTGCTAGCAGTTGCTGCTCTCAGATCTTGTGGATCCAGCAACAGACGAGAGACTACGGTTTGCAATTTCTTAACACCCCTATCATTGTTGATAATGAGGCAGCGATAAACATTACAAAAAATCCTATTCATCACGCTAAAACGAAACACGTTGAAATTCATCATCACTTCATCCGAGATTGTTTTGAGAAGAAGTTGATATGAATTGAGAAAATCCACACTGACGAACAAAAAGCTGATTTACATACCAAAGCGTTTGATAAAACTCGTTTTCAATATCTTTTAAAATTGAACGATATGAAGCTTTTATCGGTGTCGGAGGAGATTCTTGGCGTAGATGAAGGTACCAATGTAGATGATGTTGAGAAGCAATCTGCAATGTTTTATTGATTTTTTGCTTGTTTTGGTATTTATGGTCAGTATAGGGTAATATTTTCAGAAAATACAAAAACAGTAAAAAATTTCAAAAATCCAAAAACATGAGATATTTTCAAAATCCAAAAACAATAGAAAACCGGAAAAAGAGCTTGTGTAAAAAGGGAAAATGATAGTACATTGGCTTGACAGTTACAGTATGCTAAAGATATGCAAAGTTTAAAAAGTCTTAAGCAGTCTCGCTGATGATATGCCGATAGGTTTTTACACATTTAGTAGGTTTGTTCGGGATATAAACTTAAAATGCATACTTGCTTATTTCGTGGGGAACACTACTTGGATATATAGGTAACCCCTGAAATCTTGTTTGAAGGATCCCTCTTTCTGAAATACTAGGTCTTTATACTCAGTGACATCTGGGGTATTATCCCGGGACTTCTGATATTATGGAAGCAATGGCCTAGTCCCCGTATAATACTTTACTACTGCTTGAAATATAGCATCTCCCTCAACATAAAAAATGATGAAACATTGCAAAATGCTAATCATGTGCTGTTGAAGAAAAGATCCTCTAAAGGGGACACACCAAAAAGTCGAGGCAGTCATCTCTCTGATTTTGCGAAAGCAATAGCCTGAGCTCTCACGGCCCTCGCATTTAACCCCTTACAGATATCATCTGTGGTATACTCACCTGTAAGACTGAATATTGGGTTCTGGATACGGGAGTATATTCAAGAGGTGGGACACATGAATATGTTTAAGTTCTTAATACACCTAATTCGTATCCTGGACAGATTGAAGTTTGTGTGAGAATTTAAGTGGATCAGTATATCGACAATCTAAGCGAATTGTTTAATTCTGAGTATGAAATCTAAGTTAACGGTACTTGTGACTTGTCGAATAGCTTATATGGTTCCCTAACACGCTCACAAAAAATATGTTTGTAAATAGTTTACATTTACTGCATTTTATTTTTGTTTAGCATTCTAGTTTAGAAACTTTATTCAAAATCCAAAAAGATTTTACATTTCTGCTTTATTTTCCGACAAACCAAAGTGGAAAGTTGATCTTCAGATTCGAAGTTTGAAGCAGATGCAGGAAGTTTCTGAGCTGGACAAATGAGGTGTGAGCTTATCTTGTTAAACCTGAAAAATGAAAAGTTAAAACAAGTTCATTAAATTGAAACTTGTAATTTTCAAGAAAATGTTTTGAAACTATGTTGAACAAAAGTCAGTTTTGTTTTGTCTTGAATCAACCAAGGTCATTAAGTTGGACTTGGTAGATAAATTGAGTACTCAGGGTCATTAACTTGGATCTGAATACTTAAGTGGATTATTAAAACTGATAAAAACAAGAATAAATGTTAAAAGTCAATAGATTGTAATGTTATATTCTTGAGAAACAGGAAACAAGATCCCCATGGCAAAGAAAGTGTAAAGTTTGAACCAGAATTTGAACTCCATCATATTGAAAGGGGGAGTATACATTCTGGATCAACATTCAAAGGGGAGTTTGGAGATAGAGATTGAAGGATGCTAACAGTGTCAGACAAATTGGACAAAGAAGAAGATAGATCAAGACTAAAGACTAAAGATTTGATGCTAAAGACTTCGTCAACATCCAAGGGGGAGTCTGTTGGTGCATAGATGTCTGTTAACTTCGTCTTTATAGAGTCTTGTATTAGATTAGATAGATCAGAGCACATAGTACGAGAAATCTGTTAAAAATAGGTTGGAGATAATTATGCACGAAATTACACCTGGGTAATTCCGTACTAAATTAGATAGTTATTTCGCACGAAATTAGAATTCGCATGAAATCTAATTCCGCTTGAACAGGTCCGTGCGAAATTACATCGCCTATAAATACTAGGTGTGCTGATTTATTTGTAACTTTTCCAATTCAGAGTCGAGGTGCTGCCAGTTTGTCAAACGATCTGTAAAAGCTTTGAAATCATTAATAAGAAGATAATTAAGGAGAATCAAGCTGTTACACGTCTATTTCTCTGATTCCGCCTTTGAAATAGATCATATACTCTTCTGGTTGACTCGTTAGGGTCAAACGATGATCCAACATTCGGTGACCATAACTAGCTCGGAAATGTTAAAACAATGCTTCTAGTGAAAATTTGGTGTTTCAGGTAGTGTTCGGTTGTTCGGTTGGTTACCGGTTCGTTAAGGTGCTAAATTACGCAGTTTTGTGTGCTTTATGTTCCTTTTTGTGACAGTTTTGATTCCCGACACTTAGGAAGATATTCTGGACCATTAAACCATAATTTGGCATTATATTGTGTTGTTAAAATGCTGATTTTTGCTGAAATATACAGAATTCTGCAGTTTTTGTGAGTTTTAGGCACTTTCTGGCACTTAAACTATCTCTAGGAAGGCTGTTTTGTGATCCCTGCTTTCTTACACACTATACTAGTGTAACTCTTGGTTTCAAGCTCATTCTGTGTCTTAACATCATGTCTGTCTGAGTACTGAACTCCCGTCAGTACTTCTAGTTTGTCTGATAACGGTGCTAACTTTGTTTTGTGCAATAATTAGATCATAATGTGTTGCATGCAATAATGATATGAAATCATGCAACATGAAATGCACTTGTATGTATATGACAATAATCAGAAATCATTCATGCCATTAATTCAAATCAAACACAGTTATTAAAGCACAAATTATTGTTTAATATGTACAGAATTACATGGAAAAGAAACGGTTGTCACATTCTCCCCCCGTTAAGAAAATTTTGTCCTGAAATTTTAAGCTACGCTATCGGTTGCAGGGGAGTTAGGGAACAAGTGTGGATACTTTTATTTCATTCGATCTTCACGCTCCCAAGTAAACTCTGGGTCGTGACGTGAATTCCAGCAAACCTTGACAAGCTTAACACGACTCCTCCGAGTCTTGTTGACTTTCAAGTATGTAACCACAACGGGTTCCTCTGTGAATTAGAGAGTGTCGTCGATATGCACTTCATCCGTAGGGATGATAACTGTTTCCTTGGTTGGGCTTTTCTTCAGGCTTGACACATGAAATGTATCGTGAACACCGTTTAGTTCCTCTGGTAATTCAAGCTTGTATGCTACGGTACCAACCCTTTCCAATATCTTGAATGGCCCAATGTAATGTGGATTTAACTTGCCACATTTCCCGAATCGTGCTACACCTTTCCAAGGTGAGACTATCAACAAAACCATGTAACCTGCTTTGAATTCCAAAGGGTTCTGTCTTTGATCTGTTTAACTCTTTTGTCGATCACGAGCCACCTTGATTCGCTCTCGGATCTGTATGATCTTGTCAGTCATTTCTTGAACCAGCTCGGGCCCAATCATCTGTCTATCTCCAGCATCTGCCCAACACAACGGTGAGCGGCACTTACGGCCATATAGAGCTTCGAACGGTGCGGCTTGAATGCTTGTATGTTAGCTATTATTATAGGAAAACTCAACCAGAGGTAGGTGAGTATCCCAACTGCCACCTATATCCATTAAACATGCACGAAGCATGTCTTCCAGTGTTTGAATAGTTCGTTCGCTCTGCCCATCTGCCTACGGGTGAAAAGCCGTACTCAGATTCAACTGAGATCCAAAGGCTTCCTGAAAGGATTGCCAAATCCTTGATACAAACCGTCCATCTCTGTCTGAAATTATCGTGATAGGCACTCCATGACGTGCTACTATCTCATTGAGGTAAAGCTCAGCTAGCTTCCCAGTGCTATCTTTCTCTCGAATCGGTAGAAGGTGTGAAGACTTTGTCAGTCGATCCACTATTACCCATATCATATCATGTCCTCTAGGAGTCCTGGGTAATTTTGTTATGAAGTTCATCGAAATCTTTTCCCACTTTCACATGGGTATTTCAGGATGTTGTAGAAGACCTGAAGGTTTCTGATACTCGACCTTAACCTTAGCACAGGTTAGGCATTTCCCAACATAAATGGCAACGTCACTCTTGAGTTTTGGACACCCATAATAATATTTCAGGTCATGGTACATCTTGTCCGATCCTAGGTGGATCGAGTACCTCGACTTATGGGCTTCGTCAAAGATAACCTCTCGTAGACCGCCATAGAGCGGAACCTAAATGCGTCCCATAAAGTATAAGGTTCCTTCCTCATTTGGCACTAACTTCTTCTCCATTCCTCGGAGATATTCAACCTTAAGATTCTCCTTCTTAAGAGTTTCTAGTTGTACGTCACGTGTGCGTGAAGTGAGATCCGTTTGAATAGTCATTTCTAAAGCTCGAACCCTTATAGGTTTAACCCTTTCCTTTCGACTTAAGGCGTCTGCTACCACATCCGCCTTTCCAGGATGATACTTGATTTCGCAGTCATAATCATTCAGCAACTCAACCCATCGTCGCAGTCGCATATTAAGCTCTTTTTGATCAAATATGTGTTGCAGACTTTTGTGATCAATGAAGATAGTACATCGAGTACCATACAGATAATATCGCCATATCTTCAAGGAAAATACCACTACACCTAGCTCCAGATCGTGAGTGGTATAATTATTCTCATGTACTTTCAACTGGCGTGATGCATAAGCGATGACTTTTTGGCGTTGCATTAGCAAGCAACCCAATCCCTGACGCGAAGCGTCGTAGTATACCATGAAGTCTTCCGTGCCTTCGGGTAGGGATAGTATCGTTGCATCGCATAGCTTGTTCTTGAGCAGTTGAAAGGCTTCTTCTTGATTGTCTCCCCAGTCATACTTCTTGTCTTTCTGAGTAAGGGATGTCATCGGTTGAGCTATCTTGGAGAAATTCTCGATAAACCTGCGGTAATAGCCCGCTAATCCCAATAATTGCCGAATCTCAGTCGGTGTCTTCGGAGTTTCCCAGTTATTGATTGCCTCAATCTTTGTGGGATCCACCTGAATACCATTCTCGTTTACCACATGACCGAGGAACTGTACCTCTCGAATCAAAAATTCACACCTTGAGAACTTAGCGTAGAGCTTTTCCTTCTTTAGTAGTTCTAGAATGGCTCTGAGATCCTGCTCGTGCTCTTCCTTCGTCCGCGAGTAAATCAGAATATCATCGATAAATACGATCACAAATTTATTGAGATATGGGTTGCACACACGATTCATAAAATCCATAAACACTATTGGCGCGTTAGTCAATCCGAACGGCATCACGAGGAACTCATAGTGTCCATAACGAGTTCTGAATGCGGTCTTTGGTATGCTCTCTTCTTGGATCCGTAACTGATGATAACCCGATTTAAGTTCGATCTTGGAGTAGTAACTCGATCCTTGCAGTTGATCGAATAAATCATCAATCCTCGGTAATGGGTACCGATTCTTGATTGTTAACTTGTTCAAATCCCGGTAGTCGATACACATTCGAAAGCTAACATCCTTCTTCTTAACGAACAACACTGGAGCTCCCCAAGGCGAGATGTCCGGCCTTATAAATCCCTTGTCCAATAACTCCTGAAGTTGCGTGGATAACTCCTACATCTCGGATGGCGCAAGTCGATAAGGTGCCTTGGCTACAGGCGCGGCGCCTGGAACCATGTCAATGTGGAATTCGACTTGTCGTTGCGGGGGTAATCCTAGCAAGTACTCGGGGAAGACCTCAGGATATTCCTTTACTACATGGATATCTTCAAGCTTCGGCTCTTCGGCTTTCTTATCCACAACATGAGCTAAAAGGCAACGTATCCTTTACGTAGACACTTCTATGCTTTCAAACAATTGATGATCCTCAAGGGCGTATCATGCTTCTCTCCGTGAATCAGGATCGTCTCTTCATTCGCCATCAGAATGCGAATGACCTTCTCATGGCAAACTATCTCCGCATGATTGCTAGACAACCAATCCTTCCCAACTACGACATCAAAGCTTCCCAAATTGACTGGTAGAAGGTCTATAGAAAATTCACGCTCTCCAAGCTCCAAAGTACAACCTCTAATCACCTCATTTTCCTCTACTAGCTTTCCATTATCCAGTTCTATCGAATATGGGACGTCTAGCTTATACGCAACTAAACCAAGTATATTCTTAAATGTCGGATCGTCGTGTGACCCGAATGAGTCAATCAGAAGAGTTCTGAGTCAGAATCACAGGCGGAATCAATGATTCTAACTTAATACAACTTGATTCTCCCTAATTATCATCTTATTAATGATTTGAAAGCTTTACAGATTGTTTGACAAACGGACAGCACCTCGGCTCTGAAATCACGAACGTTACAAATGAATCAGCAACTCAGGCTATATATAGGAGTGGTGATTTCGTACGAAATAGCAAAGGCTCATTTCGTGCGCAATACCTGTGTATCATTTTGTACGAAATAGCCCTTGCTATTTCGAGCGAAATACCACTTTTACATACAAAATCTAATTTCTAATATGCTGAGCACTGGTTTATCCTATGTAGATACAAGACTCTATAAAGACGAAGTTAACAGACATCTATGCACCAACAGACTCCCCCTTGGATGTTGACGAAGTCTTTAGCATCAAATCTTCAGTCTTTAATCTTGATCTATCTTCCTCTCTGTCCAATTTGTCTGACACTGTAAGCATCCTTCAATCTCTATCTTTAATCTCCCATTTAAATGTTGATCCAGAATGTAGACTCCCCCTTTAAATATGTTGGAGCTTTGAATTCTGGGTCAAACTTTACACAAACTTTGCCATGGGGATCTTGTTTCCTGCTTCTAAAGAATATAACATTACAATCTATTGATTTTTAACATCTTTTCTCATTTTTATTAGTTTTAATAATTCACTTAAGTATCCAGGTCCAAGTTAATGACCCTAGGTACTTAATTTGTCTACCAAATCCAACTTAATGACCTTGGATGATTCGAGACAAAAGACAACTGACTTTTGTTCAACAATTTACAAAACATTATTTTGAAAATTCACAAATTTCAACTTAATGAACTTGTTTTGACTTTTTATTTTCACAAGTTTAACAAGATAAGCTCACAACTCTTCTGTCCAGCTCAGAAACTTCCTGCATCTGCTTCAAACTGTGAATCTGAAGATCAGCTTTCCACTTTGGTTTGTCGGAAACGTAAAGCAGAAATGTAAAATCTTTTTGGATTTTGAAAGAAGATTCTATACTAGAAAGCTAAACAGAAATAAAATGCAGTAAATGTAAACTATTTACAAACATATTTTTGGTGAGCGTGTTAGGGAATCATTTCAGCTGTCGACAAGTCACAAGTACCGTTAAGCTTTGATTTCATACCCAGAATTAAACAATTCACTTAGATTGTCGATATACTGATCCACTTAAGTTCTCACACAAATTTCAATCTGTTTAGGATACGAATTTAGTGTATTAAGAACTTAAACTTATTCATGTGTCCCACCTCTTGAATATACTCCCGTATCCAGAACCCAATATTCAGTCTTACAGGTGAGTATACCACAGAAGATATCTGTAAATGGTTAAATGCGAGGGCTATGAGAGCTCAGGCTATTGCTTCCGCAAAATCAGAGAGATGATGGCTTCGACTTTAGGTGTGTTCCCTTTAGAGAATCTTTTCTTCAACAGCACATGATTAGCATTTTGCAATGTTTCATCATTTTTATGCTGAGGGTGATGCAATATTTCAAGCAGGAGTAAAGTATTATACGGGGACTAGTCAATTGCTTCAGCATTATCAGAAGTCCCGGGATAATACCCCAGATATCACTGAGTATAAAGACCTAGTATTTCCGAAAGAGGGATCTTTCAAACGAGATTTCAGGGGATACCTATATTTTCAAGTAGTGTTCCCCACGAAATAAGAAAGTAATGATTTAGGTTTATATCCCGAACAAACCTACTAAATGTGTAAAAACCTACCGGCATATCATCAGCGAGACTGTTTAAGACTTTTAAACTTTCCATATCTTTAGCATACCGTAACTGTTAAACTGATGTACTATCATTTTCCCTTTTTACACAAGCTCTTTTTCCATTTTCTATTGTTTTTGAATTTTGAAAATATCTCATATTTTTGGATTTTTGAATTTTTTTACTGTTTTTGTATTTTCTGAAAATATTAAGCTACCTCCCCCTAAATACCAAAACAAGTAAAAAATCGACAAACCATTGCAGATTGCTTCTCAACATCATCTACAGTGGTACCTTCATCTACGCCAAGAATCTCCCCCAACACCGATAAAAGCTTCATACCGTTTAATTTTAAAAGATATTGAAAACGAGTTTTATCAAACGCTTTGGTATGTAAATCAGCTTTTTGTTCGTCAGTGTGGATTTTCTCAATTCGTATCAACTTCTTCTCGAAACAGTCTCGGATGAAGTGATGACAAATTTCAATATGTTTCATTATAGCGTGATGAACATGATTTTTCGTTATGTTAATCACTGCCTCATTATCAACAAAGATAGGGGTGTTAAGATATTGCAAACCGTAGTCTCTCATCTGTTGCTGGATCCACAAGATCCGAGAGCAGCAACTGCTAGCAGATACATACTCGGCTTCACATGTGGACAAAGCTAGAGAGGCCTGCTTCTTGCATTGCCAGGTGAGCAATCGTGGTCCGAAAAACTGACACCATGCTGTTGTTGACTTAGCGTTAACTTTGCAGCATCCGAAATCAGAATCGGAACACCCTTCGAGTGAAATCTCCTTCTCTTAGATATCACAACCCCAATTGTGACACCTGTGTCACTATGACTATCAAACAAATACCAAATCAATGAAATATTATGTTTCATACTTGGAATTTGTAAACAAATGGGTATCGTTTGCACATATCAATTCTTGTTCGATTTCGAGCTCTAAATCGCTTTCTAGCAGGTTATACGCGCACAGATGCGTAAATATAACCAGTTTAATGCAACAAACACTCTGGAATAGTTACATAGGATTAACATGCCTTAAATAACCTTTACATAACTTATAAATAAGTTTTGAAGGCTTTGGTATGGCAAAATCAAGTTTAAACGCTTACAGGGACTAAATTCGACAAACTGTGAAAGTATGACGATTCGTACTGGAACAGACACTCCGGAACATGACCATAAGTTAAACATACCATAAATATCCTTTACATAGCGTAGAAATAGGCTTTGAGGAGTTCGGTGTGCTAAAATAAACTTTTGAGTCATTCAGGGACTAAAAGCGTCAAAAAGTGCACAAGTTTGCATTTTCGCGCATAACTTACGTTCTGAATACATCCGGACATCCAACAATTTATGTAAGCATTAAAATGTTTTAGTTTAGTGTTTGGCATAGGAAAAATCCATTCGTCGAGCAATTTGGACCGTTTTTGCGTCCGTTACGACTTCCGTCGTAATTAACCAAACAACGCAACCGTACGGCCAAACGAACCGACATCCAACATTTTTTTGAGCACATTTTAAGTTCCCTACACTTTAAATACATATTAGAGCCTTAAAATGAGGTTAACGGGGCTTAAACGCATCAAAAATCAAGTTCGGACTCACAGGGGTTTGTTCTGCCATTTTTGAAACTTGCTGACCTGCACAAGGCTTACGGACCGTTCAAAGCCATACGGTCCGTAAGGACCTCCCAGATCAGCAAAACCAGTTTAACAGCCTATTAACAGCTGTTATGCACTCTTAACCCACATGCAAATGGTATTTCTGAAACTATGGGCTGGTTTGGAGGCTCCCAAGGTTTTGTAATACAATGGGCACACATGGAGGGTTGAGATCGAAGCACAGGAATCGAGAAACCATCCTAACGGTCTTGCATTTCCTATAAATAGCAACACCTATTTCACTCATTCCTCACACCTTTGAATCTGAATTTGTTCTCTAAGTTGATGTGTTTATCACTTCATGCCTGAGAATATTCGGATCAAAACTTCCGTTCTTCGACTCGTTGTAAGTCCTCCTTCGATCTTTTAGCATTTTCTGCGTTGACCCGTTTATGGTTAACACGAAGTTCGGTTGAACTTCGCAACGTGAACGTAATCACGATGGTTATAGTCCCTTGTGACTATACCTACTGATTACAACGTTATCTAGGCTTAGTGACGAGTCGTAGTTTCGGCCAAAATACGTATTCTTGCGTATTTTGCAACCAAACTACTTTTGGGTATTAAAACCATTTGTTTTGATACCAAACCTGTTTTCTAAACTTGTTAAACACGTTTTAACGTGTTTAGCTCATCACTTTTAGTTTTGTGCTTGTCTAGGGTCGTAAAGTTAAGCGATCTAAACAATCGCTTATACTTTCGAACCCGACCCGTTTGGTCGATCTTTAGGATCTGACCAAATACATTAGGTGGCCATAGTTGTATAGGGAATAACTTTCCGAGGTTATACCTTATGGCCACGACGTTTAGTTAGTTGTATGATAGGTAGTTATATGCCTTAGGCAAATTAGCAAAATGCCCTTTTTACGCGAAAATTCATTTTAAGCATATGTATCATAATTTGTGATATCTAAACTGATTTGGAAACAATATTAGACATGTTAAGGCATATTTTACTTATCATAGGACTTGTAGGCGTTCCGAACACGTTTTACGTGAATGACACGTTAAAGTAGTATAAGCTACCTAAACGGGCCGTAATGGGTCGTAAGCACTTAGGTTAGGTTTCGTTGTAGTATGTAGGCTTTGTTAAACCATATTACATGAGTTTCCATACTCATTTGGTTTACGAACCCTCATTCTATCCGATCCTCCGATTTAAGTCTGGTTTATTAATATAGTTACCTATATTAGGTGCCGTTTGAT
Source organism: Helianthus tuberosus (assembly GCA_030545235.1). NCBI lineage: Eukaryota > Viridiplantae > Streptophyta > Magnoliopsida > Asterales > Asteraceae > Helianthus > Helianthus tuberosus. Next base: position 195,418,558 of record CM060366.1, read on the forward strand.
TTTCCGTGACCTCTAGCATTGCTTGGTTGTTGCTCAAGGACTTCTAGGCAATCTCATGTGAGTACATAGAGCCCTCTTCTACTGTTTTTCAAACGTTTTGGGGTGAAACACATGTGCCTACTTGTTACTTTCGTGCTTTCCTGTTTTCACATCATATACTTACTATGCTCATTTGTACATTTATAGTACATGATTTACATTACATTGTTTCGCTATGTATGTTTACTTAGCATACTTAGTACATTGTTCTACTTTACATTTCTGCTATGTATGTTGACTGAGCATGCTAGCACATTGATTTACATTACATTAGTTGCATATGTTTACTCAACATATGGACACATTGTTTTACATTTCATTTTGTTGCATATGCTCATCCAGCATATGAACACATTATATTACATTTTGAACCGTTTGTAACTATTTGACTATGTGAACCGTTGTAACCATTTGATTATATGAACTGTTTGTAACTGTTGAACCATGTGAACTGTATTTGACCATACACAAACATTTCTACAATTTTTAAACATTTCATCTTGGTGGCTGTTTGGGTAAGTGATTTAAGTAACGAGGCGACGTGTAATACGATAAAAACATGGTGGATACGCCGCTGGTACTTCCTATATATAAGTGCTTTTATGGTATTACATATCATAGCGTTATTCAAACCATTTCAGTTTAGACATAACACATCTACAACACATCTTCATATGAACATCGTTTTACATATAACTTAACTTATACAAACTCATTTTTACTTGGTTATTCACTTAACCATACGTTATTCTTTTATACGTACATATCATTTGATTTTTTCATTGCTTTTTAAATGATTTATGAAAGAAAACACTCAACAAGATTCATGGCTACCTTTTTTATTAAACAGTTTCTTTAAACTCAAGTCATGAATCCTATTTTCATAAAACCTATGTATCTCACAGGCATTTTTATGCTGACGTACCTATTTTCACATGTGTTTTCAGGAGTTGTTGCATAGGATGATCGAGACACACTTAGGCGGACCTGTGCCTTAGTGACTTAAAACGAAGCAAGAACTAGTTAATTTATGTTATGTACTCTTTGTTTCTTGTTTAAGACAATGTAACTCTCTTGATTGATAAATAAAACGTAACTTTCATTTCCATGGTTGTGAAACAATTAATTCTGTTACAACACTCCCCTACGTTTCCGCCACGTTTCGTTGTTTTACGTGGTCGGGGTGTGACAGAAAAGTTGGTATCAGAGCCAATGGTTATTGGGAATTAGGTTATTAGAAATGCTTTGACCTAGACTATAACCTTTCTAGGACCCTAACGCAAGAAGATTTGCGTTTAGATTTTTTTTAAACAAAAACCGTCACCTATCCTTAGGTGATAACCACAACGAGAACATCAATTCCGAATCCGCTTTGAAAATGAATCATCTGTTCTTGGATGATTGATTTCTTGGTTTTGAACCCTCTATTGTAAGGTTTTGAACCCTCTGTTATAAGGTTTTGAACCCCTTTGAGTTTTCAAAATCTCGTCAAAGTTTTGGGTCCTAAATAGTGTGAACATGTGCAAACTGGAAGAGTGAATGCCTGTACCCTGGGTTTTCTGTCTAAGGCTAGAGTGTTCGTACAAATCCACATAATCGGACCAGTCACTCTTATCTGGGAACTCTTGGGGTGAGTGTTCACTTTTAGGCGAGCATGTCTTCGCGATACATTATTTTTGACCCATTTACTTTGATTAGTCACAATGGGTCGTTTGTTTGCCTTGTGGTAACAAACAAATGACCACCATCTTTGCTTTTGTCAAATTTTGTATCACCTCATCCTTTTCATCTAATCATCTCGCTCGTTTCCTTTTATGTTTCCCTCTTGTAGAATGCCTCCTCGACACGACAATCAGATAGCGAATGCCGAACTGGCAGAAATCATCACGCAGCAAATGGCTGCTGCTTTCCCAAATCTTATTGCTCAACTGAACCAAGCCAACAACAACAATAATGCTCCATGCAATTTCAAGAGTTTCAATTCGGCTAAGCGACTCAAGTTTAGTGGTTCTGAAGGAGCAACGGGGCTCCTACAATGGTTCGAGAGCACTGAGAGTACATTTCATCACGTTCAGTGTCCTGATAATCGCAAGGTCGAGTTTGCTTCCTGTGTGTTTCAGAAGAGGGCTCTTACATGGTGGAACGGGGTTATGAGAGACCGTGGTGCTGAGGTTTCTTTAGCATAGACTTGGGCCGAGCTTAGGGCCCTTATGATGAAGGAGTTCTGTCCTCGTCATGAACTGAGGGCTTTAGAAAGGGAATTTGATGATTTGACGCAAGATAGTGGTGAGCATCGGGCTTACACTGATAGGTATGAGGAGTTGAGTCTGTTATGCCTGAACATGGCTACGCCTTTGGATAAGGCAATCGAAAAATACATTGATGGCCTCCCTGACTCAATACAAGACATTGTGACTGGTAGCAACCCTACTTCAGTTAGACAGGCCATTGAGCTATCCGCTCCCTTGACTGAATCTCAGATCAGGCAAGGTAAACTTTTTCGAAAAAGTGACAAGAAACCAATCGAGGAATCAAAGACCATGGATGAACAGACTGGATCCCCTAAGAAGTCAAAGAAGCGAAAGGCTTCTCAGAACTTCGCCATGGTCGCTCACAATGGTCAACCCATCCCTAACCAACCAGCTCCACCCCCTACTCGGAAGCCCTACTAGGGAACTACACCCTTGTGCAACCAATGTAGCCTACATCATCATGCTGGTGTGAAGTGCCGCACATGCCAAGTTTGTGGACTTATAGGTCATACGGCGAGGGTTTGCCCAACAGCAGCTGCACCAAATCAAGTTAACAACAATCTTGCTCAAGCTCGTTTTCCACCGGAGTCTTGCTACAACTGTGGTGAGATGGGCCATTTTCGTAGGAATTGCCCAAGGCTTGCTAATGCAAATCCAGCGCAGGGATGAGTGTCTGACCGACAGAAGACAACGCTGTTTAGAAAATAATCAAGCCTTGTGTATTATTTTCTTTTGTTGTCACGGTCTATGAAATAGCTATTGTTGTTATTGTTGTTTATAAATAAATCCTTTATTTACATTGCAATGTACAATTGTGGTTGCATAAATAAACGACATATCCCCTACGATACCGACAATCAAGGAACCGCATTCCTCCCATCTTTTGATTTCTTGCAATTTCCACGAAGAACCTAAGTAGACGTTTCTTCCAAAGAAACAAAGTACAAGGCGCAAGTTACAATGCTGGACGAATACCCAATATACATCCTTAATAGGGTACCTAACGGTATTTCCGTAAGTCCTTAATTATTGTGTACCTTAATTCGAATGTTATGATTCCTGGTAATCAGAAATCGAATTTTTGGAAGATCACCCTATTTTCATATAGATTCTTGATGACGTTGAAGTCCATCGACTGGGTTCCTGGTGTACCTTGAATACCCACGTTCAAATTGACATCAAGTTAATAACAATTAATAACAAGATGATAACAAAATTTATATCCAAGAAAACAATTATGTGCTTATGTGTTGACCTAATCATAAGTTGTCTCGACCTTGTTAAAATTCTATCCCCTACACATTATAAAACAAACTGTGATTACTATGCAAGGAATTACGTAATTATAGATGCATACATAATTAGGCAATTTAGTGAACAGAAATCACAGCAAGTTCTATCATGTGTCTAGAGTTAACCATATTCATTTCCATTTCTGATGAAGCACCCGTTGAGGAAAAATGAACTAGCTATTCATTTTTCACTTTTGAAAGAATATCCGTTGAGGGAAATGAATATACGTTTGTTTAAATCCTTCATTTCCAATTCTGAAGAATACCCATTGAGGAAAATGACTCCGTTTGTTCATTTTCGTTCTAAAGAATATCCGTTGAGGGAAATGAATATCCGTTTGTTAAATCCTTCATTCCCGTTTCTGACGAAGAACCCGTTGAGCAAAACGAATCATCCATTCATTTTCGCTTCTGAAGAATAACTGTTGAGGGAAATGAATATCCGTTTTTTTAAATCCTTCATTTCCAATTCTGAAGAATACTCGTTGAGGAAAATGACTCCGTTTGTTCATTTTCGTTCTAAAGAATATCCTGTTGAGGGAAATGAATATCCGTTTGTTAAATCCTTCATTCCCGTTTCTGACGAAGAACCCGTTGAGGAAAACGAATCATCCATTCATTTTCGCTTCTGAAGAATAACCATTGAGGGAAATGAATATCCGTTTGTTTAAATCCTTCATTTCCAATTCTGAAGAATACCCGTTGAGACAAATGACTCCATTTGTTCATTTTCGTTGTAAAGAATATTCGTTGAGGGAAATGAATATCCGTTTGTTAAATCCTTCATTCCCGTTTCTGACGAAGAACCCGTTGAGGAAAACGAATCATCCATTCATTTTCGCTTCTGAAGAATATCTGTTGAGGGAAATGAATATCCGTTTGTCAAAATCCTTCATTCCCGTTTCTGACGAAGTGTCACACCCTGGCTTTGCGGAAGCGTGGTTAACTTTGGTGTGACTTCTTAATACCATAGCTTAATCATAACAAGCTATATGAATTTAAAAACCATGCAAGTCATCCATTAAGTTTTGAAAATCAAACACATTACCATTGTTTTAACATACAACCATATCCTTGTTCAACAACCTTACAAATTAAAACATAACATAAACGTGGTTTAAGGACTGTGTCTTGTCCAGGAAAGAGACACATCCCCTAAACCCTGATGACTTCATGACAAGTGCAGCGGAAAACGTTCCATACCGTGCCAGATCCGTTTAATTTCCTGAAATACATGTGAGTTGAAAAATCAACAATAATGTTGAGCGAGTTCATGTGCAAGTGAGTAAGTAAAAACACTTGTAAGTATAAAAGTTTCCTGGTATGTAGCAGTGTAAGAGGACTTGTGATCACCAATGGTTTGCAAGGCCATTAGCATGTCGTGAAATGCAAGTAGGAAAGACACAACCCTAGCCGATTTTTGCGTTGGGTACCAAGTCACTCCAGGTCCGTTCTGTTAGTCCTCCGAGAGGCCTGTTCTGTTGGACCGGGAGCTGGGCTCGCTACACCCAGATAGATCTACCGCTCGAGTCCCTCGGTGTTCTAACTACCCATTCACATGATCTAAACCTCCTTACGTTATTCATACCGTGTATAAAGTACTTGTAAACAAAGTAACATGTATTTCACCCCCGCGGTTAAGTAAACTGAAAACAGTTAGAAAAAAAAGGGGGACATGAACTCACAGTGAATGCGCGTCTCTACCAAGTGTCTCCAATACAGTAAGCTGTGCAACGACCTACAAGTGCTAATTCTATTAGACGGACGGCCGTGCTTTAGCTTTATAGTTTAAGTCTTTGGGAAATAGTTAGACAACTATTTCGTGTTTATGTTCCGTATACACTTGGTAGTTATTCTTCTTCCCAAGGATGGGGGATACAATACATGTGCGTAAGTTACGTTTTATCAATCTTGTGGTAATGTAATTACCGGTGTAACTTATATGTTTGTGGAAGCGTTCGCAAAGTTTTGGAATCATTAACGCTTGTAAATATTATTTTCACTCTTAAAATAATATTTATGTATTTCACAAAATAATCATAAACAGTGTTGTGACAAATATATTTATCACGTTAATCTTTGTGAAAATCCCACCTCCGAATATTTAGTAAAATATAGTGCTGGCGAAATTTATGTTTCGAAAATATGTCCAAAAATAGTTCTAACACTTGTTGTATAAATAATTCTAAGTGTTAGGTTTTTAGAAAATTTTGCCAGAGTTTCCTCTGTAACTGGAGGTGGCCACGCTTTCAAGCGTATCATTTTCTTTTAACAAATCAATTCAACAACTTCTTTATTCAATCAAACAATTTCCGACACATCAAACTAGTCAATAAATATGTAAATCACATAATCGCATGAACTTGTAGTTTTTCCGAATCTATATTGTAAATCCCATTATATTTCGTGGATCTTTATATAAAGTAACTTTAACCTCGTAAAAACCTCGTTTTTAGAGAAATCCGTCTTTACAACTTCTAGTTATTTTTCCCAAAAATAGTTATTTTGTCGAAACATGTGTCACACAAGTGTTTACACACTTGTGCGTTCTAAATATCATTCTTAGTATTGTAAGATCCGTTTCTTAGAAAACATGGTTTCTTTTAAAGTGTGGTCCTTCAAAAGTACCACTTGCAGATACGTAGATCTGCTAGTTTTAAACACCATTGAACCGGTTAAATCACTTTTACACAAGTAAAATTCTTTTACACAAGTTCATGCTCTAAATGTGGTAGTGTTTCACCTTTAACCCTTGTATCTTTCAAAAACGAGCTTATGTGATGATACGCGATTTTACAAAGTCGGGTTAAACGGAGATTCGAGCTACCACATCATAGATCGGGTCTAGATAAACACGAATTTCAAATACTACGACTTTTACACAAGTTATATGCTATTAACCTCCATTTTTGTGATTTTAGTAGACTTTAAAGTTTCAAATTAAGTTGTACGGATACCTGGTTTAGTGCGGGTTGTCACATTCTCCCCCCGTTAAATAAATTTCGTCCCGAAATTTATGTTCTGCTTGTAGAAGCAGAGTTCTTAGGAAATAAGTGGAGGTATTTCTCTTTCATCCGGTCCTCACGTTCCCAGGTAAATTCAGGACCATGTCTGGCATTCCAACGTACCTTGACGAGTTTGGCACTGCTCCGGCGGGTCTTGTTAACTTTCCAATCCGTGACCTCAACAGGTTCTTCAACGAAGTGGAGCGTGTCGTCAATATGAATCTCGTCGATAGGAATGGCAACGTCAATTTGAGTTGGACTTTTCTTTAAATTGGATACATGAAATGTATCGTGAACACCATTTAGTTCAGCAGGTAGTTCCAACTTGTATGCTACTGTCCCAATTCTTTCCAGAATTCTGAAAGGACCAATGTAGCGCGGATTTAACTTCCCACGCTTTCCAAAGCGTGCTACCCCTTTCCAGGGTGAAACCTTTAACAACACCATTTCTCCGACTTGGAAGTCCACATGCTTCCGGTTTGGATCCGCGTAGGCCTTTTGTCTGTGGCGAGCGGCTTCGATGCGTTTAAGAATTTGCGCGATCTTGTCTGTCGTCTCTTGGACGATCTCGGGACCAGCAAGCTGCCTATCACCTGCGTCAGACCAACATAGTGGTGATCGGCACTTGCGTCCGTATAGGGCCTCAAATGGCGCGACACCAATACTGGTGTGGTAGCTGTTGTTGTATGAAAATTCGACCAAAGGTAAGTGTTTATCCCAGCTACCGCCTAATTCCATAACACATGCTCTCAGCATGTCTTCCAAAGTTTGTATCGTTCGCTCGCTCTGGCCGTCAGTTTGCGGATGGAACGCAGTGCTCAGATTCAATTGTGAGCCAAAAGATTCTTGGAAAGATTGCCATATTCTTGACACAAATCTTCCGTCTCTATCAGAGATGATCGAGAGTGGTACTCCATGACGTGCTACGATCTCTCTCATGTAGATTTCCGCAAGTTTACTAGTACTGTCTTTCTCCTTGATTGGCAGAAAGTGTGCGGACTTTGTCAGGCGGTCAACATTCACCCAAATCATATCATGGCCTCTTGGCATCCTTGGTAATTTTGTAACAACATCCATTGAGATTTGTTCCCATTTCCACTTGGGAATCTCAGGTTGTTGCAGAAGTCCCGAAGGCTTCTGGTATTCTGCCTTGACCTTAGCGCACGTTAAACATTTGCTCACGTAGACAGCAACGTCGCCTTTCATCCTAGGCCACCAATAATAATTCTTGAGGTCCTGGTACATCTTATCCGATCCAGGGTGGATAGAGTACCGTGATTTTTGCGCTTCATCGAAAATAACTTCCCTTAATCCACCAATCTGAGGAACCCAAATCCTTTTCTCAAAACATAATGTTCCTTCCTCGTTTGGTACCAAAAGCTTCTCCATTCCCCGGAGATATTCTTCCTCAAGGTTTCCCTCCTTGAGAGCTTCCTTTTGTGCAGCACGAATGCGCAAGGAAAGGTCGGTTCGTATGATCATTTCCAAAGCTCTAACCCTTATGGGCTTGATTCTTTCTTTACGACTTAGGGCATCGGCAACTACATTCGCCTTCCCTGGGTGATACTTTATCTCGCAGTCGTAGTCGTTTAACAATTCAACCCATCGTCTTTGCCTCATATTTAACTCCTTCTGGTTGAATATATGTTGTAGGCTCTTGTGATCTGTGAAAATTGTGCACTTCGTACCATACAGGTAGTGTCTCCAGATCTTTAAAGCAAAAACCACTGCGCCAAGCTCTAAATCGTGTGTGGTATAATTCTTATCGTGCACTTTCAGTTGGCGTGATGCGTAAGCAATGACCTTTTGGCGTTGCATCAACACACAACCCAATCCCTGACGCGATGCGTCGCAGTATACCACAAAGTCATCAGTGCCTTCCGGTAGAGCTAAGATTGGCGCGTTGCAGAGCTTATCTTTCAATATCTGAAACGCTTCATCCTGTTTGATTCCCCAATCTAACGTCTTATCCTTCTGGGTCAGGAGCGTCAAAGGTTGAGCGATCTTTGAAAAGTCCTCGATGAACCTTCTATAGTAGCCAGCCAAACCCAAGAATTGTTGAATCTCGGTTGGCGTTGTAGGCGTTTCCCAATTCTTGATTGCCTCGATCTTTGTGGGATCAACATGAATTCCATCCCCATTAACCACATGTCCAAGAAACTGGACTTCGCGTAGCCAAAACTCGCACTTGGAGAATTTGGCGTACAGTTGTTCTTTCTTTAGCAGCTCCAATATGGTTCTAAGATGTTGTTCGTGTTCAGCCTTCGTCTTTGAGTAAATCAGGATGTCGTCGATGAATACAATCACGAACTTGTCTAAGTATGGCTTGCAAACTCTATTCATTAGATCCATGAATACCGCAGGCGCGTTTGTCAAACCAAATGGCATAACGAGGAACTCGTAGTGTCCATAACGAGTTCGGAAGGCTGTTTTCGGGATACTTTCCTCCTGTATCCTTAGTTGATGGTATCCAGATCGAAGATCGATCTTAGAGTAACAGCTTGAGCCTTGAAGTTGATCGAACAGATCGTCGATTCTTGGCAGGGGATACCTGTTCTTGATCGTCAGCTTGTTCAATTCTCTGTAGTCAATACACATGCGGAAACTTCCGTCCTTCTTCTTGACAAACAAGACCGGAGCTCCCCAAGGCGAGAAGCTTGGTCGGATAAAACCCTTGTCTAACAACTCTTGGAGTTGCGTTGACAATTCCTGCATCTCAGACGGCGCAAGTCTGTAAGGTGCCTTAGCTACAGGCGCTGCGCCTGGAACTAAGTTAATGTGAAACTCCACTTGCCTCTGAGGTGGCAGTCCGGGTAAGTCTTCTGGGAAGACTTCTGGATACTCCCTTACGACAGGGATGTCTTTGATCCTTGGTTCGGCAGCCTTCTTGTCTACGATGTGTGCCAGAAAAGCAACACATCCTTTCTGTAAACACTTCCTTGCCTTCAAACAGCTGATAATCCGCAACGGCGTCTCACGCTTCTCTCCATGAACAACAATGGTCTCACCATCCTCGGTTGGAATACGAACAACCTTTTCGTAGCAAACTATCTCAGCTTTATTGCCCGATAACCAATCCATTCCTACTACCACGTCGAAACTTCCTAATTGGACTGGTAGTAGATCCAAGGCAAACTCACGTCCTCCTAATTCAATCACACAGCCTCTGATAACATCATTGGCTTCTACCAACTTGCCATTAGCCAATTCGATTGCGTAGGGAATGTCTAACTTATTAGCGGCTAGCCCAAGTATATTCTTAAATTCTAGTGATACGAAGCTATAGTCGGCACCAGTATCAAACAGAACAGATGCATAGCGTTGATTGATAGGGAACGTACCCGTGACAACGTTGGGATCCTAGCGTGCTTCCCGTGCACCGATCTGGAACACCCTTCCACGGGCTTGGTTCAATCCCGGGCAATCCTTCTTGAAGTGCCCAACGTCTCCGCAATGAAAACATCCTAATCTTTTTCCACTTCCCGCACCATCCCCAACTGGCGGGTTGTTTTGATTGCCAGTTCCGGCTTGATTTGCATTGTAGCCTTGATTATTCCCTTGTGGGCGATTTCCCAAACCACCACGATTATCGTTTCTATTCATATATCCTCCCTGGCCTCCCCGGCCCGCACTAGCCCAACATGATTCCTTTGAGTGGCCCGGTTTTCCACAAGATTCACAAACTCTCACGTTACAATGGCCAGTATGGTGGCGTTGGCAGTTGTTGCATTTGGGCTGGGTGCCCTGGTACCCTTTTCCTTTCTTGGTACTGCCAGCTGATTTTCCTTTCTTTACTGCCATACTGACGCCTTGTTTGAAGTTTGAAAACATCCTTTTGTTATCTCCTGAGGACTCAACGTGAGTCTCTGTCTTCTTCGCCTTGACTTCATCAAACTTGTTTAAACGAATTGCCTCCTCGGTGAGAGCCACGCTCAAATCAATGGCTTCCGTGATAGTCGCTGGTCTGGAGGAGGTTACCATGCTAATGATTTGAGGAGCTAATCCCCAAATGAAGCGCTCAATTCGCTTGTATTCAGGCGTGACCATATAAGGAACCACTTGAGATAGGTCATGAGACCTCTGAACGTACTCTGCTACTTACGGACCGTCCATTTTTAGGTGCCAGAACTCAGTCTCCAATCGCTGAATTTCTGCGCGGGAACAGTACTTCTTGCGCATAAGCTCTTTCAGCTCTGCCCAGGTCAGCGCGTAGGCGGCAGCTTCGCCTAACGTCTGGACTTGTAAGTTCCACCAAGATAGGGCTCCGTCTAGAAACAGCCCTGAGATGTAAGTGACCTGCTGGTCGAGCGCACATTTGCTCATGCGGATGGTGGAATCAGTCTTCTCGGCCCAACGAGTAAAAGCGATAGCGCCTCCGGTGCCATCGAAGTTGGTGGGCTTGCAGTCTAAGAACTGCTTGTATGTGCACCCATGTGGCGGATTATTGTTGCCCTGGTTAATACTTCCGCTCGTTCCGGGCTGAGATGCTGCATACTGTGCTATGGCAGCGGCAATGATTTGTTGTAGTTCTGCCTCGTTAGTGGGCATGCGCGTCTCGCGTCTGGGCGGCATCTTCTAAAAGGTGGTTTAAGTTGGTTAGGCCATAGTAAGGCTCCGTTGTAAATCAGTTCGTAATATAGTGTTCGTATATAACGGTAGTAATAGTATAATCACATAACATCTCATGTTATAGGACATAAACAGTAGATTGAATCATCACAAGTGATGAGAATACTGCGATTGTATTGCCACAATTTCGAGATCACAATGTAAAGCTTATAAGTACACCACTATATCATACGACATCAATCACTTAGTAGGGGACGACCCTAGACAAGTCGTGCGATCACTGGACATGTTCAGGAGTCTCTGGTTCGTCCATTCTCAAATTCCAGGACTCCACGTCAAGTTTCTGAGTTTCCGTCCTAAAACAACATTTCTTCTCAATCGTTTCCTTGAGCTCGTCCCAGCTCAGTGCATAAGCAGCGTCTGTGCCAAGGGTTTGAACCTAGAGGTTCCATAAGAGAGTGTGCCATCTAGCAACATCCCCGAGATATAGGTAACACTCTGTTGGGGCGAACAGTTACTCGTTCTTAGAATGGAGTTGGTCTCTTCGGACCAACGAACAAATGCAACGGTGCCTCCTCTTTTATCAAAGTTCAAAGGCTTGCAGTTCAGGAACTGTTTATAGGTGCAGCCAGTTGGATGGTTATTCCCAGTAATGCCATCGTTGTACTTAGAGCGGAGGGCTTCATGTCGTGCATTTATTGGTGAGATGCGTTCTTGCAGCTCGGCTTCTGTCCTTGGCAACGTACTGGTGTTTGTGTCACGTCTGGGTGACATTCCCTTTTGTCGAAGTGGTGTGAAGCGGGTTAGACAACGTCTCAATTGTCTATGGGGTGTATATAGCAACATATGCCATCATGTAATCACCCAATTTCATATGCAAATATACTCACTGTATGAGTGGGGAAGTAAATTCCGAGCCTTCACATAGGCTTGCCTATTTGGCTTGTTGCTTGTAATAGATTGAACTCGAGGCTACATCGCCTAGGTCATTTGTGTTTAAGTTATTTCCTGCTGCATTGGCTATCATTAGCTTGACCCGCAGAGTCCACCAGGATTCCTGCGCACTACAAATTGTTATTACGTGGGCCCCCGTAATAATAAATTGTCTTGCACAGTTACCCCAAATTTTCTCTCGTCCAAGCAGATGATCAATCAAGGAGCAACAGTAGGTGCATTGGCAGGAACAGGGTCATGCTCCAATGCGGGGTCAGGAGCAACGCCTGGCTCAGGGGCCACGGCTAGCTCCGAATCAAAAACTCCATCTCAAAATCAGCTGGATCAGCAAACACGGGGGTCGACAGGGCTGCAGGATCCCCCAAGGGCCGGTCTAAGTGCATGAACTCAATGTCATGGTCTGGATCACACCAGGCGGAAAAACAGGATTGTCCTCAATATCGCGATCATACTCAAAATTGTGTGCGGGATCCGGTGCAGCTAATGATGCCCTATCAGGGTTGGCGTCGTGTAAGTAGTGTTGCATTCCCTGTATGTGCGAAGATGCGGATGTTAGAAACTCAAATGAGTCTGGGATAGGGGAATGGACATGAGTTTCCCCTATGGAGCGTCCGCATGCAGTAGTCTAATACCAGCAGCAATAGGGCCTCGCCCTCAAGTGGGTCCTCCTCTTAGTAGTTCGACATCGTCTTCAGAGACAACGTCGGGGGCATATCAACAACGAGATAAGCGGCAGGGGGCAAATTCCCAACAAGGTAGCCATTAGTAGGCTCTGCTACGACTTTAGGCAGTGCACAAAGGGCTGAAAGTCGTCATTGTCTGTGCCGGTAGTATCAGAAATGTACACCTCGTGCTTCGATGAACTATGTCGTCTGATACTATGGTCTTGGGATTTGTAGTGTCCATCTTTCTGGTATATGCTGAAAGCATGCTGTTTGTAACACAAACGCATATACGTATAATATTCAATCACATAATCATATAATCACATAAGTCTCCAAGTAAGATATCACATAATTCTCCTAGTCCCACTAGTCAACACTCCTAGTCCCACTAGCCAACACTTCTAGTCCCACTAGCCAACTCTTCTAGTCCCACTAGCCAACACTTCTAGTCCCACTAGCCAACACTTCTAGTCCCACTAGCCAACACTTCTAGTCCCACTAGCCAACACTTCTAGTCCCACTAGCCTCCTACCTCAGCCTCCCAGACTGAGCCTAGAATAACGAATAAAATGTGCTCAACATTTGTTTGTAAAAAGTTGTGGATCTGGACTTAAGTGGTATGCAGTAAAATGTTTTCGTGAGAGCCCTAGTGATCATAGTCTAGACTCGAGAGAGAATCCTAGTTCGCTATGATCAGAGCTCTGATACCAAGCTGTCACACCCTGGCTTTGCGGAAGCGTGGTTAACTTTGGTGTGACTTCTTAATACCATAGCTTAATCATAACAAGCTATATGAATTTAAAAACCATGCAAGTCATCCATTAAGTTTTGAAAATCAAACACATTACCATTGTTTTAACATACAACCATATCCTTGTTCAACAACCTTACAAATTAAAACATAACATAAACGTGGTTTAAGGACTGTGTCTTGTCCAGGAAAGAGACACATCCCCTAAACCCTGATGACTTCATGACAAGTGCAGCGGAAAACGTTCCATACCGTGCCAGATCCGTTTAATTTCCTGAAATACATGTGAGTTGAAAAATCAACAATAATGTTGAGCGAGTTCATGTGCAAGTGAGTAAGTAAAAACACTTGTAAGTATAAAAGTTTCCTGGTATGTAGCAGTGTAAGAGGACTTGTGATCACCAATGGTTTGCAAGGCCATTAGCATGTCGTGAAATGCAAGTAGGAAAGACACAACCCTAGCCGATTTTTGCGTTGGGTACCAAGTCACTCCAGGTCCGTTCTGTTAGTCCTCCGAGAGGCCTGTTCTGTTGGACCGGGAGCTGGGCTCGCTACACCCAGATAGATCTACCGCTCGAGTCCCTCGGTGTTCTAACTACCCATTCACATGATCTAAACCTCCTTACGTTATTCATACCGTGTATAAAGTACTTGTAAACAAAGTAACATGTATTTCACCCCCGCGGTTAAGTAAACTGAAAACAGTTAGAAAAAAAAGGGGGACATGAACTCACAGTGAATGCGCGTCTCTACCAAGTGTCTCCAATACAGTAAGCTGTGCAACGACCTACAAGTGCTAATTCTATTAGACGGACGGCCGTGCTTTAGCTTTATAGTTTAAGTCTTTGGGAAATAGTTAGACAACTATTTCGTGTTTATGTTCCGTATACACTTGGTAGTTATTCTTCTTCCCAAGGATGGGGGATACAATACATGTGCGTAAGTTACGTTTTATCAATCTTGTGGTAATGTAATTACCGGTGTAACTTATATGTTTGTGGAAGCGTTCGCAAAGTTTTGGAATCATTAACGCTTGTAAATATTATTTTCACTCTTAAAATAATATTTATGTATTTCACAAAATAATCATAAACAGTGTTGTGACAAATATATTTATCACGTTAATCTTTGTGAAAATCCCACCTCCGAATATTTAGTAAAATATAGTGCTGGCGAAATTTATGTTTCGAAAATATGTCCAAAAATAGTTCTAACACTTGTTGTATAAATAATTCTAAGTGTTAGGTTTTTAGAAAATTTTGCCAGAGTTTCCTCTGTAACTGGAGGTGGCCACGCTTTCAAGCGTATCATTTTCTTTTAACAAATCAATTCAACAACTTCTTTATTCAATCAAACAATTTCCGACACATCAAACTAGTCAATAAATATGTAAATCACATAATCGCATGAACTTGTAGTTTTTCCGAATCTATATTGTAAATCCCATTATATTTCGTGGATCTTTATATAAAGTAACTTTAACCTCGTAAAAACCTCGTTTTTAGAGAAATCCGTCTTTACAACTTCTAGTTATTTTTCCCAAAAATAGTTATTTTGTCGAAACATGTGTCACACAAGTGTTTACACACTTGTGCGTTCTAAATATCATTCTTAGTATTGTAAGATCCGTTTCTTAGAAAACATGGTTTCTTTTAAAGTGTGGTCCTTCAAAAGTACCACTTGCAGATACGTAGATCTGCTAGTTTTAAACACCATTGAACCGGTTAAATCACTTTTACACAAGTAAAATTCTTTTACACAAGTTCATGCTCTAAATGTGGTAGTGTTTCACCTTTAACCCTTGTATCTTTCAAAAACGAGCTTATGTGATGATACGCGATTTTACAAAGTCGGGTTAAACGGAGATTCGAGCTACCACATCATAGATCGGGTCTAGATAAACACGAATTTCAAATACTACGACTTTTACACAAGTTATATGCTATTAACCTCCATTTTTGTGATTTTAGTAGACTTTAAAGTTTCAAAACGCATGTTTACGATATTTAACCGACGAAAGTTCTTTTAACCACTCTGAATACATTCAAGAATGAGTTTTAAACAATATACCTCTAGCTCGGGGCTAGGGAAGAATCGTGACGAAAACGGGGTGGATAAAAGCCAACGGTTGAGGTCCTTCGTGTTCCGAGTGTACAAGAGCTCCTAATCCGCGACTTGTGATGTTTGTATGATGAAGGAATGTAGAGATCAAAAACCGAAAATAATGGGTAAGGGGGTGGGGTGTTCGGCCGAGCTTAGTGTAGAGAGAAAGAGAGTGAAAGTTGTGGTGAGTTTAGTGATAATAATCCTCTAAGTGTTAAGTGGTATTTATAGGAAGTATTAAGTGTCATTATCCATTGGTCCATGTGCCTCATTGATACTAGACAACAATCCTTAAACAAATCACCCAAGTACTAGTGTGTCCCCCTTAGTTAGGGGACGGTTATGATGGGGGGTGGGGTTGGTTCGATTTTAAGTAGTTAGTTAGGGAGGTTAATTATGTTAAATAGGTTAACTAAGTATTTAACTTAGTTAGTTGTATATTGTGTGTTATGACGGGTGTTAGGGTAGTCAGGGACCCTAACTGGCTCAGAAAAATATGAATAGTGAAAATATTAATATTTTCATGTTCCGGGTAAAGTCCGGGTATTCGTTTGGGTAGTAATCCGTTAAAGTCCTTTGTAATGCTTTAAAGTGTCGTTATTAACATTTTTAGTGACACGATTTGTTTTCCCGACACTTTAGAAAGTGTCTAGTAATATTTTCTCATTTTCTGGCACTTTATTAGTCAGCTAGAAACTGGTTTGTGTATTAAAGTGCTGTGTTTGGTACTTAAAGTACGTTCTTGGCACATCCGAATCAGTGTATCTTATCCCTAGAGACGCGGTACCATAACCCTTACATTCCTACACTCACTACCAGTGTAGCCAAAATATATGAGGCTCTTAACAGGCCTTAGAGGCAGTGTCTGCCTGATGCTGGTCATATCAGCATGTTCACTGTGTATCCGTTTAGTGCTACTGTGCTTTTTGTGCATCATGTTTGTCACTAGGGTCCAGTATGTAAGTAATGTAGTGACAGCAAATAAAGTATGATGCAAGTAAGTGCATGTATCAGTATGCAGGTAGCAGTTTATCAGCTAGTTCAATCAAGCACAGTAATCAAGTAATAATTAATATTTAATTAAGTTGTACGGATACCTGGTTTAGTGCGGGTTGTCACACGAAGAACCCGTTGAGGAAAACGAATCATCCATTCATTTTCTCTTCTGAAGAATAACCATTGAGGGAAATGAATATCCGTTTGTTTAAATCCTTCATTTCCAATTCTGAAGAATACCCGTTGAGGAAAATGACTTCGTTTGTTCATTTTTGTTCTAAAGAATATCCGTTGAGGGAAATGAATATCCGTTTGTTAAATCCTTCATTCCCGTTTCTGACGAAGAACCCGTTGAGGAAAACGAATCATCCATTCATTTTCGCTTCTGAAGAATAACCGTTGAGGGAAATGAATATCCGTTTGTTTAAATCCTTCATTTCCAATTCTGAAGAATACTCGTTGAGGAAAATGACTCCGTTTTTTTCATTTTCGTTCTAAAGAATATCCTGTTGAGGGAAATGAATATCCGTTTGTTAAATCCTTCATTCCCGTTTCTGACGAAGAACCCGTTGAAGAAAACGAATCATCCATTCATTTTCGCTTCTGAAGAATAACCGTTGAGGGAAATGAATATCCGTTTGTTTAAATCCTTCATTTCCAATTCTGAAGAATACCCGTTGACGAAAATGACTCCATTTGTTCATTTTCGTTGTAAAGAATATTCGTTGAGGGAAATGAATATCCGTTTGTTAAATCCTTCATTCCCGTTTCTGACGAAGAACCCGTTGAGGAAAACGAATCATCCATTCGTTTTCGCTTCTGAAGAATATCTGTTGAGGGAAATGAATATCCGTTTGTCAAAATCCTTCATTCCCGTTTCTGATGAAGAACCCGTTGAGGAAAACGAATCATCCATTCATTTTCGCTTCTGAAGAATAACCATTGAGGGAAATGAATATCCGTTTGTTTAAATCCTTCATTTCCAATTCTGAAGAATACCCGTTGAGGAAAATGACTTCGTTTGTTCATTTTCGTTCTAAAGAATATCCGTTGAGGGAAATGAATATCAGTTTGTTAAATCCTTCATTCCCGTTTCTGACGAAGAACTCGTTGAGGGAAACGAATCATGCTTTCATTTTCGCTTCTGAAGAATATCTGTTGAGGGAAATGAATATCCGTTTGTTAAATCCTTCATTTTCCATTTCCGAAGAACCCGTTGAGGAAAATGACTCCGTTAGTTCATTTTCACTTCTGAAGAATATCCGTTCAGGAAAATGACAGGATTATGCCTTGCATATCTTTGATGATCATTTGACACAAAGTCACAGACAGACTCCTACGAATAAATTTCGGGACGAAATTTCCTAAAGTAGGGAAGACTGTGACACCTGTGTCACTACGACTATCAAAAAAATACCAAATCAATGAAATATTATGATTCATACTTGGAATTTGTATAAAAATGTGTATCGATTGCACATATCAATTCTTATTCGATTTCGAGCTCTAAATCGCTTTCTGGAAGGTTATACGCGCACTGATGCGTAAATATAACCAGTTTAGTGCAACAAACACTCCGGAATAGTGGCATAGGCTTAACATACCTTAAATAACCTTTACATAACTTAGAAATAAGTTTTGAAGGCTTTGGTATGGCAAAATCAAGTTTAAACGCTTACAGGCCTCAATTCCACAAACGGTGAAAGTATGACGATTCGTACTGGAACAGACACTCTGGAACATGACCATAAGTTAAACATACCATAAATATCCTTTACATAGCTTAGAAATAGGCCTTGAGGAGTTCGGTGTGCTAAAATAAACTTTTGAGCCATTCAGGGACTAAAAGCGTCAAAAAGTGCACAAGTTTGCATTTTCGCGCGTAACTTACGTTCTGAATACATCCGGACCTCCAAAAATTTATGTAAGCATTAAAATATTTTATTTTAGTGTTTGGCATAAAAAAAATCCATTCGTCGCGCAATTTGGACCGTTTTTTCGTCCGTTACGACTTCCGTCGTAATTAACCAAACAACGCAACCGTACGGCCAAACGACCGTTTTTTAGCACATTTTAAGTTCCCTATACTTTAACTTCATATTAGAACCTTAAAATGAGTTTAACGGGGCTTAAACGCGTCAAAACCCATCAAAAATCAAGTTCGGAGTCACAGGGGCCTGTTCTGCCATTTTTGAAAGTTGCTGACCTGCACAAGGCTTACGGACCGTAAGCTCAAAGCTATACGGTCCGTAAGGACCTCCCAGATCAGCAAAACCAGTTTAACAGCCTGTTAACAGCTGTTTTGCACTCTTAACCCACATGCAAATTGTATTTCTGAAACTATGGGCTGGTTTGGAGGCTCCCATGGTTTTGTAATACAATGGGCACACATGGAGGGTTGAGATCAAAGCACGGGAATCGAGAAACGATCCTAAAGGTCTTGCATTTCCTATAAATAGCAACACCCATTTCACTCATTCCTCACACCTTTGAATCTGAATTTGTTCTCTAAGTTGATGTGTTTATCACCTCATACCTGAGAATATTCGGATCAAAACTTCCGTTCTTGGACCCGTTGTAAGTCCTCCTTCGTTCTTTTAGCATTTTCTGCGTTGACTAGTTTATGGTCAACATGAAGTTCGGTTGAACTTCGCAACGTGAGCATAATCACGATGGTTATAGTCCCTTGTGACTATACCTACTGATTACCACGTTATCTAGGCTCAGTGACGAGTCGTAGTTTCGGCCAAAATACGTATTCTTGCGTATTTTGTAACCAAACTACTTTTGGGTATCAAAACCATTTGTTTTGATACCAAACCTATTTTCTAAACTTGTTAAACACGTTTTAACGTTTTTAGCTCGTCACTTTTAGTTTTGTGCTTGTCTAGGGTCGTAAAGGTAAGCGATCTAAACAATCGCTTATACTTTCGAACCCGACCCGTTTGGTCGATCTTTAGGATCCGACCAAATACATTAGGTGGCCATAGTTTTATAGGGAATAACCTTCCGAGGTTATACATTATGGCCACGACGTTTAGTTAGTTGTATGATAGGTAGTTATATGCCTTCGGTAAATTACCAAAATGCCCTTTTTACGCCAAAATTCATTTTAAGCATATGTAACATAATTTGTGATATCTAAACTGATTTGGCAATAATATTAGACATGTTAAGGCATATTTTATTTTTCATAGGACTAGTTAGGCATTCCGAACGCGTTTTACGCGAACGACGCGTTAAAGTAGTATAAGCTACCTAAACGGGTCGTAATGGGTCGTAAGCACTTAGGTTAGGTTTCAGTGTAGTATGTAGGCTTTGTTAAACCATATTACATGAGTTTCCATACTCATTTGGTTTATGAACCCTCATTCTATCCGATCCTCAGATTTAGGTCTGGTTTATTAACATAGTTACCTATATTAGGTGCCGTTTGATTTTCCGTGACCTCTAGCATTGCTCGGTAGTTGCTCAAGGACTTCTAGGCAATCTCATGTGAGTACATAGACCCCTCTTTTACTATTTTTCAAACGTTTTGGGGTGAAACACATGTGCCTACTTGTTCCTTTCGTGCTTTCCTGTTTTCACATCATATACTTACTATGCTCATTAGTACATTTATACTACATGATTTACATTACATTGTTTCGCTATGTATGTTTACTTAGCATACTTTGTACATTGTTCTACTTTACATTTCTGCTATGTATGTTGACTGAGCATGCTAGCACACTGATTTACATTACATTAGTTGCATATGTTTACTCAACATATGGACACAATGTTGTACATTGCATTTTGTTGCATATGCTCATCCAGCATATGAACACATTATATTACATTTTGAACTGTTTGTAAATATTTAACTATGTGAACCGTTGTAACCATTTGATTATATGAACCGTTTGTAACTGTTGAACCGTGTGAACTGTATTTGACCATACATAAACATTTCTACAATTGTTAAACATTTCATCTTGGTGGCTGTTTGGGTAAGTGATTTAAGTAACGAGGCGACGTGTAATACGATAAAAACATGGTGGATACGCCGCTGGTACTTCCTATATATAAGTGCTTTTATGGTATTACATATCATAGCATTATTCAAACCATTTCAGTTTAGACATATTACATCTACAACACATCTTCACATGAACATCGTTTTACAGATAACTTAACTTATACAAACTCATTTTTACTTGGTTATTCACTTAACCATACGTTATTCTTTCATATGTACATATCATTTGATTTATTCATTGCTTTTCAAATGATTTATGAAAGAAAACACTCAACAAGATTCATGGCTACCTTTTTTTATTAAACAGTTTCTTTAAACTCAAGTCATGAATCCTATTTTCACAAAACCTATGTATCTCACAGGCATTTTTATGCTGACGTACCTATTTTCACATGTGTTTTCAGGAGCTGTTGCATAGGATGATCGAGACACACTTAGGCGGACCTGTGCCTTAGTGACTTAAAACGAAGCAAGAACTAGTTAATTTATGTTACGTACTCTTTGTTTCTTGTTTAAGACAATGTAACTCTCTTGATTGATAAATAAAACGTAACTTTAATTTCCATGGTTGTGAAACAATTAATTCTGTTACAACACACCCCGACGTTTTCGCCACGTTTCATTGTTTTACGTGGTCGGGGTGTGACACCAATGATGGAGTTCCTTTCAGGTAGCGCAATATCCGTTTCACAATCACCATGTGTGAAGCTCTCGGGTTAGACTGAAATCTTGCTGCGAGGCAGGTTGGATACATGATATCGGGTCTTGAAGCTGTCAAGTACATCAGCGATCCGATCATAGAATGATACATCGTTTCATCTACCTTCTCTCCGGTGAGATCAGGGTTTATCCCATGATTCGTTGCTAATGGGGTGGAAGCTGGAATAGATCCTGACATCCTAAATTTCTCTAAGATATCATGAACATACTTCGTCTGATGTATGAAAATTCCTTTAGGCAGTTGATCAACTTGAAGTCCTAAGAAGAATTTCATCTCACCCATCGATGACATTTCAAATTTTGCTTCATAACTCTTTCAAAATCTTTGCACAGATGTTCATTTGTTGACCCAAATATGATGTCGTCCATGTATATTTGAACTATTAGAAGATGTCTGTCGACTTCTTTGGTGAAGAGAGTGGCATCCACTTTTCCACGAATGAAGCTGTTGGCAAGTCAATGTTGAGACAATGTCTCGTACCAGGCTCTCGGGGCCTGGTGTAAACCATACAGCGCTTTATCTAGTAAATAAACCTTGTCTTTGTGGATTGGATCGGTGAAGCCCGATGGCTGTCTGGCGTGATTGTCATGGTCACGCAAATTTAATCCCAATAACAACTATAGATAGTGGTAAAAAGGGTATCGAACTCAGGGAGTATGTGGAAAATATGTCAATTATATAGCCTTGCAATTAAACTACAATTAACCTAATTTGCAGAAAATAAAGATCAATGATTTGGATTGTTGTTTTAGAAAACTAAATTAATAACTAATTGAAAATCAAAATTGGTTGTTTAACAGATTAGGAGAACAATGACCATCTTAGGATTCAGTTTCTTTTAACAATTGTGTGAAATTCCAACTAGAAAGAGTTACATAGACATAACTCGTGCATAAATAATTGAAGTGATAAAAGGGAACAATGTACTCAGATTATATAAACGCGAGGTTGTTTCCCGATGATCAATTAATCAATAACCAACCCTAACCCTTCCCATGATATCTCGATTGCCAACGGCACCAAGAACGTACGATTGAGACTAGAAATTGCACTATCAATTAACACACTACAAACAATTATGCATACACCATGATAATCAAGCAAACACAAGTTATCATTCTAGAAATTCAGAAATAAACACACAAAAGTTCAAGAGAAACCTTCACCTATGATGATCACCAAAAGTTTTAGCCAGACATAGCTTGGTGAATCATCATAACGATAAGTTCAATGTTCATATGAATCAAAATCACAAACCGAATGTTAGAAATTGTTTAGAACCAAGCAAGAACAGCCAAATTCGCCCCTCGTGTCTTCCCAAACCGTCTAATGATGAGAATAATGAAAAGACATCATAAAAACTGAATAAATGATGGCAGTTACGGTTCTGTCGTCGCCTCTACCGTAAATTACGGTGTCACCGTAATTTACGGTAAACATCAAAGTGTTACGGTAGCTGGCTTCTGAGTTACGGTGAGATTCAGGTGCATTTCAGGTCGACCGTAACTTACGGTGGTACCGTAAATTATGGTGACAACCTGAATTTTGTACTTTGTTTCATCTTTCATTCCACGTGCGACCCGTACAACTCCAAACCGTCCAAAGCTGCGTTTAATCCACTTTTAAGCTCCCGAACTGCACCTGAAACATAAGCAACCGTAGTTATCTAATTCAAGATAATTACACAATTAAATGAGGGATAAATGTCACACCCCAACCAATGGCGGAAACATCGGGATGAGACGAAGTGTGAAGATTGCTCGAGACATCATAACGCTATTTGTGACAATATTTAAATAATTCCAATTTCATTCCATAAATTCCAATAACAACAAGTTCCAAAAGAGTGCATAACAACATAACCAAAATTTGATACAACATATTAAACCTAACGTCTAAATGTGTATCTAGGCATCATGCTACTTCTTTTCATATCATCGTCATCAACCTGTAACATGTTTAAAATAAAAGTCAATGCAAAAGCAAAGGCGAGTATACAAGTTTGGTACATACATAGCAAAAGATAAGTTTTGAACGATTCCTCATAGCAAGCATGTGATCCAAGATATCCACTAAATATGGCATGTGTCTAACATATCAAACCAAGAAAACGCAATATGCTCATGACATTACCCCAAGTTTCGGGCGGGTCGTTAATCCTATAGCGCTACATATGTCAAGGTTTGGCTCGTACGAAGTTAATGATAAGTTCTACACATAAGTCTCACCCAAATTTATGTATCAAGCAATCACGTATACAAGTATGTTAATAGAAATGTTCATGTGTTTAAGCAAAATGTTCATGTGCAAGTTTGTTGATAAGCAAACATGTTACACCCCAAAAGTGATAAAAGTAAAAGGGGGAAAAATACGAGTATACTCACATAATTGCTAAGTCTTCCGATTATCCGAGTATGACGAGTTGATGACATAGGAGGACGGAACACCGAGGTCACGCTATAGGGCAAACGATGGTGCATGAGTAAACGGGATTATTACGGAGGATTTGAAGTGGGATTTAAAGTATCTCTGGTTGATATAGATGTGCATATATATATATATATATATATATATATTATAAGTTTAAGTAATATTTCTAGATTAGTTCATTCAAAAATATTGTTGAAATGTTGTCCAAAAATAAAAATAATTATACGTATGTATCTATTTTATAAAAATTAGCCGAAGTTGATAGGTTTCGTTTTATAGGATTTACAGGTTTCGTTTTACGAAATTTTACGAAAAATGGGCAGAGTTTCCTCTGTTTTTGGACGATCCCGACATTATAAGTTGTCGATATATTTGTCAAAATTCAACTAGTAACAATAATATGTATAAAATTCACATCAAATAGTTAAAATATAAATGAACGTCACGTGTATCGATTCGAAGTTGATTAGTATAAAGCTATATAAACGAAATGCTATAAAATAAACGTGTCGTAAATGTTTTACCAGATTTCGCGAGTAACCCGTTAGTCCGACAGTTGACCGGGCTCGACCCGTTGACTGACTTTGACCGAACAAAAACGAACAGAAAACTGAAACAAAACACGAATCAAGACCTGAACAATTTATACTCGAATCATATTCAAAACGAAACCGAATAAACTCAAAGTTCTCACCTGAACTGGGATTCGAACTGGAACCGGACATCGAATCTGACCCGAATAGAACCGAGCCGGAGTACGACCTGAACTTTGACCCGATTGACCAGCTTTAACTGACGTTAACCGGGTTTAACCAAACCCGAACATCGAACCCAATTCCGCCGAACCTGACCGAGACTCGACCCGAAGCCGAAACCGAAACTGAAGTACAAAACAAACGGTTTGAATCTGGACTTGAGTAGAGAAGAAGAAGAAACGAATCAAAGCTGAATCAGAAAATAAACAAACCTGAAGTGTTGTTGACGGAAATCGAGCCAAACGCGGCGCTTGACAGCCGCCGCCGCCGCTGCTGCCCTCATTCGCTGATCTCTCTCTCTCTCAGTCTCTTTCTCTCTCTCTCTCATTTACCGTGCGCCGCCACCACTAGCGGTGGCCAGCTGTTCGTTCAGCAGAGGGGAGGGTTGTGGAGGAGTGGTTGTGCGAGGTTGAGTCGCTGGAAGGAAGAGGAACGCCGCCGTGGGAGGTCGCCGGAGCTCGAGTCTGGTCACCGGATTAGAGAGAGGAGGCAGGAGGTTTGATTTTGAGTAGAAGATATGGTTCTCCTTATTTGTGTGTAGATAATGTTGCAGGAAGGAAAATGAGAGGGAAGACAAAGATGTGCGGCCGTGAGAGATGAAGATAGGGTTTATTTTTTTTTTATAAAATCATTACAGTTTCAGTTATAAGCACAATTAGTCCCTAGAAGTTCAAGATTCAGCAAAATACACAATCCCTTTAATTTAACTAAGTTGTATTGTTTTTAAAAAGGAAACAAACTTTATAGATCAAACTAACTAGGTTAGTTTGTTATTTTAGTAACTTTAAAAGCTAACGAGACTAACTAGATTTATTATAAAAATAAACTTTTTAAATTGTAAAATCAATTAATTTAATTAATTAAACCATGAATAAATAACCATTTTTTATCACGAATTAGATTAAAGATAAAGATTTTTCGACGATTATAACGAAACGACGAATACTAGGATACAAAGTTTCCAAAAATAGGAATATGAACAATGGATTCTAAATCTGGAAAGTTATGAAAACGCGGGGCGTTACAGTCTCCCCTCCTTTAGGAAATTTCGTCCCGAAATTTATTCAAAAGGAATACTTGAAAGGGTTTTTACAAACAGAAGACGATTGTTTAAAATTGAGGTTTTGGAGTTTGCGACAACGAAGAATAATTTAGTTATAAGGGTGAACGATTGATTTTATAACGATTATGAGTATAAGAATAGCATAAGTATCGGATAGACAAAAGTAGTCTTAAGGATAAGGTCTCGTCATGGATAATCGGATGAAATGCGTTTATGAGTTGTTAAAGTTTACGTATTAGGTTCAAAAAGGTCTGCAAAACACCAGATTTCTCATGGCACGTTTTACGAAAGTTTAGTAGCATGGTGAAAACACTTATATATAGGAAGTACCAGCGGCGTATCCACCATGTTTTGATCACATTACGTCCGTTTCGTATTCGGTGTCATGTTACGTTCCGTGTCTTGCCATACACAATAGTACACTCTATGGTTCTCATGAGCCAATCACTATAATCCCGTGTGCACCCGTGATTATATTAATCGTCGCATGATCCGCATAGCTTGTACTAGCTATGTATGAATCAGGGTATACATAATTTAAAATTAAGAATGTGTACGTGTAAGGATGTAGTATGTAAGCAAGTCCATGCTTAAGTATGTATGGGACCCACGCAAGCGAGTCACTAGGATCACGCCCGCGTGTGGGTACGAATGTATGAGTATGACACGCAAGTATGAGCAATAGTATAAGTTTAAGTATGAATAAGCACGCAAGTATGTGTGTCCACATAACACGTACGAGTAGTATGTGTATATGTATAAGCACGCAACGTATGAGTATAAGTGAAAACATGAAATATATGAGTGTAGATATAAACATGAATATAGGTGTAAAACATGAAGGTTTAAGTATGAATCAAATATATGTGTATGAATATAAGTGTAAGCAAAGTTGAATAAGTGTATTTGAAAACATAAAATGCACGAATATGAATACGAATGTAGTATGAACATGGATGTAAGTACAACGTAAATGTATAATGGTAAGTGTATGTATGAACATAGAACGTATGAATTTTGAACCATGTGTATACCATAAGAGTGTAAGTGTGAACGTGCGTGAAGCATAAAATGCATAAGTATAGATGTAGGAAATAATGATTTTGTTTATAGTATAAGTCGAAATACATGAGTTTGTGTGCGTAAAAGATTAAAAATTTTGAGTATGAAAGAAAAGGGAATGAGTGACGCGCGTGAGATTGTCGTGAGATATT
This sequence comes from Helianthus tuberosus, assembly GCA_030545235.1. NCBI lineage: Eukaryota > Viridiplantae > Streptophyta > Magnoliopsida > Asterales > Asteraceae > Helianthus > Helianthus tuberosus. The sequence goes on from CM060366.1 coordinate 195,445,388, forward strand.
GTCTACAACGTGTAATATTATATACATATATAGTTGTTTGCGCAAAACGTGGAGTTAAAATAGATTGAGTTGTCACGAAATATAGAATCTAGTTTGTGAGTGTGAAGAGAGTATAAAACGTTTATTGGTTACGTGAAAAGGTACTTTGTAAAAGAATGGAATTGCTGCTGCGGTTTTTAAAAGAGTTTACATAAGTTGAAAATTTGTCGGTTCTTATGAAGTCTCCTTGCCCACGTGTTTTGAATTTAACTGACGTATCGAGTGAGGTTTTGAAAAGTTCTAGAGATTAATAAGTTTGCATTGTTTTAAGTAACTTTGTTTTAGAAAATTTTGAAACTTACAGCTTCTTTGTGAAAAAGCTGATCCTTAGAAAAGGAATTTGGTACATGAACTTAGTGATTGTTGAAAAGTATTCCGTTGGTTTTTTTTTTTTTTTTAAAAAGAAATTTTAGTAACTGATTGAATAATATTGGTAATATTTTATATGGGTGTGCGAAAAAGTTGATTTTATTCTCAATTGAGAATAACAATTTCTAGTTTAATGGTGTGAGAGGAGCGCGTTTCAATGTTTACGTTGATTGGTGAATTTATGGGCAACAGATTTATTAAACTGACTAGGCTGACAAGTAGTATTTCGTGAAATTTTGAAAATCGGGGAACGCGCGTTTATTGGTAACATTAAAATTTTGTGTATGCGAGTGATTAGATTATAGAATAAGAGGTACGTTTAAGTAAATGATGCATTTGATATACATGATAAATGATTTAGGTATAAACATGATCGTGTTTACATAATACAGCCTATTAAAAGAAAGCGTTAGTAACGATCACCTAGGTAAGGGAATCACCCCAAACTCGTTGGTGAGGTCGTTGTAAGGGAAGAAATAAAACGGAGTTAGTCGTCAAGGTAAGGGAATCACTCCTATCTTGGTGTGACATGTCTCCATTTGTTGTTGCAAGAAGTGTAAATAAAATTACGTATGCCGATAATGTATAATCGTATGAAAAGTAATAGTATGATGTATGCGCAAAAGTGAAATCTCAAGAATGGTTCAAACTTGGCAAAGGGAGAATTTTATCATAAAGATCGGAAATAATAAAGCGAAAGTTTGATAAAAAGAATCTTGGATGGTTCCAAAACGGAACATTGACTAACCAAAGTGGTCGAAAGATCTTTTGAGATTGGGAAAACATGCTTTGGCCTAATAGGTGAAATACTCTTGCCGACAAGTCGGTTAACGGTATTTACCCTTCCGGTTACTACATGTCCCAAATCAATTGAAATTTCGAGACTTGGCGGGATTTATGAAAAATCAAGGAGTGGAACTAGTCGACAAGGTGCGGGTTTCACCCCTAACTTGGCGATTAAGTATCCTAAGTGTGGTTGGTACTCGTCGGGTCAAAAGTTAATTTTTGGCACTTTGACGAGGGTCCACTAGAATTTGAAATTCGAATTTCTCCATCAAGGTGAGGATCTCACTCCTATCTTGACGGTGAATTCCGTGTAAAAGAAAAGTAGAAGGATTGAGAGTCATTCACTAAATTGTGGGTTTCACGCCTATTTTAGTGAACTCGTCTCGTTTGTGTAATATGAGTGTTTTCGAGTTTAATAAAAAAAAATAAAAAAAAATCGAGTAAAATGCCTTGGAAAAAGGCGTGTGTTAAAGGAAATAACGAATATGTATAAGCACATAGAAGGCATGTCGAGAATAGCACACAAAAATAGATCAATAAATCAAGTATCGACACGTGATAAGACAAGTATTAACACATAAGAATGGCATGTCAAGTATTAACACATAAGAGGCGTTTCAAAAATAGCACATAACGATGTTTCGTAAAAGCAGCATGTGAAGCAAGTATAGTCGAAGTTGGTGCTTAACTATAGACTAGGTCAAAAGCATGGCAATTTTTTCCTAATTCCCTATAGTTATGGCTCTGATACCAATCTGTCACACCCCAACCAATGGCGGAAACATCGGGATGAGACGAAGTGTGAAGATTGCTCGAGACATCATAACGCTATTTGTGACAATATTTAAATAATTCCAATTTCATTCCATAAATTCCAATAACAACAAGTTCCAAAAGAGTGCATAACAACATAACCAAAATTTGATACAACATATTAAACCTAACGTCTAAATGTGTATCTAGGCATCATGCTACTTCTTTTCATATCATCGTCATCAACCTGTAACATGTTTAAAATAAAAGTCAATGCAAAAGCAAAGGCGAGTATACAAGTTTGGTACATACATAGCAAAAGATAAGTTTTGAACGATTCCTCATAGCAAGCATGTGATCCAAGATATCCACTAAATATGGCATGTGTCTAACATATCAAACCAAGAAAACGCAATATGCTCATGACATTACCCCAAGTTTCGGGCGGGTCGTTAATCCTATAGCGCTACATATGTCAAGGTTTGGCTCGTACGAAGTTAATGATAAGTTCTACACATAAGTCTCACCCAAATTTATGTATCAAGCATTCACGTATACAAGTATGTTAATAGAAATGTTCATGTGTTTAAGCAAAATGTTCATGTGCAAGTTTGTTGATAAGCAAACATGTTACACCCCAAAAGTGATAAAAGTAAAAGGGGGAAAATACGAGTATACTCACATAATTGCTAAGTCTTCCGATTATCCGAGTATGACGAGTTGATGAGATAGGAGGACGGAACACCGAGGTCACGCTATAGGGCAAACGATGGTGCATGAGTAAACGGGATTATTACGGAGGATTTGAAGTGGGATTTAAAGTATCTCTGGTTGATATAGATGTGCATATATATATATATATTATAAGTTTAAGTAATATTTCTAGATTAGTTCATTCAAAAATATTGTTGAAATGTTGTCCAAAAATAAAAATAATTATACGTATGTATCTATTTTATAAAAATTAGCCGAAGTTGATAGGTTTCGTTTTATAGGATTTACAGGTTTCGTTTTACGAAATTTTACGAAAAATGGGCAGAGTTTCCTCTGTTTTTGGACGATCCCGACATTATAAGTTGTCGATATATTTGTCAAAATTCAACTAGTAACAATAATATGTATAAAATTCACATCAAATAGTTAAAATATAAATGAACGTCACGTGTATCGATTCGAAGTTGATTAGTATAAAGCTATATAAACGAAATGCTATAAAATAAACGTGTCGTAAATGTTTTACCAGATTTCGCGAGTAACCCGTTAGTCCGACAGTTGACCGGGCTCGACCCGTTGACTGACTTTGACCGAACAAAAACGAACAGAAAACTGAAACAAAACACGAATCAAGACCTGAACAATTTATACTCGAATCATATTCAAAACGAAACCGAATAAACTCAAAGTTCTCACCTGAACTGGGATTCAAACTGGAACCGGACATCGAATCTGACCCGAATAGAACCGAGCCGGAGTACGACCTGAACTTTGACCCGATTGACCAGCTTTAACGGACGTTAACCGAGTTTAACCAAACCCGAACATCGAACCCAATTCCGCCGAACCTGACCGAGACTCGACCCGAAGCCGAAACCGAAACTGAAGTACAAAACAAACGGTTTGAATCTGGACTTGAGTAGAGAAGAAGAAGAAACGAATCAAAGCTGAATCAGAAAATAAACAAACCTGAAGTGTTGTTGACGGAAATCGAGCCAAACGTGGCGCTTGACAGCCGCCGCCGCCGCTGCTGCCCTCATTCGCCGATCTCTCTCTCTCTCAGTCTCTTTCTCTCTCTCTCTCATTTACCGTGCGCCGCCACCACTAGCGGTGGCCAGCTGTTCGTTCAGCAGAGGGGAGGGTTGTGGAGGAGTGGTTGTGCGAGGTTGAGTCGCTGGAAGGAAGAGGAACGCCGCCGTGGGAGGTCGCCGGAGCTCGAGTCTGGTCACCGGATTAGAGAGAGGAGGCAGGAGGTTTGATTTTGAGTAGAAGATATGGTTCTCCTTATTTGTGTGTAGATAATGTTGCAGGAAGGAAAATGAGAGGGAAGACAAAGATGTGCGGCCGTGAGAGATGAAGATAGGGTTTATTTTTTTTTATAAAATCATTACAGTTTCAGTTATAAGCACAATTAGTCCCTAGAAGTTCAAGATTCAGCAAAATACACAATCCCTTTAATTTAACTAAGTTGTATTGTTTTTAAAAAGGAAACAAACTTTATAGATCAAACTAACTAGGTTAGTTTGTTATTTTACTAACTTTAAAAGCTAACGAGACTAACTAGATTTATTATAAAAATAAACTTTTTAAATTGTAAAATCAATTAATTTAATTAGTTAAACCATGAATAAATAACCATTTTTTTATCACGAATTAGATTAAAGATAAAGATTTTTCGACGATTATAACGAAACGACGAATACTAGGATACAAAGTTTCCAAAAATAGGAATATGAACAATGGATTCTAAATCTGGAAAGTTATGAAAACGCGGGGCGTTACAATAAACTTGTCTTTTAACATCATAAAGGGTTGTCCTATGGACCACCCGTCACATCCCCACACTTAACTGTTGCTTGTCCCAAGCAACTCATCAAACTGTTTCCTCAACAAGTGATAAATGTAAACCAAGCAAAAACATGCAATCCTTTTACTAACCCCTTTTTAACACCCAACTAATGCACCCCTCACTATGTCTCTCCTCTCGGTAACAAGTAAGCACTAGCAATATGAGCTAGACACACAAAGGCTAACGGGCGGTTGCACAACTATAAGCTTGTACCTAAATCGATCCTTCTCCTAACAAGTGCCAAACATGAATGCAAATCAAAGGGACTTTCAAGGTTGTAACGTGGCTAGGTATATGGGTAGGAAATGGAATATATATGAAGTAGCGAAAACTTAACCCGGTCTTTTTATTACACAAATAAGCAAACTAACAACTTCCAATTTAACTAATATATACAAGATAACAAAACATCACTTTTTTTTCATTTTTTTTTCTAAGCAAACATACAATAAAGCAACAAACATATCTACATCATACTACTAAAACTACTACTAACACTATAAGACCGGGTCAAATTGGGTAAATTTTTAGGTAAGTAGCTAAGGGTAATAAACGATAGGCTTTTAGGCACAAAATTGAGCAACTAAATGTCCAAACCCCCGCCCCTCTCGCAACCATGCTCATATATATAACTTATGAGGTCCAACCCCCCAAATCCCACACTCACACACACTAAAAACGAGGCCCCCTAAATGCCCTTATCCTCTTTGCATTCATATCCAACTAAGGACTCAAACCGTATCAAGGCACAAGTTCTAATGCACCCCCACCCGAAGCCACTCTCATCAAAGATAAGAATTATTTATTTACAAATGTGGATTCAACTCTCACCAAGAATAAAAGGGTATCAAGGGTTACCGGTGCATCAATTAGGGTTAATCTAGGGTGTTCAAATTCTCACATCGTTTCGCTTGATTTAAAAATTTTCAAATTCTTCAAAAATTCCCCCCATCCCCACACTTGGGATACATTGACCCCAATGTATGGTTTTAGGAGGCTTTGATCACTTAAAATTCATTCAACATCAACAAACACTTAAACACTCAAACCCCAAATTTCTTTTTGGATTTTTTTTATGTTTTTCTTCTTTTTTAAAACATAACACCACCAACTCGCACCAACCCAACATAACATCACAAACTAACACCACCCAACCGCCCAACCATAAACAAAACAAACTAAATAAATATTCACAAAATATACAAGGAAGAAACACAACTTGACTAATAATAGCGGGGCCCCGGCGGTCCAAAAATGGAAGACATCATGTCGTTCCATTCACCAAATGCAAATGAACCGCTACTACTCCCACCTTGTTGTTGAGCTCCTTCTTGTTGGCGTGGATCAATCCATTGTGAATGATGGAGCGGCGGGGTTGGATACGAAACACTACCATCATACGGCGGTAGAGACGCATAATCCACATGTTGTGGATCCACAACCACCGGCCGCCCGGCGTGCCAATCTGCGTGCATTCTCCTTTCTTGGTCATCATTATATCGACTATTCACTTCCATTTCATGGGAATAAGCGTGTGTGCGATTCCACGCTTCTTGACGATCAAGGTTTTGTTTCAAGGACCGCTCTATGCTTGCACTCATCATCGTATTTTGATCAAATAACGTCCACTCCGACCCCGACCACGACTCAAAAATGGGTGCCGGAGGACGTTGATTCTCGATCACTTCTTGCATCGTGCCTTCATAAGCCCAACCCGGCACATAAGACCGCTCCGTATAATCGTAAAACATACCACCATAACCTCTACCATAACCCCCTTGACCTACATTCTCACCTCCTTGCGGCTCGTTCGCATAATCCTCGTCACCAATTGGAACTGCTTCCTCATCACTTTCCGGCTCATCCGGCTCACCTGGTAAAAGATCTCTTGCACCCACCTTTAGTGCTCTCCATCGCTGCCCCTCCGACTTAAGTTTATGATATCGCTCCGACTGTGTATACGTCCAACCAATCCCCAACTTGTCTAAAGTAAAAGGCTGATGCCTTTTTGTTAACCCTCTATCTTCAGACGTTATTGCCTTTTGCTGTTTCATCAGTCCCGTGATTATTCGGCAATACGGGATGATATCTCTTCCTAACTTATTTCGGTAAATCCATAAGTGGTTCATGATTAGATATCGGATCGGAAAACGTGGAGACCCATGAAGTAGCGAATAGAGAACAGGTACTTCGGGAAACCTCACTTGCTCTTTGTCCCCCCTTCGCGGAATGACATTGAGAATGCAGATTGCTAGCAACAATTTTGCTTCAATTCTCAAGTTCCTCCGGTACAAGATTCCACTGTATGTACCGGGTAAAAACAGTGTCGCCAACATATCATTCCACCGGGGATGCTTTTCCGGCTTTACCAAAAGATTATCAAGGGTGGGAATCATGTAGTCACGAGCTGGAAGACTATCATATTTCCCAAGCTTCTTCAACGTGTCAAAAGACATCTCCACCGGAATCCTATGCACCATACCCGTTAGCTTCATTTGTGATGGCTTTTCGTATCTGTTGCATTTGAGAGTTGCCATCCATTCTTGTATTTCAGTCATAAACAAATTGTTTTTATCCTTATCAAAGCAACTCAACGCCCCCTCCCATCCTAGAGCGCATAATTTGTCAAACACACCAAACGGGCTGAACTGAACCTCAACAACTTCTCTCTCGCAAATAAATGTGGCCGCCTTGTTTTTCAATCTATTCATACTATCATGGTAGAGTGTCGGTTGCCACTCCTCTGGTTGGTCATCCAATGGACCCGAATCCCATTTTGGCTTTTCAGTCGGGTCCAACTCCATCTCTTCCTCACTTTCACTTTCATCCACTCGACCCAAATATTGTCTCTTTTTCAGTTGTACTTCCGGTTGTTTGCCCTTTCCTTTCGCCGAAGAGGATGAACTAGCTCCCGCTTTCTCTTTCGTCTTAACAATTTTCCTACACACATAAAGCAAGCAACACAACCAATATACAAAAGTTAGTCCTTTCTCACCAAATAACATCCCCACACTTGCTTGTTACTATGGTTGTAGATGTTAGTGAACTAAAAGTTTATAAATTTTTCAAAAATTTGGGCATGATGTCTCTACAATGTAGAGATTCCCAAAAGTTCACTACTTTACTATCAATCCTACATCTACAAACCATATCCATGTTCAAGTAACAAGTAACAAATCAAAACTATGAACAAGCAAGTGGGTATGAACAAATATAAAAAATAACCTCAATCTTCACAATGCATCATCAAAATACAACAAATAAACTTCCATACCTTTGTTTGAAGATGCTAGAATGCTTGTGAAACAAAAACTCCAAAAACCCCCAAAAATTTTCAGACTAGGGTTTGGAATTCGGACCCGAAAACTGCGTTTTCTCGTAAATCTCTTGGCAAAATCAGAAACTACGTGAAAAATTAGTCAAGATAGACCTAAATTTCAATTGGTTTGGACAAGAATTGAGAAAGTTATGAGTGATTGAAGGTTGAAGAAACTATGGAGTTCTTGTGGATTTTGTGGGGTAAGAGAAAGCTGATAGATGAAAGAGATGGATGAGAAAAGTGAAGAAAGAATGAGTGGTTGGGGCTTGTTCACGTAATCTGAAGTTATTATATATATATATATATATATATATATATATATATATATTTTATGTAACTGCGGAACCAGAAGCGACCTAAAGTCTCGCCAGGTCCACCGTAAATTACGGTGGGACCGTAACTTACGGTGGATGCTGGCCAATAACTCCTACCGTAACTCTGTAGAGTTATACCGTAAAGCTCCCATATTTTTGTACCCCACCGTAAATTACGGTGGTATCTGGGAGTTCTGGTTCGCTGCACTTTGCACTTTTAAGGTGTATTTTTTATATTTTTTCATGTTTTCTCAATTTTTTTTAAATTCTTAAAAAACGTGTAAAAATCACCCTACCCCCTCGAAAGTCCCGTGTTGTCCTCAACACAATGTTAGAGTAATTCGAGACCCGAATATCCCCACACTTGTTTCAAACACGGATTTCAAGGAAATACGGTAATGGTGCAAACTATACAAAACAAAATAAAATGAAATGCTACTATTTACACTACCAAACCTTGGCCTCTCACGGTTGTTCCTCATCGACCGGGCGTAAGATGTAGCCCGCTTTGTCAAGCTCCAAGTTGTTGATGTTGTTCCCTCCCAAGTATGGCTTCAACCGATGACCGTTCACCGTTTGTTGTTTCAATGTTTGCTCATCTTGGATATCTACATCACCAAATCTCCCAACTCTCCGAACGACATACGGGACCATCCATTTGCTTTTAAGCTTGCCCGCGAACATCTTTAGTCTTGAGTTATACAACCAAACTTTTTGCCCAACTTCAAACGTTTTCTTTCTCAATTTTGCATCATGTACCTTCTTGAGTTTATCTTTATACGCCGATGCACATTCATATTCCTCATCTCGAATCTCTTCTATTTCGCTTAATTGTAACTTTCTCAACTTTCCGGCTTTGTCATAATCTACGTTTAGCGTCTTAATTGCCCAATGTGCCCGATGCGCTAACTCCATTGGCAAATGACAACCCTTTCCATACACCATCCGGTAAGGCGTTGTGCCAATAGGAGTCTTGTAGGCCGTTCGGTATGCCACAATGCATCGTCTAACTTACTTGACCAATCCTTCCTATCCGTTCTAACCGTCTTCATGAGAATTTCTTTAATTTGACGGTTGGACACTTTGACTTGTCCACTCGTTTGCGGATGGTAAGGTGTGGCAATCCGGTGATTCACGCTATACCTTTTCAATATTTTCCCAAAATTGAAGTTCTTGAAATGCGAACCTCCGTCGCTTATAATAACACGTGGGATGCCAAAACGAGAAAAGATGTTGGATTGAACAAATTTACAAACAACCAAATGGTCGTTTGTGCGTGTTGCAATAGCTTCAATCCACTTCGAGACGTAATCCACCGCTACCAAAATATAAAGAAAGCCATTCGAATTCGGGAAGGGACCCATAAAATCTATACCCCATACATCAAATATCTCTACAACCAAGATTGGTTGTAATGGCATCTCATCCCTCTTCGATATACTTCCCATCTTTTGGCAATTTACACAATTTCTAGCAAACTCACATGCATCCTTGAAAATTGTGGGCCAATAAAACCCACATGAGAGAACCCAGTAGCCTGTTTTGTGCCCACTAAAGTGACCTCCACATGCGGATGAATGAGCATGGGTCAGAATTTCCAACACTTCCGTCTCGGGCACACACCTTCGAATAACTTGATCTGGCCCAATCTTGAAGAGATCCGGTTCATCCCAAATGTATTGTTTCACTTGGACCATAAATTGTTGTCGGCGCTTTTTGGTCCAATGAGTTGGGATGGCACCCGTGGCTAAGTAATTAACGTAATGAGCATACCACGATGCAACAAAGGTGGAAACGGCTAAGAGTTGCTCGTCGGGAAACATTTCATTTATTTCACTATCATCATCGATTCCTTCCACCGGAATCCGAGACAAGTGATCCGCCACTACGTTCTCACTTCCCTTTTTGTCTCGGATTTCTAAATCGAACTCTTGTAATAACAACACCCACCTAATTAAGCGGGGCTTCGCATCCTTCTTCTCCATCAAATATCGGACCGCACTATGATCCGAATAAACCACCACTTTGCTCCCCCAAATATAAGCACGAAACTTATCCAAAGCATACACCACCGCTAATAATTCCTTTTCGGTTGTGGTGTAATTGAGTTGCACTTCGGATAAAGTCTTGCTTGCATAGTAAATCACCACCGGCTTTCTATCAACCCATTGACCCAAAACTGCACCGATAGTAGTGTCACTTGCATCACACATTATCTCGAACGGCTTTGACCAATCCGGTGGTTGCAAAATAGGAGCTTTGACCAAGTGTTCCTTCAAAACAGTGAAAGCTTGCATACACTCATTAGTAAAATCAAATGGGACATCTTTTAATAACAAGTTACATAAAGGTTTGGTGATAACACTAAAACCTTTTATGAAACGTCTATAGAAACCTGCATGTCCCAAAAATGACCTTACACCCTTAACATTTTTCGGAGGTGGCAAAGATGCTATTACCCGTATTTTCGCCTTATCCACCTCCATTCCCCTTTCAGAAATTACATGACCCAACACAATGCCCTCTTGCACCATGAAATGACTTTTCTCCCAACTTAACACTAAATTTTTCTCAACGCACCTTTTTAAAAACTTTTGTAATTCGTTGAGACAAGCATCAAAACTAGTGCCAAAAATGGAGAAGTCATCCATAAATACTTCGAGCGACTCTCCAACCATGTCCGAGAAGATACTCATCATACATCGTTGGAAAGTTGCCGGTGCATTGCACAAGCCAAATGGCATTCGCCGAAAGGCAAAGGTGCCATATGGACAAGTGAAGGTGGTCTTGTGTTGGTCATCCGGGTGTATTGCTATTTGATTGAAACCCGAATACCCGTCCAAAAAACAGTAATATTTATGACCCGATAATTTTTCAAGGATTTGGTCAATAAAAGGTAGCGGAAAATGGTCCTTAGACGTGGCGGCATTCAATTTTCGGTAGTCAATACATACACGCCACCCGGTAACCGGTCGGGTGGCAATTTGTTCACCACTTTCATCTTTGACTACTTGAATGCCGGCCTTCTTAGGCACAACTTGGGTGGGACTCACCCAAGCACTATCCGAAATCGGATAGATGATTCCCGCATCCAACCATTTGATTACCTCCTTTTTTACTACCTCCCTTAGGTTCGGATTTAATCGCCTTTGAGCTTCTCGTGTCGGTTTGGCATCTTCGGTGGTAATAATCTTATGCATGACAATTGATGGACTAATTCCTTTGAGATCGGCAATCATCCATCCGATAGCTCCCTTATTCTCTTTTAAAACTCCCAACAATGCTTGCTCTTGTGCCAACTCTAAATTAGAGGCAATAAAGACCGGTAGAGTGTCATTATCCCCTAAAAACGCATACTTCAAGTGGCTCGGCAAGTCTTTAAGTTCCAACTTTGGCGGTTCCTCGAATTGATGAGTCCATGGCGGTCGACCCTCTTTCAAGGCCATAGCATCATGTTTTTCCTCTTCAACCCGTAATGCATAAGCATGTACCTGTTCAGAAAAATCACAAAAACAAATATCCATGCCATCCTCCTCATACTCATGCGGGTTGCATCCATCAACTATATCTACCATGAAACACTCATCAACACCATTAGCATTAGAATTGTTAGTAAAAACATTCAAACGTATTTTCCGATTTCCAAAAGTCATATCGACTGTACCAAATCTACAATCGATTATTGCATGTGCGGTGCTCAAAAATGGCCGACCCAAAATTACATTTTGTTGTTGCTTTGGGTCCGCCGATGAGTAGTCCAAGACTAAAAAGACAACCAGGTAATAAAATTCATCAATTTTAACAATTACATTTTGCACCATCCCTCGAGGTAACTTATGAGACAAATCACCCAAAACAACCGTTGTCTCCACCCTAGCTAACGGACCAAAGTCATATTGGTCATATAAGTCCCCCGGTAAAATGCTAACTCCGGCTCCCAGATCTAGCAACACCTTAGCCATTTGAAAATTACCGACTTGTATGTGAATCAATGGCGTGCCCGGATCTTGGAGCTTAGGAGGAAGCTCCCCATTTAAAACCGCACTCACTTGCCCGGTTAAGTCCACCCGCTTAGGCATTTTCTTCTTTTGTTGCCTCTTTTGCGTACACAATTCTTTTAGAAATTTTGCATAGGCGGGTACTTGTTTTATTGCATCAAGGAGTGGAAGGTTAATTTTAACTTGTTTAAACATGTCCCACAACTCTTCTTTTTGGGGACCTCTTGATGCAATAAAATTTTTCTTTCCCGGGTCAAGTAAAGCCGATGGAAACGGGACTTGACTCGGTTCACCCTCAACTTTTTCACTTTTTTCATTTTCACCCACCCCCGATTTGTTAACATTTGTTTCTTTAGGTTTAATTGGTGAAACTTCATCATCACTATCATTACCCGTGATGTCCTCAACTACCCCCTCAACCAATCCGGGTTACAAATTGGCTTTAAATTCTTTTCCACTTCTTAAAACACTAACATGGTGAACATTAACGTTACCTCGTGACAAACCGTGTGATGGATTTACCTTAGTGTCGCTAGGAAGTTGACCCTTGTTTTTCTTCAACTCCACCACATCGGTTGCCAATTGACCCATTTGGGTTGTTAGTGATTGGATGCTTTTGTCACGAACCTCATCTTTTTGCATTCGAACATCATCAAGTTGGTTCCGTTTTTGCATCTCCGCTTGCATGCTTTTAAGCATTTCCATCATCTCATTTCCACCGGAAGACCCCCCTGTTCTTGACCCGTTTGATATTGCTTTTGATAGCCTTGGTTTTTCCCGCCTCGATATCCACTTTGGTTGTTGTAAGGTTGGCGCGAACCAAAATTGCCTTGGCTACCTTGAAAGTTCGGGTTAGCTTGATTTGAAGGGTTCCCATACCAAAAGTTTGGGTGGTTCCTCAACCCGGGGTGGTATGTATTAGAATTCATGTTGTTATAATTTCTACCACCCCCTCCTTGACCTTGAACCGCATGAACTTCTTCATATTGCCCTTCCACCATTCCTTGGCAATTTTCAGCCGCATGACCTATTTCATTACACAAAGCACACACATCATAAATTTGGTTAGTAGTTTGAACATTACCATCATCTATTGCGTGCACTTGCGGTCGGGCAATGGCCGGCCTCGCTCTCCTCGATGCTTGAGCCTTTCTCTTTGATATAATTGCCATGTTCTCCAAAAACTCCCAATCATCATTCTCGTAGTTTGTACCGAAAGTCCCACCGGTAATGGACATTAAATCACGAGCATCTTCGGCACTCAACCCCTCGTGGAAGGCATTCATTAACTCCCAAAGTTCAATCCCATGGTGAGGGCAATTTTTGATCATCATGTTGAAACGTTCAAATGCCTCATGGAACATTTCACCATGTTGTTGTTGAAAACTCCTTAATCCCTTCCTAGCATCATTAGTCTTTTGGGCGGTGTAAAATTCATCTAGGAAAATTTGTTGCATTTCCGCCCAAGTATAAATAGATGCCGAGGGCAAAGTGTAGAACCACTTCTTTGCCTTGTCCTCTAAAGAAAACTGAAACAAAACTAACTTGACATCATCTGCCGAAAAACCTTGACTCCCAATAGTATTACAAATTGAGTCATAGGCCTCCAAATGAAAATACGGTTCCTCCGTTGCTAGCCCTTTGTATTTCGGAAAACTTTGCAAAGAATTTGTTATAACTTCAAAAGTCCTCCCTTGATCATTGTGAGGAATAACTACCGGTGAGGGATTTTGAGTGATTATCGGCCTAAAATGCGCTTCAATTCCCCTCGCATTTTCTCTAAAATGCCTTCTTGGCACCCCCAACCTAACCCTTGGTCGAATAGGACCCATTGGCCTTGGTATAGGCCCTTGCGGTATATGTGGCTGAAATTGTTGTTGTGGCATAGGTTGGTGTTGTATCGGCCTTTGGAATTGCGGTTGCACATTTTGTGGATGAACTTGTTGCAATGGTGTAGGCATAGGCCGTTGCACCTGTAGCCCTTGTGGTCTTGGCCTAATATGTTGTGGTATGAGTTGTTGTTGTTGTGGCATTCCACCTACACTTGCCATCCCTTGAGATTGACCTTGCACATAACCGAACTCTCCTTGATCACCATAACCCCCATAAGCATATCCATCTTCATCATAACCCTCAAAATCTTTGTATCCTTCTTCATATCCATCTCCCCCTATACCCGAAGTTTGCCCAAATGGAATGGTTGAGTATTGAAAACCCAATTGGTTTGATGGTCTAAATGTAGAGGTAGTATGGACAATAGTTAAACCTTGTGGTACTGTATAGTTTGAGGATGATTGCCCTGAAACTGGGAAGAAATGAGTGAGTGGTGGAATCGTAGTAGATGGGCTAAAGGTAAGACTAGGTTCGACTTGAGTAGTGATCGGTTGTGTAGTGTTGGATGGTGTAGTATCATGAGGTGGAGTAGGAATTGTAGTGGAGTCTGGTATGGTTGTGTTTGGTGATGGTTGTGTGGAAGTAGGTATGAATAATGAGGTCGTTAGACCCGTTGTGGGTGGTAATTGAGATTCTTGCATGATGTTTCTTGGTGTGATGGGTGATGTAGGTGAATCAACAATTCTGTTTTCTCTTACTAAAACATGATTTTGCCTTAATGTTCTTTCGATCTCCGGATCAAATGACAATGGTGACGCTTTGTGAGAGCCTCTAGTATGCATGCACCTGTAGAACCTGCACACTAAACACACCAGTGTAAACCCGAAAATAACAAAGCAAAACTAAAAAAAACTGATACACGTTACGCACTACTCCCCGGCAACGGCGCCAAAATTTGAAGTGATTGTCGTGGTCACGCAAATTTAATCCCAATAACAACTATAGATAGTGGTAAAAAGGGTATCGAACTCAGGGAGTATGTGGAAAATATGTCAATTATATAGCCTTGCAATTAAACTACAATTAACCTAATTTGCAGAAAATAAAGATCAATGATTTGGATTGTTGTTTTAGAAAACTAAATTAATAACTAATTGCAAATCAAAATTGGTTGTTTAACAGATTAGGAGAACAATGACCATCTTAGGATTCAGTTTCTTTTAACAATTGTGTGAAATTCCAACTAGAAAGAGTTACATAGACATAACTCGTGCATAAATAATTGAAGTGATAAAAGGGAACAAAGTACTCGGATTATATAAACACGAGGTTGTTTCCCGATGATCAATTAATCAATAACCAACCCTAACCCTTCCCGTGATATCTCGATTGCCAACGGCACCAAGAACGCACGATTGAGACTAGAAATTGCACTATCAATTAACACGCTACAAACAATTATGCATACACCATGATAATCAAGCAAACACAAGTTATCATTCTAGAAATTCAGAAATAAACACACAAAAGTTCAAGAGAAACCTTCACCTAAGATGATCACCGAAAGTTTTAGCCAGACATAGCTTGGTGAATCATCATAACGATAAGTTCAATGTTCATACGAATCAAAATCACAAACCGAATGTTAGAAATTGTTTAGAACCAAGCAAGAACAGCCAAATTCGCCCTCGTGTCTTCCCAAACCGTCCAATGATGAGAATAATGAAAAGACATCATAATAACTGAATAAATGATGGCAGTTACGGTTCTGTCGTCGCCTCTACCGTAAATTACGGTGTCACCGTAATTTACGGTGAACATCAAAGTATTACGGTAGCTGGCTTCTGAGTTACGGTGAGATTCAGATATATTTGAGGTCCACCGTAATTTACGGTGGTACCGTAAATTACGGTGACAACCTGAATTTTGTACTTAGTTTCATCATTCATTCCACGCGGGACCCGTTCAACTCCAAACCGTCCAAAGTTGCGTTTAATCCACTTTTAAGCTCCCGAACTGCACCTGAAACATAAGCAACCGTAGTTATCTAATTCAAGATAATTACACAATTAAATGAGGGATAAACTTGTCTTTTAACATCATAAAGGGTTGTCCTATGGACCACCCATCACTGTCCGACATATACCTCCTCTTTTACCTTCCCATAGAGAAATGCTGATTTAACATCTAACTGATAAACTTTAAAATTTTTCCAAGATGCAAATGCTAGGAAGATTCTGATCGCTTCAAGTCTAGCAACGGGAGCATATACTTCGGTGAAATCTATACCCTCTTGCTGACTGAAACCCTGGACTACTAGTCGAGCTTTGTTACGAATAATAACCCCTCGATCGTCTCTCTTACACTTGAACACCCACTTGGTGTTTATCTTCCTGTGACCATCAGGAAAATATACCAATTTCCACACTCCTAACTTCTCAAACTGACTCAGCTCCTCTTGCATCGCATTGACCCAAGAATCTTCAGTTAGCGCTTCCTTGTATGTTCACGGTTTAATCTGCGAAATAAAACAACTAAGTGAAAACTCAGTTTGTAACGAAGCAACTGTAGAATAAAAACAAGTAAGGCCATGGTCAATTTGTCGTCTTATGTGAACGCCTGATTGTAATTCTCCAATAATCAGCTCTTCTGGATGGTACGAAAGAGTTCTCGGCATCACCTCGCCTGGAATATCTACCTCGCCTTCCAAATTTGTGACATTCTGATTTGCACCTTGTTCATTGACTGGAATTGTTTGACTTGATATCTGGATATGCTCACCCTCAGAATCTGAATCACCCTGATCGAATATAGGTCTATCTTCAGATTCTTGATTATCGTTGACTGCCGTCTGATTGTCAAGAGTTTGCTGAATATCATCATGTTCTCTAGCATTACTTGGACCAGCTTCATCGTCATTTGAAGCTTGATATTGACGTCTAGAAGGTTCAGCTAGGAAACTTTCTTGTGATTCTTCATATTCTCTCAAAATATCCAACTCGTCAAAGAAATCTGGTTCTTCTTCTATGTCAAACGAATCCCACAGAGTATCATAATTGAAACGCCATGAGTCGCCGGGATTCTGAAGTGGCATCGTATAAATTTGACACTCAACATTATGTGCTTCAATAATCCGCTTCAAGCTTGGAACAAAGACTCGTTTCATTGGACTTGCATAACCCACGAAAATTCCTTCAATGCTCTTTGCACCAAATTTACCATAAGGTTCTAGAACAGTACAGGGAGACCCAAACAGTTCCAAATACTTCAGATTAGGTTTGCGGTTGTTGATCAGCTCGAAAAATCTCTTGTTGAATTTCTTCACTGTAAGAACCCGGTTGAGTGTATAGCAAGCGGCTGATACTGCTTCTGCCCAAAAATTGACTGGTAATTTCGAACCAGCAAGCATCGTCCTAGCCGTTTCAATTAGCGTCCTGTTCTTTCTTTCAGCTACTCCATTCTGCTGCGGAGTATAAGGAGCACTAAATTCTTGCAATATACCTCTCTCATCACAATACTCTTCCATTTTGTTGTTCTTGAACTCTGTACCGTTGTCACTCCTGATTCTTCTGATTCGGGTTTGGTACAAGTTTTCAATTTTTCTGAACAACGTCATCAAACTTTCAAACGTCTTATCTTTTGACTTCAGAAATGATACCCATGAAAATCTCGAGTAGTCGTCTGTTACTACTAGACAATAGAGATCACCAGTTATGCTTTTGACGTTCACTGGACCAAAAAGATCCATATGAAGTCTCTTTAACACTCTCGAGAGTGAGTTAACCTTCTTTCCAGGGTGAGATTTCTTCTTTTTCTTACCTTTGATACAGCTAATGCACTCCCCCTCAAGATGAAAACCTTTCACATGAATACCAATTACTAAGTCGTTATACACCAGGTGATTCATTTTTCGCAGCTGAATGTGTCCCATCTTTCGATGCCACATTAGTGATTCTTTTTCCGTTGTTCTTGACATAAAACAGTGAGCCTGACCCGTGGTAGTAGTTGCTACACTCATGTCCAACACGTACAGATCATTCACTCTAGGTGCTCTCATGATAATCCATTCTTCGGGAACAACAAATCCTGGTTTCAATATCAAACATTCCTTGTTTGTAAAGTGCGTTGTATACATACGATTACATATCTGAGAAATACTCAGAAGGTTGTTTTCAAGCTCGGCAATGTAGTTTACTCTTTCAAACGTTACAATACCATTCGATAAAGTTCCTTCACCCATGTCACACCCCGAATTCCACGTGTCACCGGTGGGCCCGGTGGGGAGTATCGTGAAGTAGTTGATATCATCATAGTCAAACAACACAATATATAAATGCACAGCGGAAGCAAAAGATAAATATATTACAATCCGAATATAAAGTAATATCAAGTATTACAACGGAAAGTAAAGGATCCACAGGCGGATCTTAAAATATAAACATTTGTTCAACAGACTTTAGACACCTAGAACTTGCAAGATTCCTTATTAGCGCCCTGAGCTTCCAGCCAATTACGTTTAGTACCTGTCACTTAACCTTTTTGGAAAATACGTCAGTTTTCACTGGTAAATACACTCAACTGACTCATTCGAAAAGAGTTTAAGAAAATTGATTTAAATGCACCAGGAACAAAATATTTTGACACTTTGATTAAAATGAACAAAGGCAAAAATTTATCATTTATAACTTGAGACAATCATATTTATAATCTTGTATACAGATTTACATGTCCGTTGTACGTTCAGGGCTCGACGTAGAAACCGAGTCAGATTAACAGACACGCTACAAGTATAGGCCCACAAGAGAGTGAGATGCCATTATTACTTAAGCAACTGTCAGGTATATGCCTACACCCCGTGCTTAAGACGTGGCCATTTTATAATACAATGATGTCAGGGATATCCGGGACATGGTCATTAACCCCTAAAGGCTTTTATTTCAAACAATACAGATTAAACCGAGTTACCTCAATAATTTAACCACAATAAGATTAAATATTCAATACCCGACCAAGCGGTATCATTATACCGTATCCCAAGCCCGTATAGGGAAAATAAGTTAAGAGTATTTACCTGAGCTAGCTCCTGTCTTAAATAGCAAGAATTATAATAACTCAGTCGTATTCACTTAGGTAAGCGTAGGTACAATTTACCGGAAGGCTCTAGTCTGGAATGATGGTATAAATAAGCCTAAGCTTAGACTGGTTAGTCTTAAAGAAATATACGGTTCAAACGCACGATTAGGCGAAGACCAGATAGAATGTGATTTAAACCTGACAATTTCAGAGACTTGCTTAATATGGGTATTTCACACACATTCTGGATTTTGAGATAAAACCGATAAGGTTTGGCCCGTTTAGGCTAATTTATGTAAACTAGTTACATAAACCGAACCGAACGCGTAATAAGCGTAACGGGTATACATATGAGCCATTTACAGGTTTCCTAAGTTAATATGCTTCATATATGTTGTGACATCAGTAAGATGTCTTTTATTATGCCCGAAACGAATTTAAACACAAACTATGCCCCGTAGGGGTAGTTGGTCATTTAAAAGGTTATAAAAGAGTTTAAGTGTTTACCTGAGTTACAGGCCTGATGTAATCAGCAAAGATATTCAATTTGCTAAGTTATATCAGTAGGGTATTGTATATATGTGAAATTTATCAATTATAACCAAACTATGCACCGCAGGGGCATTTTGGTAATTTCACATAAGCCGTAAAGCTCAAAACCGAAGTCTGAGTTAAACAACTTTTGCTTACAGTTAAAATATTATAATTCTCCTCAAATATCAGTAGGTATAATCCCTTGTATGTTTAAAATAGTCTTAGTACATACTATGCGTTAAAAACGCTTACAAAGGCGATTAGAAGCCGTTTTCGGGTTCTATATAGAAATCTGATATTTTTATTATTCCAGAAGGCTTAAAATAATTTATTTATCAATTAAGATCAGCAGCAAAAGGTTTGGAGTAAATTGGATGTGTAAAACTCATTTTATAGCCCGTAAGGGCAAAACCGACAATTACCGGATTAAGCCTACGACTACAAGTTATGCTCAGCCTAAAATTAATTAAAAATCTTCAAAATCCCAAAATAATATATTACATCAGTGGGTAAAGAGTTTGATATCAAAAAGTCGGCTTAACTAGGCTATACGCTAATTATGTCGTTTAATTAACATAAAGCTTTCATTTTACGCTAACGAGCATAACTCTTAGTCTACACCTCAAACTGATGTCAAATTTTGGGTGCAAGTTTAAATATCAGTAATTAAAGTTTCTACTCTTTTACATTTTCAAAAATCACGTTTTAAGGTGATAAGGGCATAATGGTCAACATATGAGCAATTAACGGAATCATGTGTATTAATTGGTTAACTAATGAACCATGGTGTATAATCACAGAGGGTTATACTAGCATGTAACCTGGTCCAAATGAAGCTCTAAGGTATTTCTAAAACATAACAAAACGGTTCAGAACTGAAGTCAAAGCAAAAGTCAAAGCTCTGCGTCTTTCGGTTCTGAACCGGGTCTAAACAGTAAATTGTCGGGTTGAACATGTTTAGACATGTTCTTACACTAATTACTAAGTTATATTAATGATCAAATAGGTTGTATATGTTCTACATTGCTAATTATGCATAAATTAGAATTTAAGTATCCTGTTGACTTTTTCATAACAAGTTTGATCTGACATTTGAAGTAGTTAGAGTGGGAATCAGGGGGGACCCTTTTAAGGGTTTATTACCCACTTAATTACCAACTTATAACTACTTTCTATTCGACTAATCACTGGACCATTAGTGATTAATCTTAAAGTCAACCATTAATTACGACGGTTTGACTTTTAAGCTTAAACTAAGTAAAAACTTAACTAAGGAAGGTTTAGCAAACTTACTGAAGTCCTAGGCTTGATTAGGAAGGTCTTGTGTCTGTTCTTAAGCTCCCAAAAGCTCCAGAATTGCACAAGAAGTGAATGATCAATTGGTTGCAACTTCATGCCCTTTTATAGTGATTTAATCACCACAAGAAGTTGACACACAAGTCTACATCTGACCACAACTGATTAACAAGTGTCCCTAGTGTTCTAGGAGCCACTAAGGGGTCGCCCATGATGAGAAATATCTGTTTTGGGTCAGTTTTTCGCGTTTACAGGCTGTTGTCCTAATGTTTCTGCATCTGGGCGGTTAACGCGGCCCGCGTAAGATGGTAACAACTCTTACGCGGCCCGCTTGGGCCTTGAAATCAGAATTAAACATTTTCATGTTTTTGCATATTGTCCCTTGGCTCTTCGAAAGGTCAACTAAGCTTATTTCTTGCAATTTGACCCCTTCTTATTTACCTACAAGGGCTTTAAGACTTGTACCCACTTTGCCAAGTCCCTGGACACTTCTGGTTAACCAGAAAAGTCATAACTTTCAACGTTAACGCTTTAACCCCTAGCATACGAATTTGATCATAACTTTCTCATACGATAACGAAACTTTATGAAATTTATATCGCGCATTCTAGTGAGCATAACTAACAGTTACAAGGCTTCGGGTTTGTCAAAAGGTCACTCAGAGGTATAACTTAAACATGTTGACACATTTAACCCCTGTAGTTTGTAATCTCTCACTTTTAGCTTCGCATGATCCATGATTTATTCGTTTGAAGCTATAAACATCATGTAGGGTTAATGTACAATATATTTATTCACTATTGACATTTAGAACCCATATATTCACATACTTTCCATGACTGTCAACTTTAGTCCTTTCAGAACATTCTTTCACACGTTCAAACTTATGACACGTGTCGATACATTATAGGATGTGAATTTTTCGAGGTGTTACAACCCACTATTCGACCACCTTGATTTCCTGCAAATCCCACATAACCTCCATTAAACCCTCGAACATCGTACAGTAGGGTCTTCTTCCCTGTCATGTACCGAGAAGCTCCACTATCCATAATCCAACGTGAAACAGATCTTGGAAGCTCCTGCACATATCACAAACACTTAGTTAGATTTTGATGCCTCCCAAGCCTCTTTTGACTCAGGTAGCACAATATTGAGATATGTTTTTGTAGTGCATAGTGGTGGAAAGTTTTTGTCATTTATCTTTAAACTCTCTTCAGACCCAATCTCAACCTCTTTGTATTAAAAGAAATCATTTTTAGGAGGTTGACCAGATGATTGGTCTTTCTTTGGTACATTTTTCTTTTCAGAAACAGTAGACTTTTGTTTCTCAAGTTTCTCATAGTAATCCACAGGTACATACATCTTCTCAGTTGAAGATGATATTTTTGTAGTCTCAGACACCTTTGGTTTAAGAGAACTTGGTTTCTTTTCTTCTGATTTTGGTTTCCATGCTTGTTGAGTCGAAGCAACCCGTTTGTAAAATTTATCAGTTTTAGTTACCACATTTTTTACAGGTTCAGTTTTGATCTTGGTGTTTTCATTTTTCAAAACTTTCTTCTCAACAACCATTGGAGCTTTGCCTTTTGTATCAACTTTCCTTTTCTGACTCTCAACAACTTCAGACTTAGGCTTTAAGTTGGTGCACTTTTGTGCAATATGTCCAACTTTGTTGCACTTAAAGCATGTTCGAGTATCAGCTACCCGACTTGTGCCTTCGGTCTGAGGCTGTGAGGCCTTCTCTTCAAAAAAACTGTTCATTAGTTTTTGAAAAAATTTCAGATTCCTGCTCGGAATGAGAACTCGAGCTTTTTACAAACACCTTTTTCTCGACAAACTTCTTGTTTTGAAAATTTCTTCTTTGATAATTCTTACCACCCTTATAACCACCCGACCATCTGTTTTGATAGTTGTTAGAAAAACGCGGCGGTACAAGAGGTTTTTTGTAGTAAGCTTTATCTTTTTCAAAATTTAATTGCCTTTTGGAACGTTTCAAACCTTCGATCTCAGACGCATCGATTTCAACCAACTTGAACACATTTTTCAATTTATCCACATTCACATTTTCCAACGGAAACTCAAAATCCGAATTCAACTTATCCGATCCCGATATCTTGTACATCACAAGATTAGGTTCTTCACTTAAGTTGTTTTTGGATGTTGATTTCGGAATATATTTGTCCAAGAAACATTCTTCATCCTCAGTTGAATCACTCTCAGATTTTAAAACATTTTCAGCCATGCTTTTAACAATTTCAGACTGAACACTATCCATATCGGATGATGAATTGAATGTGACATCAATTGATTCTGGAAGTTTAACCTCATTTGTTTCTTCATCATTAACCAACCCGGACTTTTTCATTGAAAAATTATTTAACACCGATGGTGGAACCTGATGATACCCAACCCAAGTTCCGTCCTAATAAACATCTTCGCCAGCTTTGTTCTTCCCGATTGGTTTAGGAACGATATGTTGAAGAAAAAAACTTGCGGAGTTGTAACTGTTGAGTTTCAGATTGATGCGTTCATTTTCAATCTTAGCTTCCTGAACTTGAAGCTTCAGATTAACAATCTCATCCAACTGTTGGTCGATTTGCTCTTCTTTTACCCTAAGAACTCCAGTCAATTGAAGATTTTCTTTGTTAGTTTTACCATTTATTACATCAGAATCTTTTACCGTTCTTTTTAGCTTCTCGTGTTTTTCTGAGAGTTGACGGTTTTCATGAATTAATTTTTCATTTTCTTTCCTAATTCTTTCTATGTCAGTTTTATCATTTTCAATTTTCTCAGTTAATTCTTTTAATCTATCATTTGAAGCTTTTAACATTTTGTCACGGTTTAAGATTTGATCTTCAACATCTCTGACTCTTCCTGTCAGTTCTTCGGTCTTTTTTCCGCTGAGATAAGCAAGTGTACTACAAACCTTGCAGTCTTTCATGCAATTTTTGCAGTCACTCTCAATTTTAGATTTCTTACCTGACTCATTGGTTGCATCATTCAGACTGACCTTGCTTTTAGACTCAGTTCCAGACTTAGAGTCTACTTCTAACTCCTTTGCTGCAAGCACTTTGTCAGCCATTTGCTTCAGGTTTTCTGCGGTGAATTCTTTTGACATGTCAATAATCCCATCATCAACTTTCTTTGGCTGCGATTCTTTCTCTTTTTCTTTTTCTTCAGCTTCTCCTCCTCCCCACCACATTCTCCGTCTTGCTTCTTCTTGTTCTGCAATTTGCTGAGTAAGAGTCTCAACACTGACAGAATCTGGATTAACAGCTAAATTTCCCTTGGGATCTAGGTAACATTCTCTATCAGCATCCCATCTATTCTCCCTTTTTGCTTCTTTCCATGTTTGATAGATTTTACTCTTCATGTTTTGAGCTTGCATCTTTCTGTTGATGTAATTCACTTCTTCTGTTCTGGAATCTTTGAAAGGAACAATCTTTGCTGTGAAAGCATATCCCACTGCGTCTTCTTCTGGTAACACTTCACTCCAATCATATCCCTCATCATCATGGATAACAGCAAGTGCTCTGGATTTTTCTTTGGGATTTTCTTCTATCTGCTTCATTCTGGGAGGTTCAGACTTGTTTTGATGATAAATGGCTCTTTTATAATAATCCTCTCGGAAAGGATTTGCCGTATCATCAGCATATGTATTTCGACATTCACGTTTAAAATGACCTTTTTGTTTACATTTAAAGCACGTGACCTTCGACTTATCAAACCCTAGCTTGGTTGAAGGTCCACCAATAGAATGTCTACCGGTAATCTCCATGAATCTTTGCACTCTCCTAACTGCACTAGCCATACACAATCTGATATCAATCAATGTCACACCCCGACCGCGTATAACATACAAACCGCGGCGGAAACATCGAGGCGTGTTGCGACAGAATTAATTGTTTCATAACCATGGCATACAAAGTTGTATTTTATATATCAACAAGGGTGTTACATTGTTTCAAACAGGAAATTAAAGAGTTCAGAACATAATTAAACATAGTCTATCATCTTTTAAAGTCTCTAAGGCATAGGTCCGCCCTAGTATCAAGAACAACATCCTATGGAAAAGCACCTGAAAACACATGTGAAAATAGGTACGTCAGCATAAAAATGCCTGTGAGATACATAGGTTGTCACACCCTGGCTTTGCGGAAGCGTGGTTAATTTTGGTGTGACTTCTTAATACCATAGCTTAATCATAACAAAGCTATATGAATTTAAAAACCATGCAAGTCATCATTAAGTTAAAAATCAACATACAATACCATTGTTTTAAACGCACGACCATAATCCATGTTCAGTAAACATTACAACTTATAACAAACATAAACGAGGGTTAAGGATTGTGTCTTGTCCAGGTAAGAGAACACAACCCCTAATCCTTGATGACTTCATGAAGATTGCAGCGGAAAACGTTCATACCGTGCCAGAATCCGTTTAATTTCCTGAAATACATGTGAGTTGAAAAATCAACAATAATGTTGAGCGAGTTCATGTGCAAGTGAGTAAGTAGAACACTTGTAAGTATAAAAGTTTCCTGGTATGTAGCAGTGTAAGAGGACTTGTGATCACCAATGGTTTGCAAGGCCATTAGCATGTAGTGAAATGCAAGTAAGTAAGACACAATCCTAGCCGATTTTGCGTTGGGTACCAAGTCACTCCGGATCCGTTCTGTTAGTCCTCCGAGAGGCCTGTTCTGTTGGACCGGGAGCTGGGCTCGCTACACCCAGATAGATCTACCGCTCGAGTCCCTCGGGGTTCTAACTACCCATTCACATGATCTAAACCTCCTTACGTTATTCATACCGTGTATAAAGTACTTGTAAACAAAGTAACATGTATTTCACCCCCGCAGTTAAGAAAACTGAAAACAGTTAGAGAAAAGGGGGACATGAACTCACAGTGGATGCGTAAACTCTATCAAGCGTCTCTGAAGCAGTAAGCTGTGCAACGACCTACAAGTGCTAATTCTATTAGACGGACGGCCGTGCTTTAGCTTTACAGTTTATGTTTGCGGGAAATAGTTAGACAACTATTTCGTGTTACATTTTGTATATGCTTGATAGTTATTTTTCCTTCCCAAGGATGGGGGATACAATACATGTGCGTAAGTTACGTTTTATCAAACTTGTGGTAATGTAATTACCGGTGTAACTTATATGTTTATGGAAGCGTTCGCAAAGTTTTGGAATCGATAATGCTTGTAAATATTATTTTCATTCTAAAATAATATTTAAGTGTTTCACAAAATAATCATAAACAGTGTCGTGACAAATATATTTATCACGTTAATCTTTGTGAAAATCCCACCTCCGAATATTTAGTAAAATATAGTGCTGGCGAAATTTATGTTTTGAAAACATGTCCAAAGATAGTTCTAACACTTGTTGTGTAAAAAGTCTAAGTGTTAGGTTTTTAGAAAATTTCGCCAGAGTTTCCTCTGTAACTGGAGGTGGCCACGCTTTCAAGCGTATCATTTTCTTTTAACAAATCAATTCAACAACTTCTTTATTTCATCAAGCAATTTCCGACACATCAAACTAGTCAATAAATATGTAAATTTGCATAGTCGCATGAACTTGTAGTTTTTCCGAATCTATATTATAAATCCCATTTATATACGCAGATCTTTATATAAAGTACTTTCAATCTTGTAAAAACCTCGTTTTTAGAGAAGTCCGACTTTACAACTTCTAGTTATTTTTCTCAAAAATAGTTATTTTGTCGAAACATGCGTCACACAAGTGTTTACACACTGGTGTGTTCTAAACATCATTCTTAGCAGTGTAAGATCCGTTCCTTTAAAATACATGGTTCTTAAATGTGTGGTCTTTCAAAAATACCACTTGCGGATACGTAGATCCGCTAGTTTTAAACACCCTTTTACCGGTTAAAACACTTTTACACAAGTAAAATATTTCTTCACAAGTTCATGTCTCTAAAATGTGGTAGTGTTCACCTTTAACCCTTGTATCTTTCAAAAACAAGCTTATGTGAAGATACATGATTTTACGAAGTCGGGTTAAACGAAGATTCGAGCTACCACATTATAGATCGGGTCTAGATAAACACAAATTTCAAGTCCTACGACTTTTACACAAGTCATGCGCTATTAACCTCCATTTTTATAGTTTTAGTAGACTTTAATGCATCATCTTTTAACATAACGAGATTCAACCGACAATAATCCTTTTATCCACTTTAGATATGTGTAAAAACAAGTTTTAAGTGATATACCTCTAGCTCGGGGCTAGGGAAGTATCGTGACGAAAGACGGGTGGATAAAAGCTAACAAACGAGGTCCTTCGCGTTCCACTTGCACCAAAGCTCCTAAAACGCGTCTTGTGAGGCTTGTATGGTCTTGGAATGCAAGGAAACAAAGTTGAAAATTTGATGGTGGGTGGGATGAGGTTCGGCCGAGAGTTGGGAGACAAGAGAGAATATTGATTTTTGTGGTGAAGTTTAGTGGTAAATATCTAAGTGCTTAGGGTATTATTTATAGAGAATTGTAGAGGTAATTATCCAAAGGTCCTAGTGTTAGTGGGATGTCCAACATAACACAATATTATAATGGATCAATGTACTAATGTGTTCCCCATTAGTTAGGGGACGGTTATGGTGGGGGGTTGGGTTAGTTCGATTGTAATTTGATTAGTTAGGGGTTTAGTTTAGGTTAATTAGGTTAGGTTAAGTGTCTAACCTTGTTAGTTGTATGTTGCGTATTATGACGGGTGTTAGGGTAATCAGGGACCCTAACTGGCTTAGAAAAAAAAATAATAATAGTGAAAATATAAATATTTTCATGTTCCGGGTAAAGTCCGGTTGTTCGGTAGGATAGTAATCCGTTAAAGTGTTACAAAAGACTTTAAAGTGTCGTTATTACATCTTTAGCGACACAATTTGTTTTCCCGACACTTTAGAAAGTGTCTAGTAATATTTTCTCATTTTTGGCACTTTACTAGTCAGCTAGAGGCTGGTTAAATTATTTAAAGTGCTGTGTTTGGTACTTAAAGTACGCTTTAGGCACATCCGTATTAGTGTATCTTATCCCTAGAGACGCGGTAACACAACCCTTATATCCTACACTCTCTACCAGTGTAGCCAAAATATATGAGGCTCTTATCAGGCCTTAGAGGCAGTATTTGCCTGATGCTGGTTATATCAGCATGTTCACTGTGTATCCGTTTAGTGCTACTGTGCTTTTTGTGCATCATGTTTGTCACTAGGTTTCAGTATGTAAATAATGTAGTGACAGCAAGCAAGTATGATGCAAGTAAGTGCATGTATCAGTATGCAGGTAGCAGTTTATCAGCTAGTTTCAATCAAGCACAGTAATCAAGCAGTAATCAATCATTAATTAAGTTGTACGGATACCTGGTTTTGTGCGGGTTGTCACATTCTCCCCCCGTTAAATAAATTTCGTCCCGAAATTTTAAGTTCTGCTTGTAGATGCAGGGTTCTTGGGAAATAAGTGGGGGTATTTCTCTTTCATCCGGTCCTCACGTTCCCAGGTAAATTCAGGACCATGTCTGGCATTCCAACGTACCTTGACGAGTTTGACACTGCTCCGGCGGGTCTTGTTAACTTTCCAATCCGTGACCTCAACAGGTTCTTCAACGAAGTGGAGCGTGTCGTCAACATGAATCTCGTCGATAGGAATGGCAACGTCAACTTGAGTTGGACTTTTCTTTAAATTGGATACATGAAATGTATCGTGAACACCATTTAGTTCAGCAGGTAGATCCAACTTGTATGCTACCGTCCCGATTCTTTCCAGAATTCTAAAGGGACCAATGTAGCGCGGATTTAGCTTCCCACGCTTCCCAAAGCGTGCTACCCCTTTCCAGGGCGATACCTTTAATAACACCATCTCTCCAACTTGAAAATCCACATGTTTACGGTTTGGATCCGCGTAGGCCTTTTGTCTGTGGCGAGCGGCTTCGATGTTTTTAAGAATCTGCACAATCTTATCCGTCGTCCCTTGGACGATTTCGGGACCGGCAAGCTGCCTATCACCTGCGTCAGCCCAACATAGTGGTGATCGGCACTTGCGCCCGTATAGGGCTTCAAAAGGCGCGACACCAATACTGGTGTGGTAGCTGTTGTTGTATGAAAATTCGACCAAAGGTAAGTGTTTATCCCAGCTACCTCCTAAATCCATAACACATGCCCTCAGCATGTCTTCCAACGTTTGTATTGTTCGCTCGCTCTGGCCATCAGTTTGCGGATGGAATGCAGTGCTCAGATTTAATTGGGAGCCAAAAGATTCTTGGAAGGATTGCCATATTCTTGACACAAATCTTCCGTCTCTATCAGAGATGATCGAGAGTGGTACTCCATGACGTGCTACGATCTCTCTCAAGTAAATTTCCGCAAGTTTACTAGTACTGTCTTTCTCCTTGATTGGCAGAAAGTGTGCGGACTTTGTTAGGCGGTCAACAATTACCCAAATCATATCATGGCCTCTTGGCGTTCTTGGCAGTTTTGTAACAAAATCCATTGAGATTTGTTCCCATTTCCACTTGGGAATCTCAGGTTGTTGCAGAAGTCCCGAAGGCTTCTGGTATTCTGCCTTGACCTTAGCGCAAGTTAAACATTTGCTCACGTAGACAGCAACGTCGCCTTTCATCCTAGGCCACCAATAGTAATCTTTAAGATCCTGGTACATCTTATCCGATCCAGGGTGGATAGAGTACCGTGACTTGTGCGCTTCGTCGAAAATAACTTCCCTTAATCCACCAAACAGAGGAACCCAATTCCTTTTCTCAAAACATAACGTTCCTTCCTCGTTTGGTACCAACAGCTTCTCCATTCCCCGGAGATATTCTTCCTCAAGATTTCCCTCCTTGAGAGCTTCCTTTTGTGCAGCGCGAATGCGCGAGGAGAGATCGGTTCGTAAGATCATTTCCAATGCTCTAACTCTTATGGGCTTGATTCTTTCTTTACGACTTAGGGCATCGGCGACTACATTCGCCTTCCCTGGGTGATACTTTATCTCGCAGTCGTAATCGTTCAATAACTCGACCCATCGTCTTTGTCTCATATTCAACTCCTTCTGGTTGAATATGTGTTGTAGGCTTTTGTGATCTGTGAAGATTGTGCATTTCGTACCATACAGGTAGTGTCTCCAGATCTTTAGTGCAAAAACCACTGCGCCAAGCTCTAAATCATGGGTGGTATAGTTCTTCTCGTGCACTTTCAGTTGGCGTGATGCGTAAGCAATGACCTTTTGGCGTTGCATCAACACACAACCCAATCCTTGACGCGATGCGTCGCAGTATACCACAAAGTCATCAGTGCCTTCTGGTAGAGCTAAGATTGGCGCGTTGCAGAGCTTATCCTTCAATATCTGAAACGCTTCGTCCTGTTTGATTCCCCAATCAAACGTCTTATCCTTCTGGGTCAGGAGTGTCAATGGTTGAGCGATTTTCGAAAAATCCTCGATGAACCTTCGATAGTAGCCAGCCAACCCCAAGAATTGTCGAATCTCGGTTGGCGTTGTAGGCGTTTCCCAATTCTTGATTGCCTCGATCTTTGTGGGATCAACATGAATTCCATCCCCATTAACCACATGTCCAAGAAACTGGACTTCGTGTAGCCAAAACTCGCACTTGGAGAATTTGGCGTACAGTTGTTCTTGCTTTAGCAGCTCTAGTATGGTTCTAAGATGTTGTTCGTGTTCAGCCTTCGTCTTTGAGTAAATCAGGATGTCGTCGATGAATACAATCACGAACTTGTCTAAGTATGGCTTGCAAACCCTATTCATTAGATCCATGAATACCGCCGGTGCGTTTGTCAAACCAAATGGCATCACGAGGAACTCGTAGTGTCCATAACGAGTTCGGAAGGCTGTTTTCGGGATACTTTCCTCCTGTATTCTTAGTTGATGGTATCCAGATCGAAGATCGATCTTAGAGTAACAGCTTGAGCCTTGAAGTTGATCGAACAGATCGTCGATTCTAGGCAGTGGATACCTGTTCTTGATTGTCAGCTTGTTCAATTCTCGGTAGTCAATACACATGCGGAAACTTCCGTCTTTCTTCTTGACAAACAAGACCGGAGCTCCCCAAGGCGAGAAGCTTGGTCGGATAAAACCCTTATCTAACAGCTCCTGGAGCTGTGTTGACAATTCCTGCATCTCAGATGGAGCAAGTCTGTAAGGTGCCTTAGCTACAGGCGCGGCGCCTGGAACTAAGTCAATGTGAAACTCCACTTGCCTCTGAGGTGGCAGTCCGGGTAAGTCTTCTGGGAATACTTCTGGATACTCCCTTACGACAGGGATGTCCTCGATTGTTGGCTCAGCAGCCTTCTTGTCTATGATGTGTGCCAGAAAAGCAACACATCCTTTCTGTAAACACTTCCTTGCCTTCAAGCAGCTGATAAATCTTAGCGGTGTGTCACGCTTCTCTCCGTGAACCACAATCGTCTCACCATCATCAGTTGGGATACGAACAACTTTCTCGTGACATACTATCTCAGCCTTGTTTCCAGATAACCAATCCATTCCTACCACCACGTCGAAGCTCCCCAATTGGACTGGTAGTAGATCCAGAGTAAACTCGCGTTCTCCCAATTCTATCACACAACCTCTGATAACTTCATTTGCTTCTACTAATTTCCCATTGGCCAATTCAATCGAGTACGGAATATCTAACTTATTAGTGGCTAAACCAAGCATATCCTTAAATTCTAGCGACACGAAGCTATAGTCGGCACCAGTATCAAATAAAACAGATGCATAGCGTTGATTTACAGGGAACGTACCGGTAACAACGTTGGGATCCTGGCGTGCTTCCTTTGCTCCAATCTGAAATACCCTTCCACGGGCTTGGTTCAATCCCGGGCAATCCTTTTTGAAGTGCCCAATGTCACCGCAATTGAAACATCCAAGTCTTTTACCACTTCCCGCACCATCCATAACTGGCGGGTTGTTCTGGTTAGCATTTCCGGCTTGATTGGCATTGCAGCCTCGATTATTCCCCTGTTGGTGACTACCAGAACCACCACGGTTGCTATTTCTGCTTCCATATCCTCCCTGGCCTCCCCGGCCAGTGCCAACCCAACAGGTATCTTTAGAGTGACCACGTTTCCCACACGCTTCACATACTTTTAGCCCACATTGACCAGAATGGTGACGCTGGCAGGCATTACACCTGGGATGGGTGCCCATATATCCTCTTCCTTTCCTTCCACTGCCAGCTGCACCCTGAGCTGGCGTGCTTGGTGCTCCTCTCTTACCATCTCCGCTAACACTTTGTTTGAAGTTCGAAAACTTTCTTTTGTTACTTCCGGACGACTCAACATGAGTCTCTTTCTCCTTTGCCTTTACATCACCAAACTTGTTTAAACGAATCCCCTCCTCGGTGAGAGCCACGCTCAAATCGATGGCTTCAGTGATAGTTGCTGGTTTGGAGGAGGTTACCATGCTTATTATTTGGGGAGCCAAACCCCAAATGAAGCGCTCGATTCGTTTGTATTCTGGCGTAACCATGTAAGGAACCACTTGAGATAGGTCATGAAACCTCTGAACGTACTCTGCTACTTTCGGACCATCCATCTTTAAGTGCCAAAATTCAGTCTCCAACCTCTGAATTTCTGCGCGTGAACAGTACTTTTTGCGCATCAACTCTTTCAATTCGGCCCAAGTCAGGGCGTAGGCGGCAGCTTCGCCTAAGGTTTGGACTTGTAAGTTCCACCAAGATAGGGCTCCGTCGAGAAATAGCCCTGAAATGTATGTGACTTGTTGATCCTCAGCACACTTGCTCATGCGTATGACAGAGTCGGTCTTCTCAGCCCAGCGGGTAAAGGCAACTGCACCTCCCATGCCATCGAAGTTAACTGGTTTGCAGTCTAAGAACTGCTTGTAGGTGCATCCTGCACGTATGTTAAAACATGTGTTTGGCATTAGCATCACCGCTAAAATCTCCAACTAGTTCATGGTAGGTTCGAATGGCGTAGTATTACCGTGAGGTGGGTTGTTATTGCCTTGATTAACACTTCCGCTCCCTCCTGGCTGAGAAGCTGCGTACTGCGCTATGGCAGCAGCAATGACTTGTTGTAGCTCTTCCTGAGTGGTAGGCATAGGCTGCTGTTGTCGTCTTGGCGGCATCTTCTAAAAGATGTGTTCACGTTGGTCAGGACATAGTACAGTGTACGTATATAGTAATAATAATAGTATAATCACATAACATCTCATGTTATCACATATCACAAATATCAATCACACAACATCCCATGCCATAAAATATAAACAAGTAATCAAGCGAATCAAGAGATGGTGAGAAAACTGCGATTGCCATATAAATGAGACCACATCGTAAGTGTATACATACAATCATCAATCACTAGGGGCTACATCACCCCTGTCAAAAGCTACATCAGTATCAATACAACGTCAAGTACATAACAAAAGTCAAATCATAACGTAGTCTCCCCAAAATGCTGTGCAAGTAAAAGCAATCGCCGACTTCTCACCTCGCCTACCCATGTGGCACCGATGAGCTCTAAGCAGATGGTGGTGGAGGAGGAGGAAAACGGGTATAAAACAAACGGCGCATCTCTAACCAATCTGCCTCCATCGCCTGCCGCGTGCGAATAACGGAGGCAATCTGCTGCTCCAAAGTAGTAAGACGAGCAGCATAGTCAGGGGGTAATGATCGAAACGGCTGTAACGGAGAGGGTGCCTGACCATGGCACTGACATGGCCGAGCTCTCTCGAGCTCCTGTAGTCGCTGCTCGTGCGACTCATGCTGGTATACAAAAGACATCAGTACATCCTCAATGGTGTGGCCCACATGGAACCTGTGGTATGGATCAGTGGGTGGCATAGGGGAAAACGGAGCCCAAAGCAGTGGCTCGCGAGTGGGGTCAAATGGTGCTACACCAAAAGGAGCTGTAGTAGGTGGAATAAAAGGCATCTGTGGCAAGAAAGGCATGGGCATCGGTACATGCCCTGATGGGTGGGCTGAAGAGCCCTCTCCAGGCCCCGCTGGAGGTATGTACGTGGGAATCTGAAACGAAAAGTCAGCGTGTCTAGCGTCTGGAATCTGTGGGGGTAGTGGTGGGACGTCCTCATCAGCCGGGATCCACCCGTGCTGTGCCGGCTCGTCCGGTGGATCCATATGTGCCGCGAACGGTGCATGTCCGGGCTCTATGGGAACGGGATCAAGTAAAGGGGCTACAACAGGGTCAACAGGTGCCAAGTGCTCAAATGGTGGGTCAACAGGTACAGCAACAAGGGGTAGGGGATCAATGGGATCAATAGGGACATGATCGTCTGCAATCAAAGGAATACCTAGGTGGTGATCAACAGCAATGGGCTCAAGAGGTACATCAGCATGCATAGGGTCATGCTCTGGTAACGGATCAAGAGCAGCTGCCTGCTCAGGGGCAAGGGCAGGCTCCAAGTCATCAAACGCCATATCAAAGTCAAAGTCAGGATCGATCGGATCAAAAGGATCAATAGGATCAGCAGGATCCTCCATCATCTCGTCCATAGGGACAAACTCCAAATCGCGGTCAGGATCATAGCCTGGGGGAAACATAGGGTCTGAATCCCCCTCGTCGTCAGGATCATAAACAAGTCCAGGTACTGGAGTAACAGAAAGAGCCTGGTCAGAATCAGACTCATGGGAATAGTGCTGCACACTAAGAGCATGTGACGGTGCAGAAGCCACAGACTCAGAGGAGTCCTGGGCTGGGGAATGTGCAGGTGCCTCCGCAGCCGGAGCATCTGCAATCAGTAATGGGGCAACAGCAGGTAGGGCCTCGCCCTGAACGTCCTCCAAAGGCTCCACCTCAAACAAGTCGACGTCGTCCTCGTCGTCGTCGAATGGTAACTCCTGAACAGGGTAAGAAGCGAGGGGTATGGGAGCAGGGATCACCGCTAGTGGCAAATCCCCGGCAGGAATATCAACAGGGAGCTCATCGTCGCCATCAGGTAGGGCGAATGGCTGGAAGTCGTCATCGTCTGTACTGGTAAAGTCTGACGTGTACACCTCGTGCTCCGAGGACTCTAAATCATCCGACACTACGGGTCTGGGTCCGGTGGTGCCTGAACCACCTGAATCTGACGAGTCCATGTACCTGTAACACAAACATAAGTATGCACAAACTGTCATATAATCAAATAATCACGTAAATCACCAAGTAAGCATTCAAATTATCCTCCTAGTCCCACTAGCCAACATTCCTAGTCCCACTAGTCAACACTTCTAGTCCCACTAGCCAACACTCCTAGTCCCACTAGTCAACACTTCTAGTCCCACTAGCCAACACTCCTAGTCCCACTAGTCAACACTCCTAGTCCCACTAGACCAACACTCCTAGTCCCACTAGACCAAGCCTCAGCCTCCCGACTGGGCCTAAAATAACGAATAAAATGTGCTCAACATTTGTTTGTAAAAAGTTTTGGATCTGGACTTAAGTGGTATGCAGAAAATGTTTTCGTGAGAGACCTAGTGATCATAGTCTAGACTCGAGAATGAATCCTAGTTCGCTATGATCAGAGCTCTGATACCAAGCTGTCACACCCTGGCTTTGCGGAAGCGTGGTTAATTTTGGTGTGACTTCTTAATACCATAGCTTAATCATAACAAAGCTATATGAATTTAAAAACCATGCAAGTCATCATTAAGTTAAAAATCAACATACAATACCATTGTTTTAAACGCACGACCATAATCCATGTTCAGTAAACATTACAACTTATAACAAACATAAACGAGGGTTAAGGATTGTGTCTTGTCCAGGTAAGAGAACACAACCCCTAATCCTTGATGACTTCATGAAGATTGCAGCGGAAAACGTTCATACCGTGCCAGAATCCGTTTAATTTCCTGAAATACATGTGAGTTGAAAAATCAACAATAATGTTGAGCGAGTTCATGTGCAAGTGAGTAAGTAGAACACTTGTAAGTATAAAAGTTTCCTGGTATGTAGCAGTGTAAGAGGACTTGTGATCACCAATGGTTTGCAAGGCCATTAGCATGTAGTGAAATGCAAGTAAGTAAGACACAATCCTAGCCGATTTTGCGTTGGGTACCAAGTCACTCCGGATCCGTTC
Organism: Helianthus tuberosus; assembly: GCA_030545235.1. Taxonomy (NCBI): domain Eukaryota; kingdom Viridiplantae; phylum Streptophyta; class Magnoliopsida; order Asterales; family Asteraceae; genus Helianthus; species Helianthus tuberosus. Next base: position 195,481,335 of record CM060366.1, read on the forward strand.
TGTTAGTCCTCCGAGAGGCCTGTTCTGTTGGACCGGGAGCTGGGCTCGCTACACCCAGATAGATCTACCGCTCGAGTCCCTCGGGGTTCTAACTACCCATTCACATGATCTAAACCTCCTTACGTTATTCATACCGTGTATAAAGTACTTGTAAACAAAGTAACATGTATTTCACCCCCGCAGTTAAGAAAACTGAAAACAGTTAGAGAAAAGGGGGACATGAACTCACAGTGGATGCGTAAACTCTATCAAGCGTCTCTGAAGCAGTAAGCTGTGCAACGACCTACAAGTGCTAATTCTATTAGACGGACGGCCGTGCTTTAGCTTTACAGTTTATGTTTGCGGGAAATAGTTAGACAACTATTTCGTGTTACATTTTGTATATGCTTGATAGTTATTTTTCCTTCCCAAGGATGGGGGATACAATACATGTGCGTAAGTTATGTTTTATCAAACTTGTGGTAATGTAATTACCGGTGTAACTTATATGTTTATGGAAGCGTTCGCAAAGTTTTGGAATCGATAACGCTTGTAAATATTATTTTCATTCTAAAATAATATTTAAGTGTTTCACAAAATAATCATAAACAGTGTCGTGACAAATATATTTATCACGTTAATCTTTGTGAAAATCCCACCTCCGAATATTTAGTAAAATATAGTGCTGGCGAAATTTATGTTTTGAAAACATGTCCAAAGATAGTTCTAACACTTGTTGTGTAAAAAGTCTAAGTGTTAGGTTTTTAGAAAATTTCGCCAGAGTTTCCTCTGTAACTGGAGGTGGCCACGCTTTCAAGCGTATCATTTTCTTTTAACAAATCAATTCAACAACTTCTTTATTTCATCAAGCAATTTCCGACACATCAAACTAGTCAATAAATATGTAAATTTGCATAGTCGCATGAACTTGTAGTTTTTCCGAATCTATATTATAAATCCCATTTATATACGCAGATCTTTATATAAAGTACTTTCAATCTTGTAAAAACCTCGTTTTTAGAGAAGTCCGACTTTACAACTTCTAGTTATTTTTCTCAAAAATAGTTATTTTGTCGAAACATGCGTCACACAAGTGTTTACACACTGGTGTGTTCTAAACATCATTCTTAGCAGTGTAAGATCCGTTCCTTTAAAATACATGGTTCTTAAATGTGTGGTCTTTCAAAAATACCACTTGCGGATACGTAGATCCGCTAGTTTTAAACACCCTTTTACCGGTTAAAACACTTTTACACAAGTAAAATATTTCTTCACAAGTTCATGTCTCTAAAATGTGGTAGTGTTCACCTTTAACCCTTGTATCTTTCAAAAACAAGCTTATGTGAAGATACATGATTTTACGAAGTCGGGTTAAACGAAGATTCGAGCTACCACATTATAGATCGGGTCTAGATAAACACAAATTTCAAGTCCTACGACTTTTACACAAGTCATGCGCTATTAACCTCCATTTTTATAGTTTTAGTAGACTTTAATGCATCATCTTTTAACATAACGAGATTCAACCGACAATAATCCTTTTATCCACTTTAGATATGTGTAAAAACAAGTTTTAAGTGATATACCTCTAGCTCGGGGCTAGGGAAGTATCGTGACGAAAGACGGGTGGATAAAAGCTAACAAACGAGGTCCTTCGCGTTCCACTTGCACCAAAGCTCCTAAAACGCGTCTTGTGAGGCTTGTATGGTCTTGGAATGCAAGGAAACAAAGTTGAAAATTTGATGGTGGGTGGGATGAGGTTCGGCCGAGAGTTGGGAGACAAGAGAGAATATTGATTTTTGTGGTGAAGTTTAGTGGTAAATATCTAAGTGCTTAGGGTATTATTTATAGAGAATTGTAGAGGTAATTATCCAAAGGTCCTAGTGTTAGTGGGATGTCCAACATAACACAATATTATAATGGATCAATGTACTAATGTGTTCCCCATTAGTTAGGGGACGGTTATGGTGGGGGGTTGGGTTAGTTCGATTGTAATTTGATTAGTTAGGGGTTTAGTTTAGGTTAATTAGGTTAGGTTAAGTGTCTAACCTTGTTAGTTGTATGTTGCGTATTATGACGGGTGTTAGGGTAATCAGGGACCCTAACTGGCTTAGAAAAAAAAAATAATAATAGTGAAAATATAAATATTTTCATGTTCCGGGTAAAGTCCGGTTGTTCGGTAGGATAGTAATCCGTTAAAGTGTTACAAAAGACTTTAAAGTGTCGTTATTACATCTTTAGCGACACAATTTGTTTTCCCGACACTTTAGAAAGTGTCTAGTAATATTTTCTCATTTTTGGCACTTTACTAGTCAGCTAGAGGCTGGTTAAATTATTTAAAGTGCTGTGTTTGGTACTTAAAGTACGCTTTAGGCACATCCGTATTAGTGTATCTTATCCCTAGAGACGCGGTAACACAACCCTTATATCCTACACTCTCTACCAGTGTAGCCAAAATATATGAGGCTCTTATCAGGCCTTAGAGGCAGTATTTGCCTGATGCTGGTTATATCAGCATGTTCACTGTGTATCCGTTTAGTGCTACTGTGCTTTTTGTGCATCATGTTTGTCACTAGGTTTCAGTATGTAAATAATGTAGTGACAGCAAGCAAGTATGATGCAAGTAAGTGCATGTATCAGTATGGAGGTAGCAGTTTATCAGCTAGTTTCAATCAAGCACAGTAATCAAGCAGTAATCAATCATTAATTAAGTTGTACGGATACCTGGTTTTGTGCGGGTTGTCACATAGGTTTTGTGAAAATAAGATTCATGACTTTTGTTTGAGAAAATGTTTAGTCATGAACCTTGTTATTTGCTTTGTCTTGTAAATCATTTGAAAACAATAAGATCAGATGATATGTATAAGTAATTGTCAGGTTAAATAAATGACCATGAAAAAATGTGTTTGTATAAGATAAGTTGTTTGTAAATCAATGTCTTGTGAAAAGTATGTTATTTGCATAAAATGTTCTATGTCTCAAACTGAAATGATTCAAATAACGTTACGACATGTAATACCATACAAACACTTATATATAGGAAGTACCAGCGGCGTATCCACCATGCTTGTATCATATTACACACGCATCGTTACTTAATCACTTAATCAAACCAAACCAACCAATGTAAGAAGTCTATGTTTAAATCAATTGTCAAATGTATTGGGTAATATGTCAAAGTGTTCATGTCAAGATGTAAATCATATCAAAATGTCTATGTCAAATATCCATGTCAAATGTCTATGTCAAATATCCATGTCAAATGTCTATGTCAAATATCCATGTCAAATGTCTATGTCAAAATGTCATGTATGGCAAGTGAAATGTCTCAACTAAACCATATGCACAAAAACAAAGTATTGAAGTAAAACTTGTTTTAAATCAAAGTTATGTTTTGTGTAAATGCATGCAACTATTTAATATGAATATCTATGCGGTATTGTGAAAATGCATACATCCAAGCCTGGCGACTGTGGTGATAAACCCTTTAAACAAATTAAAGGTCTATCTGTCTTATGTCAACGAATTCGGTCATTCCTTTCTGTCCCCTTTCCCTGGGATGTCCGGAACGGGAGTTGTCAATTCCTATGGTACCACTACCTACTAACGAACGGCGTAGCTAATGTTAATGAATGTATTGTCCCATGTAAACAAACCAAATGTCATACCAAAATGTAAACATGTGAAAACAATGCACTAAGTATGTAATCAAATGAACATACATAGCGTGAAATGTTATGTAAAACAATGTACTAAGTAATGCACATAATGGGCACACCTAGCAGGAAATGTCATGTAAAACAATGTACTTAGTAATGCACACAATGGGCACACCTAGCATGAAATGTCATGTAAAACAATGTACTAAGTAATGCACATAATGGGCACACCTAGCAGGAAATGTCATGTAAAACAATGTACTAAGTAATGCACACAATGGGCACACCTAGCAGGAAATGTCATGTAAAACAATGTACTAAGTAATGCACACAATGGGCACACCTAGCATGAAATGTCATGAAATCATGTACTATAATGTACTAACGAACATAGCATGTATATGATGTGTAAACTGGAAAGCATGAAAGTAACAAGTAGGCACATGTGTTCCACCCCAAAACAGTTTGGAAAAACAGTAAAAGAGGGGTCTATGTACTCACTTGAGATTGCTCAGTTGTATAAAGATAACCACCAAGCAATGCTATAGATCTCGGAAATCAAACGGCACCTAATATAGGTAACTATGTTAATAAACCGGACCTATCTCGGAAGACTGGGTAGCATTAGGGTTCGTAAACCAAATGAGTGTCGGAACTCACGTGATATGGTTTTAACAAAGCCTACGTGCTAAATGAAACTTAACATAATTGTATACGACCCATTACGACCCGTTTAGGAAGCTTATGCTACTTTAACGCGTCGTGCGCGTGAAACGCGTTCGGACCGCCTAACTAGCCCTATGACAAGTATTATATGCCTAAACATGTTACATAATCAGTTACGTGACAAAAGTTTAGGTTACATATGCTAAATTATCAATTATGTATGAAAAGGGTATTCTGGTAATTTACCTAAGGCATATAAACTACCTATCATACAACTACTTAAACGCCGTGACCATAAGGTATAACCTCGGAAGGTTATTCCCTACACTATGGTCACCTAATGTGTTTGGTCGGATCCTAATGATCGACCAAACTGGGTCGGGTTCGAAGGTATAGGCGATTTATTAGATCGCCTACCCTACGACCCTAGACAACGTGGTAATCAGTAGGCATAGTCCCAAGGGACTATGACCATCGTGATTACAATCACGTTGCGAAGTTCTAACGAACTTCGCATTGACCATTACTGGTCAACGCTGAAAGTCAAACAAAGTTTGACTTTCTGACTCGAAAAGCAGTAAAATAAGGAAAAGAACGAAAGAATACTTACGAAGGGTCCCCGAATGCTAATCCCGATCCAAGAACTCAGGTATGAAACAATGGTTTCAACTTAGAGCTCTCAAATAAGAATTCTTGTGCTTTAAAACAATGAAAGGCATGGGGTATATATAGTTTTCGGTGAACCGTTGAGATCGTTTCATGGAAACCGTGATTCGATCCCATCCGTACACTTGTTGAAAGGTTATGGAGCCACATATGCTCCTTATCTTAGTGATTAAGCAACTTAAAACATGTGGTTAAGGATCAATTGGTTGCAACTTGTGTTTAGAAACATTGAATCTGCCCAGATAGTCAGTCGCGTAGCGCGACGGGTAAGCCCTATGGGCTCGCGCTACGCTAGCACTCCCCCTGAATCAGAATGTTTCAAAATTGGCAGCAATGGTCCCTGCACGTGTTTAAGCCCTTTTTCGATGCGTTTGAACCCCGTTAACCTCATTTCAAGGCTCTAAAATGAAGTTAAAGTATAGGGAACTCAAAACATACTCAAAAATATGCCGGATGATGGTTCGTTTGGTCGTACGAACGCGATGTTCGCTTAATTACGACGGAATGCGCATAAGCGCGAAAAACGATCCAAATGACGTGACGAATGGATTTTTCTTATGGCGAACACTAAAATAAAATATAGTCATGCTTACATAAATTTTTGGATGTCCAGATGTATTCAGAACGTAAGTTATGCGCGAAAATGCAAACTTGTGCACTTTTTGACACTTTTAGTCCCTGAATGTCCCAAAAGTTTATTTTAGCACACCAAACCCCTCAAAGCCTATTTCTAAGCTATGTAAAGGATATTTAAGGTGTGTTTAACTTATGGTCATGTTCTGGAATGTTCGTTACAGTTCAAATTGACATACTTTCGCAGTTTGTCATATTTAGTCCCTGTAGTTGAATTAACTTGTTTTTGCCATACCAAAGCCTTCAAAACTTATTTCTAAGTTATGTAAAGGTTATTTAAGGTATGATGAGTATATGTTGCTGTTCCGAAGTATTTCTCGCATTAAACTGAGTACGTTTACGCACTAGTTTGCGTATAACTCTCCAGAAAGCGATATAGAGTTTGAAATTACATAAAAGTCAAAACATGAAAAATCTATAACATAACAAAACAAACATTGGGATCAAATAACATTGTTTTATTGATAACAGAACTGTTCATAGTGATTACAAGCACAGTTGTTACAGTCTCCCCTACTTGTGGAAATTTCGTCCCGAAATTTATTTAGAGGAGACTCTTGGAAAAAGATGTGGATATTTCGCCTTCATTTGATCTTCGCGTTCCCAAGTAAACTCAGGTCCACGTTTAGCTTCCCAGCGAACTTTGACCAAAGGAATGCGCTTGCGTTTAAGCCACTTGACTTCACGTTCCATGATTTCCACTGGTTTCTCAACAAATTTCAGTGTTTTGCGAACACGAATTTCGTCAAGCGGTATGGAGAAGTTCTCATCAGCTGTACACTTCTTGAGATTGGACACGTGAAAAGTTGGATGAACATTTCCCAGTTCAGGAGGTAACTCAAGTCTGTAGGCTACCTTTCCGATTCTTTCGACGATCTTGAATGGTCCAACGTATCTAGGTGCAAGTTTTCCTTTCTTTCCAAATCTGATCACACCTTTCCAAGGTGAGACCTTAAGTAATACTCGATCACCGACTTGAAATTCAAAGGCTTTGCGTTTTGGGTCCGCGTAAATCTTCTGACGGTTTCTAGCTGCCTGAAGGTTATCACGAACTTTCTTGACCTTGTCAGTTGTCTCTAAAATGAGGGCAGGTCCAGTAAGTTGAGCCTCGCCAATCTCATTCCAGCAGACTGGTGAACGGCATTTTCGACCATAGAGAGCTTCGAAAGGAGCCATTTTGATGCTAGTGTGATAACTATTGTTGTAGGAGAATTCAATCAATTTAAGATGTGAATCCCAGCTACCACCAAAATCGATCACACAAGCTCTAAGCATATCCTCCAGAGTCTGGATTGTTCTCTCAGATTGACCATCCGTTTGCGGATGATAAGCTGTGCTCAGATTAAGTTGGGTCCCCATAGCAGATTGCATGGTTCTCCAAAAATGAGAAGTGAAACGAGCATCTCTGTCAGAAATGATGTTCAAAGGAACACCATGTCGAGCCACAATTTCATCTACATAGATTTGAGCAAGTCTGTCAGTAGGAAAATCCTCGCGGATTGGTAAGAAATGTGCTGACTTTGTAAGACGATCAACGACTACCCAGATGGCATCATGACCTTTCTTTGTGCGCGGGAGTTTAGTAATGAGATCCATAGTAATGTTTTCCCATTTCCAAACTGGGATCTCTGGTTGCTCCAACAAACCCGAAGGACGCTGATGTTCAGCCTTAACCTTTAGACAAGTAAGGCATTTGGATACGTATAAGGCAATGTCTTTCTTCATACCAGGCCACCAATAGTGAGTACGAAGGTCCTTATACATTTTATCTGAGCCCGGATGAATAGAATAGCGAGACTTATGGGCTTCATCCATAAGCAGGGTACGAAGATCATCCTGGCTTGGGACCCACAAACGGTCCATGAAGTAATATGACCCATTGTCCTTCAGTTCCAAAGCAGGTGTTATGTGATAGGGAAATTCCTTATCCATCAAACCTTGTGAAACACAAGATTGTTGGGCCTGAGAAATGCGTGCTTGAATATCGGATCGAGCTTGAATAACAGATTGTACACGTACACAATGAAGCTTAGTACGTTCCTTACGACTCAATGCATCGGCCACGACATTCGCCTTACCAGGATGGTAGCGAATTTCACAGTCGTAGTCGTTTAAAAGCTCAACCCAACGTCGCTGTCTCATGTTGAGTTCTTTCTGGTTGAAGATATGCTGAAGACTTTTGTGGTCAGTGAAAACCACACATTTTGTACCGTACAAATAGTGTCTCCAGATCTTTAGAGCAAAGACTACTGCACCCAACTCAAGATCATGAGTGGTGTAGTTCTTCTCATGTATCTTCAATTGCCTCGATGCATAGGCTATGACTTTGTTCCTTTGCATCAGAACACAGCCAAGACCCAATTTCGATGCATCACAATACACGACAAAATCATCATCACCTTCAGGCAATGATAGAACAGGCGCATCGCAAAGCTTCTGCTTCAGGTGTTGAAAAGCTTCCTCTTGTCTGAATCCCCAGTAAAAGGGCATTTTCTTCTGAGTTAGAGCAGTTAGAGGAACTGCAATCTTAGAGAAGTTTTCAATGAAGCGGCGATAATAACCCGCTAGACCAAGAAATGAACGAACTTCAGTAGGAGTAGTAGGCGTATCCCAATCCTTAATCGCGCTGATCTTGGAGGGATCTACATGAACACCTCGTTCGTTGATAATGTGTCCCAAAAATTGAACTTCTTTAAGCCAAAATTCGCACTTGGAGAATTTGGCGAAAAGTTGCTCTTTCTTCAGGAGTTCCAGAGTAAGACGAAGATGCTGCTCGTGATCAGCTCGCGTCTTAGAGTAAATCAAGATGTCATCGATAAAAACAATGACGAACTGATCCAAATAAGGTTTACAGACCCTATTCATTAAGTCCATGAAAACAGCAGGAGCATTAGTCAAACCGAATGGCATGACTGTGAACTCGTAATGTCCATAACGAGTACGGAATGCTGTCTTCGGAATGTCTTCTTCATGCACACGAAGTTGATGATATCCAGATCGCAGATCAATCTTTGAAAAATAAGAAGCGCCTTGTAACTGATCAAAGAGATCATCAATTCGAGGTAGGGGATATCGATTCTTGATGGTAAGCGTGTTAAGCTCATGATAATCGATACACATCCTAAAGGATCCATCCTTCTTCTTGACAAAGAGAACTGGAGCACCCCAAGGTGAAAAACTGGGACGGATAAAACCTTTGTCAGAGAGCTCCTGAAGCTGCTTAGACAACTCTTGCATCTCAGACGGTGCAAGACGATATGGAGCTCTGGCAATGGGATTTGCACCCGGTACGAGATCAATGCGGAACTCGACTTGGCGTGCTGGAGGTAGACCAGGTAAGTCTTCAGGGAATACTTCAGAATAATCCCGAACGACAGGAATATCTGAAATAGACTTACCCTTGCCTTTTTCTTCTGTAACATGTGCTAAGAAAGCCACATAGTTCTTCTGCAGATACCTCCGAGCTTTAAAACAAGACATGAGTTTGAGACCACCGGTAGGCTTCTCACCTTGAACTTGCAGGATCTCGCCTGTCGAAAGTGGCACACGAACAATCTTCTTAGAACAAACTATCTCTGCGTGATGCTTGGATAACCAATCCATTCCCACAATAACGTCGAAGCTTCCAAGTTGCATAGGCGCGAGGTCAATAGGAAAAAGATGGTCGTTAAGATTCAACTGGCTGTTGTGAAGAACAGAATCAAGAATAATGGGTTCACCATTTGCAATCTCTACTGTCAAAGATTTGCCTAGTTTCGTTCTAGACACGCGAAGCATAGGCTCAAAAGACAAAGACACGAAACTCTTATCGGCACCGGAATCGAAAAGAACAGATGCAGGCTGATTATTAATAAAGAACGTACCGTTCACCACATTATCGTCAGCCTGTGCCTCTTGGGCATTCATGTTAAAAACTCGGCCTCGAGCCGGAGCCTGATTCTGGTTCTGGTTCTGGTTCTGGTTCGCCAGTCTTGGGCACCGATTTCTATAGTGGGTCAGATCCCCACAATTGTAACAAGCACCCGGTGGGTATTGTGGTCGTGCAGCTTGACCCTGTTGCGGAGCAGGAGGCTGAGCAACTTGTTGAGCCGGGTTCTGAACCGCGGGATTCTGAGCAGATCGACAAACATTGGCGAGATGGCCTGATTTCCCACAGTTAGTACAGAAACGGCATGGAAGTTGCGGCTGGTGGTGACTGTTGCATCTATTGCACAAAGGTGCATTCCCTGTATAGGGTTTCTTCGCTGGAGGCTGTGCAGGTTGGTTGGGAGCTACCTGGTTAGCTTGAGCAGTGATAGCAAAATTTTGGGAAGCCTTACGCTTCCTTGACCTCTTCGAAGAACCAGAGTTCTTTCCATTCAAGTTTTGACCTTTCTTGCTATCTTCCTTGTCAGCCGACTGCTTCTTGCCCTTGTCACCCTTCTTGTGTAGCTTTCCCTTTCTAATTTGCGACTCAGTCAATGTCGCTGATAACTCGATCGCCTGACGGAGTGTGGCAGGGTTACTACCAGTAAGAATGTCTTGTACCGAGTCAGGTAGGCCATCGATGTATCTCTCGATAGCCTTGTCGAGTGGGGTGACCATTGTTGGGCAAAGCAGACTCAATTCTTCAAACCGATCAGTATAAGCCCTGTGCTCACCACTATCTTGCTTCAAAACATCAAACTCTTTCTCCAACGCTCGCTGTTCATGGCGAGGACAGAATTCCCTCATCATAAGGGCTCTAAGTTCGGCCCATGTCTGTGCGAGAGCAACTTCTGCACCCCGGTCTCTCATAACCCCGTTCCACCATGTCAAAGCCCTCTTCTAAAATACGCTCGAGGAGAACTCGACCTTGCGATTATCCGGACACTGCACATGGCGAAAAGTATTCTCTATGCTCTCGAACCACTGAAGAAGCCCGGTCGCTCCCTCAGAACCACTAAACTTGAGTGGTTTAGCCTGGTTAAAATCCTTGTATTTGCATGGAACATTGTTGTTGTTGTTGGCCTGGTTCCATTGAGCAAAGAGATTTGGAAACTGAGCAGCCATCTGCTGCGCAATAATTTCTGCCAGCTCGGCAGTAGCTATCTGATTCTCGCGTCGAGGAGGCATTCTAAAAGAGGAAAACATGAAAAGAAACGAGTGAGATGATTGGATGAAAAGAATGAGATAAAACAAAATCAACAAAAGCAAAGATGGTGGTCATTCGTCCGTATCACAAAGCAAACAAACGACACACAGTGACTAATCAAAGTAAATGGATAAAAAATAATGTATAATGAAGACATGCTCGCCTATAAGTGAACACTCATCCCAAGAATTCCCAGGTAAGCACAACTGGTATCGCGTCTGGTTGAGATGTATACGAAGTGCTTGCCTAGACAGAAAACCCAGAATACAGGCATTCACCCTTCCAGTTTGCACATGTTCACATTATTTAAAACCCAAAACGTTTGACGGGATTTTTGAAAATTAGAAGGCACAAGGCCAAAAAAAACAAACTTGAAAAAGGGTTCAAAACCATATAACAGAGGGTTCAAAACCTTACAATTGAGGGTTCAAAACCTTGTAAAAATTTATTCAAAAACAGATGATTGTTTTTCAAAAATCGTTTTGGAAAAAAAAATTTTGGTTCCTTGTTTTGTTAATCACCTAAGGATAGGTGATGTATATGTTTTAAGATCTAAACACAAGATAGCTTGTGTTAGGTTCCTAGAAAAGTTATAGTCTAGGTCAAAGCATTACTAATAACCTAATTCCCTATAACCATTGGCTCTGATACCAACTCTTCTGTCACACCCCGACCGCGTATAACATTCAAACCGCGGCGGAAACATCGGGGCGTGTTGCGACAGAATTAATTGTTTCATAACCATGGCATACAAAGTTGTATTTTATATATCAACAAGGGTGTTACATTGTTTCAAACAGGAAATTAAAGAGTTCAGAACATAATTAAACATAGTCTATCATCTTTTAAAGTCTCTAAGGCACAGGTCCGCCCTAGTATCAAGAACAATATCCTATGGAAAAGCACCTGAAAACACATGTGAAAATAGGTACGTCAGCATAAAAATGCCTGTGAGATACATAGGTTTTGTGAAAATAAGATTCATGACTTTTGTTTGAGAAAATGTTTAGTCATGAACCTTGTTATTTGCTTTGTCTTGTAAATCATTTGAAAACAATAAGATCAGATGATATGTATAAGTAATTGTCAGGTTAAATAAATGACCATGAAAAAATGTGTTTGTATAAGATAAGTTGTTTGTAAATCAATGTCTTGTGAAAAGTATGTTATTTGCATAAAATGTTCTATGTCTCAAACTGAAATGATTCAAATAACGTTACGACATGTAATACCATACAAACACTTATATATAGGAAGTACCAGCGGCGTATCCACCATGCTTGTATCATATTACACACGCATCGTTACTTAATCACTTAATCAAACCAAACCAACCAATGTAAGAAGTCTATGTTTAAATCAATTGTCAAATGTATTGGGTAATATGTCAAAGTGTTCATGTCAAGATGTAAATCATATCAAAATGTCTATGTCAAATATCCATGTCAAATGTCTATGTCAAATATCCATGTCAAATGTCTATGTCAAATATCCATGTCAAATGTCTATGTCAAAATGTCATGTATGGCAAGTGAAATGTCTCAACTAAACCATATGCACAAAAACAAAGTATTGAAGTAAAACTTGTTTTAAATCAAAGTTATGTTTTGTGTAAATGCATGCAACTATTTAATATGAACATCTATGCGGTATTGTGAAAATGCATACATCCAAGCCTGGCGACTGTGGTGATAAACCCTTTAAACAAATTAAAGGTCTATCTGTCTTATGTCAACGAATTCGGTCATTCCTTTCTGTCCCCTTTCCCTGGGATGTCCGGAACGGGAGTTGTCAATTCCTATGGTACCACTACCTACTAACGAACGGCGTAGCTAATGTTAATGAATGTATTGTCCCATGTAAACAAACCAAATGTCATACCAAAATGTAAACATGTGAAAACCATGCACTAAGTATGTAATCAAATGAACATACATAGTGTGAAATGTTATGTAAAACAATGTACTAAGTAATGCACATAATGGGCACACCTAGCAGGAAATGTCATGTAAAACAATGTACTAAGTAATGCACACAATGGGCACACCTAGCATGAAATGTCATGTAAAACAATGTACTAAGTAATGCACATAATGGGCACACCTAGCAGGAAATGTCATGTAAAACAATGTACTAAGTAATGCACACAATGGGCACACCTAGCATGAAATGTCATGTAAAACAATGTACTAAGTAATGCACACAATGGGCACACCTAGCAGGAAATGTCATGTAAAACAATGTACTAAGTAATGCACACAATGGGCACACCTAGCATGAAATGTCATGAAATCATGTACTATAATGTACTAACGAACATAGCATGTATATGATGTGTAAACTGGAAAGCATGAAAGTAACAAGTAGGCACATGTGTTCCACCCCAAAACAGTTTGGAAAAACAGTAAAAGAGGGGTCTATGTACTCACTTGAGATTGCTCAGTTGTATAAAGATAACCACCAAGCAATGCTATAGATCTCGGAAATCAAACGGCACCTAATATAGGTAACTATGTTAATAAACCGGACCTATCTCGGAAGACTGGGTAGCATTAGGGTTCGTAAACCAAATGAGTGTCGGAACTCACGTGATATGGTTTTAACAAAGCCTACATGCTAAATGAAACTTAACATAATTGTATACGACCCATTACGACCCGTTTAGGAAGCTTATGCTACTTTAACGCGTCGTGCGCGTGAAACGCGTTCGGACCGCCTAACTAGTCCTATGACAAGTATTATATGCCTAAACATGTTACATAATCAGTTACGTGACAAAAGTTTAGGTTACATATGCTAAATTACCAATTATGTATGAAAAGGGTATTCTGGTAATTTACCTAAGGCATATAAACTACCTATCATACAACTACTTAAACGCCGTGACCATAAGGTATAACCTCGGAAGGTTATTCCCTACACTATGGTCACCTAATGTGTTTGGTCGGATCCTAATGATCGACCAAACTGGGTCGGGTTCGAAGGTATAGGCGATTTATTAGATCGCCTACCCTACGACCCTAGACAACGTGGTAATCAGTAGGCATAGTCCCAAGGGACTATGACCATCGTGATTACAATCACGTTGCGAAGTTCTAACGAACTTCGCATTGACCATTACTGGTCAACGCTGAAAGTCAAACAAAGTTTGACTTTCTGACTCGAAAAGCAGTAAAATAAGGAAAAGAACGAAAGAATACTTACGAAGGGTCCCCGAATGCTAATCCCGATCCAAGAACTCAGGTATGAAACAATGGTTTCAACTTAGAGCTCTCAAATAAGAATTCTTGTGCTTTAAAACAATGAAAGGCATGGGGTATATATAGTTTTCGGTGAACCGTTGAGATCGTTTCATGGAAACCGTGATTCGATCCCATCCGTACACTTGTTGAAAGGTTATGGAGCCACATATGCTCCTTATCTTAGTGATTAAGCAACTTAAAACATGTGGTTAAGGATCAATTGGTTGCAACTTATGTTTAGAAACATTGAATCTGCCCAGATAGTCAGTCGCGTAGCGCAACGGGTAAGCCCTATGGGCTCGCGCTACGCTAGCACTCCCCCTGAATCAGAATGTTTCAAAATTGGCAGCAATGGTCCCTGCACGTGTTTAAGCCCTTTTTCGATGCGTTTGAACCCCGTTAACCTCATTTCAAGGCTCTAAAATGAAGTTAAAGTATAGGGAACTCAAAACATACTCAAAAATATGCCGGATGATGGTTCGTTTGGTCGTACGAACGCGATGTTCGCTTAATTACGACGGAATGCGCATAAGCGCGAAAAACGATCCAAATGACGTGACGAATGGATTTTTCTTATGGCGAACACTAAAATAAAATATAGTCATGCTTACATAAATTTTTGGATGTCCAGATGTATTCCGAACGTAAGTTATGCGCGCAAATGCAAACTTGTGCACTTTTTGACACTTTTAGTCCCTGAATGTCCCAAAAGTTTATTTTAGCACACCAAACCCCTCAAAGCCTATTTCTAAGCTATGTAAAGGATATTTAAGGTGTGTTTAACTTATGGTCATGTTCCGGAATGTTCGTTACAGTTCAAATTGACATACTTTCGCAGTTTGTCATATTTAGTCCCTGTAGTTGAATTAACTTGTTTTTGCCATACCAAAGCCTTCAAAACTTATTTCTAAGTTATGTAAAGGTTATTTAAGGTATGATGAGTATATGTTGCTGTTCCGGAGTATTTCTCGCATTAAACTGAGTACGTTTACGCACTAGTTTGCGCATAACTCTCCTGAAAGCGATATAGAGTTTGAAATTACATAAAAGTCAAAACATGAAAAATGTATAACATAACAAAACAAACATTGGGATCAAATAACATTGTTTTATTGATAACAGAACTGTTCATAGTAATTACAAGCACAGTTGTTACAATCAACTCCATCTCCTCAGGGTCGATCTGATCATAATCTTCCTTGGTGAGGTTAGTGTTTCCAATCTTTCCCGCTATGAGGCTTTCATAAGATTCTAAGACAGATGCCAAAAACACCATTTGCTACTTGGCGGATTCTTCACTGAAATTCTGTGCATTCTTGAGATCCACAGCAATGTTGCACTGAAACAGATTCTTCGGAACTGATTGACTTTGAGCAGTTGAAGATGAACCTCCATGATAGCCACTGCTTGGAGTTTCTTGATTCACTGTGTTTGAATTTTCTGCTGAAAATGCAGTTTTCGGTGATACAGTTTTTGGGATCATACTTCCTCGATAATACAATTCAACATTTTGCTGATATGAGGAATTGTTGACTTTGTTGGTTTTCCTGATCTCCAATTCATGACTTTCCAATCTTTCGATTAACAGATCAACTGTCAGATCAGTCGATTTAACTGTGTTCTTCAGCATCAAAGCAAAATACTGCCAGTCTTTCTCATCAGGTAGTGAGTCAAACAGTTTGTCAACCAATTCTTCTTGAGTATACACGATTCCGTGTCTTGCAAGTTCCAACTGCAAGTGCCCGAATCTTTCAATCATCTTTGACACTGATTCATTTTTCAAACATCCAAACAAATCAAATTCTTTTCTTAACAACTTCTTTTTGTTTTTAACAATTTCAGCACAACCCACACATTTTACTTTCAATTTCTCCCATAGATCTTTTGAATTTGTGTATTCAATCAACGATATTATGTCATCCCTCACAGACTGATGAAGTAAAGCAATGCATTTTTGTTCAGCAACAAAACTTTCAACTTCATTATCCGCTATATTTTCATAATCCGTTCTTCCCATATCAAAATTGTTCTTCATGTTTTTCCAACTGAGATATGCAAAAGCTTTTAGCCATTCTTCAAACCTAGTAGCCCATCTATTGTATTCTTCAATTGCCATTAGTTTGGGCGGTTTATTGTATGTTCCATATGCACTATCAACACTTAAGAAATCAGCAATGGTTTTCTTTGCACTCGGTGGTGGAGTATTTTCATTTGTGTTACTTGATGTGTTGTCTCCATTGTTTCCAGAACTGCTAGTGTAAGCAAAAACGTCACTGAACGGATTCATAAACTCATCCATCTTTCAAGTACCTGAAACAATCAACAAACACTTAGAAAATTTTTTGGATTTTTGAAAACACTTTCAAACGAAATGAATTTCAAGCAAAACAGCTCAACCGAAATGATCCTCAAGCGAAATGAAGCTTTCACACGAAATACCAATTTGGTGCGAAATAGTAGTCTTTCAAGCGAAATGACTATTTCGTGCGGAATAGCCAACGGAATCACCCTCTTCAAGCGAAATAGCAGTTTTGGTGCGAAATAGCGACTTTCGTACGAAATGAATGTGTATTTCGTATGAAATGAGGTCCAGATGTTGATTTTGTGCGAAATAAAGTTCCAGATGTTGATTTCGTGTGAAATAGAGCTCCTCAATGTTGATTTCGTGCGAAACGAGATATTGATTTCGTGCGAAATGAAGCTGACATCACTCAATCGGCCACCATTTTGTCCAATTGATCAAGTTTTTGTTCGATTTTAGGTCCAATTCTTTCAAGTATTAGTTAAAACTATGTTTTACGTGATATATGTGAAATTTAAGCCATTTTAACCGTAAAATCTTGTTTAATTTTGAAAAGAATGAGTAGAAGTGAGAAAATCTGATGAAAACAAGCTGCATTGGTATGAAATCTTCGTCCTGAGCTCTGATACCACTTGTTGGATCGTCGTGTGACCCGAATAAGTCAATCAGAAGAGTTTTGAGTCAGAATCAAAGGTGGAATCAATGATTCTAACTTGATACAGCTTGATTCTCCCTAATTATCTTCTTATTAATGATTTCAAAGCTTTAGAGATCGTTTAACAAATGGACAGCACCTCGGCTCTGAAATCTCGAACGTCACAAATGAATCAGCAACTCATGCTATATATAGGAGTGGTGATTTCGTACGAAATAGCAAAGGCTCATTTCGTGCGAAGTACCTGTGTGTCATTTCGTACGAAATAGCCCTTGCTATTTCGTGCGAAATACCCCTTTTACATACAAACCCTAATTTCTAATGTGCTGAGCACTGGTTTATCCTATCTAGATACAAGACTCTATAAAGACGAAGTTAACAGACATCTATGCACCAACATTAAAGTCTAGGGATACGAAGATAAAATCGGCACCAGTATCAAACAGCATAGATGCATAACGTTGATTAATAGGGAACGTACTAGTAACCACGTTTGGATCCTTGCATGCTTCCCTGGCGCCTATGGTAAACACCCTTCCACGAGCTTGATTGTTCTTACGGAAATCCTTCTTGAAGTGCCCCAAATCACCGCAACCATAACATCCTTGGCCGCGTCCGTTCCCATTACCACCTTGGTTATTGTTGTTATTGTTGTTTCCTCCGTGATTCCCATTTCCTGCTTGATTTCCATTTCCATTTCCGTTTCCATTACCTCCTTGATTCTTATTTCCTCCATGGTTTCTGTTTCCATAACCATTCCTACCACGGTCGCCATTACCATTACCACCCTGATTTCCATTCCCATGTCCTGCTCCATACCAACACGTCTCCTTAGAATGCCCAATTTTCCCACACGACCCACTTTCCATATCTGCATGGACCAGCATGATGAAATTGGCAGATGTCGCACTTTGGTAGGGTACCCATGTACCCTTTTCCCTTATTTTCAGCAGTTGCAGCGCCAGTCTGTGCCTCAGCTGGCTGATTGGTGTCTCTACGCTTGTTGGCATTGTTGTTGTTCACTCAAGTGCTTTTCTTAAAGTTAGTGAACTTCCTTTTGTTATCACCTGATGACTCCACATGAGTCTCTTTCTTCTTCATTTTAGAAATCAAAAACTTTCCCAACCGAACTGCTTCCTCAGTAAGTGCCACACTTAAGTCAATAGCCTCAGAAATAGTTGGAGGCTTGGAAGCAGTCACCATGCTCAGAATCTGAGGTGCCAATCCCCAGATAAAACACTCTATCCTTTTAAACTCTGGCTCCACCAGATAAAGAACAACTCTCGACAAATCATGAAATCGTTGAATATACTCAGCCACCTTCGGACCATCCATTTCTAAGTTCCAGAATTCTGTCTCCAACTTATGAATCTCCGCTCGAGAGCAGTACTTTTTGTGCACTAACTTCTTCAGTTCATCCCATGTCAATGCGTATATAGTAGCTTCACCCAATGTCTGCACCTGGAGGTTCCACCACGAAAGCGTTCCGTCTAGAAACAACCCAGAAATGTACGTAACTCTTTGTTCCGGAGCACATTTTCTCATCCTCAATACAGAGTCAGTTTTCTCCACCCAGCGTATGAAGGTGACAGCACCCCTAGTGCCATCGAAATTAAGGGGCTTGCAGTCCAAGAATTGTTTATAGGTACAGCCTATAACACAAGCAACACAATTCACTATAAGCATTGGCAAAGCACAATTGGAAATATCCAAACGAATTGTAATGTGTCTTAGGTGACTAAACATTACCGATTGGAGGGTTATTTCCAGAGAAACCACCGCTATGTTCAGAGCAGTTGGCCTCGTGCTGAGCAATGGCTTGGGAGATGCGCTCTTGCAACTCCGCCTCAGTCCTTGGCAGTGGGTTGTCGTCTTTGGAGTTGGTGTTTCTTTGAGGCGGCATCTTTCATCTAGTAAGAAGATTCGGGTAGGTCAGGCCTTATTCGTTAAATAAATAAATAGTTGCCTAGGAGTCGTATGTACTTATATATATAAGGAATCATCATAGCAAACAACCTTGCAACAACATAGTCATAGCATGACCATGTAAACCAACAATGTATTTAATGAGAACACGACTATTGAGCTTTCATTAATGACCAACCACAAGTTACATTGTTTTCACATTGTATCATACCAAAAGAACTCGATGTCGGCTCAATTGTACAAAAATAATAGTCAAAAAGTGGTCTTCCTGTCTTCATAATCTCGGCTCAATTGTAGCATTCTCACCAAAAGTAGTGTACCTGCGTAAGACCAAAACCCTACGATGCTGATAGCGGAGGAGGAGGAGGGAAGAAAAGTAAACTGCGAACATGCGCGAGCTCCTCCTCGAGCTCATGAACTCTGCGAATCAAAAAGCTAATCTGCTGCTCCACAGTGAGAAAGCTGGCATCAAAACCCGGTATAGATGTGGGAGCAGCAGGTGGAGGTACAAATGAAGCTGATGATAAGTGTGGAGGGACAGAAGCAGGATGAAAGGGAAAAGGTGACCATCTGGCACTCTCATCGAACTCCAGCTCAAGAACTCGATGAAAGGGAAAAGGTGACCGTCTGGCACTCTCATCGAACTCTAGCTCAAGAACTCGGTGACTCAAAATCTCAAACTGTAACTATAGTGACAAAAGCAACTCATCACAAGTGTAGCTAACGTGATGTGTGGGATGGTAAGGGTCAGAGATAGGCATCGAGTAGGGTGGAAACCACCTGAAGGGCTCATCCAATGAAGCTGGCCTAAATGGTGTAGAGCAAGGGTTATGAGGAAAGTCTGCTGAAGCGAACGGGTCAAAACTCGGGGGCTGTCCCAAGGTGCCTTCCCCTGGTCGGGGAGCTGGGATCTCCTATAAATACGATCGGGAGATCAGTACGATGAGCATCGGACACAAAAGGAGGTGGAGGAGCAACACTGACAGGTGGGGGTTGTGGTACATATGGATCAACAAGTGGGAGATCAAGTGGTGCAGGAATTGGCTCTAGGACAAGTGGTGCAATATCGGGCAAACCAAAAGGAACAAGGTCTGGATCAGGAATGTCCACAGGGACGTGAGGGGGTGTAGGGACTCGAACAGGGGATGACGATGCAGCAGACATCGCATCATCATCATCTAAATCAGTGGCGTAGAGCTGAAGTCCTGCTGCCTGAAGGGTCGAGGAAGTCACAAAGTCAAAGGATTCTGCAACTGAGTGCAAGCTAGAGTCAGAAGATATCTCAATAACAGGTATGACAGGAGGGGTACATCCGGCACAACAACATCGTCAACCTCCCCATCACCCTGAGCATCTGCTGGGGGATCTTCCAAAAAATAGATCAACGTCATCGTCAAAAAGATCATTGAAGGGCCAATCCTCAGGGGGAATGACCACTAGAGGAACTGCATCAAGAATGGGTGCAGCAATATGCTCACCATCGGGATGATCGATGATGAGGTTGTCATGAATAGGAGCGGGGAAATCGAAAATGTCCTCAACATGAATGCCATCAGCTCTAGGTGCGTCATCTCCAATGTCCGGTAGACGAAGGGCTGAAAGTCAACCTCATCGTCTGAAAACATGTCTGGATCAGTTTTGGTATCTGATGTGAAAATCTCCGGCTCTGGCACGATCTCTTCGTCTGAAACGATGGCCATAGGGTCGTGAGCGTCAGACAATCCGCTCTAAAAGGATGACATAAGTACCTGTAACATAACAATCATTACATATGCATATATGTTAACCACTAACACTCGGTGTATGTAAACAAAGACGGTCATCACTTAATCATGTATTCACGTTATCCTACGTGAGACATTTTCTATCCTAACTAGTCTACCCCATGTAAACTAAACCACCAACTATGACCTTGCTCGTGTTTTCTTGTCTTTCCTTTGTAAAATGTTTGTTCCATGGATCTTGGCGTTTTGAAAATGCAATGAAAAATATTTTGTGAAAATATTAGGTTATGGTACCATAGGATCTGACAAATCCCGTTATCAGACTGCACCCATGGTTATGTGTGGGTTAGGTGGGTAACGACTGAATATGTGATTGTTAATTTACCCTTTGGTGGTTTATTAATGCGAGAAGCGATAGGCGAACTGCGAAGGTTTGGATGTTATTACCGAGACAATCAAAAGTAGTTTTCATGATTTAAAACGAGAATGATTTAAACGACTAAAGTGATTTTTAACGAATTAAACGATTTGGGTAAACGATTGGTTTTTGGTTAGTGTTTAGATAACGGGACGGGTGTAATGTGATGAAAGCATGGTGGATACGCCGCTGGTACTTCCTATATATATATATATGTTTTCATCGTATTACATACCGTTGCGTTATTTGGTTCACTTGGGTAAACGATTTTGAAACGATGTCACACAAACGAGGTTTTTGAAATGATATAAACCATACGAGTTTTATTTACGAGATTTATTAACGAGTTTTATTAACGAGAATTATTAACGAGTTTTATTAATGAATTTTATTAAATAAATGTTTTGGGTTAAGAATCATGGCTACGAGATTTTATAAATTATAACCAACTTGATTTGAATTTTATTAAATAAATGTTTTGGGTTAAGAATTATTAACGAGTTTTATTAACGAGTTTTTAATTAAGTATTGCAACATGTAAACTAGCCATGAATCCGACACTCTCAAAAACATATGTACTCGCCAGCATTTCTTTGCTGACTTTGTTTTCACATATGTTTCAGGTGTTGTTGAATGATGTTGATTGCTAGGATGCATGCTCACATAGGACTGGACGAGGCCTTAGTGACTTAATAACAATGATAGACTACGTTTAAATTGTTTATTTAGATTTCCAGACGATGTAAATACTTAATGTTTAATAAAACGAAACTTCAAATTTCTGTGTGTTTTGAAACAATGATTCTGTTACAACACTCCCAGACGATTCCGCCACGATTTGTTGTTTTACGGTCGGGGTGTGACAAAAAATATTATTAGTTTCTTTAAAAATCATGATCTTGTAAATCTTGTAAATAACTTTGGTTTCTTGAGAAAATTATTTTTGTAATCATCCATTTACAAGACTTATAACATATATTAAACTTCATCATACACAAAAAACATCTTCATTTTCAAGTTCATGTTGAACATAAAGGATGATCATTTTGATTTTCACAAGATTCATCCTCTCACTTGCTAGATCATGTGTTTAATCACAATCTAGCAAGCTTCTTATGATGATCAACATCATAATCATAAGAAATCAACAATCAAGTATCACACATACACTAAAACAACATAGATTTTTATGTTTTTAAGCTTTATGTGAAAGATTATCTTCTTGTTTCTTCATGATTCTTATGTTTAACCACTTACATAATCTTTTAACCATCAAAAAGAGAAGTAAAATCAAGTTACAAGAGGCGTACTACTAGCACAAGGGCTAGGGAAGTATCAAAGATGAAGAAGATGATGAACAAGGTGGATAAAAGATCTAGGAAGTAGTCCTTCAAGCTCCAATGCCTCCAAGCTCCTTAACTTAGCTCCTAGCACCTTAGAATCACATTAGATTGGTTGAGAATGGTGGGAGCATGGTGGTGGTGTTGTGGCCATAGACAAGGAAGAAGGAGAGGAAGAGTGAAAGTGTTGAAGTGATGAAATGGGTAGAATGAAGTTACTTGTGGTTTATAAAACATGAACCTCCAACATCATAAGAACTAATGGATCATATGTTGCAAAAGTTACCAACAAATCTATTAAATAATTGAAACAAAGTTAGGGGGTGGCCCACTATCACACCCCGACCGCGTTAAAACAACGAAACCGCGGCGGAAACGTCGGGGAGTGGAGTAGCAGAATTATTGTTTCATAACCATGGATTCAAAAGTTTTGTTCTATTTATTATTAAACATTAGATATTGTCTTTGGAATAAAACAAACAAGTTAAACATAGTCTATCATCGTTATATTGTCACTAAGGCCTCGTCCAGATCCTATGTGAGCATGCATCCTACTAAAAATCAACATCATCAATCACCACCTGAAACATATGTAAAAATAAAGTCAGCAAAGAAATGCCAGCGAGCACATAGGTTTTGTGAGAGTGTCGGATTCATGGCTCGTTTACATATTGCAATACCTCGTTAGACTACAAGAGTCATTAGTTGAAAACCATTGTTTTGAAAAGTGTATAGTATTGCAACGTGATTAACCAACTCAAAACAAGTTGTTTGTAGTTTATAAAATCTCGATGCCATGAATCTTAACCCAAAACATTTGTTTAAGTAAACCAAATTGTAAATCATTCTCGTAATAAAATTCATATAGTTTATATCGTTTAGTAAACATCGTTGTGTGACATCATTTTAAAATCGTTTGCCCAAGTGAACTAAATAATGCCACAGAATGTAATATGATAAAAACACTTATATATAAGAAGTACCAGCGGCGTATCTACCATGCTTTTATCATGTTACACCCGTCCCATTATCCAATCACAACCCAAAACAAATCGTTTGTTCAATTCGTTTAACTTGTTCAAATCGTTCCAATCGTTTAAATCATTAAATCGTTCTCCTTTTAATTGCCAAAACTACTTTTTGTCGTCTCGCTAATAACATTCAAACCTTCGTAACTCGTCAATTGATCAACTCGTATTAACAAAGCACCAAAGGGTAAGTTAACATTCAACAGGTTCAGTCGTTACCCACATAACCCCACACATAACCATGGGCGCAGTCCGATAACGGGATTTATCAGATCCTATGGTAACATAACCTAATACTGGTCGGTTCGGCCAAAACTAATGAATGTTATTCGTTATATAAATACGTCCAACAAGTTTATTCACATTATCGAAATTGTTTTGTTTAATATAAACCATAGTATTCGTTTTTGAAATCATCAAAATCGTTTAATACATATGAATCACCCCAAATAAATTGAAAACAGTAAAATAGGGGAACTATGTACTCACATCGAATTGGAAAGTATCCTTGATCTAAAGAACTTAGCGAAGCTTAGGCAAACCAAGGAAATTCAAGTTGCACCTAGTAATCGGATCGCTAGGTTAATAAATCGACACCTAAATCAGAAGATCAGGTAGAATGAGGTTTCGTAAACCAAATGAGCATTGGAACTCATGTGATATGGTTTAACAAAGCCTACGTTCTAAATCGAAACATATCCTAAGTGCTTACGACCTGTTATAACCCATTAAGGTAGCGTACACTACTTTAACATGTCCTTCGCGTAAATGCGCGTTCGAGACGCCCAACTAGTCCTATGACAAGTATTATATGCCTAAACCTGTTTAAATATGTTGCATAATCTGTTTAAGTGATAAAGTTAAGTTACATATGCTTAAATACCAATTATGCATGAAAAGGGCATTTTGGTCATTTACCTAAGGCATATAAACTACCTATCATACAACTAATTAAACTAAGTGACCATAAGGTATAACCTCAGAAGGTTATTCCCTAAACAACTATGGTCACAATATATGCTTGGTCAGATCCTAATGATCGACCAAACGGGTCGGGTTTGAAAGTCTAAGCGGTTGTTAAGACCGCTTATCTTACGACCCTATACAAGCACTAGACTAAAAGTGACGAGTTAAACATGTTAAAACTAAGTTAGAAAACAAGTTTTGACATCAAAACAAAGTGTTTTGATACCCGAAAATAGCTTCGATGCAAAATACGCATAAACACATATTTTGACCGAAACTTTGACTCGTCACTTTGACTAATCGACGTGGTAATCAGTAGGTATAGTCACAAGGGATTATATCCATCGTGATTACGCTCACGTTGCAAAGTTCAAACGAACTTTGTGTTGACCAAATCATGGTCAAAGAAGAAAGTCAAACACTGTTTGACTTTCATGCTTGAAATACATGAACAAGCATGAAGGAGACTTACAAAAGGTCCAAGCTATGAAGATTTGAACTCAAATTGCTCAGGTATGAAGCTTCACAAAGGTGAGCTTCAACTTAGAGTAGAAATGAGAACAAATGTGTGAGGAATGAGTGAAATCAAGTGGGTTTATATAGATTTCTCACAACCGTTAGGATCATTTCTTGAATTGTGTGTTCTTTAATCTGGACCATCCATGTGTTACCAATTGTTTTATAATGCTATGGGTGTCCAAAACCAGCTCAAGGTATTGCAAATGTTACACCAAAGACCCTGAACTTCAAGTCGGTTGCTGAAAATAGGCCTGCTGTTGCTGAAACTGATTTTTCTACCCATGTTGTGCCATCGCGTGCTGCAACAGCAAAACCCCTAGGCTGTGGCGCGACGCCACCACACGCCAGTACCAGAAAGTTTGAGAAAATGGAAGAAATGGTCCCTGCAGCTCGTTTAAGGCATTTTCGACGCGTTTAAACCCCGTTAACCCATTTTCAAGGATCTAAAAGGATGTTAAAGCATAGGGGACTTGAAACATTCTTGAAAATATCTTGGATGTCGGTTCATTTGGTCGTACGGTTGCGTTGTTCGGTTAATTACGACGAAAACTCAAACGGACGCGAAATCGATCCAAATTACGCGACGAATGGTATTATTTGCATTTCCATCACTAAAATAAAATATTTTAATGATTACAAAAATTTTTGGATGTCCGGATATATTCAGAACGTAAGATATGCGCGAAAATGCAAACTTATGCACTTTTTGATGCTTTTAGTCCGTTTTGATCAAATAAGTTTATTTTCGCACACCGAACCCCTCAAAACCTATTTCTAAGCTATGTAAAGGATATTTAGGGTATGTTTAACTTATGATCAAGTTCTGGAATGTTCGTTACAGTACGAATCAGCATACTTTCGCAGTTTGACGTAAATAGTCCCTGCAATCGAATAAACTTGTTTTCGACACACCAAACCATCCAAAACTTATTTCTAAGTTATGTAAAGGTTATTTAAGGTATGTTAAGCCTATGTCACTATTCTGGAGTGTTTGTCGCATTAAAATGGTTACGTTTGCGCACCAGTTTGCGTATAACCTTCCAGAAAGCGATTTAAAGCTTGAAACCGAACTAGAATCAAATCGTAAAATCATCAAACACAAATACACACATAATAACACCAAAATATATCGTTTTATTGATAATTGATATTTTTTTACATTGTACATCGTTTACAGAGCACAGTTGTCACAGTCTCCCCTACTTTAGGAAATTTCGTCCCGAAATTTTAACTAGAGGAAACTCGTGAAAACAAATGTGAATATTTCGTTTTCATTTGGTCCTCACGCTCCCAAGTAAACTCTGGGCCACGTTTGGACTCCCAGCGAACTTTGACCAATCGAATTCGTTTGTTCTTCAACTGTTTGATTGCTTGGTCTACTATCTCTACAAGTTTCTTGACAAAGTACATCGTTTCATCAACTTGAATTTCTTCGATTAGAATGTGAAGATCAGTATCGGCTAAACATTTTTGCAAATTGGACACGTGAAATGTTGGGTGAATATTCCCAAGTTCAGGAGGTAGCTCTAACCGGTAGGCAACCTTTCCGATTCATTCAACAATCTTAAATGGTCCAACATATCGTGGTGCAAGTTTTACTTTCTTTCCAAATCTCACCACTCCCTTCCAATGTGATACCTTGAGTAGGACACGTTCTCTGACTTGAAATTCCAAGGGCTTGCGTCGCATATCTGCATAAATCTTGTGATGGCTTTTAGCTTGTCACACCCTGGCTTTTGTGAAAGCATGGGTTTATTTGGTGTGACTTCTTAATACCATAGCAACAATCATAACAATGCTATATCATAAAACAGAAGATGTTCATCCATTAATTAAGTCTTAGAAAATACCATACATACTTGTCTTGAAAACGTTGTTACCAAAATAAATTACAAACCATGAAAATGTTTAACCGAGTTCATAAGACTCCATAAAGACTTAAAATAAAACACCGAGTTTAGCAACATGTATTCTGTCCAGGAAAAGAATACATCCCCTAAACTCCCAACTACCATGGACAACATCCTTTATTAGAACACAGCTTGACACCTATGCAGACACTTGCCAGATCCCTTTAGTTTCCTGAAATACATGTAGTTTGAAAAATCAACAAAAGTTGAGCGAGTTCATGTATACGTCTATGCGTATAAACCTTTGAAATATGTCTGTATGAAAGTCCCTGGTATGTAGCAATAAGGAAAAAGATATCACCAATGGGTTGCAAAGCCACTGGTATGTGTGAAGTGATGCAGGAAAACTCAAACCTAGCGGAGTTGCACCGGGCTTCCGGCTGTAAGACACAGTCACCACTATGGGCCACCCTGGCCTCATGGGTGTGGGCTCGCTACACCCAAATAGATCTATCACTAATGTCCCTCGGTCCTACGATGAGGATTAATGGCCTTAAGTGTTGTGCCCACCACTCACATGATCTAAGTAGTATGCCCTCCTTAAGCTAACCATACCATGTATAAAAATGTCTGTAATAATTTGTAACATGTATTCCTCCCCCGAAGTATAAAACTAAAAATAGTTAGAAGAAAAGGGGGACATGAACTCACTGTAGTGCGTCGCCTGTGCTCGTACTCAAACCTTGTCAGTTACACTATAACCTACACCGTACTAATGTCTATTAGACGATCGGATTGTGCCTTGCTTTTGTATTTACGGTTTGAGTTACATTACTTTGATATTATTCCAAGTTATAACTTATTGTTAAAATAATAATAATTATTTTAACTTACATTATATTTTTAGGTCTTGAAATAATAGTTAGACAACTATTTCGTATTCATACTTCTCAAGTATTTTATGTGCGTATTTCCTTCCCAAGGATGGGGGTACTTTATACATGTATTTTTCTGATTTAAAGTCTTGATATTATGTGCTTTTAAGTCCCACTTTAGAAAAGTATATGATAACTTAGTTGTCAAAAATAATGTGTTTCCAAGAAAATAAACATTGTCCCAAAATTTATCTATTCTCCAAATATACTAAGAAAATATATTATAACTTCTCAAAATAATATATTTCCTACTTGTTCAAAAATGTGTTATACTTTGTGATAAATCATATTTTTCGTTATCAAAATATTATCCATCCAAAATATACTAGTAACGGTAATTTGTTAAGTTATATTATTTTTCTCTAAGTAATATAACTAGTTCCCAAAACATGCAGATAGTCACATAAGACTTTTAGTACAGAGCATAAATTCTAAATATATATATGTTAACTTTTACTTATGAAAACTAACCTCCGACACTTTGTATTTTTGTAACAAATCCTATGGCGAAGTTTATTTTCAAAAACAAAGTTTAAAACACAATTGTAAACACTTGTTAGAAAATAACTTCTAAGTGTTTATATTTTTAGAAAATTTCGCCATAGTTTCCCCTAAAAACGGAGGTGTCCATGCTATTAAGCATAACATTTTCTTTTCAAAATCAATCAACAATCAATCCTTAAACAATTTTACATTACCAAGAGCAAAAACTATATGCGTTTCATATTAATCATGAACTTGATATATCACAAAAACGCGTCGTAACTTGGTAAAGCGTTTAGTGGACTTAGTTACCTTCCAAAGTGTATTCACTTCTTTAAAAGTCATTTTCTTAAAAGAGTTAAGTGTTTACAACTTGTAAACAATTTTTACAAAAATTAAACTTTTGAACTCTTCTTGTAAATAAAAGGTTTTTACACTTATTTCATCTCCAAAAATGGTGTAAGTGTATGTAAAGGTCATAATTTTTTAAAAATCGATTTTTAAACTTGGTTTGTTTAGAAAAGTCCTTTTGTAACTCTTGGATCTACATGATCCTCAACTTACATTGTTCACTTATATTTCCAGAAAATCATTTTCTTTCAAGTTCATGTTTAAACTAGAAGGTGATTATTTCATGTATCACATAATCACCTTCCTAGTCTTGTTAAATCATATTTCTAAGCATCATTTAACAAGCTCCATATGGTGATTAACATCACATAACCAAGAATCAATATGCAATCAACAACATATTCACTACAATATCATACTAACAACATTTCATTATGTTTCATCTTTATGTAAAGCTTTATATTCATGTTCTTGTTTATTCCCTTTAGTGTTCTTGTGATATTCATCATACTACAACTTTTAAATACTCAAAATAGAAGTAAACAAGAGTAAATCAAG
Source organism: Helianthus tuberosus (assembly GCA_030545235.1). Classification (NCBI taxonomy): domain Eukaryota; kingdom Viridiplantae; phylum Streptophyta; class Magnoliopsida; order Asterales; family Asteraceae; genus Helianthus; species Helianthus tuberosus. The sequence continues at coordinate 195,510,348 of CM060366.1, forward strand.
AACTTACTACTAGCTTAAAGCTAGGGAAGATCTCTAGTGAAAAAGATGGTGAAAAGTGATGTGAACAAGCAAGTAACGAAGCTCCTTGATGATCCACAAGCTACAATCTTCACAAAACACCTCCTAATGCTTGAAACAAGCTTGAAAATGGAAGAATATGGTTGAGTTATGATGGTGGTGGTGGCGGTTATAGTGAGCCGAGAGGGAGAGGGAGAGGGAGAGATGTGAGGGATGGGGTGTGAAGATATGGAATGATGAAGTGATCTATGGGGCCATACTTAAAGGGATGTCTTCTAATATTTTGTTCATAAGTTCAAGCAAAGATCTAATATAAAATAGAAATAAATCTAAGAGGTCAGTGGTGAAGTATGGTGGGGATTTTTGTAGGTCCTCTAGTGACCGTAAGAAGGCATGAGGGGGGGGGGGGTTGATGTAATTTTGTAACTAGTTGGTAAAAGTTAGTCAAATTCCAAGTAGGTGTTTACATATGTTAGTTACTAGAGAATTTAGTGGGTGTTAGGGTGTTCGGGGATCATGACTAGCCAAGAAATAATAAAACAATGTGTTTGGCAAAAATTTGGTATCCGGGGTAATGTCCGGTTATTCGGTTAGATACTGCTTCGTTAAAGTGCTTAATTATTCCGTATAATGCCTTTTATATATCTTTTTGTGTCACATTTAATTCCCGACACTTAGGAAAGCATACAGGACCATTCTGTCATATTTTTGCACTTTACTAGCATGTTAAATGCTGAATTTTTGATAAATAATGCAGAATTCTACATTATTAGAGGGTTTTAGGCACTTCCCGGTACTTTAACTATCACCTAGTGACACAGTTTTATGGTCCTCACTTCCCTACGCTCCATACTAGTGTAGTATCTTGTCTCTGGCTCATACTGGCCTCAAAACATTGTCCGCCTATGTGCCGGCATTGTCAGCATGTTTCCGAATTATGCGTTCAGTGTGCTAACTGTGCTTTGTGCATCAAGTATGTCACTAATGTTTGTGTGTAATAAATGGCGTGACTGTATGAAATATGATGCATATGTATGTATGATACAAAAATCATAAAGCAGTTTAAATTGCCATTTGTAATCAAGCACAGTCATTAAGTACATAATTAAGATTAATTAATTGTACAGTACCTTTAATTGTGAGGGTTGTCACATTCTCCCCCCGTTAAGAAAATTTCGTCCCAAAATTTTAGGTTCTGCTTCTAGTTGCAGGGGTCTTGGGGAACAAATGTGGGTATTTTTCCTTTATTCGATCCTCACGTTCCCATGTGAATTCTGGGCCATGTCGTGCATTCCATCGAACCTTGACGAGTTTGACACTACTCCTGCGTGTTTTGTTAACCTTCCAATCCGTAACCTCAACTGGTTCTTCAATAAAGTGGAGTGTGTCATCGATATGAACTTCGTCGGCAGGAATGACCACTGTCTGTTGAGTTGGACTCTTTTTCAGATTTGATACATGAAATGTATCATGCACGCCATTAAGTTCAGCAGGTAAATCCAACTTCTATGCTACGAGACCAATCCGTTCCAGGATTCTGAATGGACCAATGTATCTGGGGTTCAACTTCCCACGCTTCCCAAAGCGTGCCACACCCTTCCAGGGTGAAACCTTCAACAATACCATATCTCCCACCTCAAATTCCAGAGGTTTTCTTCTGCGGTCCGCATAACACTTTTGTCGATCACGAGCCTCTTTGATTCGTTCTCGGATCTGCAAAATCTTGTATGTTGTTTCCTGGACCAATTCTGGGCCAACAAGCTGTCTATCACCCGCGTCTGCCCAGCACAGGGGTGAACGACACTTACGCCCATAGAGAGCTTCGTACGGTGCGGCTTGAATGCTTCCATGATAACTGTTATTGTATGAAAATTCTATCAATGGTAGGTGAACGTCCCAACTTCCACCTAAATCCATTACGCAAGCTCGCAACATGTCTTCTAATGTTTGAATCATTCGTTCGCTCTGTCCGTCTGTCTGTGGATGAAAGGCAGTACTCAGATTTAACTGAGAACCAAAAGCTTCTTGGAAGGTTTTATCAAATCCTTGACACAAATCTTTCATCTCTATCAGAGATGATTAAGTGAGGCATTCCATGACGTGCAACAATCTCTCTCGGGTATATCTCAGCAAGTTTGCTCGTGTTATCTTTCTCTTTAATTGCCAAAAAGTGTGCTGATTTGGTCAGTTGGTCTACGATCACCCAAATCGTATCGTGACCTCTGGGCGTTCTTGGTAGCTTTGTTATGAAGTCCATGGAGATCTGTTCCCATTTCCACTGTGGTATTTCGGGTTGTTTCAAGAGACCTGAAGGCTTCTGGTATTCGGCCTTAACCATGGCACAAGTTAAACATTTGCCAACGTATATCGCACCATCGCCTTTCTTCCTTGGCCACCAATAAAAATCCTTTACATCCTGGTACATTTTATCCGCTCCTGGGTGGATCGAGTACCGTGACTTGTGAGCTTCATCAAAAATAACATTTCTCAAACCACCAAACAAAGGAACTCAAATTCGTTTCATGAAGCACATCGTTCCTTCCACGTTTCGTACCAACTGCCTCTCCATCCCACGAAGGTATTCATTCTCAATATTTCTTTCCTTGAGGGCTTCTCTCTCCGCGCATGAATGCGCAATGAGAGGTCCGTTTAAACGATCATTTCCAAAGCCCTAACCCTTATGGGCTTGATCCTTTCCTTCCGACTCAGGGCATCGGCGACCACATTCGCCTTCCCTGGGTGATACCTGATTTCACAGTCATAATCGTTCAATAGTTCAATCCAGCGTCTTTGCCTCATGTTAAGCTCTTTCTGATCAAAATCTTCAATGTAAATACCACCGCGCCTAATTCCAAATCATGCATGGTATAATTTTTCTCGTGGACCTTCAACTGGGGCGAAGCATAAGCTATAACTTTTTGCCGCTGCATCAGCACACAGCCTAAACCTTGACGCGAGGCGTCGCAATATACCATGAAGTCGTCCGTGCCTTCGGGTAAAGATAAGATTGGGGCGTCACAAAGTTTGTTCTTCAACAACTGAAATGCTTCTTCTTGTGTGTCTCCCCAATCAAACTTCTTATCCTTTTGTGTGAGAGCAGTCAGAGGTTGAGCGATTCTCGAGAAACCTAGGAACTGTCGAATCTCGGTTGGCATCTTTAGAGTCTCAAAGTTCTTAATCACTTTGATCTTAGTGGGATCCACATGAATTCCATTCCCATTCACCACGTGACCAAGAAACTGGACTTCGCGTAACCAGAACTCGCACTTCGAGAAATTAGCATACAACTTTTCTTTCTTGAGCAGTTCTAAGATAGCTCTTAGGTGTTGCTCATGATCTTCTTTCATTTTTTAGTAGATCAAATGTCATCAATGAACATGATTACGATCTTATCGAGGTACGATTTGCAAACTCTGTTCATTAGATCCATGAATACCGCTGGTGCGTTTGTCAGACCAAACGGCATAACAAGGAACTCGTAATGTCCATATCGAGTCCTAAAGGCTGTCTTTGGAATACTCTCCTCTTGTATCCTTAACTGGTGATAACCTGATCGCAGATCGATCTTTGAGTAAACGCTTGAACCTTGTAACTGATCGAACAGGTCGTCAATCCTTGGCAAAGGATATCTGTCCTTAATTGTCAACTTGTTCAGCTCCCGGTAGTCAATACACATGCGGAAGCTACCATCCTTCTTCTTAACGAACAAAACTGGAGCTCCCCAAGGCGAGAAGCTTGGTCGGATAAATCCCTTGTCTAACAACTCCTGAAGTTGTGTCGACAATTCCTACATTTCCGAAGGCGCAAGTCGATAGGGTGCCTTAGCTACAGGCGCGGTGCCTAGAACTAAGTCAATATGAAACTCAACTTGTCTTTGTGGTGGCAATCCTGGCAAGTCTTCTGGAAAGACTTCAGGATACTCCTTCACGACTGGAATATCTTCTATCTTTGGCTCCGCGGCTTCCTTATCCACGATGTGTGCCAAGAAGGCAACACATCCCTTCTTCAAACACCTTCTAGATTTTAAACAACTAATGATCCTCAAGGGTGTATCATGCTTCTCTCCATGTACCACAATCGTTTCTCCATTCGCCATTGGGATGCGAATGGTCTTCTCGTGACATACAATTTCGGCTCTGTTGCTTGACAACCAATCCATCCCAACTACCATGTCGAAGCCCCAACTCGACTGGCAGTAGATCCAGTGTAAATTCATGTCCTCCCAGCTCTATCACGCATCCTCTGATGACTTCATTTGTTTCTACTAGCTTTCCGTTAGCCAGTTCAATTGAGTATGGAATGTCTAACTTACTAGTAGTTAACCCAAGCATATTCTTAAGTTCTAGCGATACAAAACTATAATCGGCACCCGTGTCAAATAGTACCGATGTAAACCATTGATTTATAGGGAACATACCAGTGACAACATTCGGTTCCTGGCGTGCTTCCCTCACTCCAATGTTGAATACCCTCCCATGAGCTTGATTGAGTTTTGGGCATTCACGCTTGAAGTGCCCGATGTCTCCGCAGTTAAAACATCCCGGTCCTCGACCGTTACCATCTCCATTACCGCCTTGATTGTTGTTTTGAATGCAGTTACCATTTCCTGCTTGATTCCCGAAGTTACCGCGATTACCATTTCCGTCGTTGCGGTTCCCATTCCCGTTACCTCCACGGTTGTTGTTACCAAATCCCCTTTAGCCACCACGGCCAGTACCAACCCAACAAGTGTCTTTTAAGTGACCAATGTTCCCACATGATTCACATTTTCTAACTCTGCACCGGCCAGCATGATGATACTGGCATAATTCACATTTGGGCAGAGCGCCTAAGTATCCTTTCCCTTTGACTTCAACACCATACTTAGCTTCAGCTGGGGGGTTCATATCCTTCCTCTTGTTGGCACTGCCGGTACTCTTTTTAAAGTTGGAGAATTTCCTCTTGTTCTCCCCTGACGATTCAACATGAGTTTCTTTCTTTTTCAGTTCAGAAATTGAAAACTTGTTCAATCTGATGGCTTCTTCTGTAAGTGCCACGCTGAGATCAATGGCTTCGGTAATCGTTAGAGGCTTGGACATTGTTACCATGCTCATGATATGGGTTGCCAATCCCCAGATGAAACGCTCAATGCGTTTAAATTCGGGATCAACCATATACGGCACAACGCGTGACAAGTCGTGGAACCTTTGCACATATTCAGCAATTTTTGGACCGTCCATTTTGAGATTCCAAAATTCGGTTTCCAGCTTCTGTATTTCGGCCCGTGAACATTATTTCTTCATCATGAGCTCCTTCAGCTCATCCCATGTTAGTGCATACCCTGCCGCCTCTCCTAGGATTTGAACTTGCAGATTCCACCAGGATAAAGCACCACCAAGAAAGAGTCCTGAGACGTAAGTAACTTGGTTTTCAGTAGCACACTTGCTCATCCTTATTACCGAATCCGTCTTTTCCGTCCAACTGACGAAAGCAACAGCACCCCCAGTGCCGTCGTAGTTTAATGGCTTACAATCCAGGAATTGTTTATAAGTACAGCCTGTACAGGTAATATCATTTACAAAAAAGCATTAGTGGATGCGTAAGAAATATCCAAATGTAACGCAATATGTCTCAAGCGACTTGGACATTACCATTTGGTGGGTTGTTGTTCCTTGAGGAACCTCCGCTAGTCTCGGCACAGGAGGCCTCATAATCTGCTATTGCCTTTGAAATACGTTCCTGTAATTCTGCCTCAATAGTAGGCAAACGTGTGTCTCGTCGTGGAGGCATCTTCTAAAAGAAGATCATATTGGTCAGGTCATAATAATTGTAGTAAGTAAGTAATATGCGTATGTAATAACATCCATCAACCTCATAACACATGACATCCCATGTTATAATATAAAACAAATAATTCAACAATGCATGTAGTGAGAACGTTGCCATTGAGCTTTCATTTAATCATAACCACAATATAGTTTTATATGTTTCATAGTACGTCACACATCAAAATAAGATCATAGGGTTACATCACCCCAAAATACAAGTCAGTCTACACAAATCATATACAAAAACATGGTCTTCCAAAAGTCTTCATATGTTGGCCCAATTGCGACTCTCTCACCAAAACAATCTACCTGCACCAAACCAAAAATATAGCTACGCTGATGGCGGAGGAGGAGGAGGAGGAAGGAAGAAAAGCAAACGGCGCATAAGCACCCAATCCTCCTCAAGTGCGTGGACAACGTGCAGCAGGTAAGCAATATGCTGCTCCAAAGTGAGGAAGCGGACATCAGAATCCGGGTGTAGTGGAAGAGGAGCTGGCGGTGTAACAAAAGGAGACTGACAATGACAAGGGGGAGGGCGCGGAATCCTCTCCAGCTCCTGGACTCCTCGGCTCAACGCATCCTGCTGTAACTGCAGGGATATAAGTATGTCATCCGTGGTATATCCAACATGGAAAGGGTGATATGGGTCTGATAGAGGCATGAAATTGGGTGAAGACCACATAAATGGCTCGCCCAATGGTACAAAAGGTGATGTAGTACGAGGAAGCTGCGACATGAATGGTATAGCTGATGACGCAGGCGGGACAAAAGCAGGCTGCTGCCTCGACGAACCCTCCCCAGGACGAGGTGGAGGAATGTCCTGGAGAAAAGTGATAGGAAGGCCGGTGCGATGGATATCTGAAACATGGGGAAAATGAGGGGTAACATCAGTCGGTGCAGAGATGGGTGCATGAGGGGGAGTGACTGGTCTAACATATGGGGGATAATCGTCATCGTCGACCCACCCGTTTAGGGTGTCAGCATATCTAGGATCGATGTGGACGGCAAACGGAGCATGGTCATCAAACATAAGGATTGGATCAGGTAATATCGGTGCAATAACAGGTATCTCGGCAAAGATAGAGTCATGAACTAGCAATGGGATAGGGTCAGTTGGGGCTAGATCTAGATCAGCGGTTACAACAGGGGGCTGATCGATAGGAGCAACAGGAGCCTCTAGGGGCTGATCCTCATGCACAAGCCCAATCTCTTGATCTGGGTTGAGATCGTGAGGAGAAACAGGGGCCTCGAATGGCTGCTCATCAGGAGTATAGTCTATCTCATGCTCGACGTCATCAGCAATGTCAAACTCATGATCGGGGTCATCAGCAAGGTCAAAATCATGATCGGGGTCATCAGCAAGGTCAAAATCATGGTCGGGGTCATCAGCAAGGTCAAAATCAGGGTCCTGATCGGATGCGGCTGACATGGCCATATCGGACTCTGAGTCGGTGGGGTATCGCTGTAACCCCAGTGCATGGAGAGTGGAATATACTACTGACTCAAAAGAGTCTGGACCAGAAGAATCAGAAGGATCCTCCATAACCGGAACCTCAATGACAGGAACAACGACATCATCATCAAGTGGCAGATCCTCAACAGGAAGTGCAGCAAGGGGAACGGGAGCAGGGATCTCAGCAAGAGGTAGATCCCCGACTAGAATACCATCAGCGAGCTGAACATCGTCTCCAAAATCTGACAATGCAAAAGGCTGGAAATCGTCATCATCACTGCTGTCAGTATCAAATGTATAAGTATCGGGATCTGTGGGCATCGGATCATCTGAATCTACTGCTATGGGGTCTAGTGCGCCAGAAACTCCACTCGAAGAAGACATGACGTCTGTAACAGAACAATCACGAAAATTTCACATATATCAACATATAATCAAATAAGCATGTAAGTCACAATAATGTAAGCAAGTAATCATCCTTGTCTTCCCTAGACTATCCCACCCAGTCTCTCAGACTGAACTCCCTAGTCTCTCAGACTAACTCCCTGGCCTCTAAGACCAAACCTTCCCAGTCTCTAAGACTACTCCCTGGTCTCTATGACCAACTCCCAGTCTCTAAGACTAATCCCCTGGTCTCTAAGACCAACTCCCTGGTCTCTAAGACCAAACCTCCCAGTCTCTAGGACTAAATTTTCCCCAATCTCTAAGATTGAACCCCTTAGTCTCTAAGACTAAACCTCCCCAGCCTCTAAGGCTGAACTCCCTCAGTCTCTAAGACTGAATTATAACATGAATTCTGAAATGTGTTTTTGTGCCTTTTGTTTGTAAAAATGTTTGTTCCCTGGATCTGGACTTTTAGTGTCTGCAAAGTAAAAATGTTTTCGTAAGATCCCTAGCGATCATAGTCTAGACTCGAGGAAGAATCCTAGTTCGCTATGATCGAGGCTCTGATACCAAGCTGTCACACCCTGGCTTTTGCGGAAGCGTGGGTTTATTTGGTGTGACTTCTTAATCCCATAGCAACAATCATAACAATGCTATATGATAAAACAAAAGATGTTCATCCATTAATTAAGTCTTAGAAAATACCATACATACTTGTCTTGAAAACGTTGTTACCAAAATAAATTACAAACCATGAAAATGTTTAACCGAGTTCATAAGACTCCATAAAGACTTAAAATAAAACCCCGAGTTTAGCAACATGTATTCCGTCTAGGAAAGGAATACATCCCCTAAACTCCCAACTACCATGGACAACATCCTTTATTCGAACGCAGCTTGACACCTATGCAGACACTTGCCAGATCCCTTTAGTTTCCTGAAATACATGTAGTTTGAAAAATCAACAAAAGTTGAGCGAGTTCAAGTGTATGTCTATGCGTATAAACCTTTGAAATATGTCTGTATGAAAGTCCCTGGTATGTAGCAATAAGGAAAAAGAGATCACCAATGGGTTGCAAAGCCACTGGTATGTGTGAAGTGATGCAGGAAAACTCAAACCTAGCGGAGTTGCACCGGGCTTCCGACTGTAAGACACAGTCACCACTATGGGCCACCCTGGCCTCATGGGTGTTGCCTCGCTACACCCAAATAGATCTATCACTCATGTCCCTCGGTCCTACGACGAGGATTAATGGCCTTAAGTGTTGTGCCCACCACTCACATGATCTAAGTAGTATGCCCTCCTTAAGCTAACCATACCATGTATAAAAATGTCTGTAATAATTTGTAACATGTATTCCACCCCCGAAGTATAAAACTAAAAACAGTTAAAAGAAAAGGGGGACATGAACTCACTGTAGTGCGTCTCCTGTGCTCGTACTCAAACCTTGTCAGCTACACGATAACCTACACCGTATTAATGTCTATTAGACGAACGGGCCGTGCCTTGCTTTTGTATTTACGGTTTGAGTTACGTTACTTTGATATTATTCCAAGTTATAACTTATTGTTAAAATAATAATAATTATTTTAACTTACATTATATTTTTAGGTCTTGAAATAATAGTTAGACAACTATTTCGTATTCATACTTCTCAAGTATTTTATGTGCGTATTTCCTTCCCAAGGATGGGGGTACTTTATACATGTATCTTTGTGATTTAAAGTGTTGATATTATGTGCTCTTAAGTCCCACTTTAGAAAAGTATATGATAACTTAGTTGTCAAAAATAATGTGTTTCCAAGAAATTAAACATTGTCCCAAAATTTATCTATTCTCCAAATATACTAAGAAAATATATTATAACTTCTCAAAATAATATATTTCCTACTTGTTCGAAAATGTGTTATACTTTGTGATAAATCATATTTTTTGTTATCAAAATATTATCCATCCAAAATATACTAGTAACGGTATTTTGTTAAGTTATATTATTTTTCTCTAAGTAATATAACTAGTTCCCAAATCATCCAGATATTCACACAAGCGTTTTAGTACAGAGCATAAATTCTAAATATATATTTGTCCACTTTTACTTATGAAAACTAACCTTCGACACTTTGTATTTTTATAACAAATCCTATGGCGAAGTTCATTTTGAAAAACAAAATTTAAAACACAATTGTAAACACTTGTTAGAAAATAACTTCTAAGTGTTTATATTTTTAGAAAATTTCGCCATAGTTTCCCCTAAAAACGGAGGTGTCCATGCTATTAAGCATAACATTTTCTTTTCAAAATCAATCAACAATCAATCCTTAAACAATTTTACATTACCAAGAGCAAAAACTATATGCGTTTCATATTAATCATGGACTTGATATATCACAAAAACGCGTAGTAACTTGGTAATGCATTTAGTGGACTTAGTTACCCTCCAAAGTGTATTCACTTCTTTAAAAATCATTCTCTTAAAGGAGTTAAGTGTTTACAACTTGTAAATAATTTTTACAAAAATTAATCTTTTGAACTCTTCTTGTAAATAAAAGGTTTTTACACTTATTTCATCTCCAAAAATGGTGTAAGTGTATGTAAAGGTCAAAATCTTTTAAAAATCGATTTTTAAACTGGGTTTGTTTAGAAAAGTCCTTTTGTAACTCTTGGATCTACATGATCCTCAACTTACTTTGTTCACTTATATTTCAAGAAAATCATTTTCTTTCAAGTTCATGTTTAAACTAGAAGGTGATTATTTCATGCATCAGATAATCACCTTCCTAGTCTTGTTAAATCATGTTTCTAAACATCATTTAACAAGCTCCATATGGTGATTAACATCACATAACCAAGAATCAATATGCAATCAACAACATATTCGCTACAATATCATACTAACAACATTTCATTATGATTCATCTTTTTGTAAAGCTTTATATTCATGTTCTTGGTTATACCCTTTAGTGTTCTTGTGATATTCATCATACTACAACTTTTAACTACCCAAAATAGAAGTAAACAAGAGTAAATAAAGAACTTACTACTAGCTTAAAGCTAGGGAAGATCTCTACTGAAAAAGATGGTGAAAAGTGATGTTTACAAGCAAGTAATGAAGCTCCTTGATGATCCACAAGCTACAATCTTCACAAAACACCTCCTAATGCTTGAAACAAGCCTGAAAATGGAAGAATATGGTTGAGTTATTATGGTGGTGGTGGCGGTTATAGTGACCCGAGAGGGAGAGGGAGAGATGTGAGGGATGGGGTGTGAAGATATGGAATGATTAAGTGATCTATGGGGCCATACTTAAAGGGATGTCTTCTAATATTTTGTTCATAAGTTCAAGCAAAGATCTAATATAAAATAGAAATAAATCTAAGAGGTAAGTGGTGAAGTATGGTGGTGATTTTTGTGGGTTCTCTTGTGACCGTAAGAGGGCATGAGGGGGGGGGGGGTTGATGTAATTTTGTAACTAGTTGGTAAAAGTTAGTCAAATTCCAAGTAGGTGTTTACATATGTTAGTTACTAGAGAATTTAGTGGGTGTTAGGGTGTTCGGGGATCATGACTAGCCAAGAAATAATAAAACAATGTGTTTGGCAAAAATTTGGTATCCGGGGTAATGTCCGGTTATTCGGTTAGATACTGCTTCGTTAAAGTGCTTAATTATTCCGTATAATGCCTTTTATATATCTTTTTGTGTCACATTTAATTCCCGACACTTAGGAAAGCATACAGGACCATTCTGTCATATTTTTGCACCTTACTAGCATGTTAAATGCTGAATTTTTGATAAATAATGCAGAATTCTGCATTATTAGAGGGTTTTAGGCACTTCTCGGTACTTTAACTATCACCTAGTGACGCAGTTTTATTGTCCTCACTTCCGTACGCTCCATACTAGTGTAGTATCCTGTCTCTGGCTCATACTGGCCTCAAAACGTTTTGCGTCTATGTGCCGGCATTGTCAGCATGTTTTCGAATTATCCGTTCAGTGTGCTAACTGTGCTTTGTGCATCAAGTATGTCACTAAAGTTTGTGTGTAATAAATGGAGTGACTGTATGAAATATGATGCATATGTATGTATGATACAAAAATCATAAAGCAGTTTAAATTGTCAGTTGTAATCAAGCACAGTCATTAAGCACATAATTAAGATTAATTAATTGTACAGTACCTGTAATTGTGAGGGTTGTCACATAGATGTCAGAAGATTATCACGAATTTTCTTGATTTTATCTGGTGTTTCCAAAATGATCTCAGGTCCTGTAAGCTAAGCTTCACTGATCTCATTCCAACAGACAGGTGAACGACATTTTTGACCATATAAAGCTTCGAACGGTGCGATATTAATGCTAGCATGATAACTATTGTTGTAAGAGAACTCGATCAACGGTAGATGAGAATCCCAGTTACCACCAAAGTCTATCACGCAAGCTCTAAGCATATCCTCCAATGTTTGTATCGTCCTCTCAGATTATCCATCTGTTTGGGGATGATAAGCAGTGCTTAGATTTAGTTGAGTTCCCAAAGCAGATTGCATGGTCTTCCAAAACTGAGATGAAAATCGAGCATCACGATCAGAAAGGAACACCATGTCGAGATACTATCTCATCAACATAAATCTTTGCAAGTTTATCAGCAGATAGATCCTCGCGAATCGATATAAAATGAGCTGACTTTGTTAATCGATCGATAACAACCCAAATAGCATTGTGACATCTAGATGTGTGCGGTAACCTAGTGATGAGATCCATCGCAATGTTCTCCCACTTTCAAACCGGTATCTCTGGTTGTACAAGCAAACCAGATGGTCGTTGATGTTCAGCCTTGACTTTGAGATAAGTTAGGAATTTCGATACATACAAGGCAACATCCTTTTTCATACCAGGCCACCAATATTGAGTACGAAGATCCCTGTACATTTTGTCAGCACCAGGATGGATAGAATATCGAGACTTATGAGATTTGTCCATTACCAAAGTGCGAAGATCGTCTTGTTTCGGAATCCACAAACGATCCTTTAAATAGAGCAACCCATCATCTTTCGTTTTGAGTTTAAGCTCTAGTTGACATGGTAATTCCTTACCCATAAAATTCTATGTAGCACAAGATTGTTGAGCCTGAGAGACAGGAGTTTGAATATCAGATAGAGTGCGAACAAAATTAAGCTTGACTCGTTCCTTTTGACTTAGCGCATCGGCTACGACATTCGCCTTGCCAGGATGGTAGCGAATTTCGCAATCGTAATCGTTTAAGAGTTCAACCCAACGTCGTTGTCTCACGTTCAGCTCCTTTTGATTAAGAATGTGTTGGAGACTTTTGTGGTCTGTGAAAACCACACATTTTGTGCCATAGAGATAGTGTCTCCAGATTTTGAGAGCAAATACCACAGCTCCCAACTCAAGATCATGAGTCGTGTAGTTTTTCTCGTGTACCTTCAGTTGTCTTGACGCATAAGCTATAACTTCGCCTTGTTGCATGAGAACACAACCAAGGCGCGTCATAATAGACAACAAAAACATCGTTTCCATCGAGCAAAGGCAAAATAGGAGCATCACGTAATTTTCGATTTAGCGTTTGGAATGCTTCTTCTTGTTTAGGTCCCCACTCAAAAGGCTTATTCTTCTGAGTCAAAGCAGTGAGAGGAACCGAAATCTTCAAGAAGTTTGAAATAAATCATCGATATTAACCAGCGAGACCAAGAAAGGAACGAATTTTTGTAGGTGTCGTAGGTGTATTCCAATCCTTAATAGCAGCTATTTTGGAAGGATCCACATGAATACCCTGCTCGTTAACAATATGACCCAAAAACAGAACTTCCTTAAGCCAGAATTCACACATGGCGAAATTGGCGGAAAGTTGATCCTTCTTTAGAAGTTCCATCGTCAGACGAAGGTGTTGTTCGTGATCGGCTCGAGAGTTCGTGATCGGCTCGAGACTTCGAATAATTGAGAATGTCGTCAATGAACACAATGACGAACTTGTCTAAATAAGGTTTACAAACCCTATTCATTAAGTCCATGAAGATAGCTGGGGCATTCGTCAAACCAAAAGGCATGACAGTGAACTCGTAATGACCATATCTCGTACAGAATGCAGCTTTGGGAATATCTTCTTCGAGTACACGAAGCTGATGATACCCAGAACGCAGATCGATCTTGGAAAAACATGTAGCACCTTGCAGCTGATCAAAGAGATCATCGATTCGTGGTAGGGGATATCGATTATTGATGGTAAGCTTATTAAGCTCACGATAATCAATACACATTCGAAAAGATCCATCTTTCTTTTTCATAAACAGGACAGAAGCGCCCCAAGGTGAATCGGACGGATGAATCCTTTGTCAGATAACTCTTGAAGCTGTTTTGATAACTCTTGCATCTCAGACGGCGCAAGACGATAAAGTGCTTTCGCAATCGGGTTGGCATTAGGTACAAGATCAATATGAAACTCGACTTGACGAACTGGAGGCAAACCAGCTAGTTCATCAGGAAACACCTCTGGATAATCTCGAATAATCGGAATATCTTGAATACACTTGTTCTTGCCTTTCTCTTCGGTGACATGTGCCAGAAAAGCTACATATCCTTTTCGTAAATAACTTTGGGCTTTCGTACACGACATGAGTTTCAAACCACCAGATGGATTCTCGCCACGAACCTCTAGGACTTCACCAGACGAAAGAGTAATACAATGATCTTATCAAAACAAACCACCTCAGCATGGATTTAGTTAACCAATCCATCCCTACGATAATATGGAAACTCCCTAGTTGCATCGGTGTGAGGTCAATGGGAAAAAGATGGTTATCGAGGTTTAATTGACAATCACGAATAACATAATCGAGTATAAGAGGTTTACCAGTACCAACTTTGACAGATAAGGGTTTCCTCAGTTTAGTTCTAGGTATCGCAAGCAAAGGCTCAAATGACAATGAAACAAAACTTCTATCGGCACCAGAATCGAAAAGAACAGATGCAGGTTGATGGTTAACAAGGAACGTACCATTAACAACCTCGTTGTCAGCTCTAGCTTTGTTAGCGTTCAGATTGTATGCTCGTCCATGAGCGGGATTCACATTTGCATTAACATTCGCGTTCAGATTTGCAAGCCTCGGGCAATTTTTACGGAAAAGACCCATTTCACCGCAATTGTAAAATGTGCCTGGTGGAAATCTAGCAGGATTTCCCTGAACCTGTGCGGGATTCTGAGCAGCTTGGTTTTGACCCAATCGACAGATGTTGGCCAAGTGCCCAAGTTTACCATACGTAGTACATTGTTTACAATCCTGTTGGGCAGCATGATGAACATTGCACCGAATACAGTGAGGTGTGGTACCAGCATACTGTTTCTTGGCAGGAGGTTGTGCTGGTGGGTTCTGAGCGTTTTGTGCATTGACAGTAAAGTTATGGGAAGCCTTGCACTTCCTCGACCTCCTAGAAGACTCGCCTTTCTTACCCTTACCCTTTCCATTGTCTTGAACTGGATCGGTCGACTGCTTCTTATCACTCTTGCGGGTCAGTTTACCTTTTCTGACTTGAGACTCAGTCAGAGTAGCAGCCAATTCATTCGCATGATGCACAGTGGCAGGATTACTACCAGTCACAATGTCTTGCACAGTATCGGGTAGACCATCGATATACCTCTCAATCGGTTTCTCCAACGGGGTAACCATAGTAGGACACAATAGACTCAGCTCCTCATAACGATCTGTATACGCACGGTGTTCTCCCCCATCTTTTTTCAAATCATCGAACTCTTGTTCCAACACCCTAATATCGTGATGGGGACAGAACTCTTTCATCATGAGAGCCCGCAGCTCTTCCCAAGTTTGTGCCAAAGCCACTTCGGCACCCCTATCGTGCATCACACCGTTCCACCATGTTTGAGCACGCTTCTCGAACACACTTGACGCAAACTCAACCTTACGCTCGTTCGGACATTGAACATGTCTAAACGTACTTTCCAAACTTTCAAACCATTGCAGGAGCGCGGCTGTTCCTTGAGACCCAGAAAAATTTAATGGTTTAGCCGAATTGAAATTCTTGAAACTACACAGAGCATTATTGTTATTGTTATTGTTCGCCTAATTAACCTGAGTTACTAAGTTTGGAAGCACATCTGCGATTTGCTGAGCGACAAGGGCTGCGATTGCAGCATCCTGTTCGGGATCACGTTGAGGTGGCATATTCTAAAAAGAACAAGGAAACATGAGAAATGAGTGAGATCGACAATTGGATAAACAAAAGAGGTAATGAAAACATCGACAAAACACAAGGAAGATGATCATTCGTTCGTTACCTCGAACAAACAAACGACACACAGTGACTAATCAAAGTAAATAGGTCAATATAATGTATCGCGAAGACATGCTTTAGCCTATAAGTGGACACTCATCCCAAGAGTTCCCCGGTAAGAGTGACTGGTCCGATTATGTGGATTTGTACGAACACTCTAGCCTTAGACAGAAAACTCAGGATACAGGAATCCACCCTTCAAGATTGCACGTGTTCACATTATAAGATCCAAACTTTGATGAGATTTTGAAAACTTTGAAGGTTGAAAACCTTGTAATAAATCATCTAAGAATAGATGATTGATTTTCAAATCGGATTTGTTATTGTGTTCTCGTTGTGGTTATCACCTAAAGATAGGTGACGGTATTGTTTTAAAATCTAAACGCAAATTTCTTGCGTTAGGGTCCTGGAAAAGTTATAGTCTAGGTCAAAGCATTATTAATAACCTAATTCCCTATAACCATTGGCTCTGATACCAACTCTTCTGTCACACCCTGGCCGCATTAAAACAATAAAACCGCGGCAGAAACGTCGGGAAGTGGAGTGGCATAATTATTGTTTCATAACCAAGGATTCAGAAGTTTTGTTTTATTTATTATTAAACAATAGATATTGTCTTTGGAATAAAATAAACAAGTTAAACATAGTCTATCATCGTTATTTAGTCACTAAGGCCTCGTCCAGATCCTATGTGAGCATGCATCCTACTAAAAATCAACATCATCAATCACCACCTGAAACATATGTAAAAATAAAGTCAGCAAAGAAATGCCGGCGAGCACATAGGTTTTGTGAGAGTGTCGGATTCATGGCTCGTTTAAATATTGCAATACCTCGTTAGACAACAAGAGTTAACAGTTGAAAACCATTGTTTTGAAAAGTGTATAATATTGCAACATGATTAACTAACTCAAAACAAGTTGTTTGTAGTTTATAAAATCTCGATGCCATGAATCTTAACCCAAAACATTTGTTTAAGTAAACCAAATTGTAAATCATTCTCGTAATAAAATTCGTATGGTTTATATCGTTTAGTAAACATCGTTGTGTGACATCGTTTTAAAATCGTTTGCCCAAGTGAACTAAATAATGCCACGGAATGTAATATGATTGAAACACTTATTTATAAGAAGTACCAGCGGTGTATCTACCATGCTTTTATCATGTTACACCCGTCCCATTATCTAATCACAACCCAAAACCAATCGTTTGTTCAATTCGTTTAACTTGTTCAAATCGTTCCAATCGTTTAAATTGTTAAATCTTTTAAATCGTTCTCGTTTTAATTGTGAAAACTACTTTTGGTCGTCTCTTTAATAACATTCAAACCTTCGTAACTCGTCAATCATTCAACTCGTATTAACAAACCACCAAAGGGTAAGTTAACAATCAACAGGTTCAGTCGTTACCCACATAACCCCCACACATAACCATGGGTGTAGTCCGATAACGGGATTTATCAGATCCTATGGTACCATAACCTAATACTGGTCGGTTCGGCCAAAACTAATGAATGTCATTCGTTATGTAAATACATCCAACAAGTTCGTTCACATTATCCAAATCGTTTTGTTTAATAAACCATAGTATTCATTTTTGAAATCATCGAAATCGATTAATACATATGAATCACCCCAAAACAATTGAAAATAGTAAAATAGGGGAACTATGTACTCACATCAAATTGGAAAGTATCCTTGATCTAAAGAACTTAGCGAAGCTCAGGCAAACCAAGGAAATTCAAGTAGCAACTAGTAATCGGATCGCTAGGTTAATAAATCGACACTAAATTGGAAGATCGGGTAGAATGAGGTTTCGTAAACAAAATGAGCATTGTGACTCATGTGATATGGTTTAACAAAGCCTACATTCTAAATCGAAACCTATCCTAAGTGCTTACGACCCGTTATAACCCATTAAGGTAGCGTACGCTACTTTAACGCGTCGTTCGCGCAAATGCGCGTTCGAGACGACTAACTAGTCCTATGACAAGTATTATATGCCTAAACCTTTTTAAATATGTTGCATAATCAGTTTAAGTGACAAAGTTAAGTTACATATGCTTAAATACCAATTATGCATGAAAAGGGCATTTTGGTCATTTACCTAAGGCATATAAAATACCTATCATACAACTAATTAAACTAAGTGACCATAAGGTATAACCTCGGAAGGTTATTCCCTATACAACTTGTCACACCCCGATCAAGTTAAAACAACAAAACCGTGGCGGAAACGTCAGGGAGTGTTGTAACAGAATCATCGTTTCAACAACCCTGGTAATTAAAAGTTTCGTTTTATTGAATTATCAAATATTGTACATTGTCTTAAGACCAAATAAACAAATTAAACATCGTCTACTATTGTTTTTATGTCACTAAGGCCACGTCCAGATCCTAAGTGAACATGCTCCCTAGCAATCATCACGCAACATCACCTGAAACATATGTAAAAAAACAAAGTCAGCAAAGAAATGCTGGCGAGCACATAGGTTTTGTAAGAGTATCGGAATTATGGCTCGTTCATGTATATATTGCAATACCTCGAAAACCTTGTTTTGAAAAGTATATAGTATTGCAACATGATTAACCAACTCAAATCAGATTGGTTATAATTTATAAAATCTCGTAGCCATAATTCTTAACTCAAAAATATTTTATTTAGTAAACCAATTCGTAAAACATCTCGTTAAAAACTTGTTAATAAAACTTGTATGGTTTATATCATTTCGAAAACCTCGTTGTGTGACATCGTTTCAAATCGTTTACCAAGTGAACTAAATAATGACATGAAATGTAATATGATAGAAGCACTTATATATAAGATGTACCAGTGGCGTATCTACCATGATTCTATCATGTTACACCTATCCCATTACCTAATCACAACCCCAAACCAATCATTCATTCAAATCATTTATATCGTTTAGGTCATTCCAAATCATTTCATTCGTCCCAAATTCGTTTTCGTTTTAATTGTGAAACTACTTTTGGTCGCCTCGCTAATGACATTCAAACCTTCGTGACTCGACTACCTCGTTTATCGTATTAACAAACCACCAAAGGGTAAGTTAACAATCATCATATTCGGTCGTTACCTACATAACCCCCACACATAACCATGGGTGTAGTCTGATAACGAGATTTGTCAGATCCTATGGTACCATAACCTAATACTGGTCGGTTCGGCCAAAATTAATGAATGTCATTCGTTATGTAACTACAACCAACAAGTTCGTTCACATTATCGAAAATCGTTATTAGTTTAGTATAAACCATCTTAATCGTTTTGAAACCATCGTTAAAATATCAAAAATCGTTTTGATACATATGAATCACCCCAAAACAATTCAAAACAATAAAATAGGGGAACTATGTACTCACATTGAATGGAAGGGTATCCTTGATCTAAAGAACTTAGCGAAGCTCAGACAAACCAAGGAAATTCAAGTAGTACCTAGTAATCGGATCACTAGTAAATAAATCAACACCTAAATCGGAAGATCGGATAGAATGAGGTCTTGTAAACCAAATGAGTGTGGAACTCATGTGATATGGTTTAACAAAGCCTACATCCTAAATCGGAACCTAATCCTAAGTGCTTTTGACCCGTTACGACCCATTAAGGTAGCTTACGCTACTTTAACGCGTCGTTCCCGCAAAAAAATGTTTGGATGGTTAACTATGTGCTATGTCAAGTCTTATATGCCCAATTATACCTAAATATGTTACTAAATCAGATTATATGTCAAAAACATGTTCACATATGTAAAATACGAATTTATGCTTCATAAGAGCGTTTTGGTCATTTCTTATGGGCATACAAGCTACTTAACAAATAACTAACCAATCCTATGTGATCATAAGGTATAACCTCAGTGGTTATACCCTATGCAACTATGATCAATAATCGAGCTTGATCGGATCCTAATGATCGACCAAACGGGTCAGGTTCAAAAGTCTAAGCGGTTGTCTAGACCGCTTAACTTACGACCTTAAACAAGCACTAAACTAATAGTGATGAGTTAAACATGTCAAAACATGTTTAACCTACTTAGAAAACTGATTTTGTATCAAAACAATGGGTTTTGATACCCGAAAATAGTTCTGTTGCAAAATGCGTGCTAAAACGCATTTTGACCGAAACTTTGACTCGTCACTATGCCTAGTTAATGTGGTAATCAGTAGGTATAATCGCTAAGGATTATAACCATCGTGATTACAATCACGTTGCAAAGTTCAATTGAACTTTGACTTGACCAATTGATGGTCAAAACTGAAAGTCAAACTGTTGGCCAAACTTGTTTGACTTTCTACTTAAACATAAGGAATAAGCATGAAAGAAGACTTACAATAGGTCCTAGCTATCTTTTCTACAAGAATATTCAGATTAGAAAGCTCCAAACACTTGGGAGAGCTCTCAATTCAGATTGTAGAGAAGATAATGAGGAATGAGCAAAGAATGAGGAAATGAAGGTGGCTATTTATACTTGTGCATGATGAACAGGATCAAGACAAGTGTTTGTGTGGTCTCCAAGCAATAAATCCTAACCATCCAAGTGTTATGAGCAGCTAGGAAGCCTTGGGGAGGTGTTAACTTGGTCCCCAAAACATGAAAATTGCGTACAAGGGCCTCAAGAATGAGCTGGGAAGCTGCTGTGAAGTTTCTGATCTGCAAGTCTGACACGGGCCGCGTAAGAATATGGCTAGGCTTACGCGGGCCGCCTGGCCTACTTTCCAGAAATTGCAGTTTGTCCCCTGAACTTGTAAAACTTGTGTTTCGGCCCATTTTTGACACGTTTAAGCCCCGTTAACCTCATTTCAAAGATCTAAAATGAATTTAAAGTATAGGGAACTCAAAACATGTTCAAAAATATCTCGGAGGTCGGCTCGTTTGGTCGTACGGTTGCGTTGTTCGTTAAATTAAGACGAAACTCAAACGGACGCGAAAACGAACAAAATTTAGCGACAAATAGAATTTTTGCATGCCGATCACTAAAATAAAAATATTTTAGTGTGTACAAAAATTTTGGATGTCCAGATGTGGTCAGAACGTAAGATATGCGCGAAAATGCAAACTTACGTCGTTTTTGACACTTTTAGTCCCTGTAAGATCAAATAAGCATACTTTCGCACACCGAACCCCTCAAAGCTTATTTCTAAGCTATGTTTAGATTATTTATGGTATGTTTTAGCTCATGATCAAGTTCTGGACTCTTCGATACCATACAAATCGGTATAGTTTCGCAGTTTGACATAAATAGTCCCTGCGATCGAATAGACTTGTTTTCAACACACCAAACCATCCAAAACTTATTTCTAAGTTATGTGAAGGTTATTTAAGGTATGTTAAGCCTATTTCACTATTCCGGAGTGTTTTTCGTGTTAAACTGACTACGTTTATGCACCAGTTTGCGTATAACTTTCCAGAAAGCGATTTGAAGCTTGAAATCAGAATCGAATCGAATTGTAAAATCATCAAACACAAATACACATATAGTAACACCAAAACACATTGTTTTATTGATAATTAACATTGTTTTACATTGTACATCGATTACAGAGCACAGTTGTCACAGTCTCCCCTACTTTAGGAAATTTCGTCCTGAAATTTTAACTAGAAGAAACTTGTGAAAAAAATTGCGGATATTTCGCCTTCATTTGGTCCTCACGTTCCCATGTAAATTCTGGGCCACGTTTGGATTCCCAGTGAACCTTGACCAAATGAATTCGTTTGTTCTTCAACTGTTTGTATGTACGGTCCACTATCTCCACAGGTTTCTCGACAAAGTGCATCGTTTCATCGATTTGGATCTCGTCGAGAGGAATGTGAAGATCAGCTTCAGCTAAACACTTTCGCAAATTGGACACGTGAAAAGTCGGATGAATATTTCCAAGCTCTGGAGGTAGCTCTAGTCGATAGGCAACCTTTCCAACCCTTTCAACAATCTTAAATGGTCCAACATATCGTGGTGTAAGTTTTCCTTTCTTTCCAAATCTCACCACTCCCTTCCAAGGTGACACCTTGAGTAGGACATGGTCTCCGACTTGAAATTCTAAGGGCTTGCGTCCTAAATCCGCATAACTCTTTTGACGGCATCTAGCTGTCACAAGATTATCACGAATTTTCTTGATTTTGTATGTTGTTTCCAGAATAAGCTCCGGCCCAGCAAGCTGAGCTTCACCGGTCTCGTTCCAACAAACAGGTGAACGACATTTTCGACCATAGAGAGCTTTGAATGGTGCCATTTTAATGTTAGTATGATAACTGTTGTTGTAAGAGAACTCGATCAATGGCAGATGAGAGTCCCAATTACAACCAAAGTCAATCACGCATGCTCTAAGCATATCCTCCAAAGTTTGAATCGTTCTCTCAGATTGTCCATCTGTTTGGGGATGATAAGTAGTGCTTAAATTTAGTTGGGTTCCCATAGCAGATTGCATAGTCTTCCGAAAATGAGATGAAAATCGAGCATCATGATCGGAAATGATATCCAACGGAACACCATGTCGTGATACAATCTCATCAACATAAATCTTTGCAAGTTTATCCGCAGATAGATCCTCGCGAATCACAATAAAATGAGCTGACTTCATTAATCGATCGATAACAACCCAAATAGCATCGTGACCTTTAAATGTACGCGGTAATTTAGTGATGAGATCCATCGCAATGTTCTCCCACTTCCAAACCGGTATCTCTGGTTGTACAAGCAAACCAGAAGGTCGTTGATGTTCAGCCTTGACTTTGAGACAAGTTAGGCATTTTGATACATACAAGGCAACATCTTTCTTCATACCAGGCCACCAGAACTTGGTACGAAGATCCTTCTACATTTTGTCGGCACCAGGATGGACAGAATATCGAGACTTATGAGATTCGTCCATCACTAAAGTGCGAAGATCGTTTTGTTTTGGAATCCATAAACGATCCATGAAATAGAGTAAACCATCGTCCTTCGCTTCGAGTTTAAGCTCAAGCTGATATGGTTATTCCTTACCCATCAAATTTTGTGAAACACAAAATTGCTGAGCTTGAAGAACATGAGTTTGGAGATCAGTTAGAGTTCGAACAGAATGAAGCTTGACTCGCTCCTTTCGACTAAGCGCATCGGCTACGACATTCGCCTTACCAGGATGGTAGCGAATCTCGCAATCGTAGTCGTTCAAGAGTTCAACCCAACGTCGTTGCCTCATGTTGAGCTCTTTCTGATTAAGAATATGCTGGAGACTTTTGTGGTCTGTGAAAACCACACACTTCGTTCCATAGAGGTAGTGTCTCCATATTTTGAGAGCAAAAACTACGGCTCCCAACTCAAGATCGTGAGTGGTGTAGTTCTTCTCGTGAACTTTCAATTGTCTAGATGCATATGCTATAACTTTACCTCGTTGCTTAAGAACACAACCAAGGGCTAAGTTGGATGCATCGCAGTAGACAATGAAATCATCGTTTCCCTCGGGCAAAGATAGAATAGGAGCATCACATAGCTTCTGTTTCAGCGTTTGGAATGCTTCTTCTTGCTTGGGTCCCCACTCGAAAGGCTTATTCTTTTGAGTCAAAGCAGTGAGTGGAACCGCGATCATAGAGAAGTTCGAAATAAAACGACGATAATATCTAGCGTGACCAAGGAAAGATCGAATCTCTGTAGGTGTCGTTGGTGTATTCCAATCCTTGATTGCAACAATTTTGCAAGGATCTACATGGATACCTTGCTCGTTGACTATATGTCCCAAAAACTGAACTTCTTTAAGCCAAAATTCACACTTGGAGAATTTAGCAAAAAGTTGTTCCTTCTTCAGGAGTTCCAGAGTCAAACGAAGGTGTTGCTCATGATCGGCTCGAGACTTCGAATGAATGAGGATATCGTCGATAAACACAATGATGAACTTGTCTAAATAAGGTTTACAAACCATATTCATTAAGTCCATGAAAATAGCTGGGGCATTTGTCAAACCGAAAGGCATGACAGTGAACTCGTAATGCCCATATCTTGTTCGGAAAGCAGTTTTGGGAATATCTTCTTTGAATACACGAAGCTGATGATACCTAGAACGCAGATCGATCTTGGAAAAATAGGTAGCACCTTGCAGCTGATCAAAGAGATCATCGATTCGGGGTAGGGGATATCGATTCTTGATGGTAAGCTTGTTAAGCTAATGATAATCGATACACATTCGAAAAGATCCATCTTTCTTTTTCACAAAGAGGACAGGAGCACCCCAGGGCGAAAAGCTTGGATGGATGAATCCTTTATCATATAACTCTTGAAGCTGTTTCAATAACTCTTGCATCTTAGACGGTGCAAGACGATAAGGTGCGTTCGCAATCAGGTTGGCATTGGGTACAAGGTCAATATGAAACTCAACTTGATGAACTGGAGGCAAACCAGGCAGTTCATCAGGAAACACCTCTGGATAATCCTGAACAATCGGAATATCCTAAATACTCTTGCTTTTGCCTTTCTCCTCGGTGACATGTGCCAGGAAGGCAACATATCCTTTTTGTAAGTAACTTTGGCCTTCATACATGACATGAGTTTCAAACCACCAGATGGTTTCTCACCACGAACCTCTAGGACATCACCAGACGAAAAAGGAATACGAATGATCTTATCAAAACAAACCAACTCAGCATGATGTTTGGTTAACCAATCCATCCACACGATAATGTTGAAACTCCCAAGTTGCATCGGTACGAGGTCAATGGGAAAAAGATGGTTATCGAGGTTCAATTGACAACCATGAAGAATAGAATCGAGTACAAGTGGTTTACTGTAACATCTGTGCTTGTAATAATTGTGAACAGTTCAATTATCAATAAAACAATGTTATTTGATACCATTTTTTGTTTTGTTATGTTTTACATTTTTCATGTTTTGACTTTTGTTCAATTTCAAACTCTATTTCGCTTTCTGGAGAGTTATACCTCAACTGGTGCATAAACGTACCCAGTTTAACGCGACAAATACTCCAGAACATCAACATATACTTAACATACCTTAAATAACCTTTACATAACTTAGAAATAAGTTTTGAAGGCTTTGGTATGGCAAAAACAAGTTAATACGCCAACAGGGACTAAAATTGACAAACTGCGAAAGTATGCCAATTTGAACTGTAAAAGACATTCCAGAACATGACCATAAGTTAAACACACCTTAAATATCCTTTACATAGCTTAGAAATAGGCTTTGAGGGGTTCGGTGTGCTAAAATAAACTTTTGGGTCATTCAGGGACTAAAAGCGTCAAAAAGTGCACAAGTTTGCATTTTCGCGCATAACTTACGTTCTGAATACCTCCGGACATCCAAAAATTTATGTAAGCACTAAAATATTTTATTTTAGTGTTTGGCATTGGAAAAATCCATTCGTCACGCCATTTGGATCGTTTTTCGCGCTTATGCGCATTCCGTCGTAATTAACCGAACATCGCAATCGTACGGCCAAACGAACCGACATCCGTGATGTTTTCAAGCACATTTCATGTTCCCTATGTCTTAACATCATTGTAGAGCTGGAAATTGGGTTTGACAGGTGTTAGAAGTACCGTTACGCAACTAAACAAGGTCCAGGGACCTAATCTGCCATTTCTGCAGATTTAGGGGCTAGGCGTGACGCGAGGGTACCTTGGCATCACACGAGGCCCCTTCTGATCAGCAAAAGCCATTTTTAATAGCTGTTAACAGCTGTTTAGCACTCCCAATCCAATTCCAATTGTTGTTTCCTGCTTATGGGGGGCCAATTTGATGTACATGAGCTTGCCAACAAGTGTAGGGATGTGATCAAAGCACGTTATTCGATAAACGATCCTAACGGTTGTCCATTTAATATAAATACCCAAACCCATTCATTGCAAAACCCACAAGAATCTGATTTGAGAAGCTCTAAGTTGAAACCGTTGTTTCATACCTGAGCTACTTGGATCAAGATTAGCTTTCGGGGACCCTTTGTAACTGTTCCTTCGTTCTTTTTATTCGTTTAGCGTTAAAAGTCAAACTTTGTTTGACTTTCTATGTTGACCAGTTTATGGTCAATGCGAAGTTCGTTTGAACTTCATAACGTGAGCGTAATCACGATGGTTATAGTCCCTAGTGACTATACCTACTGATTACCACGTTATCTAGGCTCAGTGACGGTCGTAGTTTCGGCCAAAACGCGCATTCTTGCGTATTTTGTAACCAAACTACTCTTAGGTGTCACACCCCCAAAATCCACATGCGGAGTACCACCACTTGGAGGCGTGACTGACCAGGATCCAGCCACCAATTATACTGAGCATTGGTCATTAGTAACGATGTTCACCGACCATAATAGTTAGTAAACATTATAGTTCGAAGTTTTCAAAAGTCTAAGTTCAAATAACAGTTTAAGTAAACAGCGGAAGCATAAACCAAACAGTTTCAAGACAAGGTTCATAGTTCAAAATTATTTAGAACCCAACACATGGGCTAGACGACCACTACACATTCCCAAGCTGCAAGCTCCTGAGTCACTAGGTACCTGCAAAGTATGCAGTAGGGTATCAACAAAAATGTTGGCGAGTCCACGAGTTGTCCAGTTTTTAATTACCAAAAACTTGTTTCACCAGTTAATTTATCCGTTTATACATGCGATGGGGAGCTACCCCATAAGTAAGCGACTAAACTGTTTTTACAATACCGAATACTGTTCATCCGTACGTTTCTGTAGAGTGCCCCGTTTGTCAATGTTCTATCATCATTGACGGTTGCCAGAGTACATTAGTTCACGCCCGATCCCATACGCAGGCACGGTGTGAGGTTGGTGAGACCTAAATAGCGCTATCAACTAATAACCCGTTCGCCTGACCCCGGCGACTAATCAGTATTAAGAAGTGAGGACTTGAGTGATAGAGTTTTGTTTAGTGTTGCTTGTTGCATCCAGTATAAACAGTAATTAACTAAAAGTCCCATTTAAGGGGAGAGAAGTGGGTTTGTATCCCTTACGTGGGGATAGCGTTGTTTAAGTTTCTGATTCCCAACCACCGGGAACGCATGCTTTATTAGTTGTGAACTCACCTTGGGTTGCTCGGCAGGTTAGTTTACTTGGTTAAGTATGCTGGTCACCACGTCCTAAATGGTTACCAGTATAGGTCAGGCTCGGACACAAGTAGTCACGTATATCTACACATAGCTTAACACATTGCATGCATAACATATGATTATCCAGCAAGTTATCGAGCCTATTCTAAGTGTTATTGGGCCTATCCAAACATATTAACAGTTAACAGCATCACAGAATCCAAATAAAACGATATGCACAGTCCACACACTTTTGGCCCAATAACGGAGACAAGTAGCCCAATCGAGACAAGGTGATCTCGACTCGAGAACGTGCGGTCTCGAGTCGCAACCATGAGATCTCGAGTAATGCCGGTTTGAGTCGCAATCTCGGAGGTCTCGAGTCCAGTCTCGAGTCGAGATCATGAGATCTCGAGTCGAGACCTTGCTGATTTCAAGTCCCTGATGTCTGCTTTGTCTGGTCTCGAGTTGTCACGTATGGTCTCGAGTCGCAATCACGCGGTCTCGAGTTGTAGTTTGATGGTCTCGAGTCGAGACAGGGGGTCTCGACTCGCACACCTGATGACCAAGACCTTCTAGAACATGTCCGATCGTACTATCCAATAGAATTTCATGTGCATGATTTTATGTACTAACCAATTAAATCACACTAACATGTTTTCTTGTCTAAGATTGATTCAAAATAGATTAAACATACAATTTTTAAATGTTCAATATATATTCAAACAGTTCATCAAATATTCATACACATTCAACACATATTCATCATCTGTTCATCTTTTTGGGTTTTTATCATTCATTTTATGTAACCTATTTCATTATCCATGCTTAATCCTCATATAGGCAATGTTATCAAACAAGTGTTTAACTCTAATCATGCGAGATCCTAGTTATCCCTTTTCACATTATTACTCTACATGGATATGAGCAAAACCTCATATTATCATTCAAATGTGTACACTATTCTTGTTCAAACATGTTTATCATCATTAAAGAATCATCTTACTATTTAATCATTTTTCAGCCACTAAACCATTCATATTATGCATGAAAACATTTAAACTAGGCATGAGTAATGTTCATCAAACACATATATCATCATCTACAAGGGAGGAACACTAACCGGTTAGAGATTTCGAGCTTGAAGGCGAGTAGGTTTGATGAAAGGGGATCATTAAGTAAAGAACACGAGCCGATCCAAGGGCCTTTGATGCTATTTCGTTTGACTCCGAGAGGAGGAGTGTTGGGGTTTAGGGTTTTAGAGAGAGAGAGGGAGAGTGTGTGTAGGGGAGTGTGGGGAGAATGATCAAAATGAGAGAAGGTTGGCTTGGGCATTTGTTTTATACCCATTCTAAGGTCGGTATACTCTAATGGGTTCTGAATGGGCTTTAGGGGTGCACGGCCCAACCAGCCCAGTCGTTCACTCGAGACCGAGTGGTCTCGAGTCGGGTTTATGGTCTCGGTTCACTTATACGTACATATATATACATTACATACACATAGTTTAACACAAGCATCACGTAACACTTCAGAATAATTCGCAAATCTTCATTTAATAGTATATGTACACATAAAGCTAAACAAAGAGGTTGCTCGGGAAAACCCGAAGTGTCACATTAGGTATCAAAACCGTTTGTTTTGATAACAAACTTGTTTTCTAAATTAGTTAAGCATGTTCTAACATGCTTAGCTCGTCACTTTTAGTTTAGTGCTTATATAGGGTCGTAAAGGTAAGCGATCTAAACAATCGCTTATACTTTCGAACCCGACCCGTTTGGTCGATCATTAAGATCCGACCAAACACATTAAGTGACCTTATGGTCACATCGTTTGAGTAGTTGTATGATAGGTAGTATATATGCCTTAGGTAAATTACCAAAATGCCCTTTTAACGCCAAAATTCATTTTAAGCATATGTAACGTAACTTTTGGTATCTAAACTGATTTGGTAACAATATTAGACATGTTAAGGCATATTTTACTTATCATAGGGCTAGTTAGGCGTTCCGAACGCGTTTCACGTGAACGACGCGTTAAAGTAGCATAAGCAACCTAAACGGGTCGTAATGGGTCGTAAGCACTTAGGTTAGGTTTCAATGTAGTATGTAGGCTTTGTTAAACCATATTACATGAGTTATCATACTCATTTGGTTTACGAGCCCTCATTCTATCCGATCTTCCGATTTAGGTCCGGTTTATTAATGTAGTTACCTATATTAGTTGCCGTTTGATATCTGTGATCTCTAGCATTGTTTGGTTGTTACTCAAGGACTACTAAGCAATCTCAAGTGAGTACAGAGAACCCTGTCACACCCTGGCTTTGCGGAAGCGTGGTTAGTTTTGGTGTGACTTCTTAATACCATAGCTTAACCATAACAAAGCTATATGAAATAAAATCATGCAAGATCATCCGTTTGATTAAGTTTTAAAACCAGAGTAACATACCATTGTCTTAGAGACGTACAACATCATAACATAAAACATTGTCTTGAAAAACATAAATATCAACATGAGATAAACGTAGTTTAAGATTTGTGACTTGTCCAGGAAAGAGTCACATTTCCTAAACTGGGATGACCTTGGAACCCTTATGCAGCGGGAAAACATAACATACCGTGCCAGATCTTTAATTCCCTGAAATACATGTAAGTTGAAAAATCAACAATAATGTTGAGCGAGTTCATGTGTAAGTGAGTATGTAAAACACTTGTAAGTATAAAAATTCCCTGGTATGTAGCAGTGTAAGGAAAAAGAGATCACCAATGGTTTGCAAGGCCATTAGTATGTGTGAAGTGTAAGTAGGAAGACTCAACCTAGCAGATTTCGCGTCGGGTACAAAGTCACTCCAAGGTCCGTTCTGTTGGGCCTCTTAGAGGTCCGTTCTGTTGGGCCTAGAGTTGGGCTCGCTACACCCAGATAGATCTACCGCTTACGTCCCTCGGTGTTTCTGCCTACCCACTCACATGATCTTAGTAGTAAACCTCCTAACGCTAATCATACCGTGTATAAAGTACTTGTAAACAAAGTAACATGTATTTCACCCCCGCAGTTAAGAAAACTGAAAACAGTTAGGGAAAAGGGGGACATGAACTCACAGTGAAGCGTCTCTACCAAGTATCTCCTGCTCACGCAGCTGTGCGACGACCTACAGGTGCTAATTTCTATTAGACGGACGGCCGTGCCTTAGCTTTATAGTTTAAGTCGTTGTGAAATAGTTAGATAACTATTTCGTGTTTACATTCTGTATATACTTGGTAGTTATTCTTCTTCCCAAGGATGGGGGATTCAATACATGTGCGTTCATAAATATTTCCGTAAATGCGTAAGTTACGTTTAACAATCGAGTGGTAATATACATACCGGTGTAACTTATATATTTATGGTGAAAGCGTTCGTATTATTTTGGAATCGTTAACGTTCGTAAATATTATTTTCACTCTAACAATAATATTTATGTATTTTCACAAAATAATCATAAACAGTGTGTGAAAAATATATATTTATCACGTTAAATTTTGTGAAAATCTCACCTCCGAATATTTAGTAAATAAAGTCATGGCGAAATTCATATTTCGAAAACATGTCAGAAATAATTCTAACACTTGTAGTGTAAATAGTTCTAAGTGTTAGGTTTTTAGAAAAAAATTCGCCAGAGTTTCCTCTGTAACTGGAGGTGGCCACGCTTTCAAGCGTATCATTTTCTTTAACAAATCAACTCAACAATTTTCTTTATTTGATCAGAACAACTTTCATCACAACAACTATCAACATATGTGTAAATTGCCAAAAATTACATGAACTTGCAGTTTTTCCCAAAACTGTGGTGTAAATCCCTTTAAATTTAGTAGATCTTCGTATAAGGTAATTTGATCTTGTAAAAACCTCGTTTTTAGAGAAAATCCATCTTTACAACTTCCAGTCATCTTTTACAAAAACCGTTATTTTGTCGGATCTTTTCATTTCACAACTGTTTACACACTTGTGGTTTATAAAAATCGTGCTTGTTAGTGTAAGATCTATCTTTTAAAATACATGATTTCTTTGATACGTGGTTCTTTGAAAATACCACTTGCAGATACGTAGATCTGCTAGTTTTAAACACAATTCTTACAAGTAAAACTCTTTTACACAAGTTCATGATTCGCGTGTGGTAGAGTTTCACCTTTTAACCCTTGTATCATTCAAAACAAGCTTCTGTTAAGATCCATGATCTTGCCAAATCGGGTTAAACGATGATCCGAGCTACCACATCATAGATCGGGCCTAAATAATCATACATTTCGAATACTACATCATTTACACAACTTATGTGCTATTAACCACCATTTTTAGCGTTTTTAGTAAACTTTAAAACATCATCTTGCATGTTAACGAGTTTTAACCGATAAAAATCCTTTTAACCACTTTAGATTAGTTAGAATACGAGTTTTAAGCATTATACCTCTAGCTCGAGGCTAGGGAAGAATCTATGCGCAAAAGATGTGGATAAAAGCTAAGTAGAGAGGTCCTTCGCGTTCCGTTTGCTCCAAGACTCCTTGTATACGTCCCTCGACACTTGTATGTGATTAGAACTTGCAAGATGGAACTCGAAAATGGATGGATGCTTGTAGGGGGGTTCGGCCGAGAGTGGTAGAGAGGGACAGAGAGTAGTGTTGTTGTGAGTTGTTAAGTGTGTATGTTATGTGTGTTTGGTGTTAACTTATAGACAATTTCATGTGCAATTAACCAATGGATATTGTGTCTTATAGATATTAAACATCATTGATTAAAATAATCAAAATGGTACCATGGGGGTCACAAAGTGACCGAGTTCGGTCAAGGGGGGGGGGGGTAGTTTGGTTCCATTTCAACTAACCATTAAGCATTAGTTAGATAACTAGGTTAAGTTAAGTTTTTAACTTGATTACTTGTGTATGGTGTGTTAAAGCGGGTGTTAGGGTATACGGGGACCCTAACTGGCCCAGAAAAGATAAATAATGAAAATATCAATATTTTCATGTTTCGGGTATAGTCCGGTTGTTCGCTTGGATAGTAATCCGTTAAAGCGTTACTAAAGCTTTAAAGTGTCGTTATTACTCTCTTTAGTGACACAGCTTATTCCTGACACTTTAGAAAGTGTCTAGTGTTATTTTTCTCATGTTCTGGCGCTTTATTAGTTAGCTAAAAGCTGAATTATTTTGTAAAGTGCTGAGTTTTGTACTTAGAGTACGTTTTAGGCACATCCAGTCATAGTGACTTATCCCTAGAGACGCAGTTCCACAACCCTTATATCCCTACACTCACTACTAGTGTAGCAAAACATTTCAGGCTCTTACAGGCCTTAGAGGCAGTGTTTCCCTAATGCTGGCTTTATCAGCATGTTCAATAGGTGATCCGTTATAGTGCTACTGTGCTTTTTGTGCATCACGGTTGTCACTAGGGTTCAGCATGTAAATAATGTAGTGACGATAAGTAAAGTATGATGCAAGTAAGTACATGTATCAAATATCAAGTAGCAGTTCATCAGCTAGTTCAAACAAGCACAGTAATTAAGCAGTAATTAATTACTAATTAAGTCGTACGGATACCTGGTTTAGTGCGGGTTGTCACATTCTCCCCCCGTTAAATAAATTTCGTCCCGAAATTTAAGTTCTGCTTGTAGATGCAGGGTTCTTAGGAAAAAGGTGGGAGTATTTCTCTTTCATCCGGTCCTCACGTTCCCAGGTGTATTCAGGACCATGTCTGGCATTCCAACGAACTTTGACGAGCTTGACACTGCTCCGACGGGTCTTGTTAACTTTCCAATCCGTGACCTCAACAGGTTCTTCAACGAAGTTGGACTTTTCTTTAGATTGGATACGTGAAAGGTGTCGTGAACACCATTCAGTTCAGCAGGTAGGTCCAACTTGTATGCTACTAGTCCTATTCTTTCCAGAATTCTGAAAGGACCAATGTAGCGCGGATTTAACTTCCCACGCTTTCCGAAGCGTGCCACACCCTTCCAGGGTGAGACTTTCAATAACACCATTTCTCCAACTTGGAAATCCACATGCTTTCGGTTTGGATCTGCATAGGCCTTCTGTCTGTGGCGAGCTGCTTCGATGCGTTTAAGAATCTGGGCGATCTTGTATGTCGTCTCTTGGACGATTTCGGGACCAGCAAGCTGCCTATCACCTGCGTCAGCCCAACATAAGGGTGATCGGCACTTGCGTCCGTAAAGGGCTTCAAATGGCGCGACACCAATACTGGTGTGGTAGCTGTTGTTCTATGAAAATTCGACCAAAGGTAAATGTTTATCCTAGCTACCGCCCAAATCCATAACACATGCTCTCAGCATGTCTTCCAAAGTCTGTATCGTTCGCTCGCTCTGGCCATCAGTTTGCGGATGAAACGCAGTGCTCAGATTCAATTGCGATCCAAACGCTTCTTGGAAGGATTGCCATATCCTTGACACAAATCTTCCGTCTCTATCAGAAATGATTGAGAGAGGCACTCCATGACGTGCAACGATCTCTCTCATGTAAATCTCCGCCAATTTGCTCGTGCTATCTTTCTCTTTGATTGGCAAGAAGTGCACGGATTTTGTTAGACGGTCAACTATAACCCAAATCATATCATGGCCTCTTGGCGTTCTTGGCAACTTCGTAATAAAATCCATTGAGATTTGTTCCCATTTCCACTTGGGAATCTCAGGTTGTTGCAGAAGTCCTGAAGGCTTCTGGTATTCCGCTTTAACCTTAGCGCACGTTAAACATTTGCTCACGTAAACAGCAACATCGCCTTTCATCCTAGGCCACCAATAATAATCTTTGAGATCCTGGTACATCTTATCCGCTCCTGGATGGATAGAGTACCGCGACTTGTGAGCTTCCTCGAAAATAACCTTCCTTAAATCACCAAACAGAGGAACCCAAATCCTTTTCTCAAAACATAATGTTCCTTCTTCGTTTGGTACCAAAAGCTTCTCCATCCCACGGAGATATTCTTCTTCAAGGTTTCCTTCTTTGAGGGCTTCTTTCTGCGCGGTACGAATGCGCAAGGAAAGATCGGTTCGAATAATCATTTCCAAAGCCCTAACCCTTATGGGCTTGATTCTCTCTTTACGACTTAGGGCATCGGCGACTACATTCGCCTTCCCTGGATGATACTTTATCTCGCAGTCGTAGTCGATCAGCAACTCAACCCATCGTCTTTGCCTCATATTCAACTCCTTCTGGTTGAATATATGCTGTAGGCTCTTGTGATCTGTAAAGATTGTACACTTCGTACCATAAAGGTAGTGTCTCCAGATCTTTAAAGCAAAAACCATTGCGCCGAGCTCCAAATCGTGTGTGGTATAGTTCTTTTCATGCATTTCCAACTGACGCGATGCGTAAGCAATAACTTTTTGGCGTTGCATCAACACACAACCCAGTCCTTGAAGCGATGCGTCGCAGTATACCACAAAATCATCAGTACCTTCTGGTAGAGCTAAAATGGGCGCGTTACAAAGCTTATCCTTCAATATCTGAAACGCTTCATCCTGTTTGATTCCCCAATCAAACTTCTTATCCTTCTGTGTGAGGAGCGTCAATCGTTGGGCGATCTTTGAAAAATTCTCAATGAATCTTCGATAATAGCCAGCCAAACCCAAGAATTGTCGAATCTCGGTTGGCGTCTTTGGCGTTTCCCAATTCTTAATTGCTTCGATCTTGGTTGGATCCACGTGGATTCCATCTCCATTTACCACGTGTCCAAGGAATTGCACCTCTCGTAGCCAAAACTCGCACTTGGAGAATTTGGCATACAGCTGTTCCTTCTTCAGCAGCTCTAGAATGGCTCTCAGATGCTGCTCGTGTTCAGCCTTCGTCTTTGAATAAATTAAAATGTCATCGATAAATACAATCACGAATTTATCCAAATACGGCTTGCAAACTCTATTCATTAGATCCATGAAGACTGCAGGTGCGTTTGTCAAACCAAACGGCATAACAAGGAACTCGTAGTGTCCATAACGAGTTCTGAAGGCTGTCTTCGGGATGCTCTCTTCTTGTATCCTTAGCTGATGGTATCCAGATCGAAGATCGATCTTTGAATAAAAGCTTGAACCTTGCAGTTGATCAAACAGATCATCGATTCTTGGCAGAGGGTATCTATTCTTGATCGTCAGCTTGTTCAGCTCCCGGTAGTCGATGCACATACGAAAACTACCGTCCTTCTTTTTGACAAACAGGACCGGAGCTCCCCAAGGCGAGAAGCTTGGTCGGATAAAACCCTTGTCTAACAACTCTTGAAGTTGTGTCGACAGTTCCTGCATCTCAGACGGAGCAAGTCTGTACGGTGCCTTAGCCACAGGCGCGGCGCCTGGAACTAGATCGATGTGAAACTCTACTTGCCTCTGAGGTGGCAGTCCAGGCAAGTCTTCTGGGAAGAATTCTGGATACTCCCTCACGAAAGGGATGTCTTCGATCTTTGGCTCAGCGGCCTTTTTATCCACAATGTGTGCCAGAAAAGCAACACATCCTTTCTGCAAACACTTCCTTGCTTTCAAGCAGCTGATAATCCTCAACGGCGTCTCACGCTTCTCTCCATGAACAACAATGGTCTCACCATCATCGGTTGGGATACGAACAACCTTTTCGTGACAAACTATCTCAGCCTTGTTGCCTGATAACCAATCCATTCCTACCACTACGTCAAAGCTTCCCAACTGGATTGGTAGTAAATCCAAAGCAAACTCACGCTCTCCTAATTCGATCACACAACCTCTGATGACTTCGTTGGCTTCTACTAACTTCCCATTGGCCAATTCAATTGAGTAGGGAATATCTAACTTATTAGCGGCTAACCCAAGCATATTCTTAAATTCTAACGACACGAAGCTATAATCGGCACCAGTATCAAATAAAACGGATGCATAGCGTTGATTTACAGGGAACGTACCAGTAACAACATTGGGGTCCTGGCGCGCTTCCCTAGCTTCGATTTGGAACACTCTTCCACGGGCTTGGTTTAACTCTGGGCAGTTCTTCTTAAAATGCCCGATATCACCGCAGTTATAGCATCCAAGTCTTTGCCTGTTTCCACCTCCATTTCCAGCTTCGTTGTTGTTTTGGTTTGCATTGCCAGCTTGGTTCGCAAAGTTGCCTCGATTCCCGTTTCCTCCATAGTTTCCTTGTGAGCGATTACCACCACGATTATTATTCCTATTCTCAAATCCTCCCTGGCCTCCCCGGCCAGCACTAGCCCAACAAGTGTCCTTCGAGTGGCCACGTTTCCCACATGCTTCACATATTTTTGGCCCGCAATGACCAGAATGGTGGCGCTGGCAGGTGTTGCATTTGGGCTGGGTGCCCATATACCCTTTTCCTTTCTTTCCTCTACCAGCTGTAACCTGAGCTGGCGTGTCTGACCCTCCTTTCTTAACCACCACACTGGCGCCCTGCTTGAAGTTCGAGAACTTCCTTTTGTTACCTCCTGATGACTCGACGTGAGTCTCTGCCTTCTTGGTCTTGATCTCGTCAAACTTGTTCAGGCGAATAGCCTCCTCAGTGAGAGCTACGCTCAAATCAATCGCCTCAGTAATAGTTGCAGGCTTGGATGAGGTTACCATGCTTATGATTTGAGGAGCTAGTCCCCAAATGAAGCGTTCGATTCTCTTGAACTCAGGAGTGACCATGTAGGGTACCACATGCGATAAGTCATGGAACCTTTGAACGTATTCTGCTATCTTTGGACTGTCCATTTTCAAGTGCCAGAACTCGGTCTCCAATCGCTGGATTTCTGCGCGGGAACAGTACTTTTTGCGCATGAGTTCCTTCAGTTCGGTCCAGGTCAGCGCGTAGGCAGCAGCTTCGCCTAGTGTCTGTACTTGTAGATTCCACCAAGAGAGGGCTCCATCCAAGAATAGCCCTGAGATATTGGTGACTTGCTGATCCAGCGCGCACTTGCTCATGCGAAGAACAGATTCGGTTTTCTCAGCCCAACGAACAAAGGCGACAGCACCTCCTGTGCCATCAAAGTTTACGGGCTTGCAGTCTAAGAACTGCTTGTAGGTGCATTCTGCACATACTTTATAACATACGTTTGGCATTAGCATCATTGCTAAAGATATCCAATTAGGTCATGGTATGTCTAAATGACTTAGTATTACCATGAGGTGGATTATTGTTGCCAGTGTTGCCAGAGTTGCTTCCACTCGTTCCTCCTTGAGAGGCAGCATATTGAGCAATGGCAGCAGCAATAACTTGCTGGAGTTCTGCCTCATTGGTAGGCATCGGCGTTGGACGTTTTGGCGGCATCTTCTAAAAGATGGTTTACGTTGGTCAGGCCATAGTAAAACGTACGTACATAGTAACAGTAATAGCACATAACATCTCATGTTATCAATACATCACAAATACCAATCACACAACATCCCATATCATAAAAATACAAATAAGCAATCAAGCGAATCAAATATGGTGAGAATACTGCGATTGCCATATATCGAGACCACATAGTAAGTGTATCAGTGCATCCCTGTGTCATACAATCATCAAACAACTAGGGGCTACATCACCCCTGTCCAAAAACTATATCATGTCAGTGTCAAATACGTCAAATACATGTCAACAAAAGTCAAAATCATCATGTAGTCTCCAAAAATGTTGTGCAGTCAAAAGCATTCGCCGTCTTCTCACCAACGTCTACCCAAACAGCACTGATGAGCTCTATACAGATGGTGGTGGAGGAGGGGGAAAGTGGGTGTAAAGCAAACGACGTAACTGGAGCCAATCCTCCTCCAGGGCTCGCTGAGTACGAATGATAGAAGCAACCTGCTGCTCTAGTGTAAAGAGACGGGCAGCATAATCTGGAGGTAAGGGTCGAAATGGCTGCAGAGGGGAGTGTGTCTGACCATGGCACTGGCATGGCGGCAGCTGAGCTCTCTCAAGCTCCTGGATGCGCTGCGTGTGGGACTCGTGCTGGGCGACAAAAGACATCAAAACGTCCTTGATAGTATATCCCATGTGGAAAGAATGGTAGGGGTCAGTAGGTGGCATAGCAGAGTCTGGTGCCCAAAGGAACGGCTCACTGGTGGGATCGAAAGGTGCCACAAGAAATGGAGCAACAGAGGGTGGAACAGATGACATCTGGGGCATGAAGGGGATAGACATCGGTATATGCCCAAAAGGATGGGCTGAAGAACCCTCTCCAGGCCTCGCTGGAGGTACAAACTGTGGAACCCGAAAAGAAGAATCAACATGTCGTGTATCAGGGATCTGAGGGGGAAAAGGTGGAACATCCTCACCAGCAGGTATCCAACCGTGCTGTGCATGCTCATCTGGTGGATCCATGCGTGCCGCGAACAGTGCATGCTCGGGCTCTAGTGGGATAGGATCAGGTGCAAAAAAAGGGTGAACAGGTGCAATGTGCTCAACAGGATGGTCAACAGGTATATCAACAACAGGTAGAGGAACGACAGGATCAACAATGACATGATCGCCCTCTAACAAAGGAACATCCACGGGGAGATCATCAACAGGCGGGTGTGCTATAACAGGCTCAATAGGGATGCCAGCATGTACGAGGTCATGCTCAAGTATGGGGTCTAGAGCGGCTGCCTGCTCAGGAGCGACGACAGGCTCGGGATCATCAAAAGCCATCTCGAAGTCAAACTTGGGGTCGATAGGGTCTACTGGGTCAGCTGGATCCTCCATGGGCTGATCCATAGGTATAAACTCGATATCACGATCCGGGTCGTATCCCGGGGGAAAGATAGGATCAGAATCCTCTATGTCATCATGGTCAAATGCAAAACTGGGAATAGGTGCAACAGAGGATGCCTGGTCAGGATCAGAATCATGCGCAAAGTGTTGTGCGCTCAATGTGTGAGAAGGTGCGGATGCCACAGACTCGAAGGAGTCTGGGACAGGAGAATGTGCAGGCGAATCCTCAGCGGGAACGTCAGCGATCATCAGAAGATCATCCGCAGGAAGAAGGGCCTCGCCCTGGATCTCATCCTCAAAGGGCTCCTCCTCAAATAGGTCAACATCGCCGTCAGCCTCGACGTCAAGAAGGAAATCATATGCTGGATATACGGCTAAGGGTATAGGAGCCGGAATCTCTACTAGAGGTAGGTACTCAGCGGGAGGGTCATCTGCAGGCTCATCAGCACCATCGGGTAGTGCGAAGGGCTGGAAATCATCCTCGTCCGTACTGGTATAGTCAGATGTGTACACCTCATGCTCGGAGGACGTGAGGTCATCAGATACGATAGGTATGGGTCCAGTGGTGTCCGACTCGCCAGTACCGGCTGAATCCATGAGTCTGTAATATAAACACAAATATGCTCAAATAATCAGTCATACAATCAGATAATCACATAAGTCACCAAGTAAGGTATCACATATTTCTCCTAGTCTCACTAGCCAATTTCCTCCCAGTCTCGAAGACTGCTCTATCCTCCACCTCGACCTCTTAGATCGAGCCTCGGTCCCCTTGACCGAGCCTTAGCCTTCACGACTGAGCCTACTCTTCCTAGCCTCACTAGCCAACTACCTCGGTCACCTAGACCGAGCCTCGATCCTCCAGACCGAGCCTCAGCCCTCCAGGCTGAGCCTATAATACATCAACGTGCTCAACTACCTCGGTCACCTAGACCGAGCCTCGATCCTCCAGACCGAGCCTCAGCCCTCCAGGCTGAGCCTATAAATAATAAAATGTGCTCAACATTTGTTTGTAAAAAGTTTTGGATCTGGACTTAAGTGGTATGCAGAAAATGTTTTCGTGAGAGCCCTAGTGATCATAGTCTAGACTCGAGAAAGAATCCTAGTTCGCTATGATCAGAGCTCTGATACCAAGCTGTCACACCCTGGCTTTGCGGAAGCGTGGTTAGTTTTGGTGTGACTTCTTAATACCATAGCTTAACCATAACAAAGCTATATGAAATAAAATCATGCAAGATCATCCGTTTGATTAAGTTTTAAAACCAGAGTAACATACCATTGTCTTAGAGACGTACAACATCATAACATAAAACATTGTCTTGAAAAACATAAATATCAACATGAGATAAACGTAGTTTAAGATTTGTGACTTGTCCAGGAAAGAGTCACATTTCCTAAACTGGGATGACCTTGGAACCCTTATGCAGCGGGAAAACATAACATACCGTGCCAGATCTTTAATTCCCTGAAATACATGTAAGTTGAAAAATCAACAATAATGTTGAGCGAGTTCATGTGTAAGTGAGTATGTAAAACACTTGTAAGTATAAAAATTCCCTGGTATGTAGCAGTGTAAGAAAAAAGAGATCACCAATGGTTTGCAAGGCCATTAGTATGTGTGAAGTGTAAGTAGGAAGACTCAACCTAGCAGATTTCACGTCGGGTACAAAGTCACTCCAAGGTCCGTTATGTTGGGCCTCTTAGAGGTCCGTTCTGTTGGGCCTAGAGTTGGGCTCGCTACACCCAGATAGATCTACTGCTTACGTCCCTTGGTGTTTCTGCCTACCCACTCACATGATCTAAGTAGTAAACCTCCTTACGCTAATCATACCGTGTATAAAGTACTTGTAAACAAAGTAACATGTATTTCACCCCCGCAGTTAAGAAAACTGAAAACAGTTAGGGAAAAGGGGGACATGAACTCACAGTGAAGCGTCTCTACCAAGTATCTCCTGCTCACGCAGCTGTGCGACGACCTACAGGTGCTAATTTCTATTAGACGGACGGCTGTGCCTTAGCTTTATAGTTTAAGTCTTTGGGAAATAGTTAGATAACTATTTCGTGTTTACATTCTGTATATACTTGGTAGTTATTCTTCTTCCCAAGGATGGGGGATTCAATACATGTGCGTTCATAAATATTTCCGTAAATGCGTAAGTTACGTTTAACAATCGAGTGGTAATATACATACCGGTGTAACTTATATATTTATGGTGAAAGCGTTCGTATTATTTTGGAATCGTTAACGTTCGTAAATATTATTTTCACTCTAACAAAAATATTTATGTATTTTCACAAAATAATCATAAACAGTGTGTGAAAAATATATATTTATCACGTTAAATTTTGTGAAAATCCCACCTCCGAATATTTAGTAAATAAAGTCATGGCGAAATTCATATTTCGAAAACATGTGAGAAATAATTCTAACACTTGTAGTGTAAATAGTTCTAAGTGTTAGGTTTTTAGAAAAAATTTCGCCAGAGTTTCCTCTGTAACTAGAGGTGGCCACGCTTTCAAGCGTATCATTTTCTTTAACAAATCAACTCAACAATTTTCTTTATTTGATCAGAACAACTTTCATCACAACAACTATCAACATATGTGTAAATTGCCAAAAATTACATGAACTTGCAGTTTTTCCCAAAACTGTGGTGTAAATCCCTTTAAATTTAGTAGATCTTCGTATAAGGTAATTTGATCTTGTAAAAACCTCGTTTTTAGAGAAAATCCATCTTTACAACTTCCAGTCATCTTTTACAAAAACCGTTATTTTGTCGGATCTTTTCATTTCACAAGTGTTTACACACTTGTGGTTTATAAAAATCGTGCTTGTTAGTGTAAGATCTATCTTTTAAAATACATGATTTCTTTGATACGTGGTTCTTTGAAAATACCACTTGCAGATACGTAGATCTGCTAGTTTTAAACACAATTCTTACAAGTAAAACTCTTTTACACAAGTTCATGATTCGCGTGTGGTAGAGTTTCACCTTTTAACCCTTGTATCATTCAAAACAAGCTTATGTTAAGATCCATGATCTTGCCAAATCGGGTTAAGCGATGATCCGAGCTACCACATCATAGATCGGGCCTAAATAATCATACATTTCGAATACTACATCATTTACACAACTTATGTGCTATTAACCACCATTTTTAGCGTTTTTAGTAAACTTTAAAACATCATCTTGCATGTTAACGAGTTTTAACCGATAAAAATCCTTTTAACCACTTTAGATTAGTTAGAATACGAGTTTTAGGCATTATACCTCTAGCTCGAGGCTAGGGAAGAATCTATGCGCAAAAGAGGTGGATAAAAGCTAAGTAGAGAGGTCCTTCGCGTTCCGTTTGCTCCAAGACTCCTTGTATACGTCCCTCGACACTTGTATGTGATTAGAACTTGCAAGATGGAACTCGAAAATGGATGGATGCTTGTAGGGGGGTTCGGCCGAGAGTGGTAGAGAGGGAGAGAGAGTAGTGTTGTTGTGAGTTGTTAAGTGTGTATGTTATGTGTGTTTAGTGTTAACTTATAGACAATTTCATGTGCAATTAACCAATGGATATTGTGTCTTGTAGATATTAAACATCATTGATTAAAATAATCAAAATGGTACCATGGGGGTCACAAAGTGACCGAGTTCGGTCAGGGGGGGGTAGTTTGGTTCCATTTCAACTAACCATTAAGCATTAGTTAGATAACTAGGTTAAGTTAAGTTTTTAACTTGGTTACTTGTGTATGGTGTGTTAAAGCGGGTGTTAGGGTATACGGGGACCCTAACTGGCCCAGAAAAGATAAATAATGAAAATAACAATATTTTCATGTTCCGGGTATAGTCCGGTTGTTCGGTTGGATAGTAATCCGTTAAAGCGTTACTAAAGCTTTAAAGTGTCGTTATAACTCTCTTTAGTGACACAGCTTATTCCTGACACTTTAGAAAGTGTCTAGTGTTATTTTTCTCATGTTCTGGCACTTTATTAGTTAGCTAAAAGCTGAATTATTTTGTAAAGTGCTGAGTTTTGTACTTAGAGTACGTTTTAGGCACATCTAGTCATAGTGACTTATCCCTAGAGACGCAGTTCCACAACCCTTATATCCCTACACTCACTACTAGTGTAGCAAAACATTTCAGGCTCTTACAGACCTTAGAGGCAGTGTTTGCCTGATGCTGGCTTTATCAGCATGTTCAATAGGTTATCCGTTATAGTGCTACTGTGCTTTTTGTGCATCACGGTTGTCACTAGGATTCAGCATGTAAATAATGTAGTGACGATAAGTAAAGTATGATGCAAGTAAGTACATGTATCAGATATCAAGTAGCAGTTCATCAACTAGTTCAAATAAGCACAGTAATTAAGCAGTAATTAATTACTAATTAAGTCGTACGGATACCTGGTTTAGTGCGGGTTGTCACAAACCCCCTCTTTTTACATGTTTTCAAGGTGTTTATGTGAGTATATAGAACCCTCTTTTACTGTTTTCCAAACTGTTTTGGGGTGAAACACATGTGCCTACTTGTTACTTTCATGTTTTCCATGTTTTCATATCATATGCTTATTATGTTAATTAGTACACTTATAGTACATGATTTCATTGTGTTTATGCTATGTATGTCCATTGTGTGCATACTTAGTACATCGTTTTACATTACATTTTATGCTATGTATGTCCATTGTGTGCATACTTAGTACATCGTTTTACATTACATTTCATGCTATGTATGTCCATCGTGTGCATACTTAGTACATTGTTATACATTACATTTCGTGCTATGTATGTTCATTTGATTACATACTTAGTTCATTGTTTTCACATGCTTACATTGTTGGTATGACATTTGGTTTATTCAAATGGGATAATATACATTCATTAACATTGATCACGCCGTTCGTTAGTAGGTAGTGGTACCATAGGACTTGACAACTCCCATTCCTGAACCCTAGGTTTGTTTGGGTGGAAGGAATGACCGAATTCGATAAACATAACACAGATAAACCATTAATTTGTTTAAAGGTCTATCACCACAGTCACAAGGCTTGGATGTATGCATTTTCACAATACCGCATAGATGTTTGTATCAGTATAGCATGCATTTGTTCCACAAAGCATAACTTTGACTTAAACTATGTTTAATTCAATACCTTGTCTTTGTGCATTTTACCTAAGGTTTACTTGATATATTTCACATGCCATACATGACATTTTTGGATACACATTTTATGATATACATTAAACATAAACATTTTGACATTGATATACACATTTGGTGATTTACATTAGACATGGACATTTTGATATGGTTTACACAATAACACTTAACAATTGATTATACATGAACAATTTACATTGGTGGTTGGTTTGGGTAAATGATTTGAGTAATGAGGCGTGTGTAATTTGATACAAACATGGTGGATACGCCGCTGGTACTTCCTATATATAAGTGTTTGTATAATATTACATATCGTAGCGTTATTTAAATCATTTCAGT
Organism: Helianthus tuberosus; assembly: GCA_030545235.1. Classification (NCBI taxonomy): domain Eukaryota; kingdom Viridiplantae; phylum Streptophyta; class Magnoliopsida; order Asterales; family Asteraceae; genus Helianthus; species Helianthus tuberosus. Next base: position 195,554,500 of record CM060366.1, read on the forward strand.
ATAGACATATTACATTTTACACAAATAACATATTTTTCAAGACATTGTTTTATACAACTCATTTTACTTGGTTATTCATTTAACCATACATTATTCTTTTACTTATACATATCATCTGATCTTATCGCTTTTTAAATTATTTACAAAACAAAACAATTTACAAGGTTCATGACTAAAATTTATTAAACATTTTCTTAAAACATAAGTCATGAATCCTATTTTCATAAAACCTATGTATCTCACAGGCATTTTTATGCTGACGTACCTATTTTCACATGTGTTTTCAGGAGCTGTTGCTTAGGATGATGATTGTGACACTAGGGCGGACCTGTGCCTTAGAGACATAAAATGAAGATAGACTTAGTTTAATTATGTTTTGAACTCTTTATTTCCTGTTTTGAGACAATGTAACACTCTTGTTTGATAAATAAAATATAACTTTGTATGCCATGGTTGTGAAACAATTAATTATGTTACAACGCGCCCCGACGTTTTCCGCCGTGCTTTGTTGTCCTACGCGGTCGGGGTGTGACAGAAGAGTTGGTATCAGAGCCAATGGTTATAGGGAATTAGGTTATTAGTAATGCTTTGACCTAGACTATAACTTTCTAGGACCCCAACGCAAGTTGTCTTGCGTTTAGATTTTAAAACATGCATTTCACCTATCCTTAGGTGATAACCACAACGAGAACATCAAGTTCGAATCCGTTTTGAAAAGTAATCATCTGTTTTTGGATGATGGATTACTAGGTTTTGAACCCTCTATAGTAAGGTTTTGAACCCCCTGTTATATGGTTTTGAACCCCTTTGAATTTTCAAAATCTCGTCAAGGTTTTGGGGTTTTAAATAGTGTGAACACGTGCAAACTGGAAGAGTGAATGCCTGTACCCTGGGTTTTCTGTCTAAGGCTAGTGTGTTCGTACAAATCCACATAATCGGACAAGTCACTCTTACCTGGGAGCTCCTGGGGTGAGTGTTCACTTATAGGCAAGCATGTCTTCGCGATACATTATTTTTGACCCATTTACTTTGATTAGTCACTGTGTGTGGTTTGTTTGCTTTGTGATGCGGATAAATGACCACCATCTTTGCCTTTGTTGATTTTGTTTCATCTCATTCTCTTCATCCAATCATCTCACTCGTTTCCTTTCATGTTTCCTCTTTTAGAATGCCTCCTCGACGCGAAAACCAGTTAGCGACTGCCGAACTGGCAGAAATCATTGCGCAGCAAATGGATGCTCAATTCCCAAACCTCTTTGCTCAATGGAACCAAGCCAACAACAACAACAATGCTCCATGCAAATTCAAGGATTTTAACTCGGCTAGACCACTCAAGTTTAGTGGTTCTGAGGGAGCGACTGGGCTTCTTCAATGGTTCGAGAGCATTGAGAATACTTTCCATCACATGCAGTGTCCTGACAATCACAAGGTCGAGTTTTCTTCGAGTGTGTTTCAGAATATGGCTCTTACGTGGTGGAACGGGGTTATGAGAGATCGTGGTGCAGAAGTTGCTCTAGCACAGACATGGGCTGAACTTAGTGCTCTTATGATGAGGGAGTTTTTTCCTCGTCATGAACTACGAGCGTTGGAGAGAGAGTTTGATAATTTGAAGCAAGACAGTGGTGAGCATCGGGCATATACTGATAGGTTTGAGGAGTTGAGTCTGCTTTGCCCAACAATGGTTACCCCACTCGACAAGGCCATCGGAAGGTACATCGATGGTCTACCTGACTCAGTACAAGACATCATTACTGGTAGTAATCCTACCACACTCCGTCAGGCGATCGAGTTAGCAGCGACATTGACTGAGTCGCAGGTTCGAAAGGGAAAGCTGCACAAAAAGGGTGATAAGGGTATGAAGCAGGCGTCTGATAAAGGAGATAGCAAGAAAGGTCAAAACAAGAGGGGAAAGGATTTTGGTTCCTCAAGGGGGTCAAGGAAGCGTAAGGCTTCCCAAAATTTTGCTGTCACTGCCCAAGTTAACCAGGCAGCTCCCAACCAACCCGCATAGCCTCCAGCGAAGAAACCTTATGCAAGAAATGCACCTTTGTACAATAGATGCAACAGTCACCATCAGCCATAATTTCAGTGCCGTTTCTGTACTACCTGTGGGAAGTCAGGTCATCTTGCTGGTGATTGTCGTTTTGCTCAGAATCAGGCAGTTCAGAACCCGGCTCAACGAGTTGCTCAGCCTCCTGCTCAGCAACAGGGTCAAGCTGCACGACCGCACTACCCCCAGGTTCTTGTTACCATTGTGGGGATCTGACCCACTACCGTAATCAGTGCCCAAGATTGGTGAATGCTAATCCAAATCAGAATCAGGCTCAGGCTCGAGGTTGAGTCTTCAACATGAATGCACAAGAGGCACAAGCAGACAATGAAGTGGTGAACGGTACGTTTTTTATTAATAATCAGCCTACATCTGTTCTTTTTTATTCGGGTGCCGATAAGAGTTTTGTGTCATTGTCTTTTGAGCCAATGCTTCGCGTGTCTAGAACGAAACTAGGAAAACCCTTGACAGTAGAGGTTGCTAGTGGTGAACCCATTGTTCTTGATTCTGTCCTTCGCAACTGCCAGTTGAACCTTAACGACCATCTTTTTCCTATCGACCTCACGCCTATGCAACTTGGAAGCTTCGACGTTATTGTGGGTATGGATTGGTTAGCCAAGCATCACGCAGAGGTAGTTTGTTTCGAGAAGATTGTTCGTGTGCCGCTTTCGACAGGCGAGATCCTACAGGTTCGTGGTGAGAAACCTGCTGGTAGTCTCAAGCTCATGTCTTGTTTTAAAGCTCGGAAGTATCTGCGAAAGAACTATGTGGCCTTTTTGGCACATGTTGTGACACCCCAGGAAAACCAGTGAACGATACAACTTACCTAGCTTCCTCAGTAACCGCATGCTAAATTTCGGGACGAAATTTCTTTCAAGTTGGGGATAATGTGACAACTCGAGTTTCCGACTTTCACTTTCGCATTAAATGCACGTTGACTTTGACTGTGTAGTTGTTTGACTTGTAATGTACACATTGTGTTACGATGAAACAAATTGTGTTTGCTTGATTTTGTGTTTGGTTGTATATGTATAACATGTGACTTATCAGAAAACTTAAACTTAAACGGTTAGAACCCATTAAGGACTCGACGAAACAAGAGTGTGTTTCGCCATTAACCATCCGACGAAACAAGATGTGTTCTGTCACCTGCCTCTCGACGAAACAGGCTGTTTCGCCGGCCCGTCAATTTCGCCAAGCCCAGTAAGGGCCCAAAACACTTAGACGCGTATAAGTTATGCGGAACCGCTCAATTCGTCACACTTTAGCAAAACAGAAAAACCCTAGAACTCCCTTGTGTGTGTGACGGCAACTCTGTGTTCTCCCAAGCCCTCTCTAGCGATCAAACTATCATCCCGGATATCTCGGTTAGTGCGTGCTCGTCTAATCGGTTTCTTTGTCCTTTGATGTAACACCTGTGTCATTTCAACCATCAAACAAATGCCCAACCAGTGAAATATTGTATTTCATACTTGGGATTTGTAAAAATATGTGTATCGTTTACACATATCAACTCTTGTTCGATTTCAAGCTCTAAATCGCTTTCTGGAAGGTTATACACGCACTGATGCGTAAATATAACCAGTTTAATGCAACGAACACTCCGGAATAGTGAAATAGGCTTAACATACCTTAAATAACCTTTACATAACTTAGAAATAAGCTTTGAGGTGTTCGGTATGCTAAAATAAACTTTTGTGTCATTCAGGGACTAAAAGCGTCAAAAAGTGCACAAGTTTGCATTTTCGCGCATAACTTACGTTCTGAATACATCTGGACATCCAAAAATTTATGTAAGCATGACTACATTATATTTTAGTGTTCGCCATAAGAAAAATCCATTCGTCACGTCATTTGGATCGTTTTTCGCGCTTATGCGCATTCCGTCGTAATTAAGCGAACATCGCGTTCGTACGACCAAACGAACCATCATCCGACATAATTCTGAGCATGTTTCATGTCCACAATGTTTAGGCAACATTTTAGGGCCTTAAAGTTGGCTTTACGGGCCTTAGAAGTGTCGGAAATGGCCTTAAACACGTGCAGGGACCTAAACTGTCATTTCTGAAACATATGTGCAGATCAGAGGCCCCAAGCGGCCCGCATTGTGTTTGCCTAAATCTAAAGCGGGCCGCATTAGCCCTTCTGACCAGATTCAATGTTTGTTTTGCAACTTGCAACTGAATTGATTCGTGTCCACACGTTTCCTATCGTCTAGTCAGCGGATAAGAACAACATTTTAGCCACCACAACATTGTGACAAGTGTTCGGCTTGGATCGTGGCACGATATTCGACAAACGATCTTAACGGTTACCCGAAAACTATAAATACCCCACCCCCCATTGCTTAAAAACCACTAGAATTCTGATTTTAGGAACTCTAAGTTGAAACCATTGTTTCATACCTGAGATTCTTGAATCGGGATTAGCATTCGGGGACCCTGGGTTAGTATTCTTTCGTTCTTTTCCTTATTTTTACTGCTTTTCGAGTCCGAAAGTCAAACTTAGTTTGACTTTCAGCGTTGACCAGTAATGGTCAATGCGAAGTTCGGTTGAACTTCGCAACGTGAGTGTAATCACGTTGGTCATAGTCCCTTGGGACTATGCCCACTGATTACCACGTTGTCTAGGGTCGTAGGGTAGGCGATCTAATAAATCGCCTATACCTTCGAACCCGACCCAGTTTGGTCGATCATTAGGATCCGACCAAACACATTAGGTGACCATAGTAGGTAGGGAATAACCTTCCGAGGTTATACCCTATGGTCACATCGTTTAAGTAGTTGTATGATAGGTAGTTTATATGCCTTAGGTAAATTACCAGAATACCCTTTTCATGTATAATTGGTAATTAAGCATATGTAACCTAAACCTTTGTCACATAACTGATTATGTAATATGTTTAGGCATATAACACTTGTCATAGGGCTAGTTAGGCGGTCCGAACGCGTTTCACGCGAACGACGCGTTAAAGTAGCATAAGCTACCTAAACGGGTCGTAATGGGTCGTAGACACTTAGGTTAAGTTTCATTTAGTATGTAGGCTTTGTTAAACCAAATGACACGAGTCTCTACACTCGTTTGGTTTACAAACCCTAATGCTACCCGATCCTCCGATTTAGGTCCGGTTTATTAATGTAGCTACCTATACTAGGTGCCGTTTGATATCCGCGATCTCTAGCATTGTTTAGTTGTTACTCAAGGACTACTGAGCAATCTCAAGTGAGTACATAGACCCCTCTTTTACTGTTTTCCAAACTGTTTTGGGGTGGAACACATGTGCCTACTTGTTACTTTCATGCTTTCCTGTTTTGACATCATATACTTACTATGTTCATTAGTACATTATAGTACATGATTTCATTACATTTCATGCTATGTATGCCCATTGTGTGCGTACTTAGTACATCGTTCTACATTACATTTCATGCTATGTATGCCCATTGTGTGCGTACTTAGTACATTGTTTTACATTACATTTTATGCTATGTATGCCCATTGTGTGCGTACTTAGTACATTGTTTTACATTGCTTTTCTGTTGCATATGCTTATCCAGCTTATGAACACATTATACTACATATTGAATCATTGTAATCATTTGACTGTGATCCGTTGATATCTGTGAACCGTGTGAACCGTATTTGACATAGACATTTCGGCATAGACATATTAACATGATTGACATTTGATCATGCATTTCCCACAAAACATAACTTTGATTTAAACCAAGTTTTACTTCAATACTTTGTTTTTGTGTATATGGTTTAGTTGAGACATTTCACTTGCCATACATGATATTTTGACATAGACATTTGACATGGATATTTGACATAGACATTTGACATGGATATTTGACATAGACATTTTGACATTGGTTTGGTTTGATTAAGTGATTAAGTAACGATGCGTGTGTAATATGATACAAGCATGGTGGATACGCCGCTGGTACTTCCTATATATAAGTGTTTGTATGGTATTACATATTGTAGCGTTATTTGAATCATTTCAGTTGATACATATAACATTTTATACAAATAACATACTTTTCACAAGACATTGTTTTACAAACAACTTATCTTATACAAATCCATTTTTACTATGGTTATTCATTTAACCATACATTATTCATTTATTTATACATATCATCTGAACTAATTGTTTTTCAAATGATTTACAAAACAAAGCAAATTACAAGGTTCATGACTAAACATTTTCTCAAACATAAGTCATGGAACCTATTTTCACAAAACCTATGTATCTCACAGGCATTTTTATGCTGACGTACCTATTTTCACATGTGTTTTTCAGGAGCTGTTGCATAAGATGATCAAGATACATATAGGCAGACTTGGGCTTTAGTGACAATAAAAGATGCAAGACTAGTTAATCATGTTGTTTTTCCTTGATTGATTAGACATTATAACACTTTTATCAATAAAACGAAACTTCAATTGCCATGGATTTGAAACGATTAATTCTGTTACAACACTCCCCGATGTTTCCGCCACGTTTCGTATGTTCTACGTGGTCGGGGTGTGACATTTGATTTCTTTATACATGTTGTGTATATGCTTGATTTCTGGATCAAATATGAGTATATGCGTAAGATGATTTTGGATTCATAATGTATGGTTTAATCGGCTACAAGTTCTATGTATTGTAATGTGGATGATATTGAATGATGAACTAGATTGTATGATGTCCGGGAACGGCCGTGTTTAAATGTTACTAACGTAATGTGAATGCACGATAGCATGTTAATAAAACTCGTTGATGTGATGTGGTATGGTAATTGTGGTACTCATAAACTAGGGATCATGATAGACGTTAGTATGATTATGTTTGCATGATGACTAGATGATGATTTCTGTGCTAATGATTTCTGTATGATTTCTGTTTGATGATGACGGCAATTAGGGTTTCCTGTGATATTTTTGTAACTGATTAATCGACGTAACTGATTTGGGTCACGAAATGGAATGTACGGCGAAACAGAATTTGTGTTTCGCCAAGGGTAATTGACGAAACAGCAGTGTGTTTCGCCAAGATTGTGATCGACGAAAGGGAAGTGTTTCGTCAAAGGGTTTCACGGCGAAACAGGGGTGTTTCGCCGACTGGGTAAACTGTTTGGTAATTTAATTCTGTTAAGACTTAACTGAGTTAACTAACTGCTCAGATTATGTTTTATTTAACACCAGTTATATTGTGGTGGGTTGTATTGGTTACTTTTAAATATTTAAATGCTATGTTCAATATGATTGGTGGCTTGATCCTGGTCAGTCACGCCTCCCAGCGGTGGTACTCCGCGTGTGGATTTTGGGGGTGTGACAGATTGGTATCAGAGCCATTGGTTATAGAGAACTCGGTTTTAATATGGGGAAAACATTTTTATTAAAACCAGACTATAACCAGAACAGTGCTCAACGATCCACAACGACGCTTCGCTCCACGTGCAAGACTCAACACTCTAGGTAATATAGTACATGTTTTATTGCCTACTTGCTAGAATTGAATAGAACTTTGCTCAGGGTATGCTTAGATTAACGTAACACTATTGCATGAGAACACTTGTGTGCTTACTCTCTTCTGTTATCCCACTACTCGTGAACCTCTCTCACCTATGTTACATTTGCTATGAAGATCATGGCTGGACGCATTAACATGACACAAGCCCAGTTGACGGCTCTCATTAACGAACAAGTTGCTGTGGCAGTTGCAGCCGCACAAGCAGGAGGTATACCCTGCAGTTGTAACTCACACTAGGATCTTTAGAACCCTACATTCCTCTTGTGTTTAATATTGTCCTAATTCTTATACACAACAGGTCAACCACCTGTTTGCACCTTCAAAACCTTTATGGACTGCCGACCGACTACTTTCAGCGGCACTGAAGGGGCCGTAGGTCTCCTCCATTGGTTTGAGAATCTAGAGTCTGTGTTCGAAATGTGTGAATGCCCTGAGGCACGCAGGGTGAAGTATGCTACCGGTACTCTCGAGGGTTTAGCCCTCACATGGTGGAAAGCTCAAGTCCAAATGCTGGGGTTGGTTGCTGCTAACGCCACCCCATGGAACAATTTTAAGGAGATGATCAAGGAGGAATACTGCAGTCGTGACGACATTCATAAGCTGGAAGTCGAATTCTTCAACCTCAAGATGACGGGGTCAGAAATTGAGGCGTTTACAAAGAGATCAAATGAACTTGCATTACTGTGTCCTACTATGGTGGACCCTCCAATTAAGCGTATCGAACTTTATCTTAAGGGTCTAGTGCCAGAGATCCAAAGTCATGTGACTTCAGCAAACCTTGCCACCTACCAGCAGGTTGTTCAGTTGGCTCACCGTCTCACTGATCAGGCGTTGGAGCAGCACAGGTTGCCTAAACGTATCAACGCTACTACTACCGCAACTACTCCAGCTACTCCTCCTACTCCCAGTGACAACAAGCGGAAATGGGAGGGGGATTCCAGCAGGGGTTCAGCCACCGTTCAGTCACAAGCACAGCAGCAGCGCAAGACCAATGATTACCAGAGTCCGAGTCAGCAGTCGTCTGGTGGGCAGGGGCAGGGTGGACATCGGGGAATTCACCCACTATGTAATAGGTGCAACAGACGTCATAGTGGACGGTGTCGCAAGGAACGTTGTCAGAGATGTCTCAAGATAGGGCATGAAGCTAAAGACTGCAGGAGTGCGCGACCTGCAAATCAGAATCAGCAACTCCCACTACCAGCTCCACAGAACCAGCAACAGCAGCCACAGCGAGGAAACCGGGGGTGTTTCCAGTGTGGGGCTGAAGGTCATTTCAAACGTGATTGCCCCCAGTTAAACCAGAACCAGAACAACAACAATAATCAGGGCAATGGGAACAACAATGGGGGAAACATCAACAATAATGGTGCTAGGGGTCGTGCATTTGTGATTGGTCAGGGTGATGCAAGGAACGATCCTAATGTGGTTATGGGTAAGTTTCTCCTCGATGACTTTTATGTTACTGTGTTATTTGATTCGGGTGCGGATACCAGTTATATGTCTCTGAAAGTTAGTCAAATGCTTAAACGTACACCAACACTTTTGAACACCAAACATGTCGTAGAGTTAGCTAACGGTAAAAGTCTAGAGGCTACACACATAGTTCAGGGTTGTAATCTTATCCTCGCTGGTCAGATTTTCTCTATCGATCTCATTCCTATAACTCTGGGTAGTTTCGATATCGTCATTGGTATGGATTAGTTATCCCAACAACAAGCAGAGATCCTATGCAAGGAGAAGATCATTCGTATTCCCCGTACTGGCAAAGAACCTCTCGAAGTTCAAGGCGACAAGAGTGGTGTCGTGAGTGGCATCAACTCCTTCTTGAAGGCACAGAAGTGTTTGCGAAAGGGCCACACCGCTATATTAGCACTCGTTACTGATACATCGAAGAAAGAGAAAAAGATTGAGGATATTCTAGTAGTACGCGACTTTCCTCAAGTGTTTCCTGAAGAGTTACCTGGGTTACCACCTCATCGTCAGGTTGAATTTCAGATCGAACTAGCTCCTGGAGCAGCACCCATAGCTCGAGCACCTTATCGCTTAGCTCCAACTGAACTGGAAGAACTGTCCAAGCAACTGCAAGAACTCTTGGAAAAGGGTTTCATTCGCCCTAGCTCTTCGCCTTCGGGAGTACTATTTGTAAAGAAGAAGGACGGTACCTTCCGCATGTGTATAGACTACCGCGAACTGAACAAGGTGACCGTGAAGAATCGCTATCCACTTCCACGCATCGACGACTTATTCGACTAGTTGCAAGGGTCGAGTTATTACTCGAAGATTGATCTGAGGTTAGGCTATCACCAACTATGAGTCCGGGATGAGGACGTCTCCAAAACAGCATTCAGAACACGCTACGGCCACTACGAGTTTCTAGTCATGCCATTCGGATTAACGAACGCGCCTGCGGTTTTCATGGATCTTATGAACAGGGTGTGCAAACCTTATCTTGACAAGTTTGTTATTGTTTTCATTGACGACATCCTGATCTATTCGAAGAGTCGGGAGGAACACGAGCAGCACTTACGACTTATTTTGGAACTCCTTCGAACGGAACAGCTGTACGCTAAGTTTTCAAAATGCGACTTCTGGCTTCGTGAAGTCCACTTTCTAGGCCACGTGGTAAACAAGGATGGGATTCATGTTGATCCATCCAAGGTAGATTCGATCAAGAACTGGCCTGCACCTCGCACACCGACAGAAATACGCCAATTCTTGGGTTTGGCGGGTTATTACAGACGGTTCATCAAAGACTTCTCAAAGATTGCACAGCCGCTCACATTACTGACACAGAAAGGTGTTGTTTATCGTTGGGGTAATACACAGGAAACAGCATTTCAGCACTTAAAGGATAGACTTTGTAGCGCACCTATCCTCTCATTGCCTGAAGGCACGGACGATTTTGTAGTCTACTGCGACGCATCTATCCAGGGTCTTGGATGTGTGTTGATGCAGCGGGATAAAGTCATTGCTTATGCTTTGCGCCAACTTAAGATTCACGAACGGAATTACACCACACACGATTTAGAGCTGGGAGCTGTTGTTTTTGCGCTCAAGATATGGCGACATTACCTGTATGGCACTAAATGCACCATCTACACCGATCACAGGAGTCTCGAGCATATTTTCAAACAGAAAGAATTGAACATGCGACAACGTAGATGGGTCGAGCTACTGAACGAGTACGAATGTGCTATAAAGTACCATCTGGGCAAGGCCAATGTGGTGGCCGACGCCCTCAGTCGAAAGGGTACTACACCTAGGCGTGTACGAGCGTTGCAACTCACTATTCAGTCTAGTCTTCCTACACAGATACGAGATGCTCAGGTAGAAGCATTGAAACCAGAAAACGTCAGGGCTGAAGCCTTACGCGGTTCAAGGCAACGGTTAGAACAAAAGGCAGACGGAGCCTACTATGTAACAGGACGCATCTGGGTCCCACTCTACGGCAACTTACACGAGCTTGTAATGGACGAAGCTCATAAATCTCGCTACTCAGTACATCCTGGTTCGGATAAGATGTACCACGACCTCAGAACTACATACTGGTGGCCTAGTATGAAAGCTCATATAGCAACGTACGTTAGCAAGTGTTTGACTTGTGCGAGAGTCAAAGCGGAATATCAGAAACCTTCAGGCCCACTCCAACAACCTGAGATACCACAATGGAAATGAGAACAAATTTCCATGGATTTTGTTACTGGCCTACCTAGATCTCAGCGCGGAAATGATACTATTTGGGTGATCGTGGATCGACTCACAAAGTCTGCTCACTTCTTGGCTATCAAGGAAACGGACAAGTTCTCCACACTAGCAGACGTATACTTGAAGGAAGTGGTCTCAAGGCACGGGGTGCCCACCTCTATTATCTCTGATCGTGATGCACGTTTTACTTCAGAACTGTGGCAAGCAATGCACAAATCTTTTGGCTCTCGTTTAGACATGAGCACAGCTTATCATCCTCAGACAGATGGGCAGTCTGAGCGCACTATTCAAACTCTAGAAGACATGCTTCGGGCATGCGTAATTGACTTTGGCAATGGCTGGGAAAAACATCTGCCACTTGTGGATTTTTCGTACAATAACAGCTACCACACCAGCATTAAAGCTGCTCCATTTGAGGCATTGTACGGGCGTAAATGCCGATCACCTCTTTGTTGGGCAGAGGTGGGTGACAGTCAGATCACAGGTCCAGAAATGGTAGTTGATACTACTGAAAAGATTGCTCAAATACGACAATGCATGGCGGCAGCTCGTGACCGTCAGAAAGCATACGCAGATAAAGACAGGAAACTACTCGAGTTCCAGGTTGGGGATCGAGTGCTACTCAAAGTTTCACCCTGGAAGGGTGTTGTTCGTTTTGGCAAATGAGGCAAGCTCAATCCACGATACGTCGGACCTTTCGAAGTCATAGAGAAAATAGGCAAAGTGGCCTACAGACTGAACTTACCAGCTGAACTCAGTGCAGTTCACAACGTCTTTCACGTGTCGAATTTGAAGAAGTGTCTATCAGATGAGACCCTCATAGTACCTTTGAAGGAACTCAATATCGACGAACAGTTACACTTCGTCGAGGAACCTGTTGAAATCACGGACCGGGATGCTAAGATCCTCAAGAACACGAGAATCCCTCTTGTACGAGTTCGTTGGAACTCCCGTCGTGGCCCAGAGTTCACCTGGGAGCGTGAAGATCAAATGAAACTCAAGTATCCCCAGTTATTCGGAACCAATGCAACTACTATTGAGGCTGAAGCTACTACTGCAGAATTTCGGGACGAAATTCCAAATCAACGGGGGGATGATGTGACACCCCAGGAAAACCAGTGAACGATACAACTTACCAAGCTTCCTCAGTAACCGCATGCTAAATTTCGGGACGAAATTTCTTTCAAGTTGGGGATAATGTGATAACTCGAGTTTCCGACTTTCACTTTCGCATTAAATGCACGTTGACTTTGACTGTGTAGTTGTTTGACTTGTTTGACTTGTAATGTACACATTGTGTTACGATGAAACAAATTGTGTTTGCTTGATTTTGTGTTTTGTTGTATATGTATAACATGTGACTTATCAGAAAACTTAAACTTAAACGGTTAGAACCCATTAAGGACTCGACGAAACAAGAGTGTGTTTCGCCATTAACCATCCGACGAAACAAGATGTGTTCCGTCACCTGCCTCTCGACGAAACAGGCTGTTTCGCTGGCCCGTCAGTTTCGCCAAGCCCAACAAGGGCCCAAAACACTTAGACGCGTATAAGTTATGCGGAACCGCTCAATTCGTCACACTTTAGCAAAACAGAAAAACCCTAGAACTCCCTTGTGTGTGTGACGGCAACTCTGTGTTCTCCCAAGCCCTCTCTAGCGATCAAACTATCATCCCGGATATCTCGGTTAGTGCGTGCTCGTCTAATCGGTTTCTTTGTCCTTTGATTTCTTTATACATGTTGTGTATATGCTTGATTTCTGGATCAAATATGAGTATATGCGTAAGATGATTTTGGATTCGTAATGTATGGTTTAATCGGTTACAAGTTCTATGTATTGTAATGTGGATGATGTTGAATGATGAACTAGATTGTATGATGTCCGGGAACGGCCGTGTTTAAATGTTACTAATGTAATCTGAATGCACGATAGCATGTTAATAAAACTCGTTGATGTGATGTGGTATGGTAATTGTGGTACTCATAAACTAGGGATCATGATAGACGTTAGTATGATTATGTTTGCATGATGACTAGATGATGATTTCTGTGCTAATGATTTCTGTATGATTACTGTTTGATGATGACGGCAATTAGGGTTTCCTGTGATATTTTTGTAACTGATTAATCGATGTAACTGATTTGGGTCAAGAAATGGAATGTGCGGCGAAACAGAATTTGTGTTTCGCCAAGGGTAATTGATGAAACAGCAGTGTGTTTCGCCAAGAATGTGATCGACGAAAGGGAAGTGTTTCGTCAAAGGGTTTCACGGCGAAACAGGGGTGTTTCGCCGACTGGGTAAACTGTTTGGTAATTTGATTCTGTTAAGACTTAACTGAGTTAACTAACTGCTGTTAGATGCTACGCTTGATCAGGAATACGTGCAATGTGCTACTTGGTGATTTTGATGCGTTGTCCATTATGATTATACTTGCGAGCCAACTTTGTGAATACAAACTGATTGTGTATACGTGCATACTTTAGGACATGATTGATTTACTTTGAGCACTTACTTAGCATACCGAGCAAACCAAGGTGAGTTCACACAGCCAAGGCATGGGGTTCCCAGGGTGGGAATGGGTTTGGATTATTTACTTGTACTTACCTAGCTTATGGAACTTAGTTATATGGTCCTCCGGTGAGGAAGGGTTATTGATAAGATACGACTAGACTAGTGATACTAATAGAACTGATCTTCGCACACACGTCGGGGTTGGCTGCGATAATATGACTAATCTTCGCACACATGCCTAGGAAGGCTGCGAACTATACACTAAACTTCGCACACATGCCGGGTGGCTGCGATACAAATATACCTAGTCTAGAATACACGGGAAACTTTCCCTAATCTTCGCATACATGCCTAGAGGGCCGCGATACGAACTAACACGATACATGACTTAATGAACAAACACAAGGCTTATTATGCTATTACAATTACTGAACTATTAACTGTGAACTCGCTCAACTAGTTGTTGACTCTCTGCTGCATGCCTTGCAGGACCTTAGGTACATTTGGAGCTTGCACAGGGAGGAGCAGGTCGTTGTGGGACATGGATCGAGGATGCCATGTTAAATATTTTTAAACATTTGTACCTATGATTTACATTGGGTTTACATACTTATGCTTCCGCTACTCAGATTATGTTTTATTTAACACCAGTTATATTGTGGTGGGTTGTATTGGTTACTTTTAAATATTTAAATGCTATGTTCAATATGATTGGTGGCTTGATCCTGGTCAGTCACGCCTCCCAGCGGTGGTACTCCGCGTGTGGATTTTGGGGGTGTGACACATGTTGTAGCAGATAAGGGCGAGGGTAAGTCTATTCAAGATATTCCTGTTGTTCGGGATTATTCTGAAGTATTCCCTGAAGAGTTACCTGGTCTACCTCCAGCACGCCAAGTCGAGTTCCGTATTGATCTCGTACCTGGTGCAAATCCCATTGCCAGAGCTCTATATCATCTTGCACCGTCTGATATGCAAGAGTTGTCTAAGTAGCTTCAGGAGCTCTCTAACAAAGGTTTCATCCGTCCTAGCTTTTCACCTTGGGGTGCTCCCGTTCTTTTTATCAAGAAGAAGAATGGATCTTTTAGGATGTGTATCGATTATCGTGAGCTTAACAAACTTACCATCAAGAATCGATATCCCCTACCTCGCATCGATGATCTCTTTGATCAGTTACAAGGTGCTTCTTATTTTTCAAAGATTGATCTGCGATCGGGATATCATCAACTTCGTGTGCATGAAGAAGACATTCCCAAGACAGCGTTCCGCACTCGTTATGGGCATTATGAGTTCACAATCATGCCATTCGGTTTGACTAATGCACCTGCTGTTTTCATGGACTTAATAAATAGGGTCTGCAAGCCTTATTTGGATCAGTTCGTCATTGTTTTTATTGATGACATTTTGATATACTCTAAGATGCGAGCTGATCACGAGCAACATCTTCGTCTTACTCTTGAACTCCTAAAGAAAGAGCAACTTTTCGCCAAATTCTCCAAGTGTGAATTCTGGCTTAAAGAAGTTCAATTCTTAGGACATATTGTCAACGAACAAGGTATTCATGTATATCCCTCCAAGATCAGTGCGATTAAGGATTGGGATACGCCTACTACTCCTACCGAAGTTCGTTCTTTTCTTGGCCTAGCGGGTTATTATCGCCGCTTCATTGAAAATTTCTCGAAGATTGCAGTTCCTCTAACTGCTCTAACTCAGAAGAACAAGCCCTTTGATTGGGGATTCAAACAAGAGGAAGCTTTTCAGAACTTGAAGCAGAAGCTTTATGACGCGCCTGTTCTGACTTTGCCTGAGGGCAATGATGATTTCGTCGTTTATTGCGATGCATCTAAATTGGGTCTTGGCTGTGTTCTGATGCAAAGGAACAAAGTCATAGCATATGCATCGAGGCAGTTGAAGATACATGAGAAAAACTACACCACTCATGATCTTGAGTTAGGTGCAGTTGTCTTCGCTCTTAAGATCTGGAGACACTATTTGTACGGTACAAAATGTGTGGTTTTCACGGACCACAAAAGTCTTCAGTATATCTTCAATCAGAAAGAACTCAACATGAGGCAACGACGTTGGGTTGAGCTTCTAAACGACTATGACTGCGAAATTCGCTACCATCCTGGTAAGGCGAATGTCGTAGCCGATGCATTGAGTCGTAAGGAACGTACTAAACTTCATTGTGTCTGTGTTCAATCTGATATTCAAGCTCGATCAGATATCCAAGCCCGCATTTCTCAGGCTCAACAATCTTGTGTTTCACAAGGTTTGATGGATAAGGAATTTCCTTATCACATAACACCTGCTCTTGAACTGAAGGACAATGGATCGTATTACTTCATGGACCGTTTGTGGGTCCCAAGCCAAGATGATCTTCGTACTTTGCTTATGGATGAATCCCATAAGTCACGTTATTCTATTCATCCTGGTTCAGATAAGATGTATAAGGATCTTCGTATTCATTATTGGTGGCCTGGTATGAAGAAACACATTGCCTTATATGTATCAAAATGCCTTAGGTGTCTTAAGGTTAAGGCTGAACATCAGCGTCCTTCTGGTTTATTAGAGCAACCAGAGATCCCAGTTTGGAAATGGGAAAACATTACTATGGATCTTGTTACCAAACTTCCACGCACAAAGAAAGGTCATGATGCCATCTGGGTAGTCGTTGATCGTCTTACTAAGTCAGCGCATTTCTTGCCAATCCGTGAGGATTTTTCTGCTGACAAACTCGCTAAAATATATGTGGATGAAATTGTAGCTCGACATGGTGTTCCTTTTAACATCATTTCTGACAGAGATGCTCGTTTCACTTCTCATTTTTGGAGAACCATGCAATTTGCTATGGGGACCCAACTTAATCTGAGCACAGCTTATCATCCGCAAACAGATGGTCAGACTGAAAGAACAATCCAGACTCTGGAGGATATGCTTAGAGCTTGTGTGATCGATTTTGGTGGTAGTTGGGATTCACATCTTCCGTTGGTTGAATTCTCCTACAACAACAGTTATCACTCCAGCATCAACATGGCTCCTTTCGAGGCTCTCTATGGTCGAAAATGTCGTTCACCAGTCTGCTGGAATGAGATCGGTGAGGCTCAGCTTATTGGACCTGCCCTCATTTTAGAGACAACTGATAAGATTAAGAAAGTTCGTGATAACCTTCATACAGCTAGAGGCCGTCAAAAGAGTTACGCGGACCCAAAACGCAAGCCCTTGGATTTTCAAGTCGGTGATCGTGTATTACTTAAGGTCTCACCTTGGAAAGGTGTGATCAGATTTGGAAAGAAAGGAAAACTTGCACCTAGATACGTTGGACCATTCAAGATCGTCGAAAGAATCGGTAAGGTAGCCTACAGACTTGAGTTACCTCCGGAACTGGGAAATGTTCATCCAACCTTTCACGAGTCCAATCTCAAGAAGTGTTTAGCTGATGAGAACCTCCACGTACCACTTGACGAAATTCATGTTGATAAAACACTGAAATTTGTAGAGAAGCCAGTGGAAATCATGGAACGTGAAGTCAAGTGGCTCAAACGCAAGCGCATTCCTTTGGTCAAGGTTCACTGGGAATCTAAACGTGGACCCGAGTTTACTTGGGAACGCGAAGATCAAATGAAGGCGAAATATCCGCATCTTTTTCCACGAGTTTCCTCTAAATAAATTTCGGGACGAAATTTCCACAAGTAGGGGAGACTGTAACATCTGTGCTTCTAATCATTGTGAACAGTTAAATTATCAATAAAAAAATGTTATTTGATCCCAATTTTTGTTTTGTTATGTTTTACATTTTTCATGTTTTGACTTTTGTTCAATTTCAAACTCTATATCGCTTTCTGGAGAGTTATATGTCAACTGGTGCATAAACGTACCCAGTTTAATGCGAAAAATACTCCAGAACATCAACATATACTTAACATACCTTAAATAACCTTTACATAACTTAGAAATAAGTTTTGAAGGCTTTGGTATGGCAAGAACAAGTTAATACGCCTACAGGGACTAAAATTGACAAACTGCGAAAGTATGCCAATTTGAACTGTAACAGACATTTCGGAACATGACCATAAGTTAAACACACCTTAAATATCCTTTACATAGCTTAGAAATAGGCTTTGAGGGGTTCGGTGTGCTAAAATAAACTTTTGGGTCATTCAGGGACTAAAAGCGTCAAAAAGTGCACAAGTTTGCATTTTCGCGCATAACTTACGTTCTGAATACCTCCGGACATCCAAAAATTTATGTAAGCACTAAAATATTTTATTTTAGTGTTTGGCATAGGAAAAATCCATTCGTCACGCCATTTGGATCGTTTTTCACGCTTATGCGCATTCCGTCGTAATTAACCGAACATCGCAATCGTACGGCCAAACGAAATGACATCCGTGATGTTTTCAAGCACATTTCATGTTCCCTATGTCTTAACATCATTGTAGAGCTTGAAATTGGGTTTGACGGGTGTTAGAAGTGCCGTTACGCAACTAAACAAGGTGCAGGGACCTAATCTGCCATTTCTGCAGATTTAGGGGCTAGGCGTGACGCGAGGGTACCTTGGCGTCACATGAGGCCCCTTCTGATCAGCAAAAGCCATTTTTAACAACTGTTAACAACTGTTTAGCAATCCCAATCCAATTCCAAGTGTTGTTTCCTGCTTATGGGGGCCAATTTGATGTACATGAGCTTGCCAACAAGTGTAGGGATGTGATCAAAGCACGTTATTCGATAAACGATCCTAACGGTTGTCCATTTACTTTAAATACCCAACCCCATTCATTGCAAAACCCACAAGAATCTGATTTGAGAAGCTCTAAGTTGAAACCATTGTTTCATACCTGAGCTACTTGGATCAAGATTAGCTTTCGGGGACCCTTTGTAAGTGTTCCTTCGTTCTTTTTATTCGTTTAGCGTTAAAAGTCAAACTTTGTTTGACTTTCTGCGTTGACCAGTTTATTGTGAATGCGAAGTTCGTTTGAACTTCATAACGTGAGCGTAATCACGATGGTTATAGTCCCTAGTGACTATACCTACTGATTACCACGTTATCTAGGCTCAGTGACGAGTCGTAGTTTCGGCCAAAACGCGCATTCTTGCGTATTTTGTAACCAAACTACTCTTAGGTATCAAAACCGTTTGTTTTGATACCAAACTTGTTTTCTAACTTAGTTAAGCATGTTCTAACATGCTTAGCTCGTCACTTTTAGTTTAGTGCTTATATAGGGTCGTAAAGGTAAGCGATCTAAACAATCGCTTATACTTTCGAACCCGACCTGTTTGGTCGATCATTAAGATCCTACCAAACACATTAAGTGACCTTATGGTCACATTGTTTGAGTAGTTATATGATAGGTAGTATATATGCCTTAGGTAAATTACCAAAATGCCCTTTTAACGCCAAAATTCATTTTAAGCATATGTAACGTAACTTTTGGTATCTAAACTGATTTGGTAACAATATTAGACATGTTAAGGCATATTTTACTTATCATAGGGCTAGTTAGGCCTTCCAAACGCGTTTCACGCGAACGATGCGTTAAAGTAGCATAAGCTACCTAAACGGGTCGTAATGGGTCGTAAGCACTTAGGTTAAGTTTCATTGTAGTATGTAGGCTTTGTTAAACCATATTACATGAGTTCTCATACTCATTTGGTTTACGAGCCCTCATTCTATCCGATCTTCCGATCTAGGTCTGGTTTATTAATGTAGTTACCTATATTAGGTGCCGTTTGATATCCGTGATCTCTAGCATTCTTTGGTTGTTACTCAAGGACTACTAAGCAATCTCAAGTGAGTACATAGAACCCCCTCTTTTTACATGTTTTCAAGGTGTTTATGTGAGTACATAGACCCCTCTTTTACTGTTTTCCAAACAGTTTTGGGGTGAAACACATGTGCCTACTTGTTACTTTCATGTTTTCCATGTTTTCATATCATAAGCTTATTATGTTCATTAGTACACTTATAGTACATGATTTCATTATGTTTATGCTATGTATGTCCATTGTGTGCATACTTAGTACATCGTTTTACATTACATTTTATGCTATGTATGTCCATTGTGTGCATACTTAGTACATCGTTTTACATTACATTTCATGCTATGTATGTCCATCATGTGCATACTTAGTACATTGTTATACATTACATATCATGCTATGTATGTTCATTTGATTACATACTTAGTGCATTGTTTTCACATGCTTACATTGTTGGTATGACATTTGGTTTGTTCAAATGGGACAATATACATTCATTAACATTGATCACGCCGTTCGTTAGTAGGTAGTGGTACCATAGGACTTGACAACTCCCATTCCTGAACCCTAGGTTTGTTTGGGTGGAAGGAATGACCGAATTCGATAAACATAACACAGATAAACCTTTAATTTGTTTAAAGGTCTATCACCACAGCCACAAGGCTTGGATGTATGCATTTTCACAATACCGCGTAGATGTTTGTATCAGTATAGCATGCATTTGTTCCACAAAACATAACTTTGACTTAAACTATGTTTAATTCAATACCCTGTCTTTATGCATTTTACCTATGGTTTAGTTGATATATTTCACATGCCATACATGACATTTTTGGATACACATTTTATGATATACATTAAACATAAACATTTTGACATTGATATACACATTTGGTGATTTACATTAGACATGGACTTTTTGATATGGTTTACACAATAACACTTAACAATTGATTATACACGAACAATTTACATTGGTGGTTGGTTTGGGTAAATGATTTGAGTAACGAGGCGTGTGTAACTTGATACAAACATGGTGGATACGCCGCTGGTACTTCCTATATATAAGTGTTTGTATAATATTACATATCGTAGCGTTATTTAAATCATTTCAGTATAGACATATTACATTTTACACAAATAACATATTTTTCAGGACATTGTTTTATACAACTCATTTTACTTGGTTATTCATTTAACCATACATTATTCCTTTATTTATACATATCATCTGATCTTATCGCTTTTTAAATGATTTACAAAACAAAACAATTTACAAGGTTCATGACTAAACTTTATTAAACATTTTCTTAAAACATAAGTCATGAATCCTATTTTCACAAAACCTATGTATCTCACAGGCATTTTTATGCTGACGTACCTATTTTCACATGTGTTTTCAGGAGCTGTTGCTTAGGATGATGATGTGACACTAGGGCGGACCTGTGCCTTAGAGACATAAAATGAAGATAGACTTAGTTTAATTATGTTCTGAACTCTTTATTTCCTATTTTGAGACAATGTAACACTCTTGTTTGATAAATAAAATATAACTTTGTATGCCATGGTTGTGAAACAATTAATTCTGTTACAACGCGCCCCGACGTTTTCCGCCGCGCTTTGTTGTCCTACGCGGTCGGGGTGTGACATTTACCAGTAGCAACCTCGACAGATAAGGGTTTCCTCAGTTTAGTTCTAGGTATCGCAAGTAAAGGCTCAAAGGATAATGATACAAAACTCCTATCGGCACCAGAATCGAAAAGAACAGATGCAAGTTGATTGTTAACAAGGAACATACCGTTAACAACTTCGTTGTCTGCCCTCGCCTCGTTTGCGTTCAGATTGAATGCTCGTCCATGAGCGGGATTCACATTCGCGTTCGCGTTTGCATTCGGATTTGCATTCGCGTTTACCAATCTCGGGCAATTGTTGCGGAAATGACCCATTTCTCCGCAATTGAAACACGAACCAGGTGGGAATCTCGCAGCATTCCCTTGAGCTTGTGCTGGAACTTGAGCAGCTTGATTTTGACCAAAACGACAAATGTTGGCCAAATGCCCAAGTCTACCACACGTAGCACACTGTTTACAGGCCTGTTGGGCAACATGGTGACCGTTGCATCGAGCACAGTGAGGTGCGGTACCAGCGTATGCTTTCTTTGCAGCAGGTTGAGTCGGTGGGTTCTGAGGATTCTGCGCAGTTTGTGCTGTAACAGCAAAGTTCTGGGAAGCCTTGCGCTTCCTTGACCTTTTAGAAGACTCACACTGCTTCTTTCCTTTACCCTTTTCCTTGCCAGAATCAGTCGACTTCTTTTTATCACCCTTGCGGGTGAGTTTACCCTTCCTGACTTGGGACTCAGTCAGGGTAGCCGACAACTCGATCGCATGACGGACGGTAGTAGGATTAACGCCGGTCACAATATCCTGAATAGAATCGGGTAAACCATCGATATATCTCTCGATTGCTTTCTCCAGTGGGGTAACCATCGTGGGACACAACAAACTAAGTTCCTCAAATCGATCCGTATAGGCACGGTGTTCTCCCCCATCTTGTTTCAAATCGTCAAACTCTCGTTCCAAAGCTCGAATCTTGTGACGGGGACAGAACTCTCTCATCATGAGAGCTCGGAGCTCTTCCTAAGTTTGCGCTAGTGCCACTTCGGCACCCCTATCACGCATCACTCCATTCCACCATGTAAGAGCTCGTTTCTCAAACACACTTGAAGCAAACTCAACTTTACGCGCATTTGGACACTCCACATGTCTGAATGTGCTCTCGATACTCTCAAACCACTGCAGGAGCGCAGTTGCTCCTTGTGACCCAGAAAACTTAAGCGGCTTCGCAGAATTGAAATTCTTGAAATTACACTGTGTATTATTGTTGTTATTATTGTTATTGTTGTAAAGCTCATGGATTTGGGTCACAACGCTTGGAAGTACAGCAGCCATTTGCTGAGAGACAAGGGCTGCGATTTCCTCAGCTGTAAAAGTTTGAGCATCGTGTCGAGGAGGCATTGTCTAACAAGGAAACATGAGAAACGAGTGAGGTCGACAATTGGAGAAACAAAAGAGGTATTGAGAAACATCGACAAAACACAAGGAGTGCGATCATTTGTTCATTACCTCGAACAAACAAACGACACGCAGTGACTAATCAAAGTAAATGGGTCATAATAATGTATCGCTGAAGACATGCTCGCCTATAAGTGAACACTCACCCCAAGAGTTCCTAGGTAAGAGTGACTGGTCCGATACTGCGGATTTGTACGAACACTCTAGCCTTAGACAGAAAACTCAGGGTACAGGCATTCACTCTTCCAGTTTGCACGTGTTCACATTATTTAGTCCCAAACTTTGACAAGATTTTGAAAACTAAGAGGGTTCAAAACCTTACAATCAATCATCTAAGGATAGATGATTAATTTTCGAAGCGGATTTGTTATTGTGTTCTCGTTGTGGTTATCACCTAAGGATAGGTGACGGTATTGTTTTAAAATCTAAACGCAAGATAACTCGCGTTAGGGTCCTAGAAAGTTATAGTCTAGGTCAAAGCAATGCTAATAACCTAATTCCCTATAGCCATTAGCTCTGATACCAACTCTTCTGTCACACCCCGACCACGTTAAAACAACAAAACCGTGGCGGAAACGTCGGGGAGTGTTGTAATAGAATCATCGTTTCAACAACCATGGTAATTAAAAGTTTCGTTTTATTGAATTATCAAATATTGTACATTGTCTTAAGACTAAATAAACAAATTAAACATCGTCTACTATTGTTTTTATGTCTCTAAGGCCACGCCCAGATCCTAAGTGAACATGCTCCCTAGCAATCATCACGCAACATCACCTGAAACATATGTAAAAAAACAAAGTCAGCAAAGAAATGCTGGCGAGCACATAGGTTTTGTAAGAGTATCGGAATTATGGCTCGTTCATGTATATATTGCAATACCTCGAAAACCTTGTTTTGAAAAGTATATAGTATTGCAACATGATTAACCAACTCAAATCAAGATGGTTATAATTTATAAAATCTCGTAGCCATAATTCTTAACTCAAAAATATTTAGTAAACCAATTCGTAAAACATCTCGTTAAAAACTTGTTAATAAAACTTGTATGGTTTATATCATTTCGAAAACCTCGTTGTGTGACATCGTTTCAAATCGTTTCCCAAGTGAACTAAATAATGACATGAAATGTAATATGATAGAATCACATATATATAAGATGTACCAGCGGCGTATCTACCATGATTCTATCATGTTACACCCATCCCATTACCTAATCATAACCCCAAACCAATCATTCATTCAAATCGTTTATATCGTTTAGGTCGTTCTAAATCGTTTAATTCGTCCCAAATTCGTTTTTGTTTTAATTGTGAAACTACGTTTGGTCGCCTCGCTAATAACATTCAAACCTTAGTGACTCGACTACCTCGTTTATCGTATTAACAAACCACCAAAGGTTAAGTTAACAATCATCAGATTCGGTCGTTACCTATATAACCCCCACACATAACCATGGGTGTAGTCTGATAATGGGATTTGTCAGATCCTATGGTACCATAACCTAATACTGGTTGGTTCGGCCAAAATTAATGAATGTCATTCGTTATGTAACTACAACCAACAAGTTCGTTCACATTATTGAAAATAGTTATTAGTTTAGTATAAACCATCTTAATCGTTTTGAAACCATCGTTAAAATATTGAAAATCGTTTTGATACATATGAATCAACCCAAAACAATTGAAAACAATAAAATAGGGGAACTATGTACTCACATTGAATGGAAGGGTATCCTTGATCTAAAGAACTTAGCAAAGCTCAGACAAACCAAGGAAATTCAAGTAGTACCTAGTAATCGGATCACTAGTAAATAAATCAACACCTAAATCGGAAGATCGGATAGAATGAGGTCTTATAAACCAAATGAGTGTGGAACTCATGTGATATGGTTTAACAAAGCCTACATCCTAAATCGGAACCTAATCCTAAGTGCTTTTGACCCGTTACGACCCATTAAGGTAGCCCTCACTACTTTAACGCGTCGTTCGCGTAAAAAAATGTTCAGACGGTTAACTATGTGCTATGTCAAGTCTTATATGCCCAATTATACATAAATATGTTACTAAATCAGATTATATGTCAAAAACATGTTCACATATGTAAAATACGGATTTATGCTTCATAAGAGCGTTTTGGTCATTTCTTATGGGCATACAAGCTACTTAACAAATAACTAACCAATCCTATGTGATCATAAGGTATAACCTTAGTGGTTATACCCTATGCAACTATGATCACTAATCGAGCTTGATCGGATCCAAATGATCGACCAAACAGGTCGGGTTCGAAAGTCTAAGCGGTTGTCTAGACCGCTTAACTTACGACCTTAAACAAGCACTAAACTAATAGTGACGAGTTAAACATGTCAAAACATGTTTAACCTACTTAGAAAACTGGTTTGGTATCAAAACAATGGGTTTTGATACCCGAAAATAGTTCCGTTGCAAAATGCGTGCTAAAACGCATTTTGACCGAAACTTTGACTCATCACTATGCCTAGTTAACGTGGTAATCAGTAGGTATAATCGCTAAGGATTATAACCATCGTGATTACAATGACGTTGCAAAGTTCAATTGAACTTTGACTTGACCAATTGATGGTCAAAACCGAAAGTCAAACTGTTGGCCAAACTTGTTTGACTTTCTGCTTAAACATAAGGAATAAGCATGAAAGAGGACTTACAATAGGTCCTAGCTATCTTTTCTACAAGAATAATCATATTAGAAAGCTCCAAACACTTGGGAGAGCTCTCAATTCAGATTTTAGAGAAGATAATGAGGAATGAGCAAAGATAATGGGAGAGCTCTCAATTCAAGACAAGTGTTTGTGTGGTCTCCAAGCAATAAATCCTAACCATCCAAGTGTTATGAGCAGCTAGGAAGCCTTGGGGAGGTGTTAACTTGGTCCCCAAAACATGAAAATTGCGTACAAGGGCCTCAAGAACGAGCTGGGAAGCCGCTGTGAAGTTTCTGATCTGCAAGTCTGACACGGGCCGCGTAAGAATATGGCTAGGCTTACGCGGGCCGCCTGGCCTGTGACACCTGTGTCACTTCAACCATAAAACAAATTCCAAACCAATGAAATATTGTATTTCATACTGGGGATTTGTAAAAATATGTGTATCGTTTGCACATATCAACTCTTGTTCGATTTTAAGCTTTAAATCGCTTTCTGGAGGGTTATACGCGCTCTGATGCGTAAATATAACCAGTTTAATCCAACGAACACTCTGGAAAAGTGAAATAGGCTTAACATACCTTAAATAACCTTTACATAACTTAGAAATAAGTTTTAAAGGCTTTGGTATGGCAAAAACAAGTTAATTCGCTTACAGGGACTAAACTTGACAAACTGTGAAAGTATGCCAATTTGAACTATAACGAACATTCCGGAACGTGACCATAAGTTAAACATACCATAAATATCCTTTATATAGCTTAGAAATAGGCTTTGAGGGGTTCGGTATGCTAAAATAAACTTTTGGGATCATTCAGGGACTAAAAGCGTCAAAAAGTGCACAAGTTTGCATTTTCGCGCATAACTTACGTTCTGAATACATCCGGACATCCAAAACTTTATGTAAGCACTAAAATATTGTATTTTAGTGTTTGGCATAAGAAAAATCCATTCGTCACGCCATTTGGATCGTTTTTTCGCGCTTATGCGCATTCCATCGTAATTAACCGAACATCGCAACCGTACGACTAAACGAACCGACATCCGAAATATTTTTGAGCATGTTTTGAGTTCCCTATACTTTAACTTCATTTTATAACTTTGAAATGAGGTTCACGGGGCTTAAAAGTGTCAAAAATGCATCAAAATACAAGTTTCTGGGCTACAGGGACTAAAACTGACAATTCTGTAAAGTTGTTACCTTACGGACCTCAACATTGTCAGCTTCGAGGTCTGTAAGCTAGGGTCAGATGCAGAAAATTGTTTTTCAGCTGCTGTTAACAGCCCTTAACCCTCCCGAAAGGTCATGTGCCACATGTTAATCTCCTATGGTGGCCAAAATCAGTTACCACAACATTACGACAAGTGTACGGGCTAGATCATTCCCCTTTTCCAAGAGACGATCCTAACGGTGAACCGAAAACTATAAATACCCACCTCCACCCTTCACTTTTCCTCACAAGAATCTGATAAAAAAGACTCTAAGTTGGAACCATTGTTTCATACCTGAGTTATTTTGATCTAGATTAGCATTCGGGGACCCTTGGTAAGTGTTCCTTCGTTCTTTTATTGCTTTCGAGTCCGAAAGTCAAACTTTGTTTGACTTTCTGCATTGACCAATTTATGGTCAATGCGAAGTTCATTTGAACTTCGCAACGTGATTGTAATCACGATGGTTGTAGTCCCTTGTGACTATGCCTACTGATTACCACGTTGTTTAGGGTCGTAAGGGTAAGCGATCTAATAAATCGCTTATACCTTCGAACCCGACCCATTTGGTCGATCATTAGGATCCAACTAAAAACATTAGGTGACCATAGTATATAGGGAATAACCTTCCGAGGTTATACCCTATGGTCACATCGTTTGAATAGTTGTATGATAGGTAGTTTATATGCCTTAGGTAAATTACCAGAATACCCTTTTCATGTATAATTGGTAATTAAGCATATGTAACCTAAACTTTTGTCACATAACAAATTATGTAACATGTTTAGGCATATAACACTTGTCATAAGGCTAGTTAGACGTCTCGAGTGCGCTTTTGCGCGCACGTCGCGTTAAAGTAGCATAAGCTACCTTAATGGGTCGCGATGGGTCAAAAGCAGCTTAGGTTAGGTTTCATTTAGTATGTAGGATTTGTTAAACCATATGATACGAGACTCCATACTCGTTTGGTTTACGAACCCTCATTCTATCTAAATCCTCCGATTTAGGTCCGGTTATTTAACATAGTTACCTATATTAGGTGCCGTTGATATCCGTGATCTCTAGCATTGCTTGGTGGTTATCTTAGGACTTCTGAGCAATCTCAAGTGAGTACATAGTTCCCCTCTTTTACTGTTTTCAAACTGTTTTGGGGTGAAGCATGTGTACCTATCTGTTATTTTCATGTTTTCCAAAAGTATAATTGATTATACATGTTAGTACTTATCTGTTGACAAATTGAATGACTATCTATGGTTTAAACACTGATTTTTCAAGGACTATAACATAAATTCTTGAATTGTACTTATTTTGTTCACCAGACCGGTTGTTAGTATGATATAGCGTTATAGGATTTGACACCCCATTCCTGTTGTCATGGAATGTCTGAAACCAATTTGTTTCTCCATCCAAATAGGGATTGCCTTTGTGGTATCCCTATAGTCTCAAAGGTGTATTTTGATGCACTAGGTCTGAATGAATTCTTAAATCACACTTTTAAAGTATAGTTTGATATACTCCCATGTGTGATATTGTATAAAACCAACATTTATTTTGTTAATCATCCAAAGCATATTTTGATATATTATTTACAAAAACCAAAACATAGTTTAATATGTTAAGTATCACATCCAAAGCATATTTTCATATGTTATTTATGGAACCAAAACATAGTTTAATATGTTACTTATAAATCTGAAGTATACTTGTAATATACTACTCAAAACTATTATTTTAAACAACGAAGGTATATTTAATGTACTATCTATCTAACGATTGGTTTGAGTAAGGGATTTAAGTAACGAGGCGTATGTAATATGATACAAGCACGGTGGATACGCCGCTGGTACTTCCTATATATAAGTGTTTGTATGGTATTACATATCGTAGCGTTATTTGGATCATTTCAATTTGAGACATATGACATTTTATACAAATAACATACTTTTCACAAGACATTGTTTTACAAGCAACTTATCTTATACAAACTCATTTTACATGGTTATTCATTAAACCTTACATTTATTTATACATATCATCTGATCTTATTGTTTTTCAAACAATTTACAAAACAAATCAATTTACAAGGTTCATGACTAAACTTTATTAAACATTTTCTTAAACTTACAAGTCATGAATCCTATTTTCACAAAACCTATGTATCTCACAGGCATTTTTATGCTGACGTACCTATTTTTACACATGTTTCAGGTACTGCTTTGCAATGATTGTTGATACTCGCTACATTTAGGATGGACTCGTGCCTTAGCAACTTTAAAACTTGGAAGATCATAGTTGTACTTATTTGATTGTATTAAAACAATGTGTTCATTTATTCAATAAAACAGAATTTATTTATTCCATGGTTATGAAACAATGATTTTGTTACAACACTCCCCGACGTTTCCGCCACGTCTAGTTGCTTTACGTGGTCGGGGTGTGACAGAAAAGTTGGTATCAGAGCGCATGGTTATAGGGAATTAGGTTATTAGTAATGCTTTGACCTAGACTATAACCTTCCTAGGACCCTAACACAAGTTTTCTTGTGTTTAGTTTTAAAACAATACCGTCACTTATTCTTAGGTGACAACCACAATAAAAACATAAATTTCTATCCCGCTCTGAAAACTAATTATCTGTTCTAGGATGATTTATTATATGGTTTTGAACCCTCTAAGTTTTCAAATCCTGTCAAAGTTGGTATAAATAATGTGAACACGTGCAAACTGGAAGGGTGGGTGCCTGTACCCTGAGTTTTTTGTCTAAGGCTAGAGTGTTCGTACAAATCCACATAATCGGACCAGTCACTCTTACCTGGGAACTCTTGGGGTGAGTGTCCACTTATAGGCGAGCATGTCTTCGCGATACATTATTTTTGACCTATTTACTTTGATTAATCACCGGGGTCGTTTGTTGCTTTGTAGTAACAAACAAATGACCACTATCCTTGCTTTCATCAGATTTGTTTCATCTCATTCTTTTCGTCTAATTCTCTCACTCGTTTCCTTTCATGTTCCTCTTTTAGAATGCCTCCTCGACGCGATAATCAGATGGCGAATGCCGAACTGGCGGAAATCATCGCGCAGCAAATGGCTGCTACCTTCCCAAACCTTTATGCTCAAATGATGCAAGCCATCAATAACAACAATGCTCCATGCAATTTCAAGAATTTTAAGTCGGCTAAACCGCTCAAGTTTAGTGGTTCTGAGGGAGCAACTGGGCTTCTTCAATGGTTCGAGAGTATTGAGAATACTTTCCGTCACGTTCAGTGTCCTGAAAATCGCGAGGTTGAGTTTTCTTCGAGTGTGTTCAAGAAGAGGGCTCTTACGTGGTGGAACGGGGTGATGAGAGACCGTGGTGCTGAGGTTGCATTAGCACAGACTTGGGCTGAGCTTAGGGCTCTTATGATGAAGGAATTCTGTCCTCGTCATGAGCTAAGGGCTCTAGAAAGGGAATTTGATGATTTGAAGCAAGACAGTGGGGAACATCGAGCCTATACTGACCGCTATGAGGAATTAAGGTTGTTATGCCCTACTATGGTTACGCCTCTGGATAAGGCGATTGAGAAATACATTGATGGTCTTCCTGACGTAATTCAGGATATCGTTACTGGCAGCAACCCTACTACTGTCAGACAAGCCATTGAATTATCTGCCACTCTGACTGAATCCCATATCAGGAAGCGCAAGTTGTTTCGGAAGGGCGACTCAAGACCATCTGACAAGACTTCTTAGGTGGAACCAAAGGAAGAAAATGCTGAGGTGTCCAAGAATATGAAGCGCAAAGCCTCTCAAAACTGCGCTGTAACTGCTCAAGACAAACAAGTTGCACCAAACCAGCCAGCACAACCTCGCAAAAGACAAAACTATGTTGGTACCACACCTTTGTGCAACAAGTGCAACCGTCATCATCTGGAGCAAGAGCAGTGTCACAAATGTACCCACTGTGGGCGGTTGGGACATTTGATCAATGTTTATCATTATGCAAATCAAGCTGCTGCAAACCCTGCTGCTGTTCAAGCACGGTTCCCTCCGGGGTCATGTTATAATTGTGGTGACCTTACCCACTGCAGGAACAATTGCCCAAGACATGTTAACATACCTCCAGCGTGTGGACGAGTGTTTAACATCAATGAGGCAAACATGAACAATGAT
This sequence comes from Helianthus tuberosus, assembly GCA_030545235.1. NCBI lineage: Eukaryota > Viridiplantae > Streptophyta > Magnoliopsida > Asterales > Asteraceae > Helianthus > Helianthus tuberosus. Next base: position 195,585,162 of record CM060366.1, read on the forward strand.
GCAGCAGTGAACAATTAGTGTTTTGTATTTCCTTGGTTATTAACTTTTGACACTTCAAGACAATTCGGTTGTTACATAAATAAAGATTTGTTGTTTTTATTTCTACAAAATTTATGCGATTGTGTGAATGTTTGATGCAACCTTATGATGTCAACCCAACGATAAACCACTCATGTGGTTCTGTTATCTTATGATCACTTGTGATCTCCCCAAGAACCTTAAACGCTCGTTTCTTTTAAGAAACAAGGCCAAACTCTTATTGAGAATCCTTCTATCTTTATAGATAGATCTTTGAAAATCATTAAAGTGCCAAATGAAATCCATGGATTGGATTCCTAGCGTGCTTTAAATATCCATACCTAAAGATAGCAAATTAAAGAATCAAGTTAACTAATTTTGTGCTTATGTGTTTTCTTACATGCTTTGTGCTTGTATGTGATCCATCCAAATCCTCATAGAATCTTCCATATCTCATACGAGAGATTCATAATAGGATATCCAAAGTTACTATCTTAAATCCTTAATGGACTTCTACGTTGTAGTCAAGTCCCTTGGGTTTTAAAGTACTATTCTATAATTGGACCCCTTGGGTGGTCTAGTTAAACAGATTGATTTGAAAATCTGATTAGAAATATCATGTGATGATATAATTAAAAAGACCCCTTAAGTGGTCTATTTAAGGAGATCGTACGATGGTCTAGTTAAGAAGATCATGTGTTAATCTAGTTAAAAAGATCGTTCGTTGATCTAATTAAAAGGACCCTTTGGTGGTCTAGTCGAGTCGCTTCATGTTTATTCAAGTGATTTTTTTCCTACGCATTATGAAATGAACTGTGCGGACTGTGCAAGGAATTACGTAATTATGGAGGCCTACATAATTATGGAATTCAGTGCACAGAAAACCACAGGAAGCTTTGTCATGTGTTAAGACCTATAGTGATAAGAATAATGATACGAGAGAAGTCTTGGACCTCGACCAATGCCATTTATTCTCACACTCCCCAATTCTGATTTCAAGCACACACAAGTTTCCTATGATAAGTTTTCATAAGAAACATTCTTCTGTCCGTAGTTCAAAAATTCCATGTTTTACTACTACAAGGAATTCACTTTGAGGGTTAACAAATTCGCTAAGAGTCCTAACATGGCCCAGAGTTTTACTTAAGGGTTCAATGGATCAATTAAAAGGCGAAACCGTCACAGCTGTCTTCACAAGTTTCCTCTAGAATTAAATTTCGGGACGAAATTTCCTAAAGTAGGGGAGACTGTGACACCTGTGTCACTTCAACCATTAAACAAATGCCAAACCAATGAAATATTTTATTTCATACTGGGGATTTGTAAAAATATGTGTATCGTTTGCACATATCAACTCTTGTTCGATTTTAAGCTTTAAATCGCTTTCTGGAGGGTTATACGCGCTCTGATGCGTAAATATAACCAGTTTAATCCAACGAACACTCCGGAAAAGTGAAATAGGCTTAACATACCTTAAATAACCTTTACATAACTTAGAAATAAGTTTTAAAGGCTTTGGTATGGCAAAAACAAGTTAATTCGCTTACAGGGACTAAACTTGACAAACTGTGAAAGTATGCCAATTTGAACTGTAACGAACATTCCGGAACATGACCATAAGTTAAACATACCATAAATATCCTTTATATATCTTAGAAATAGGCTTTGAGGGGTTCGGTATGCTAAAATAAACTTTTGGGGTCATTCAGGGACTAAAAGCGTCAAAAAGTGCACAAGTTTTCATTTTCGCGCATAACTTACGTTCTGAATACATCCGGACATCCAAAATTTTATGTAAGCACTAAAATATTTTATTTTAGTGTTTGGCATAAGAAAAATCCATTCGTCACGCCATTTGGATCGTTTTTTCGCGCTTATGCGCATTCCGTCGTAATTAACCGAACATCGCAACCGTACGACTAAACGAACCGACATCTGAAATATTTTTGAGCATGTTTTGAGTTCCCTATACTTTAACTTCATTTTATAACTTTGAAATGAGGTTCACGGGGCTTAAAAGTGTAAAAAATGCATCAAAATACAAGTTTCTGGGCTGCAGGGACTAAAACTGACAATTCTGTAAAGTTGTTACCTTACGGACCTCAACATTGTCAGCTTTGAGGTCCGTAAGCTAGGGTCAGATGCAGAAAATCGTTTTTTAGCTGCTGTTAACAGCCCTTAACCCTCCCCAAAGGTCATGTGCCACATGTTAATCTCCTATGGTGGCCAAAATCAGTTACCACAACATTACGACAAGTGTACGGGCTAGATCATTCCCCCTTTTCCAAGAAACGATCCTAACGGTGAACTGATCAAAAAGAATCTGATCAAAAAGACTCTAAGTTGGAACCATTGTTTCATACCTTGGTAAGTGTTCCTTCGTTCTTTTATTGCTTTCGAGTCCGAAAGTCAAACTTTGTTTGACTTTCTGCATTGACCAGTTTATGGTCAATGCGAAGTTCATTTGAACTTCACAACGTGATTGTAATCACGATGGTTGTAGTCCCTTGTGACTATGCCTACTGATTACCATGTTGTCTAGGGTCGTAAGGGTAAGCGATCTAATAATGTGACAACTCGAAATTTAGAACCTTTCGTTGTATGCTTGAACGATTAGTGACTAATTGATTTGATGAATTAATGAATGATTTATGTGAACTTATATGGCTATGTTTGTGATCGTATGTATGCGAGTATGTCTAGGAACCAAAACAACAAGGACCCGACTCGAGACCATGTGGTCTCGAGTAAACATCACACCACTCATGGGCCGGTTGGGCCACACATACACACTTAGCCTATTTCGAAACCCATTAGGGTGCACTAAGTGAATCAAGTATAAAACCCTTAGTGATGCTAGTCTTGACATTCTTTGGGCAAATAGCACACATACTCTTCTAACACACACACACTCTCCATTCTCCCTCACAAAAACTCTAAGCCACAACATTTCTCTCCTCCATTCTCGGATTCAAACCGGTGACCACTAAGGAGCTCTCGGATCAACTCGTACACACTCACCTTTGGAACCCATCAACCGGTTAGTGATTCATGATTAGATGTTGTGTTTTGGTTTGAAGATAATGTGTGATATTCGGTTTGATAATGATGTGTGATGAAAAATTATGTGATAATATGTCTACTTGTTAAGTGTTATACATGAGAAATACACCCTTCTTGAGTAATCGGTTCATAAATGTTTCATGTAGTATGTTTATATTCGGTTAAAGATGATAGGTTAATGTATTGGTTATGTTGGAGTGAATAATGTATGCTTGACTATGATTGAATGTTGAATGGTAAATGTCTTGCTTAATGATCTTAGTATCTAGTCTAGGTATTATGGTGCTTGACCGAAAATACAAGAGCTATGAACACATGTTGAATATGAATATTTGAATATGTGTTGAATATGTTTGGAATGTGATATGAACATGACTTTAATATGTGAAGAACATGATGAATGTATGAAGAACTTGATGAACATGATAAGAATGTGGCTGAATATTTGAAATCGGATATGTTTGATCCAAATTAGTAAATTACTAGACAAACAAACATGTTTAAGTGGATAGTACAAACCATTTTCTGAAATCAAATTCTCATTGGATAGTACACTGTTCCGAATCAGCTCCTGTCCAACCGAGACCCCTAGTTGCGACTCGAAACCATGCATGATGAGTCGAAATCTCCCGGTTGCGACATCGGTTGCGAGTCGCAAACACCTGGTTGCGACTCGAAACCACAAGTGATCAGCACATAAACCGTTTGACTCGAAACCCCGGTTGCGAGTCCAGTTGCGACTCGTAACCAAAACAGCACGAACCGAAACCACGATTGCGACTCAGGTTGCGAGTCGCAAACGCCTAGTTGCGACTCGAGACAATACGCGGATACACACTGTTTGGACTTGTTTAATTATGGGCTTAGTGTTTGGGCCGGACCTTGGACTTTGTTTAATTCTGGGCATGTTACTGTTCGTTCAACTCGTATGCATTACTTGCTAACTGCCATGATTATACGTGTATGCCATACGTGCACTGCTTGAATACGAACCTGATTGTATGATACAACTATGATAGGACGTGAGTAACCACAACAGTGCTTGTTTGACTTTTCTGTGTTTCTACCGAGCAAACCAAGGTGAGTTCACACCCTCTACAAAGCATGGGATTCCCAGGGGTCGGGAATTGGGGTTAAGGAACTGGGTTCCTCGTCCTCCTTGGGTAGGACAGCAAAGGTTCAGGAATGTAATTCCTCGTCCTCACGGACAGATAACTCGTACTAGACCAAAACTCTATCACGAAGTCCCTCCTTTTTATATCGACTTAATCGCCGGGCCAATGGCGAGCGGGTCATTAGTTAGATAGCGCTATTTAGGTCTGACAAACCTCACACCGTGCCGCAGAGGACGGGCGTGAACTAATGGATCTGGGGCACGTCAATGATGATAGACATTGACAGTTTCAGGGCACATAAACATGACTACAGTCAGCAGTCGATATGGTAACGAGTCTAGTGTATACATGGGGTAGCCCCCACGGCCGAAATGCCAGATAACTAACACGGGGTAGCCCCCACGGCAGGATTGCCAGAGTAACCGGGAATAAACAAGTCACGTTTTTAACTATGGGGTAACCCCCACGGCAGGATGCCAGATAAAGGAAACTGTTTTCGAAAAAACTTAAAACGAACACCCAACCGTGAACTCACTCAACTTGTTGTTGACTCGTTACTACATGCTTTGCAGGTCCTTAGGTTCTTAGCTGGAGCTTGCATGGAGGAGGATCGTTGTGGGACATGGACGACTGTGTGCCATGTTAAACTTTGAAACAATTAAACTTATGTTTTAGTTTATGACTTATGCTTCCGCTTGCAACTTAACTATGTTTTGTTTGGACACCAATTGTATTGGTTAAACTTTTACATCTTTTAACTCGCATGTTCAATATGATTGGTGGCTGGATCCTGGTCAGTCACGCCTCCCAGCGGTGGTATTCCGCAGGTGGATTTTGGGGGTGTGACAGATTGGTATCAGAGCCATTGGTTATAGAGAACTTGGTTTTAATAAAGGGGAAAATGTTTTTGTTAAAACCAGACTATAACCTGTACAGTGCTCAACGATCCACAACGATGCTTCACTCCACATGCAAGGCTCGACATTCTAGGTAATATGATCTGTGTATGTATTGCCTACTTGTTAGTTACATGGTACGTTGCTTATGGTATGCTTGGTTAGTATAACTACTGTTGCTTGAACACGTACGTGCTTACTCTATCCTATCATTGTACTTTCGCGAACCCCTCTCACTCACGTTCTTCTTGGTATGAAGATCATGTCGGGACGCGTTAACATGACACAAGCCCAGTTGACGGCTTTGATCAACGAACGAGTTGCCGCAGCACTTGCAGCTGCACACGCAGGAGGCCAGCACGTTCAGCCACCCGTGTGCACTTTTAAGACTTTCATGGACTGCCGGCCAACTACTTTTAGCGGCACTGAAGGAGCAGTAGGTCTCCTACACTGGTTTGAGAAACTAGAATATGTGTTCGAAATGTGTGAATGCCCTGAGGCGCGCAGGGTGAAGTATGCTACTGGTACTCTCGAGGGTTTAGCCCTCACATGGTGGAACACTCAGGTTCAAATGCTAGGGTTGGTTGCTGCCAACGCCACCCCTTGGGAAACTTTTAAGGAAATGATCAAAGAAGAATACTGCAGTCGTGATGAGATTCAAAAACTAGAAGTGGAGTTCTTCAACCTCAAGATGACGGGGTCCGAAATTGAAGCTTATGTGAAAAGGTCGAACGAACTGGCAATTCTGTGCCCTACTATGGTGGATCCTCCCATCAAACGCATCGAACTATTTCTTCAGGGCTTAGTGCCAGAAATCCAGAGTCATGTGACTTCAGCAAACCTCGCCACCTACCAGCAAACTGTCCAGTTGGCTCACCGTCTCACGGATCAGGCGGTGGAGCAGAACAAGTTACCAAAACGCATAGGCGCTGCAACTACTTCTGGTACCTCTAGTGACAACAAACGGAAATGGGATGGAACTTCAAGTAAGGGTTCGACTTCTGTTCAGTCCCAGTCTCAGCAGAGGAAGACTGACGACTACAAGAGCCCTAATCAACAATCGTCTGGTGGTCAAAGTCATGGTGGGTACAAAGGAAATCACCCCAAATGCAATCGCTGCAGCCTGCACCACAGCGGACCGTGCACCAGGGGAAACTGTCATCGGTGCAACAAGCCTGGTCACGCTGCAAAGGATTGCAGGAGCTTATACCCCGCCAATCAGAATCGTCAGCAAGCTCAACAGAACCAGCGCCAGCAGCAGCAGCAAGGTGATAACAAGGGGTGCTTTCAGTGTGGAGCTGAGGGCCACTTCAAGAGAGACTGTCCCCAACCGAACAGGAACCAGAACAACAACAACAACAATAACAACAATCAGGGGAATGGTAACAATGGGAACAACAACAACAATGGCGCCAGGGGGCGAATGTTTGTGATCGGCCAAGGTGAAGCAAGGAATGACCCCAATGTTGTGGTGGGTAAGTTCCTTCTCGACGACTTTTATGTTTCAGTTTTATTTGATTCGGGTGCCGATACTAGCTACGTGTCACTAGAAGTTAGTCGAATGCTTAAGCGTATTCCAACCCCTTTGAACAACAAGCACACCGTAGAGCTAGCAAATGGTAAGAGTTTAGAAGCCACACACCTAGTCAAGGGTTGTAAACTTATTCTCGCTGACCAGACCTTCTCTATCGATCTCATTCCTATTGTCTTGGGTAGTTTCGACGTTGTCATTGGGATGGATTGGTTATCCCAACACCGAGCAGAGATTCTTTGCAACGAGAAGGTTGTCCGTATTCCAGGTCCCGATGGTGAACCTCTCATGATTCATGGCGACAAGAGGAGTGCTGTTGAGAATGTCATTTCTCTCCTTAAGGCCCAAAAGTGTTTGCGAAAGGGCCACACTGCCATTTTGGCACTCGTTACTGACACCTCAGAAAAAGAGAAGAAGATAGAAGATTTCCCAGTTGTACGCGATTATCCAGAGGTATTTCCTGAGGAATTACCTGGTCTTCCGCCTCATCGCCAAGTCGAGTTTCAGATCGAATTAGCTCCTGGAGCTGCGCCCAAAGCCCGTGCACCTTATCGTTTAGCCCCATCAGAGTTGAAAGAACTCTCTACGCAACTGCAAGAACTCCTGGATAAGGGTTTTATTCGTCCAAGCTCATCGCCCTGGGGAGCTCCAGTGCTATTTGTGAAGAAGAAAGACGGTACCTTCAGGATGTGCATCGACTACCGAGAACTCAACAAGGTGACGGTGAAGAACCGTTATCCTCTACCGCGTATCGACGACTTGTTCGACCAGCTGCAAGGATCGAGCTACTATTCGAAGATCGATTTGAGATCGGGTTATCACCAGCTGAGAGTCCGGGAAGAGGACGTCTCCAAAACAGCTTTCAGAACTCGATACGGGCACTATGAGTTTTTGGTCATGCCTTTTGGGATGACAAACGCACCTGCGGTTTTCATGGACTTGATGAACCGAGTGTGCAAGCCTTACCTGGACGAGTTCGTTATAGTCTTCATCGACGACATCCTGATCTATTCCAAGAGTCGGGAGGAACACGAGCAGCATCTGCGACTTATTCTGGAACTCCTTCGAATAGAACAGCTTTACGCCAAGTTCTCGAAATGCGACTTCTGGCTTCGAGAAGTCCGTTTCCTAGGCCACGTGGTGAACAAGGATGGGATTCATGTTGATCCATCCAAGATAGACTCGATTAAGAACTGGCCTGCGCCTCGTACACCAAAGGAGATTCGCCAATTCTTGGGTTTGGCGGGATACTACCGGAGATTCATAAAGGATTTTTCTAAGATTGCACAGCCTCTCACCTCACTAACACAGAAGGGCGTTGTTTATCGCTGGGGAAACGCACAGGAGTTGGCATTTCAGCACTTAAAGGATAGACTTTGTAGCGCACCTATCCTTTCCTTGCCGGAAGGCACAGACGACTTTGTGGTTTACTGTGACGCATCAATTCAAGGTCTTGGTTGCGTGTTGATGCAACGAGACAAAGTTATAGCCTACGCCTCACGCCAACTCAAGGTTCATGAAAAGAACTACACGATGCACGACTTAGAGCTGGGAGCTGTTGTTTTTGCACTTAAGTTATGGCGGCATTACCTGTATGGTACCAAGTGTGCCATCTACACCGACCACAGGAGCCTCGAGCATATCTTCAAGCAGAAAGAAATAAATATGCGACAACGACGATGGGTCGAGCTGCTAAATGATTACGAGTGCTCAATCAGGTATCACCCGGGCAAGGCCAATGTTGTGGCTGACGCCCTCAGTCGGAAGGACACTGCGGCTAAGCGCGTGCGAGCTTTACAACTCACGATCCACTCTTGTCTCCCTTCCCAGATACGAGCTGCTCAGATAGAAGCACTGAAACCAGAAAACGTCAGGGCAGAAGCCCTACGCGGATCGAGGCAACGATTAGAACAAAAGGAAGACGGTGCTTACTACGTAACGGGACGCATTTGGGTCCCACTCTATGGCAACCTACGAGAACTTGTGATGGACGAAGCACACAAGTCTCGCTACTCGGTGCATCCTGGATCGGATAAAATGTACCACGACATCAAGACTACGTACTGGTGGCCTAGCATGAAGGCCCACATAGCGACCTACGTCAGCAAATGTTTGACTTGTGCGAGAGTCAAGTCGGAATACCAGAAACCATCAGGCCTACTTCAACAACCAGAGATACCTCAGTGGAAATGGGAGCAAATTTCCATGGATTTTGTTACTGGCCTACCTAGATCCCAGCGCGGGAACGATACTATTTGGATGATCGTGGATCGACTCACAAAATCTGCACACTTCTTGGCTATCAAGGAGACGGATAAGTTCTCCACTCTTGCAGAAATATACATCAAAGAAATCGTTTCGAGGCACGGGGTGCCCACCTCCATTATCTCAGATCGAGATGCGCGTTTTACTTCAGAGCTGTGGCAAGCGATGCACAAATCCTTCGGCTCACGATTAGATATGAGCACAGCGTATCATCCACAGACGGACGGGCAGTCCGAGCGCACTATTCAAACCTTAGAAGACATGCTTCGTGCATGTGTAATCGACTTTGGCAACCGCTGGGAAAAGCATTTGCCACTTGTGGAATTCTCGTACAACAACAGCTACCACACCAGCATTGGAGCTGCTCCGTTTGAGGCATTGTACGGACGTAAATGCCGGTCTCCTCTTTGCTGGGCAGAGGTGGGAGAAAGTCAGATCACTGGTCCAGAATATGTGGTAGATACAACTGAGCAAATCGCTCAGATACGAAAACGCATGACGGCCGCTCGCGAACGTCAGAAAGTTTACGCCGACATGGGCAGGAAACCACTTGAGCTCCAGGTTGGGGAACGGGTACTACTCAAAGTCTCACCCTGGAAGGGGGTGGTTCGTATTGGTAAACGCGGTAAACTTAACCCACGATACGTTGGACCTTTCGAGGTCATTGAGAAAATAGGCAGGGTGGCCTACAGATTGAACTTACCAGCGGAACTCGGAGCAGTTCACAACGTTTTTCACGTGTCGAATCTGAAGAAGTGTCCGTCAGATGAGACCCACGTAGTTCCTTTGAAGGAACTCACTATCGACGAGCAGTTACGATTCGTCGAGGAACCAGTCGAGATCACGGACCGGGATGTTAAGGTCCTCAAGAGCACCAGAATACCTCTCGTTCGAGTTCGTTGGAACTCACGTCGCGGCCCAGAGTTCACCTGGGAGCGCGAAGATCAGATGAAACAAAAGTATCCCCAACTGTTCGCAAACAGTACACCCACTACTGAGGCCGAAGCTACGGAATTTCGGGACGAAATTCCAGATCAACGGGGGGTGGATGTGACACCCCAGGGAAACCAGGAAAACCATACAACTTAACTAGCTTCCTCAGTGAGTGCCTACCAAATTTCGGGACGAAATTTCTTTCAACTTGGGGATGATGTGACAACTCGAAATTTAGAACCTTTCGTTGTATGCTTGAACGATTAGTGACTAATTGATTTGATGAATTAATGAATGATTTATGTGAACTTATATGGCTATGTTTGTGATCGTATGTATGCGAGTATGTCTAGGAACCGAAACAACAAGGACCCGACTCGAGACCATGTGGTCTCGAGTAAACATCACACCACTCATGGGCCGGTTGGGCCACACATACACACTTAGCCTATTTCGAAACCCATTAGGGTGCACTAAGTGAATCAAGTATAAAACCCTTAGTGATGCTAGTCTTGACATTCTTTGGGCAAATAGCACACATACTCTTCTAACACACACACACTCTCCATTCTCCCTCACAAAAACTCTAAGCCACAACATTTCTCTCCTCCATTCTCGGATTCAAACCGGTGGCCACTAAGGAGCTCTCGGATCAACTCGTACACACTCACCTTTGGAACCCATCAACCGGTTAGTGATTCATGATTAGATGTTGTGTTTCGGTTTGAAGATAATGTGTGATATTCGGTTTGATAATGATGTGTGATGAAAAATTATGTGATAATATGTCTACTTGTTAAGTGTTATACATGAGAAATACACCCTTCTTGAGTAATCGGTTCATAAATGTTTCATGTAGTATGTTTATATTCGGTTAAAGATGATAGGTTAATGTATTGGTTATGTTGGAGTGAATAATGTATGCTTGACTATGATTGAATGTTGAATGGTAAATGTCTTGCTTAATGATCTTAGTATCTAGTCTAGGTATTATGGTGCTTGACCGAAAATACAAGAGCTATGAACACATGTTGAATATGAATATTTGAATATGTGTTGAATATGTTTGGAATGTGATATGAACATGACTTTAATATGTGAAGAACATGATGAATGTATGAAGAACTTGATGAACATGATAAGAATGTGGCTGAATATTTGAAATCGGATATGTTTGATCCAAATTAGTAAATTACTAGACAAACAAACATGTTTAAGTGGATAGTACAAACCATTTTCTGAAATCAAATTCTCATTAGATAGTACACTGTTCCGAATCAGCTCCTGTCCAACCGAGACCCCTAGTTGCGACTCGAAACCATGCATGATGAGTCGAAATCTCCCGGTTGCGACATCGGTTGCGAGTCGCAAACACCTGGTTGCGACTCGAAACCACAAGTGATCAGCACATAAACCGTTTGACTCGAAACCCCGGTTGCGAGTCCAGTTGCGACTCGTAACCAAAACAGCACGAACCGAAACCACGATTGCGACTCAGGTTGCGAGTCGTAAACGCCTAGTTGCGACTCGAGACAATACGCGGATACACACTGTTTGGACTTGTTTAATTATGGGCTTAGTGTTTGGGCCGGACCTTGGACTTTGTTTAATTCTGGGCATGTTACTGTTCGTTCAACTCGTATGCATTACTTGCTAACTGCCATGATTATACGTGTATGCCATACGTGCACTGCTTGAATACGAACCTGATTGTATGATACAACTATGATAGGACGTGAGTAACCACAACAGTGCTTGTTTGACTTTTCTGTGTTTCTACCGAGCAAACCAAGGTGAGTTCACACCCTCTACAAAGCATGGGATTCCCAGGGGTCGGGAATTGGGGTTAAGGAACTGGGTTCCTCGTCCTCCTTGGGTAGGACAGCAAAGGTTCAGGAATGTAATTCCTCGTCCTCACGGACAGATAACTCGTACTAGACCAAAACTCTATCACGAAGTCCCTCCTTTTTATATCGACTTAATCGCCGGGCCAATGGCGAGCGGGTCATTAGTTAGATAGCGCTATTTAGGTCTGACAAACCTCACACCGTGCCGCAGAGGACGGGCGTGAACTAATGGATCTGGGGCACGTCAATGATGATAGACATTGACAGTTTCAGGGCACATAAACATGACTACAGTCAGCAGTCGATATGGTAACGAGTCTAGTGTATACATGGGGTAGCCCCCACGGCCGAAATGCCAGATAACTAACACGGGGTAGCCCCCACGGCAGGATTGCCAGAGTAACCGGGAATAAACAAGTCACGTTTTTAACTATGGGGTAACCCCCACGGCAGGATGCCAGATAAAGGAAACTGTTTTCAAAACAACTTAAAACGAACACCCAACCGTGAACTCACTTAACTTGTTGTTGACTCGTTACTACATGCTTTGCAGGTCCTTAGGTTCTTAGCTGGAGCTTGCATGGAGGAGGATCGTTGTGGGACATGGACGACTGTGTGCCATGTTAAACTTTGAAACAATTAAACTTATGTTTTAGTTTATGACTTATGCTTCCGCTTGCAACTTAACTATGTTTTGTTTGGACACCAATTGTATTGGTTAAACTTTTACATCTTTTAACTCGCATGTTCAATATGATTGGTGGCTGGATCCTGGTCAGTCACGCCTCCCAGCGGTGGTATTCCGCAGGTGGATTTTGGGGGTGTGACAAATAAATCGCTTATACCTTCGAACCCGACCCATTTGGTCGATCATTAGGATCCAACCAAATACATTAGGTGAGCATAGTATATAGGGAATAACCTTCCGAGGTTATACCCTATGGTCACATCGTTTGAATAGTTGTATGATAGGTAGTTTATATGCCTTAGGTAAATTACCAGAATACCCTTTTCATGTATAATTGGTAATTAAGCATATGTAACCTAAACTTTTGTCACATAACAAAATATGTAACATGTTTAGGCATATAACACTTGTCATAAGGCTAGTTAGACGTCTCGAGTGCGCTTTTGCGCGCACGACGTGTTAAAGTAGCATAAGCTACCTTATTGGTCGCGATGGGTCGAAAGCAGCTTAGGTTAGGTTTCATTTAGTATGTAGGATTTGTTAAACCATATGATACGAGTCTCCATACTCGTTTGGTTTACGAACACTCATTCTATCTAAATCCTCCGATTTAGGTCCGGTTAATTAACATAGTTACCTATATTAGGTGCCGTTGATATCCGTGATCTCTAGTATTGCTTGGTGGTTATCTTAGGACTACTGAGCAATCTCAAGTGAGTACATAGTTCCCCTCTTTTACTGTTTTCAAACTGTTTTGGGGTGAAGCATGTGTACCTATCTGTTATTTTCATGTTTTCCAAAAGTATAATTGATTATACATGTTAGTACTTATCTGTTGACAAATTGAATGACTATCTATGGTTTAAACACTGATTTTTCAAAGACTATAACATAAATTGTTGAATTGTACTTATTTTGTTCACCAGACCGGTTGTTAGTATGATATAGCGCTATAGGATTTGACACCCCATTCCTGTTGTCATGGAATGTCTGAAACCAATTTGTTTCAACATCCAAATAGGGATTGCCTTTGTGGTATCCCTATAGTCTCAAAGGTGTATTTTGATGCACTAGGTCTGAATGAATTCTTAAATCACACTTTTAAAGTATAGTTTGATATACTCCCATGTGTGATATTGTACAAAACCAACATTTATTTTGTTAATCATCCAAAGCATATTTTGATATGTTATTTACAAAAACCAAAACATAGTTTAATATGTTAATTATCACATCCAAAGCATATTTTCATATGTTATTTATGGAACGAAAACATAGTTTAATATGTTACTTATAAATCTGAAGTATACTTGTAATATACTACTCAAAACTATTATTTTAAACAACAAAGGTATATTTAATGTACTATCTATCTAACGATTGGTTTGAGTAAGGGATTTAAGTAACGAGGCGTATGTAATATGATACAAGCACGGTGGATACACCGCTGGTACTTCCTATATATAAGTGTTTGTATGGTATTACATATCGTAGCGTTATTTGGATCATTTCAATTTGAGACATATGACATTTTATACAAATAACATACTTTTCACAAGACATTGTTTTACAAGCAACTTATCTTATACAAACTCATTTTACATGGTTATTCATTAAACCTTACATTTATTTATACATATCATCTGATCTTATTGTTTTTCAAACAATTTACAAAACAAATCAATTTACAAGATTCATGACTAAACTTTATTAAACATTTTCTTAAACTTACAAGTCATGAATCCTATTTTCACAAAACCTATGTATCTCACAGGCATTTTTATGTTGACGTACCTATTTTTACACATGTTTCAGGTACTGCTTTGCAATAATTGTTGATACTCGCTACATTTAGGATGGACTCGTGCCTTAGCAACTTTAAAACTTGGAAGATCATAGTTGTACTTATTTGATTGTATTAAAACAATGAGTTCATTTATTCAATAAAACATAATTTATTTATTCCATGGTTATGAAACAATGATTCTGTTACAACACTCCCCGACGTTTCCGCCACGTCTAGTTGCTTTACGTGGTCGGGGTGTGACGTGGCCTACTTTCCAGAAATTGCAGTTTGGCCCCTGAACTTATAAAACTTGTGTTTCGGCCAATTTTTGACACGTTTAAGCCCCGTTAACCTCATTTCAAAGCTCTAAAATGAAGTTAATGCATAGGGAACTCAAAACATGTTCAAAAATATCTCAGAGGTCGGCTCGTTTGGTCGTACGGTCGCGTTGTTCGTTAAACTACGACGAAACTCAAACGGACGCGAAAACGAACCAAATTAAGCGACGAATAGAATTTTTGCATGCTGATCACTAAAATAAAAATATTTTATTGTGTACAAAAATTTTGGATGTCCAGATGTGGTCAGAACGTTAGATATGCGCGAAAATGCAAACTTACGTCGTTTTTGACACTTTTAGTCCCTGTAAGATCAAATAAGCATACTTTCGCACACCGAACCCCTCAAAGCTTATTTCTAAGCTATGTTTAGGTTATTTATGGTATGTTTTAGCTCATGATCAAGTTTCAGACTCTTCGATACCATACGTATCGGTATAGTTTCACAGTTTGACATAAATAGTCCCTGCGATCGAATAGACTTGTTTTCAACACACCAAACCATCCAAAACTTATTTCTAAGTTATGTGAAGGTTATTTAAGGTATGTTAAGCCTATTTCACTATTCCAGAGTGTTTTTCACGTTAAACTGACTGTGTTTACGCACCAGTTTGCGTATAACTTTCTAGAAAGCGATTTGAAGCTTAAAATCAGAATCGAATCGAATTGTAAAATCATCAAACACAAATACACATATAGTAACACCAAAAAACATTGTTTTATTGATAATTAACATTGTTTTACATTGTACATCGATTACAGAGCACAGTTGTCACACAACTATGGTCAGAATATATGCTTGGTCGGATCCTAACGTGTCACACCCCGACCGCGTAAAACAAAAAACCGCGGCGAAAACGTCGGGGAGTGATGCGACAGAATTATTGTTTCAACAACAATGGTAATTAAACTTTTGTGTTATTGATTAAAGAGTTTACATTGTCTTGGAATTTAAACAAAATAATACATAATAACTGTCTTTTAAGTCACTAAGGCCCAAGTCCGCCTAAGTGTAGCACAAGCATCATCATGCATTAGCACCTGAAACACATGTGAAAATAGGTACTTCAGCATAAAAATGCCTGTGAGATACATAGGTTTTGTTTATGCAAGATTTATGACTTGTAGCTAAAAGAAGGGTTTAACAATAAGTAGTCATGAACCTTGTAAAATTTTTTCTTTTATAAAATCATGTGAAAATCGATATGAAAATCAGATGTTATAAAAGAAATATACATGGTTAAATAAATAACCAAGTAAAAGTGAATTTGTATAAAATATGTAATTTGTAAAACAATGTTGTGTTCTTTTAAAAATGTTTCATGTCCTTGACAAAGTGGTTTAGATAACGCGACGATGTATAATATAATTGTGACAACTCGTATTTCAGAACTTATCTTTGTGCTTAATGTAACGTACGTGAACCTTGTGTGATAATCTGATATGTTGATTGAATGAATGTTTATGAGACTTTATACTTGAAATATGTTATGTGTAATGTGTGTATGTATATAACAACCCGATCGCACAAGCCCATTCGGGCTACACTCCTTGCATCCGAACCAAGGGCAGCCCATAGCTGGGTTCGCCCACTCCATCAACTCGCACAACACCTAGGGTGTTAGTATAAATCCAACACTTCACCAAAACACACAAAGTTTAGCAATCCCTACTCCTCTCCTCTTGAAGTCGACGGCAACACATCCTCTCTCATTCGAAGATCTTATCGTTCGGATCATCCTCGTTATACTTTTAACCGGTTAGTGTAATACATTTGATTTGCATGATTGAATGATATTCAGCTTATGCTTTTCATAATGATTTAGTGATATCTTGTGATTGAATATGATGAAAGTTGTTGAGTTTTAGTTTGTGTAAATCAACTCAAATGTATAGCATCTTAGGTCAATATAGAATTGTTAATCATATGATGATGTTCTAGTGAATCGGATGTGTATGATGATGTTAATCGGCTATCATGATTTGTTTTCGGACTGTTTGCATAATGATTTAGGATTTAATGTATCTAATCGGTTGTATGTTCATGTAATCGGACCAAGTAATATGATTTGATAAGTTATTGTTATGCTTTGAATGTAATTAGGGTTTATATGAATTAGATGATAAAACCCTTGTTTGATCGATAGTTTGCGTAATCTAAAACTGTTGGTTGTTGATTGATTGTGCGCAAATATGGAAACCATGTAACTGATTAGCATAACTTTTGGATATTAAAACAAATCGCACAAGTTTCCTCTCGGTCGCACAAGATCAGATCACATGGAAGCTGATCTGATCACACAAGTGCATCGCATAAGACGAGGTACAAACACATAAAGCACATAGTACTGTTTTATTATGCATGATCACACAAGACTTGTGGATCGCACAAGATAGTGCCGATCGCACAAGGCTTGGGCCTCACACGAATCACATTATTGTTGGGCCTCAAAGCCCAAGTCCAGTCGCACATGATGTCCCGAGTCGCACAAGATCAAACGGATCGCACAAGATATGTTATCTGTTTAGTTAATTGGGCCGTGCATATACTTATAGTTTTGTTTGGGTTTCTAATTATTGGGCCGGGTATATGATGGATCGCACAACATGATGTGGGTCACACAAGGCTGTGCTGACCGCACAACATGTTGGGCCGGGGTGTTTAATTGAGTTATGTTAGTGAATCGCACTAATGGTTCGGTCCAAACTATTGAATCGCACAAGCTTGCATATGTTATGTACTTGACTGTTAACGTGTTTGCCATGATCTGTATGTGTCCGTAACTTGCTATCTCTGTGTAAACATACGTGCACTACTTGAACCTAGACCTGACTTGTATGGTAACCATGTTAGGACGTGGTTGACCACTTGGAGCTCAATCGACTTTTACTTATCTGCCGAGCTAACCTAAGGTGAGTTCACACTTTCTACAAAGCATGGGATTCCCAGGGGTTGGGAATGGGTTAAGGAATATGGATTCCTCGTCCTTTCTTGGGTAGGACAGTACGGGTTCAGGAATATAATTCTCGTCCTTATGGACAGTTAACTTTCACTAGACCAAAACTCTATCACGAAGTCCCTCCTTTTTATATCGACTTAATCGCCGGGCCAATGGCGAGGGGGTTATTAGTTAGATATCGCTATTTAGGTCTGACAAGCCTCACACCGTACCGCAGAGGACGGGCGTGAACTAATGGATCTGGGCACGTCGATGATGATAGACATTGACAGTTCAGGGCACATAAACATGACTACAGTCAGCAGTCGATATGGTAACGAGTCTAGTAGTATATACATGGGGTAGCCCCCATGGCCGAAGAGCCAGATAATTAAACATGGGGTAGCCCCCACGGCTGGATTGCCAGAGTAAACGGGATTAAACAAAACACGTTTTCAACTATGGGGTAACCCCCACGGCAGGGAATGCCAGTTAAAGGAACTATGTTTTTGGAATAACTAAAACGAACACCCAACTGTGAACTCGCTCAACTTTGTTGTTGACTCGCTACTACTTGCTTTGCAGGTCAATAGGTTTAGCAGGAGCTTGCATGGGGAAGAGTCGTTGTGGAGCATGGACATTGAGTGTTCATGATGAACTTAAACACTATTAACTTATACTTTGGTTTTTTGACATTATGCTTCCGCTTGCAACTTAAACCATGTTTTGTTTAGACACCAATCGTATTGTGTTGGATTTTATTATTACTTACATGCTTGTTCGATATGATTGGTGGCTTGATCCTGGTCAGTCACGCCTCCAAGCGGTGATACTCCGCGTGTGGATTTTGGGGGTGTGACAGATTGGTATCAGAGCCATTGGTTATAGTGAACTTGGTTTTAATAAGGGAAAACGTTTTTATTAAAACCAGACTATAACCTGTACAGTGCTCAACGGTCCACAACGATGCTTCACTCCACATGCAAGACTCGACATTCTAGGTGATATGATTTATGCTCGTATTGCCTACTTGCTAGATTACATAGAACATTGCTTATGGTATGCTTAGATAAACGTAGCAACTATAGTTTGAAAACACATGTGTGCTTACTCCCTTCTGTCATCGCACTTTCGCGAACCCTTCTCACTCATGTTTCCCTTGATATGAAGATCATGGCGGGACGCGTTAACATGACTCAAGCCCAGTTGACGGCTCTGATTAACCAACAAGTTGCTGCGGCACTTGCAGCCGCACAAGCAGGAGGTATACCCTGCAGTTTAAACTCATTCTAGGATCCTTAGGTCCTACTCTCGTGAACCAACCTTTGTGTTAAACTTTGTCCTTTCTTACTCTCATGGCAGGTCAACCTGCACAACCTCCGGTGTGCACTTTCAAACTTTTATGGACTGCCGACCTACTACTTTCAGCGGCACTGAAGGAGCTGTAGGCCTCCTCCACTGGTTTGAGAAGCTCGTATATGTTTTCGAGATGTGTGAATGCCCTGAGGCTCGCAGGGTGAAGTACGCTACCGGTACTCTAGAGGGTTTAGCGCTCACGTGGTGGAACGCTCAGGTCCAAAAGTTGGGGTTGGTTGCTGCTAACGCCACCCCATGGAACAATTTTAAGGAAATGATCAAGGAAGAGTACTGCAATCGTGATGATATTCACAAACTGGAGGTAGAGTTCTTCAACCTCAAGATGACGGGGTCAGAAATTGAAGCGTATACAAAAAGATCGAACGAGTTGGCAATTTTGTGTCCTACTATGGTGGATCCTCCCATCAAACACATCGAACTATACCTCAAGGGTTTAGTGCCAGAGATTCAAAGTCATGTGACTTCAGCTAACCTCGCTACCATCCAACAAGTTGTACAATTGGCTCATCATCTCACTGATCAGGCGGTGGAGCAGAACAGACTACCCAAGCACATTAGTGCCACAGCTACTTCAGATGCTCCTAGTGACAACAAGCGAAAATGGGATGGAGCTTCAAGCAAAGGTTCAACTTCTGTTCAATCTCAGTCTCAGCAGAGAAGGACTGACGACTACAAGAGCCCTAGTCAGCAATCATCTGGTGGTCAAAGTCATGGTGGGTACAGGGGAAATCACCCCAAATGCAATCGCTGTAACCTACACCACAGCGGACCCTGCACCAGGAGTAACTGTCATCGGTGCAACAAGCCAGGGCACGCAGCAAAGGATTGCAGAAGTTTATACCCCGCAAACCAGAATCGTCAGCAACAACAAGCCCCACAAAATCAACGCCAGCAGCAGCAGCAACAAGGCATCAACAAAGGGTGCTTTCAGTGTGGAGCTGAAGGCCACTTCAAGAGAGATTGTCCCCAACTGAACAGGAACCAGAACAACAACAACAATAATAACAATCAGGGGAATGGAAACAACGGGGGCAACAATGGCAATGGTGCCAGGGGTCGTGTATTCGTGATTGGCCAAGGTGAAGCGAGGAACAATCCCAATGTTGTGACGGGTAAGTTCCTACTGGACGACTTTTATGTTACTGTCTTATTTGATTCGGGTGCTGATACTAGCTAGGTGTCCTTAAAAGTTAGTCAAAAGCTTAAACGTACCCCAACGCTTTTGAACACCAAGCACACTGTAGAGTTAGCTAATGGTAAGAGTTTAGAGGTCACACACGTAGTCAAGGGTTGTAAACTTGTTCTTGCCAACCAGACCATCTCTATCAACCTCATTCCTATCGTTTTGGGTAGTTTCGACGTTGTCATTCGGATGGATTGGTTATCCCAACACCAAGCTGAGATTCTTTGCAACGAGAAGATTGTCCGTATTCCTCGTTCAGGTGATGAACCTCTGATGATTCGTGGTGACAAGAGTGGTGCTGTCGTGAGCATCATCTCTTTCCTTAAGGCTCAGAAGTGTTTGCGAAAGGGCCACACTGCTATTTTGGCTCTCGTTATGGACACCTCGAAGAAAGAGAAGAGGATAGAAGATTTTCCGATCGTACGTGACTTTCCTGAGGTATTCCCTGAGGAATTACCTGGCCCTCCGCCTCATCGCCAGGTCGAGTTTCAAATCGAGCTAGCTCCTGGAGCAGCACCTATAGCTCGTGCACCTTATCGCTTAGCTCCATCAGAGTTGGAAGAACTCTCTACGCAACTACAAGAACTCTTGGACAAGGGATTTATTCACCCCAGTTCTTCGCCCTGGGGAGCTCCCGTGCTATTTGTGAAGAAGAAAGACGGTACCTTCAGAATGTGCATCGACTACCGTGAACTGAATAAGGTGACGGTGAAGAACCGTTATCCTCTTCCACGCATTGATGACCTATTCGACCAGCTGCAAGGGTCGAGCTTTTACTCGAAGATTGATCTGAGATCGGGATATCACCAGCTGAGAGTCTGAGAAGAGGACGTCTCCAAAATAGCCTTTAGAACTCGGTATGGACACTACGAGTTTTTGGTCATGCCTTTTGGGCTGAAAAACGCACCTGTGGTCTTCATGGACTTGATGAACAGAGTGTTCAAGCCTTACCTGGACAAGTTCGTTATTGTTTTCATCGATGACATCCTGATCTATTCTAAGAGTCAGGAGGAACACGAGCAGCATCTACGACTTATTTTGGAACTCCTTCGAACAGAACAGCTTTATGCAAAGTTCTCGAAATGCGACTTTTGGCTTCGTGAAGTCCATTTCCTAGGCCACCTGGTAAACAAGGATGGGATTCATGTTGATCCATCCAAGGTAGACTCGATTGAGAACTGGCCTGCACCTCGCACACCAATGGAAATTCGCCAATTCTTGGGTTTGGCAGGTTACTACAGGAGGTTCATTAAGGATTTTTCCAAGATTGCACAACCTCTCACCTCACTAACGCAGAAGGGCGTTACTTATCGATGGGGTATTGCACAAGAATCAGCATTTCAGCACCTAAAGGATAGACTTTGCAGCGCACCTATTCTTTCATTACCAGAGGGCACAGACGACTTTGTGGTTTACTGCGACGCATCAATTCAGGGTCTTGGTTGTGTATTGATGCAACGGGATAAAGTTATTGCGTACGCCTCACGCCAACTTAAAGTTCATGAAAGGAACTACACTACGCATGATTTAGAGCTGGGAGCTGTTGTTTTTGCACTTAAGATATGGAGACATTACCTGTACGGTACCAAGTTCGCCATTTACACCGATCACATGAGTCTCGAGCATATCTACAAGCAGAAGGAACTGAATATGCGACAACGTCGATGGGTCGAGCTGCTGAATGATTACGAATGCTCGATCAGATACCATCCGGGCAAAGCCAATGTTGTGGCTGATGCCCTCAGTCGAAAGGACACTACGCCTAAGCACGTGTGAGCATTACAACTCACCATTCAATCTAGTCTTCCTTCCCAGATACGAGATGCTCAGGTAGAAGCATTGAAACCAGAAAACGTCAGGGCTGAAGCCCTACGTGGCTCAAGGCAACGGTTAGAACAAAAGGAAGACAGCGCCTACTGATGGGATTTTAACATGTTCATCAAAGTAATTTCATCCATATGAAATAAAAACGCAGCGGAAAAATGTTTAAAACATGTTACTTTTATAAGATATAAAACCATTTATATGCAAAATCCCAATACCCGGATCCATATATGAGATCTATGCTATCAAACACAACCATAGGATGTTTAGAAAACTACCTTCTTGAAGTACAAGGAGTAATGGATATGAAGAAGGTGATGCTTCTTGAACGGTTGCCTTCAAGTGTAGAAAACCTCAAGCTTGTATACCCCAAGCCTTCCAACAAACACCTCATGTTTAGCTAGGATTTCTCACTTATGAACTCACTATTGAAACCCTCTTGAAGCCATCATATGGCCGAAAATAAGAGAGGAGGTTTTGGAGTTCTTGCACTTGATATATGAACTTGAAACTCACCAATAGATCAACCATACATGACCCGATTTATTTAGAGTCTTACACTTGATTTTTCCAAAAAAAAAATCAACTCTTGGATGATCACCTTGGGCCGAAAATTTTCAGCCATTTTTACTATCTTCTTCAAGTTCTTTTTCATCAAAATTCATCTAAATGAATATAAAAGACATGAGAGATTTTGCCACCCACATTGCCCAATAGGAGATCAACTAACACATGCATTTGCATGCAATATGATTGGCCAAAGAACTTAGGGAAGACCATCCAATCAAAATGCTTCTAACTTATGACAACATGCATGGAACCTCATTGGACAAGAATATTTTGGGAAGACCCCATGGGGGGGGTGGCGGCCAAGCATTTATAAAAAAATACAATTTCTTTTATAAAATATAAGTCTTACACATATATATATATATATATTTTATAACTTTTATAAAATAATAAAATCATATGTTATAAGACTTATGCTATTTTTATTATGTTATTTAACCAATTAAATAACAAAATAAAATATTCTCTCAAAATAAATTATCCATATAATTTATTAGTTTGTCAAGTGCAATTATTTATAAAACCAATTTCTAAATATTCTAAGTGTTGATATTTATTTATTTGATCATATCATAAATAAATATTGTAAGTGTTTGTCTAGCTTGTTATTGGGTATGACTCGACTTGGATCATAACGTACTAGCCACATCAATTTAATATGTGTCTTGGGCATACAGAGTCCAACAATCTCCCACTTGCACAAGATACATCGAAGATTGATGCAAGCAGTAAATAACGCCTAACTACGGTTTACTACCCCTAATACGTATGACTATATGTGCAATTCAATAACATCATCCTCTTCAAGTCCCTTACTTGAAAATGATTTAGGTGAATCTATCATTTATCCTTTCGTTACAGATGTCATGTTAAATCCAGAGACATAGAGTGATCACTCTCTGTTGATTTAACTTTAGCAGGCCTTAGACATCTTACTCTCAACGAATAAGAGGAACAAATCCCATCTTGACTACATACGTCTCTCACAATCACCTTGTACCACACCTGAGCTTAGCCTTATGTACTGTCATATTACTGACAGCGAAGAAATAAGTCAAGGCATAATATTTGGTGAATATCAAGACCCAATATGTATCTCAGGTCTGAGGATACTATGATATTCTCCTTTACTCAAATTTACTTATGATCAATCACAGATGATTCCATGCAGTAATATTTGAGAGCGAGTCTGTGACACCCCAGGAAAACCATACAACTTAACCAGCTTCCTCAGTGAGTGCCTACCAAATTTCGGGACGAAATTTCTTTCAACTTGGGGATGATGTGACAACTCGAAATTTAGAACCTTTCGTGTATCTTAGTACAACCTACTTGCTATGTTATGTGACTAGTAAACGTGTTGGTTTAATAATATAAGTGAACATCCTATGTGACTACGTGTTATGTTTATGTGTCGTGCTTGTACGTATGCGTATATTTATATGAACCGAGACAACAAGGGCCCGACTCGAGACCATGCGGTCTCGAGTGAACTAGTGAAACAATGGGCCGGATGGGCCATACACCTCATTTAACCCAACCGAGAGCCCATTAGGGTGCATTACTTGGAGCGGATATATAAACTTGATGGATAGCCATGTTGCCATTTTCTTTGGATAACACACACACTCTCCTACTCCCTCTCACTAAAACCCTAGACACCAAACATCACATTTCTCCTCCTTCTTCTCGGATCTAACCGGTGACATTAGGGGCTCTCGGATCGACACACACACACCCGTTTGGAAGCTTCATACTCACCTTGAAACTCATCAACCGGTTAGTGTTTATGATGCTTGTTGGTTAGTGTTTATGATGTTTTGATTAATATGATGGTGTACATTGATGATGAGTTAGTGTTCAAGTAATCGATGCATAAATGTTCTATGTTATGTGTTTACATTCGGTTGATGATGATTATATGTTAATGTGTTGATTTCATTAGGGTGAATAATGTATGCTTGACTATGTATGAGTGTTATCGGCTCTATATGGTTTGGATGTGGATATAAGTTGAAATGATTGATGAATGGAAACCGAATACTTGTAATCGGCTGTGGTATGTACACGATTAGGACGATTCATTGTGTTGATATCATAGGGTGCATGTTAGCGTTGATAAGTTGTTGATCATGATTTTTGTTTGGTTAAAGTTTATATGAATATTTGATAAACATATGAAGAACTTGTTGAATATCATATGAACATGTTTTGAATATTTGAAAACTGATATGTTTGATCCAATTTGGTAAATTGCTAGACAAGAAAACATGTTTATGTGGATGGTACAAACTGTTACATGAAATCGGTTTTCCATTGGATAGTACACTGTGCAGAATCAGCAGATGTCCAGCCGAGACCTTCGGTCTCGACTCGAGACCACCATATGCCAACTCGAGATCCCCGGTCTCGACACAAGTTGCGAGTCGAGAACCTATAGTCTCGACTCGAGACCATACTTCATCAACACACACACATCATGACTAGAGACTACGATTACGAGTCCGGTTGCGACTCGAGACCAGAACATGCATGACCCGAGACCTTCACGTTTGCGACTCGAGAACACCTAAGCACAACTCGAGACCGCACAGTCTCGAGTAGAGACCGCACAGTCTCGACTCACACATGTGTGCGTTGTATGGACCTTCACACTGTTTCGGGCCTAAGTGATTGGGCCAAGCTTGTGGGCCGTATGTGCTACTGTGCATTAAGTATGTTGTGCGCTGTTATTGAACTGCCATGATTAAATGTGTATGCCATGAAAAATACTTGTATACAATATGCCAGCATACGTGTAGAAACATACGTGCACTACCTGAATACGAACCTGACTTGTACGGTATCTATGTTAGGACGTAGTTGACCACTTACAACTTGATTGACTTTCTGTGTATCTGCCGAGCAAACCAAGGTGAGTTCACACCCTCTACAAAGCATGGGATTCCCAGGGGTCGGGAATTGGGATTAAGGAACATGGGTTCCTCGTCCTCCTTGGGTAGGACAGCATTGGTTCAGGAATGTAATTCCTCATCCTTACGGACAGATAACTCGTACTAGACCAAAACTCTATCACGAAGTCCCTCCTTTTTATATCGACTTAATCGCCGGGCCAATGGCGAGCGGGTCATTAGTTAGATAGCGCTATTTAGGTCTGACAAACCTCACACCATGCCGCAGAGGACGGGCGTGAACTAATGGATCTGGGGCACATCAATGATGATAGACATTGACAGTTTCAGGGCACTTAAACATGACTACAGTCAGCAGTCGATATGGTAACGAGTCTAGTATATACATGGGGTAGCCCCCACGGCCGAAATGCCAGATAACTAACACGGGGTAGCCCCCACGGTTGGATTGCCAGAGTAACCGGGAATAAACAAGTCACATTTTTAACTATGGGGTAACCCCCACGGCAGGATGCCAGCTAAAGGAAACTGTTTTCGAAACAACTTAAAACGAACACCCAACCGTGAACTCACTCAACTTGTTGTTGACTCGTTACTACATGCTTTGCAGGTCCTTAGATTCTTAGCTGGAGCTTGCATGGAGGAGGATCGTTGTGGGACATGGACGAATGTGTGCCATGTTAAACTTTGGAACAATTAAACTTATGTTTTGATTTAAGACTTATGCTTCCGCTTGCAACTTATCTATGTTTTGTTTGAACACCAATTGTATTGGTTGGATTTCTATAACTACTTATATGCATGTTCAATATGATTGGTGGCTGGATCCTGGTCAGTCACGCCTCCAAGCGGTGGTATTCCGCAGGTGGATTTTGGGGGTGTGACAGAGTCAGTCCAATATTTGTATCCCACAAATATCTATGAACCTTGGTAGCAACACTTTGCTCTATATTCATATCTAATGAATATCCACCAATCCAAATTCATAATAGTCTTACATTCATATTTGTTCCCACAATTATGATCGACTATGGACATTTAGAATAAGTAACTTATTCACGGATTTAAACATGCTAATATGGAACATAACTCAACATTCCATAAAGAGTTATAATAACAATTGTTTAAATATCCAAATACAAAATAGATCAAATCCAATCACTAGAATATCGAAGTCCTAAGGCACAAGTATGACCCTTTCATGCTTTGCCCATTCAAGGAGCTTCGTGAGTGGATCCGCAATATTTTGATCAGTGTGAACTTTGCGAATACATATCTTTCTCTTTTCAACTTCATCCCTTATGTAGTTTGAAACTCCGCTCAATGTGCCTAGTCTTTTGATGTACACGAGGTTCCTTGATTTAAGCAATCGCACCATCGTTATCACAAAGATCTCTAGGGGTCCTGAATGGTAGGGACTACCCCTAGATCGGCGATAATTCAAGTGGCAGATCCATATGAATTATCTCAATCAATGAAGCGGCGATGTATTCTGATTCTTTAGTGGACAATGCTACCCTGTTTGTGATCGAGAACCATCTTGATCAGTTTGGAAACTCGTATCCATGTAACCCTTTACAACGAATTCCGAAACTCGCATCCCAGTAACCCTTTTACAACGAGTTCTTTTTCACCAGATCCATACATTAGAAACATATCCTTAGTCCTTCTAAGGTATTTCAATATACTTTCTAACAGTCATCCAATGACGGTTATTTGGATTTTACTGGTATCTTCTCGTCATGCTTAAAGCGCATAACTTGTCCGGTCTAGTACATATCATTACAAACATAATGAATCCTATAGCTGACGTATATGGGATTCCTTTCATTCTTTCCCTGCTCATCCTTTGAGCTTGGACATTGAGACGCACTCAATATTGTCCCCTCTTTGAATAGGTACCAAACCTTTCATAGAGTTCTCTATCTTGAACCCTTTCAAGACTTTGTCAATGTATGCACTTTAGTTTAAACCTATCAAGCGCCCTGATCTATCCCTATAGATCTTTATTCCCAAAATATAGGCGGCTTCTCCAAAATCCTTAATTGAAAAACAACTTTCAAGCCAGGCTTTTACACCTTCCATGGTTGGAATGTCATTTCCAAATAGTAGAATGTCATCGACATATAATACTAAGAAAGTAATGATGCTCCCACTAGCCTTCTTATACACAAGATTTATCGACGTTCTTGATGAATCCATATTCCCTAATCTCTTCATCAAAACGGTGATTTCAATTTCTAGATGCTTGTTTCAATCTATAGATTGATTTCTTTAACTTGCATACTTTGTCAGGATGTTTTGGATCGACAAGACCTTCAGGCTTAACTATATAGACATCTTCCTCAAGATATCTATTAAGGAAAGTCGTTTTGTGATCCATTTGCCAAATCTCATAATCATATTGTGCAAGCTTGGCAAATGATATCCTAGTTGACTTTAGCATCGCCACTGGCGAGAAGGTCTCATCATAATCAACCCTTTGATTTTGAGTGAAACCTTATGCTACAAGTCTCGCTTTACAAGTATCCAAGTTACCATGCATATCGGCTTTCTTCTTGAAAACCAACTTACTTCCAACTACTTTGGAGTTTAAGAGGTGCTACAACCAATTTCCATACTTGGTTGTTATACATGGACTGCATCTTTACGTTCATGGCTTCAAGCCATTTGTCACAATCGAATTTTGACATTGCATCATGGTATGTTGTTGGTGCATGTTTGTGACAACAGCTTAGATTTGGTCTTTGGATATCTTGTAATTAGTTAAACGATAAACAGTTAGCGGGTTTAGCTTTGTAATAGTTAGTTGTAATGTTTGGGCTAACCAAACCCATACTTATGGGGATGTGGGGCGAATTGGGCTTGTCCAATTCGTAGTCCATGATGTTTAACCTTGGCCCAAGTAGCAAACCTTGTGTTATATAAACAAGGTTAGGCTTTAGGGTTTAGGTTAATCAGCCAAAACAGTTTGAGAGGCATTAGAATTCGTGAGAGACTTGTCTTGGACGAATTTGAGTGTTAGTTTAGGGTTTAGATTGATTGTAATACTTTGGTTTGATAATCAATAGTAAACCCGGTTTGAAAGTGAATTGCTGTTTCTGTTCGTTTCTGCTATATTCTGATCAAGAGGATTCCGCACTCTTGATTGGATTGACAATTCTGTGAAGATCCATACACATCAAGGGGACCTACAATTGGTATCAGAGCGTTAGGCTCTTGAAGGCTCGGTTCAGAATTGTTCTTGGAGAAACAGGGAGAATTTCGAAATTTTTGAAACTGGAAAATTAGGGTTTTTAAAATTTTCGAATTTTTCTGTTGGTTTGATAAAATTTTCGAATTTTGTTAGCTGTTTTGATCTTTTGCATTGTTTGTTTGCTGTTTTTGCAGGTTTTAGGGTTTGCAGGACTGTTTTTGGTTGATTGTTTTGAAGAATTTTGGCTAAGAAACTTGAAGATTCGAAGACTGTTCTTCGTGTTCTTCATTAAGTTCATAAGAATTTCGTATAAAGCTTGCTGATTTGCTGTTTTGATTTTGCAGATTTGTGTTGGAGAGAATCTGGAAAATCTCAGAAATTTGAAAAAGATTGAATTTCCTTATTACTGGCTGGCGAATTTAATAATTTCGCAGACTGATCCAGCATAATTAAACTGATCAGCGAATTTAACTGACTTGCGAAGTTGTTGGCGAAATTAAAATCCAAAGGCGACTTTGGTAACCGTATAATTTTCCACAGCGAAATTACTACGGTTTTCGGCGAATTTACAGGTCGTCGTAATCGCGAAATTAACCGGCGAATTAAGCAGCATAACCAGCGAATTTAAACAGACCAGCGAAATTAATAGAATAACCAGCGAAATTAAGTGAGACCAGCGAATTAACAGGGTGGAATTTTTGTTGCCAAGCGTCGATAAAATTTCAGTGTTTTGCAAATAGAAATTGATCCGTAGCTCGTTAGACAGAACCGTTTGGACCATTAAATTCCTTGGATTTTTAGGGTGAAAAAAAAAATCCCGAATTCGGTTTTTGACATTATATATCATTGGATTCGTCTTTTCGAGACGATTCTAAAGGTGTAATTTGGTAACCACTGTTTTCGGAGATATTTTGTACGGTTTTTATCGGTACGGTTACGATAAAACGTGTTTAAAGATGGTCAGAATGGATAAGTTCAGTGAGACTGTAAAGAATTGGCCAAAGCTTACAAATGTTAAAGAGTATGCTGTTTGGAAGGAGGAGTTTGAATCAGTTGTGAAAAGTGAGGATTTTAGATTGTGGTGTTGTATGATTGATGGATATGTTGCTCCTGCACGTCGTGTCGAAGGAAGGGTTATAGTGATGTCATATGACAAGATGGATGAATCTGAGAGACAGGTGGTTGAAGCTGAGAAGAAAGCTTTAACTGCGATAAAGATGTCCTTACCTGATAGCATCAAGCATACCTTCACAAAGTACACTAATTCAAAGGATATGTGGGATGCATTACAAAAGCGATATCAGGGAAATGAGAGTGCCACTCAGGCATTCATGGCAGAGATAGTGCCAGTTGATGAGGTTGAAACTACTGTGAGTGATGCTGAATCTGAAGTGAAAAATGCTGAAGCTCAAGTGGAGAATGCTGAAGCAAAAGTGGATGCTGAAGTAGAGAAGGAGAGTGAAGCTGAACAGGTTGTTACTGATGAAAATACAGAAGTTCATGAGGAAAAGGTACAATCTAATTCTGTGTGTTTGAGATGTCGTGAACTACAGGGTGAGGTTGACAGGTTGTCAACACAAAACCAAAGTCTGGTAAGTGAGATGTCTAACATAAAAGAAGCAAACTTTTTTCCTAAAAGAAATGAATCGTCATACTTGAAGAAGATAAAAGGTTATGAAGCTGAAATTGAAGCTTTAACTTGCAAACTAAATGAAAAACTTCAAGTAATAGACTTAGCTCATGACATGATGGCTGAGAAAACAAAAGAGATTTCTGAAAAATGCAAAGAGTTGTCAGATGCACAACTCAAAATTGTTGAACTTGAAAAGAAATTGAGTCAATTCAGAGATTCATCTTTTGTTATGAAACACATGATGGGTGGGTTAAAGAAGAGTAATGACAAGACCAGTGTGGGCTTCCAGGGCTTTAATGAAGTTCCACCTCCTCTTAGTCATGACTATTCATTCCTGCCTAGTGAAAATGAGCTAGCAAACTTTATGGCATCTGCACCAAGTAGTTTTCCATCCACATCAAGTCAAGGTGATGGATCTGAGAGTGATGATGCTAAGGAAAACAATAACAGGGAAACTTTTAAAAAGAAAAATTCACCTCCTAAGAATAAAAATCAAGCTTTTGTTAAAAAGATTAATTTTGTTCAAGGTAGTGATATGAAAAATGAAACAACTGTTATTGAAAATGAATCAAATGTAGAGTTTGGTAAAAATAAAAACAAAGAAAAATCTGAATCCAAGCAAACTAAACAAGGTTCATCCAAGGGATCATCACCATCTGATAAGGGATCTACCTCAGAGACTCCAGCTAAGAAGTCTTTGAAAAGGAGATCATGCTTCAAGTGTCACGTCAAAGGACATGTAGCTAGCTGCTGTCCTAACAAAAAGGGTGAAGCACAACTTAGTGAAAAACAGAGAGGGAAATTACCAGTGAAGGAAGGTGATAGTGAGGAGAAAGGCTCAAATTTTCCAAAGAAATCTGCTCCTAAGCAACCAGAGAATGTTGCTGTTGGTGTAGATAAGGCTGGAACAGGAACTTCACAGGTTCCACGTTTTCAAAGAAATCAACAAAGATTTCAGCCTAGATCTCCACCAGGCAGATACGAGAGACCTAGAAGCAGTTCACCAAGAATGAACAATTATAATGCTAATAATTTCAGAGGTCAAGGTCAATATCAAAATCGATACCAAAATAATGGTTGTCGAAATTTTTATAACAATGGCTTTAGAAATTATAACAATCAAGCTTCTTGGAATCAAAATTTAAGGTACCAAAATCAAAATTTTCAAAGGTCAAATAGTCCAAATACGTATAGGAACCCTCAGGACCAAAGACCTTATGGAAATCAAAATCAAATTCCATCAACAGGTCTGAGATCCAAGACTCCAGTTAGGAGTAATGGATATTGGATGGATGTTCCAGTAGTTGGTGAATTTGGACGACCCAAGACCATTAAGGCTTGGGTCTCCCAATCTAACTAATTTCTTAGTTGGTGTGTGCAGGAGCTGCTAAGGAGGATTATCAACTTATGTTGATAGTGGCTGCTCTAGGCACATGAAGGGGGATGTGAGATTGTTGATACATTTATATTGATTGATTTAAATTGAGGTTCAAAGTGCTTAGGCGACACACTAGATAACCTGGCAGATCTTTATACTAAAGCTTTTGACAGGGCTCGCTTTGAACATTTAGTCGAACTCAACGGGATGAGGAATCCTGAATAACTGGTTTTTCATAAGAATTTTTGTAAATAGTTTACTGCTTTTCTTAAAAATCAAAAATAAAAAAATTGAAAAATCAAAAACATAAAAAAATAGAAAATTAAAAATGAGTTCACTGTGTGAAAAAGGAGAAATGATAGTACATCAGCAAGTTAGACTGTCACACTGAAAATGAAATTAAATTGCTTAAGTGTGATAGCAGCTTCATCATATGATGTACCAGTAGGCAAAAAGCATGAAATAATCAACTTACCAATGTGATATAAACTTAAATACAACTGTGTATGAGTGGGGAACACATCAGTGGTGTATGGTTTAATGACCTTAAATCTTGTGTTGATAGATTGCCAAAATCTGAAGTTTTGGGTCTTTATACTGTTATTTCATTTGGGGATATCTTGGCTGTCATTCTAAAATTCTACATGACCCCAGGAAAGAAAGTCACTTGGAATTAGCTCATTTCTATTTGAATGTATGTATGTTGTCCCGATACACACAATTTTGATCTAATTCTGAAATCTTCTCTGAAAAAAGTCGTGTACCTCCTCTGCTGCATCCAGATATATGCTGACCTGGAGGTGCTAGGCAACGACAGCTTCTGCTGCATCCAGATACATGCTGACCTAGCTGTACGTTGTCGCGTTATAGATCTAATACACCCGAAAGAGGCCCTCTAGTGCCCAAATGAAACCCAAGAAACCTATATCAAACTGAGAAAAACTCATTTGATCTGTATATTATACCATCTCTGCTAAAGATCTATTATGTTCTCTTCTCAACCTATTCCTAGTTAAGATTTCAGAAATCTGGATTGGACTTGTGAAATATGTGGTAGGGAATCTACTTGCATGATAGAGTGTGTTATTTATATTTCCAGGATTTGATTAGTATTTATTTGGGTGTTCATTGTTAAGCAATCAAAACATGATAAAACAGATTATATGCAGACCTAGACACTGTCAGGATATCTTAAAGGATGACATCAGTATACTCACCTACTACGATGAATCTTTGTGCATACCTTGATCGCGGGGGTATATCCTGAAGTGGGACACGCTAGTATATCAGTACATAAAATTACCTTAATGTATCATATGGTAATGGTACTTGAAATGTTCATGCATTTTGTTTAAGTGGACAAACATACTGGTAATCGTCTTGGACTGCTTTTCATGAAAAATTAAATAAAGAATTATCTAATTGTGTGAAACAGTTTGATTATGCTGATATGATCTTCTTACCAGTGATTCTCACAAAAATAGAGTGTTTATTGCTTTTGTATTTACTTGCTTTTCGAAAAATATAAAAATCCAAAAATAGTGTCTTTTTCTGTTAAAATTCTTAACGTACGGAAAACTGTTATTCTTGGAGGAATTGTTACTGATAGGGGGAGACGGTGTTGGAAAGTGAGTTCAAAATTTTTAATCATGCGGGTTATAGGGTGTGTGATTAAAAAGTTTTGCGTGTTGATGATGAATTGAGAATGCTTAATCGGTGATACTATCTCTTGAAAAATAATAATTTATTTAACCTTGTTGAAAAATTCTTATGGTTTCTCGAGATGTTTGTTTTATAGTAAACAGATTGAAGCAGTGTGTTGCTGAGAAGTTGAAGTGATGAGTTGAGTTGCTGTGAAGATGAGAGTTTGCTTGGATGCATGGTAGAACCTCCTTTCTATATTGCAGACAAAGTTGAAGAGATTGAAGATTGCTTTACAAATGCTGAACTGGAGTTTGCTCAAACGCTAAACTTTTGAAGATTTGGTGATTGGATGCATCAGCTTAGGGGGAGTCTGTTGCTGACAGAAGCTATTGAAGCTGAAGCTATCCAAAGACCAAAGACAGTGCAAGACTATATGAAGATTGCAAGAAGACTGAAGACAAAGTTATTTTATGAAGCTATTGTCAAGGGGGAGTTTGTTGTTGCATGTTTGTGACAACAGCTTAGATTTGGTCTTTGGATATCTTGTAATTAGTTAAACGATAAACAGTTAGCGGGTTAGTTGTAATGTTTGGGCTAACCAAACCCATACTTATGGGGATGTGGGGTGAATTGGGCTTGTCCAATTCGCAGTCCATGATGTTTAACCTTGGCCCAAGTAGCAAACCTTGTGTTATATAAACAAGGTTAGGCTTTAGGGTTTAGGTTAATCAGCCAAAACAGTTTGAGAGGCATTAGAATTCGTGAGAGACTTGTCTTGGACGAATTTGAGTGTTAGTTTAGGGTTTAGATTGATTGTAAAACTTTGGTTTGATAATCAATAGTAAACCCTGTTTGAAAGTGAATTGCTGTTTCTGTTCGTTTTTGCTATATTCTGATCAAGAGGATTCCACACTCTTGATTGGATTGACAATTCTGTGAAGATCCATACACATCAAGGGGACCTACAATATGTGGTCGGTTCACCCGAATCTACCACGTAGCATCCATCCAAGAAAAATCCATATCCTTCAGGTGGACTACTTATTCTACCAGATCTGCGAACGTTTTGTGTGTGATGATCAACCACTTGATCGTTTTCAACAACCTCTTGTTGAGCGCTAGTTTCAACCAACCGTGTATTGGCATGTGGTTCTTGATCCTCATCTAGTTCCACTGTTCTACTAGTTCCTTCCATTAGGAACTTGTTTTCCAAGAACTTTGCCTTTCGAGCAACAAATACTTTTTGCTCTGTTGGATCGTAGAAATAATATCATCTTTAGGATATCCTACGAAGATACACTTAGTGGATCGCACTTCCAACTTGTTTGGGGTGTATTGCTTCACGTAAGCTTCACAACCCATACCTTTTAAATATGATAATGATGGAGCCCTTCCATGTCATATTTCGAAAGACGTCGTATCCACTTTCTTGGTTGGGGCCATACGGCCCACGGAGAGCAAAGCGTAACCCCAAAGTGATAGAGATAATGCGCTCCTAGCCATCATGGATCGAACCATATCTAATAGAGTTCGATTCCTCCTCTATCAAAATGAAGAACTTTAAAAGAGTTGATTTTGTACTTCACCTTTTGAAGATTCTGAACGTTTCAAAACTTCTTCTTTGTGTCAAGTACACATAACCATAACTACTATAGTTGTCGGTTAAAGTAATGAAGTATCTTTCACCATTCTAGTCATTGGCTTAAAAGGATCACATACATTCGAATGTATGATACCTAAGAAATCTATTGCCCTTTCCCACTAAAGGGTTTCTTAGTCATTTTACCTTGTAAACAAGATTCACATGTATCAAATGAACCAATTTCATTTGTTTCCAAAAGATCATTCTTTCGAAGTGTTTACATGCGACATCTGTTTATATGACCAAGGCGATAATGCCAAAGATAAGTCTCACTCAAATCCATTTTGAGTTTGTTGGTGATTGCTTGGTACATTGAACTATCAAATGATGTATTATTATGAACCAATTCATAACTACCATTTGAAGGCATAGTCTTAAAGTAAAACATGTCATTCATCGAAATATAAATGTCATTGTTTACAAACTTTAAATCAAAACATATTGTCTCAAAAGGGAAACTTAAATAATGTTCCTAGTCAAACTAGGAGCATTCAAAACATTTTAAAACAATTTCCAAACCATTTTGGAAGTTTCAAAATATAGTATCCTTTCTTGTAATGTTTATTTCTTTTGAACCTTTTGCAACGAATTGCAAACATGAGTTCCACATCCGGTATCTAATACCCATGTGTTAGAAGAGATAACATTAAGGTCAATATGTATTATTAAGATTGTACCTGAGGTTTGCCTAGTATCCCTCTTGTTTTTCAACTCTTTGAGATAGATTGGACAATTCCTATTTAAATGCCCTATCTCACCATACTCAAAGCATGGATCGTTTATGGCAACCTTTTCCTTCTTCTCTTTTGGTTTCGGTGGTTTCGCTTTAGTCTTTCTAATCATTTCCCTTTGAATTACCCGTTTCTATTTGCAACATTTGCTTTGGTGTCGGGGTGATGCCCTTTCTTGTTGCCACCCTCATTGATGGTTAGAATGGATAAAATCCTTTTATCCATATCGAGCCTTTCGAGGTGATCAATATGGCTTTTCATCTTAAAGACATAAGATGAGTCTGATTGGGTTTCCTCCATTCGACATGTATGAAGCGCTCGAACTGTTTCGAAGTGTTCTACCCTTAGGAACATTTCCTACAATTGGGTAATCATGTCGTATGCTCATGATGTTCAAAAACCTTTTGAATCTCGGAAATCATAATTCCTAACATGAGGCAAGAGGTTTGCATAGTATTCTCGATATACTTAATCCAATCGTTATAGGCATCCTTATCTTCCATAAGATGTTCATCGGGATTAGGATCGTTTTCTAGTGATAGGTTACGGACGGTTTGGGTAATATTGTTAGCGGCCATCTACAAAATTTAACAAGGTTCAATTTTAGTATTTTTGATATTATTATATTTTAATCATTAATACCCTTTTGTGTCTCATAGACAATTAATAATTAAAATCTAGAATCCAACGTTACATTTAAATTTTGGTTAGGTGACCTTTATCCCATTATTTAAATTAACAAGGTAGTCAACGTTTGACAATTGCAACTCTTTGCAACTTCTAGCCATATGGGATCAGTTAAACATCTTTATGTTTAGTTGGCATGTTTAATCCCATCAACACCTTTGTTCCCCATGCTTCGGTGACCCTAAGTTCATGGTTTCCAAATCAAGTCGTCCAACTTACACACACGTGTGAGTTTATACACATAAGTGGTTAGGTGACCTTTATCCCACAAACATGGTAAACCTACCTCGAATATACAAGTTCCCTCAAATATGGTTAGGTGACCTTTATCCCAGAAAAGAGTTCCCAAGTGATTCGAGTGTTGTATAAAAGGATGGTGTTTGACTTGTTTTATATAAGGGATTTTGAGTTTTCAAAATTCTAGTTTAGAAAACTTTATGTACCATATATTTGCATGCATTCAAATCCTTGGTACTTTAGTGAAAATCAATTTTCAAGGTTCTTTTTAATAAAACCCATTTTATTATAAAATCATTAATTTTTTAATAACCTTTTATTAACCAATTTTAATGATCTTGTAAAGAACCAATTTTACGCTTGTTGTTGATTATTAGTTTGTTAAGCATGCATATCCAAATATCATCAAAACAATATAAATAAGCAACCACACAAGCACAACACATATATCATTAGGTGCATAACCATAGCCAACTATTTTGACAACACTTGTTAGCCGAAACAAGTGCGCCAAAAGGTCCTTCCTAAAGGGTAAAATTGACACAAGCAATGTGTCGTTGAACTCCCACTTGATCCCGCATCCAAATGCTTCAAGTATCCTTCTTGTGTTGTGATTACTCCACTTTCTTTGAGCTTCCAAAATGTACTTTAATTCAGCTCCAAACTCCTTTGGGCTCCGTAAATGTGTTTTGGTTATCGGGCTAAAATCCCGTTTAGAACTATGAAGTCCTTTATGCCCGAAATTGGCAAAACCAAAACCGCATTTTTGTGTGTATCTTCTTTTACAAAATATATCCTAATACATTTTTTTTTAGTAAAATAAAATGTATCTAATCTATTTATTTTACATACCAAATGAAAATAAATAAATTACATAACTTTACAAATGGAAGAACAAAAAAAATAATAATTATTACAATCCATTGAATAATTAATAAATAAATCACAACACAATTATTCAACACAAGGTCATGGCTAGGTTATATGCACCAAAATATATATCCAAATATATATATATATTAATTTCAAGAAGCATAAAAAATGGTTCCCTTTTATAAACATTTTCGGCTATTTTCAAAAAACCGAAAAGTTAAGTTTTGTCCAAACAAACAAATCATCCATATGAAATAATTTTTCAAGATTCATTTATGCATGTAAGAAAATAATCTTGAAAAACAAAGGGTTAACCATGTTAAAATTTTCGGCCATAGGGTTTTCTTCAAACCCGAAACCCGAAATTTTAATCTATTGAAGTATGCACTCATATAAGCGGCTCTAGATGCCATTGATGGGATTTTAACATGTTCATCAAAGTAATTTCATCCATATGAAATAAAAACGCAGCGGAAAAATGTTTAAAACATGTTACTTTTATAAGATATAAAACCATTTATATGCAAAATCCCAAAACCCGGATCCATATATGAGATGTATGCTATCAAACACAACCATAGGATGTTTAGAAAACTACCTTCTTAAAGTACAAGGAGTAATGGATATGAAGAAGGTGATGCTTCTTGAACGGTTGCCTTCAAGTGTAGAAAACCTCAAGCTTGTATACCCCAAGCCTTCCAACAAACACCTCATGTTTAGCTAGGATTTCTCACTTATGAACTCACTATTGAAACCCTCTTGAAGCCATCATATGGCCGAAAATATGAGAGGAGGTTTTGGAGTTCCTGCACTTGATATATGAACTTGAAACTCACCAATAGATCAACCATACATGACCCGATTTATTTAGAGTCTTACACTTGATTTTTCCAAAAAAAAAAATCAACTCTTGGATGATCACCTTGGGCCGAAAATTTTCAGCCATTTTTACTATCTTCTTCAAGTTCTTTTTCATCAAAATTCATCTAAATGAATATAAAAGACATGAGAGATTTTGCCACCCACATTGCCCAATAGGAGATCAACTAACACATGCATTTGCATGCAATATGATTGGCCAAAGAACTTAGGGAAGACCATCCAATCAAAATGCTTCTAACTTATGACAACATGCATGGAACCTCATTGGACAAGAATATTTGGGAAGACCCCATGGGGGGGGGGGGTGGCGGCCAAGCTTTTATAAAAAAAATACAATTTCTTTTATAAAATATAAGTCTTACACGTATATATATATTTTATAACTTTTATAAAATATAACATCATATGTTATAAGACTTATCCTATTTTTATTATGTTATTTAACTAATTAAATAAAAAAAAAAATATTCTCTCAAAATAAATTATCCATATAACTTATTAGTTTGTCAAGTGCAATTATTTAGAAAACCAATTTCTAAATATTCTAAGTGTTGATATTTATTTATTTGATCATATCGTAAATAAATATTGTAAGTGTTTGTCTAGCTTGTTATTGGGTATGACTCGACTTGGATCATAACGTACTAGCCACATCAATTTAATATGTGTCTTGGGCATACAGAGTCCAACACCTACTACGTAACAGGACACATTTGGGTCCCACTCTATGGCAACCTACGAGAGCTTGTGATGGATGAGGCACATAAGTCTCGTTACTCAGTACATCCTGGTTCGGATAAGATGTACCACGACTTAAAAATTACGTATTGGTGGCCTAGCATGAAAGCTCACATAGCAACCTACGTTAGTAAATGTTTGACTTGTGCGAGAGTCAAAGTCGAATACCAGAAACCCTCAGGCCTACTTCAACAACCAGAGATACCACAATGGAAATGGGAGCAAATTTCCATGGATTTTGTTACTGGCCTACCTAGATCTCAGCGCGGAAATGACACTATTTGGGTGATCGTGGATCGACTCACAAAGTCTGCACACTTCTTGGCTATCAAGGAAACGGATAAGTTCTCCACTTTAGCAGACGTCTACTTGAAGGAAGTTGTCTCGAGGCACGGGGTACCCACCTCTATTATCTCTGATCGTGATGCACGTTTTACTTCGGAACTGTGGCAAGAAATGCACAAATCCTTTGGCTCACGTTTAGATATGAGCACAGCTTATCACCCGCAAACGGATGGGCAGTCTGAACCCACCATCCAGACCCTTAAAGACATGCTTAGGGCATGTGTGATTGACTTTGGCAATGGTTGGGAAAAACATCTGCCACTAGTGGAATTCTCGTATAATAACAGTTACCACACCTGCATTCGGGCCGCTCCATTTGAGGCATTGTACAGGCGTAAATGCCGATCACCTCTTTGTTGGGCAGAGGTGGGGGATAGTCAGATCACTAGCCCAGAACTTGTGGTAGACACAACAGAAAGGATTGCTCAAATACGATAACGAATGGCGGCAGCTCGTGACGGTCAGAAAAGCTATGCTGATAAGGGCAGGAAATGTAACACCTGTGCCTTCACGGCCATCAAACAAATACCAAACCAATGAAATATTATATTTCATACTTGGGATTTGTAAAAATATGTGTATCGTTTACACATATCAACTCTTGTTCAATTTCAAACCCTAAATCGCTTTCTGGAAGGTTATACGCGCACCGATGCGTAAATATAACCAGTTTAATCCAACAAACACTCCGGAATAGTGAAATAGGCTTAACATACCTTAAATAACCTTGACATAACTTAGACATAAGTTTTGGAAGGTTTGGTGTGGTGAAATCAAAGTTAAATCGCTTACAGGGACTAAAGTTGACAAACTGCGAAAGTATGTCAATTTGAACTGTAACGAACATTCCGGAACATGACCATAAGTTAAACACACCTTAAATATCCTTTACATAGCTTAGAAATAGGCTTTGAGGGGTTTGGTGTGCTAAAATAAACTTTTGGGACATTCAGGGACTAAAAGTGTCAAAAAGTGCACAAGTTTGCATTTTCGCGCATAACTTACGTTCTGAATACATCTGGACATCCAAAAATTTATGTGAGCATGACTATATTATATTTTAGTGTTCGCCATAAGAAAAATCCATTCGTCGCATCATTTGGATCGTTTTTGCGTTCGTTACGACTTCCGTCGTAATTAACCGAACAACGCAATCGTACGGCCAAACGAACCGACATCCGAGATATTTTTTAGCACAATTTAAGTTCCCTATACTTTAACTTCATTTTAGAGCTTTGAAATGGGGTTAACGGGGCTTAAACGTATCAAAAATGCATCGAAAACCAAGTTTAGGGGCTGCAGGGACCAAAACTGTAAATCTGCCAAAGTTGTTACCTTACGGACCTCAACATTGGCAGCTTTGAGGTCCGTAAAGCAAGTTCAGACCAGATGCAGAGTACTTAACAGCCTGTTATCAGCTGTTTTGCACTCCTAATCTCTCTTCCACATGTTGATACCTTATGGTGGGTGGCCAATTAACCTACCATAAGCTTCCGACACTTGTACGGGTGAGATCAAGGCACGTTTCTCGATAAACGATCCTAACGGTGGTGCATTTACTATAAATACCCATCCATACTCAACACAAAAACCCACTAGAATCTGATTGAGGAGCTCTAAGTTGAAGCCTTCGCTTCATACCTGAGCTATTCGATCACGATTAGCATTCGGGGACCCTTCGTAAGTATTCTTTCGTTCTTTTCCTTATTTTATTGCTTTTCGAGTCAGAAAGTCAAACTTTGTTTGACTTTCAGCGTTGACCAGTAATGGTCAATGCGAAGTTCGTTTGAACTTCGCAACGTGAGTGTAATCACGTTGGTCATAGTCCCTTGGGACTATGCCCACTGATTACCACGTTGTCTAGGGTCGTAGGGTAGGCGATCTAATAAATCGCCTATACCTTCGAACCCGACCCAGTTTGGTCGATAATTAGGATCCGACCAAACACATTAGGTGACCATAGTAGGTAGGGAATAACCTTCCGAGGTTATACCCTATGGTCACATCGTTTAAGTAGTTGTATGATAGGTAGTTTATATGCCTTAGGTAAATTACCAGAATACCCTTTTCATGTATAATTGGTAATTAAGCCTATGTAACCTAAACCTTTGTCACATAACTGATTATGTAATATGTTTAGGCATATAACGCTTGTCATAGGGCTAGATAGGCGGTCCGAACGCGTTTCACGCGAACGACGCGTTAAAGTAGCATAAGCTACCTAAACGGGTCGTAATGGGTCTTAAACAATTAGGTTAAGTTTCATTTAGTATGTAGGCTTTGTTAAAACCAAAAGACACGAGTCTCTACACTCGTTTGGTTTACAAACCCTAATGCTACCCGATCCTCCGATTTAGGTCCGGTTTATTAATGTAACTACCTATACTAGGTGCCGTTTGATATCCGCGATCTCTAGCATTGTTTAGTTGTTACTCAAGGACTACTGAGCAATCTCAGGTGAGTACATAGACCCCTCTTTTACTGTTTTCCAAACTGTTTTGGGGTGGAACACATGTGCCTACTTGTTACTTTCATGCTTTCCTGTTTTGACATCATATACTTGCTATGTTCATTAGTACATTATAGTACATGATTTCATTGTGTTTATGCTAGGTGTGCCCATTGTGTGCATTACTTAGTACATCGTTTTACATTACATTTCATGCTATGTATTGCCCTTGTGTGCATTACTTAGTACATTGTTTTACATGACATTTTGACATAGACATTTCGACATAGACATTTTAACATGATTGACATTGATCATGTATTTCCCACAAAACATAACTTTGAT
Source organism: Helianthus tuberosus (assembly GCA_030545235.1). Taxonomy (NCBI): domain Eukaryota; kingdom Viridiplantae; phylum Streptophyta; class Magnoliopsida; order Asterales; family Asteraceae; genus Helianthus; species Helianthus tuberosus. Next base: position 195,627,227 of record CM060366.1, read on the forward strand.
TTAAACCAAGTTTTACTTCAATACTTTGTTTTTGTGCATATGGTTTAGTTGAGACATTTCACTTGCCATACATGGATATTTGACATAGACATTTGACATGGATATTTGACATAGACATTTGACATGGATATTTGACATATACATTTGACATGGATATTTGACATAGACATTTTGACATGATTTACATCTAGACATGAATACTTTGGCATATTATTCAATACATTTGACAATTGATTTAAACATAGACAATTTACATTGTTTGGTTTGGTTTGATTAAGTGATTAAGTAACGATGTGTGTGTAATATGATACAAGCATGGTGGATACGCCGCTGGTACTTCCTATATATAAGTGTTTGTATGGTATTACATAGCGTAGCGTTATTTGAATCATTTCAGTTTGATACATATAACATTTTATACAAATAACATACTTTTCACAATACATTGTTTTACAAACAACTTATCTTATACAAACTCAGTTTACATGGTTATTTATTTAACCATACATTATTCACTTATTTATACATATCATCTGAACTCATTGTTTTTCAAATGATTTACAAAACAAAGCAAATAACAAGGTTCATGACTAAACATTTTCTCAAACATAAGTCATGAAACCTATTTTCACAAAACCTATGTATCTCACAGGCATTTTTATGCTGACGTACCTATTTTCACATGTGTTTTTCAGGAGCTGTTGCATAAGATGATCCAGATACACATAGGCAGACTTGGGCTTTAGTGACAATAAAAGATACAAGACTAGTTAATTATGTTGTATTTCTTTGTTTGTTAAGACATTGTAACACTTGTAATCAATAAAACGAAACATCAATTGCCATGGATTTGACACGATTAATTCTGTTACAACACTCCCCGATGTTTCCGCCACGTTTTGTATGTTCTACGTGGTCGGGGTGTGACAGAAAAGATGGTATCAGAGCCAATGGTTATAGGGAATTAGGTTATTAGTAATGCTTTGACCTAGTCTATAACCTTCTTAGGACCCTAACGCGAGTTTACTTGCGTTTAGTCATAAAACAATACCGTCACCTATCCTTAGGCGACGACCACAACAAGAACATAAATTTCAAAACCGCTTTGAAAACTAATCATCTGTTCTAGGATGATTGATTTCTAGGTTTTGAACCCTTTATTGTAAGGTTTTGAACTCTCTATTATATGGTTTTGAACCCCTTTGAGTTTTCAAAATCTCGTCAAGGTTTTGGGTTTTTAATAATGTGAACACGTGCAAACTGGAAGGGTGAATGCCTGTATTCTGGGTTTTCTGTCTAGGCAAGCACTTCGTATACATCTCATCAGACGCGAGACCAGTTGTGCTTACCTGGGAATTCTTGGGATGAGTGTTCACTTATAGGCGAGCATGTCTTCGCGATACATTATATTGACCCGCTTACTTTGATTAGTCACTATCTCATTTGTTTGCCTTTGGTAACAAACAAATGGTCACAATCTTCATGCGTTCTCATTTTCTCTCGACTATCTTTCCCTTGTTTCCTCCCATGTCTTCTATTTTCTTCATGGTGCCTCTTCATCGCAACAACAATGTCCGAACCAGGTGCTGCAATTACCCAGCGAATAGGCGTCGTACTCCAGAGGACCGTTGACTTAGCTATCACCATGACTCGCCTCAGGGGTGAAGCTGTATAAGGGAACTGCTCCTTGGTGCAATCAATGCCATCGTCATTATTCAAATCAAATACCTTGTTTCAAATGTACCCACGGTGGACGATGGAGACATTTGGTTAACATATGCCGCTTTGCAATCCAAAGCAAAGCTGTTACAAATCCTGCTGCTGCTCAACCTTCAAACTCTGCTACATATGTCGCTTGGCATATCTGGCGCCTCAACCTCATGAACTTTCTACCTTGTGTATCGACGTAAGCACGCCTAGTGCAAGGTGTCGGAACACTCTCGTTACACAAACTCCAAAATCCATGTAGGATCTTTCTATCTTCATAATTAGATCCTTGTGGATGGATATCATTCATCGGAGTCCTTAATTGAATTCTTTGTATGATTCAATACGTACATCACAATTCAATAGGGACAAAGCCGAATTTCTTTTAAGATTATTCTATCTTCATAGATAGATTCTTGAAATGATTAAAGTGCCAAATGAAATCCACGAATTGGATTCCTGGTGTGCTTTAAGTATCCGCGTCCGAAGATAACAAATTAATAAACAAGTTAAACAACTATGTGATTATATGCTTATGTGTTTCCTTTTATGTTTTTGGTGTGATCCAAATTCTTGTCATTCAAATCCTCGTAGAATCTTCCATATCTTTGGGTGCTATATTAAATCCTCAACGGGCTTGTACGTAATAGTAAAGACCCTTGGATTATATTGTACCATTCCATAATTAGACCCCTGAGTGGTCTAGGTAATCAGATTGATCCAAAAATCTGGTTAGGAATATCATGTGATGATATAGCTGAAAGGACTCCTTGGTGGCCTAATTAAAAGGATCATTTGTCGATCTAATTAAAAAGGACCCTATGGTAGTCTAGTCACACTCATCACAGGTTTGATTTTTCCTCCCCTTCACATTACAAACAAATTGTGCGGACTATGCAAGGAATTGCGTAATTATGGATGCATACATAATTATGGAATTCAGTGCACAGAAACCACAGCGAATTTTGTCATGTGTCTAGAGTCTATTCCGTTCATTTTTGTTTCTGAAGATGTAAAATGACTATTCCGTTCATTTTTGTTTCTGAAGATGTAAAATGACTATTCCGTTCATTTTTGTTTCTGAAGATGTAAAATGACTATTCCGTTCATTTTTGTTTCTGAAGATGTAAAATGACTATTCCGTTCATTTTTGTTTCTGAAGATGTAAAATGACTATTCTGTTCATTTTTGTTTCTGAAGATGTAAAATGACTATTCCGTTCATTTTTGTTTCTGAAGATGTAAAATGACTATTATGTTCATTTTTGTTTCTGAAGATGTAAAATGACTATTCTGTTCATTTTTGTTTCTGAAGATGTAAAATGACTATTCTGTTCATTTTTGTTTCTGAAGATGTAAAATTAACTATTCTGTTCATTTTTGTTTCTGAAGATGTTGTGGAAAATGACTATTCTGTTCATTTTTGTTTCTAAAGAATGCCTGTTGAAAATAACTCTGTTCATTTTTCATTTCTGAAAAATGTTCGTTAAAGAGAAATTACAGGATTACGTCTTGTTCATCTTTGATGGTTATTTAACACAAAGTCACAAATAGACTCCTACGAATGAATTTCGGGACGAAATTTCCTAAAGTAGGGGAGACTGTAACACCTGTGCCTTCACGGCCATCAAACAAATACCAAACCAATGAAATATTATATTTCATACTTGGGATTTGTAAAAATATGTGTATCGTTTACACATATCAACTCTTGTTCAATTTCAAACCCTAAATCGCTTTCTGGAAGGTTATACGCGCACCGATGCGTAAATATAACCAGTTTAATCCAACAAACACTCCGGAATAGTGAAATAGGCTTAACATACCTTAAATAACCTTGACATAACTTAGACATAAGTTTTGGAAGGTTTGGTGTGGTGAAATCAAAGTTAAATCGCTTACAGGGACTAAAGTTGACAAACTGCGAAAGTATGTCAATTTGAACTGTAACGAACATTCCGGAACATGACCATAAGTTAAACACACCTTAAATATCCTTTACATAGCTTAGAAATAGGCTTTGAGGGGTTTGGTGTGCTAAAATAAACTTTTGGGACATTCAGGGACTAAAAGTGTCAAAAAGTGCACAAGTTTGCATTTTCGCGCATAACTTACGTTCTGAATACATCTGGACATCCAAAAATTTATGTGAGCATGACTATATTATATTTTAGTGTTCGCCATAAGAAAAATCCATTCGTCGCATCATTTGGATCGTTTTTGCGTTCGTTACGACTTCCGTCGTAATTAACCGAACAACGCAATCGTACGGCCAAACGAACCGACATCCGAGATATTTTTTAGCACAATTTAAGTTCCCTATACTTTAACTTCATTTTAGAGCTTTGAAATGGGGTTAACGGGGCTTAAACGTGTCAAAAATGCATCGAAAACCAAGTTTAGGGGCTGCAGGGACCAAAACTGTAAATCTGCCAAAGTTGTTACCTTACGGACCTCAACATTGGCAGCTTTGAGGTCCGTAAAGCAAGTTCAGACCAGATGCAGAGTACTTAACAGCCTGTTATCAGCTGTTTTGCACTCCTAATCTCTCTTCCACATGTTGATACCTTATGGTGGGTGGCCAATTAACCTACCATAAGCTTCCGACACTTGTACGGGTGAGATCAAGGCACGTTTCTCGATAAACGATCCTAACGGTGGTGCATTTACTATAAATACCCATCCATACTCAACACAAAAACCCACTAGAATCTGATTGAGGAGCTCTAAGTTGAAGCCTTCGCTTCATACCTGAGCTATTCGATCACGATTAGCATTCGGGGACCCTTCGTAAGTATTCTTTCGTTCTTTTCCTTATTTTATTGCTTTTCGAGTCAGAAAGTCAAACTTTGTTTGACTTTCAGCGTTGACCAGTAATGGTCAATGCGAAGTTCGTTTGAACTTCGCAACGTGAGTGTAATCACGTTGGTCATAGTCCCTTGGGACTATGCCCACTGATTACCACGTTGTCTAGGGTCGTAGGGTAGGCGATCTAATAAATCGCCTATACCTTCGAACCCGACCCAGTTTGGTCGATAATTAGGATCCGACCAAACACATTAGGTGACCATAGTAGGTAGGGAATAACCTTCCGAGGTTATACCCTATGGTCACATCGTTTAAGTAGTTGTATGATAGGTAGTTTATATGCCTTAGGTAAATTACCAGAATACCCTTTTCATGTATAATTGGTAATTAAGCCTATGTAACCTAAACCTTTGTCACATAACTGATTATGTAATATGTTTAGGCATATAACGCTTGTCATAGGGCTAGATAGGCGGTCCGAACGCGTTTCACGCGAACGACGCGTTAAAGTAGCATAAGCTACCTAAACGGGTCGTAATGGGTCTTAAACAATTAGGTTAAGTTTCATTTAGTATGTAGGCTTTGTTAAAACCAAAAGACACGAGTCTCTACACTCGTTTGGTTTACAAACCCTAATGCTACCCGATCCTCCGATTTAGGTCCGGTTTATTAATGTAACTACCTATACTAGGTGCCGTTTGATATCCGCGATCTCTAGCATTGTTTAGTTGTTACTCAAGGACTACTGAGCAATCTCAGGTGAGTACATAGACCCCTCTTTTACTGTTTTCCAAACTGTTTTGGGGTGGAACACATGTGCCTACTTGTTACTTTCATGCTTTCCTGTTTTGACATCATATACTTGCTATGTTCATTAGTACATTATAGTACATGATTTCATTGTGTTTATGCTAGGTGTGCCCATTGTGTGCATTACTTAGTACATCGTTTTACATTACATTTAATGCTATGTATTGCCCTTGTGTGCATTACTTAGTACATTGTTTTACATGACATTTTGACATAGACATTTCGACATAGACATTTTAACATGATTGACATTGATCATGTATTTCCCACAAAACATAACTTTGATTTAAACCAAGTTTTACTTCAATACTTTGTTTTTGTGCATATGGTTTAGTTGAGACATTTCACTTGCCATACATGGATATTTGACATAGACATTTGACATGGATATTTGACATAGACATTTGACATGGATATTTGACATATACATTTGACATGGATATTTGACATAGACATTTTGACATGATTTACATCTAGACATGAATACTTTGGCATATTATTCAATACATTTGACAATTGATTTAAACATAGACAATTTACATTGTTTGGTTTGGTTTGATTAAGTGATTAAGTAACGATGTGTGTGTAATATGATACAAGCATGGTGGATACGCCGCTGGTACTTCCTATATATAAGTGTTTGTATGGTATTACATAGCGTAGCGTTATTTGAATCATTTCAGTTTGATACATATAACATTTTATACAAATAACATACTTTTCACAATACATTGTTTTACAAACAACTTATCTTATACAAACTCAGTTTACATGGTTATTTATTTAACCATACATTATTCACTTATTTATACATATCATCTGAACTCATTGTTTTTCAAATGATTTACAAAACAAAGCAAATAACAAGGTTCATGACTAAACATTTTCTCAAACATAAGTCATGAAACCTATTTTCACAAAACCTATGTATCTCACAGGCATTTTTATGCTGACGTACCTATTTTCACATGTGTTTTTCAGGAGCTGTTGCATAAGATGATCCAGATACACATAGGCAGACTTGGGCTTTAGTGACAATAAAAGATACAAGACTAGTTAATTATGTTGTATTTCTTTGTTTGTTAAGACATTGTAACACTTGTAATCAATAAAACGAAACTTCAATTGCCATGGATTTGACACGATTAATTCTGTTACAACACTCCCCGATGTTTCCGCCACGTTTTGTATGTTCTACGTGGTCGGGGTGTGACAGGAAACCACTCGAGTTCCAGGTTGGGGATCGAGTGCTACTCAAAGTCTCACCCTGGAAGGGTGTTGTTCGTTTTGGTAAACGAGGCAAACTTAACCCACGATATGTTGGACCATTTGAGATCATCGAGAAAATAGGCAAAGTGGCCTACAAACTGAACCTACCAACAGAACTCAGTGCAGTTCACAACGTTTTCCACGTGTCAAATCTGAAAAAGTGTCTGTCAGATGAGACCCTCATAGTTCCTTTGAAGGAGCTCACTATCGACGAGCAGTTATGATTCGTCGAAGAACCAGTTGAAATCACAGACCGGGACGTTAAGGTCCTCAAGCGCTCTAGAATACCCCTCGTTCGAGTTCGTTGGAACTCCCGTCGTGGCCCAGAGTTCACCTGGGAGTGCGAACACCAAATGAAACAAAAGTATCCCCAACTGTTCGCCAACAGTACAACCACTACTGAGGCTGAAGCTACTACGGAATTTCAGGACGAAATTCCAGATCAATGGGGGGAGGATGTGACACCCCAAGAAAACCAGGAAAACCATGCAACGTAACTAGCTTCCTCAGTGAGTACGTACCAAATTTCGGGACGGAATTTCTTTCAACTTGGTGATAATGTGACAACTCGTATTTCAGAACTTATCTTTGTGCTTAATGTAACGTATGTGAACCTTGTGTGATAATCTGATATGTTGATTGAATGAATGTTTATGAGACTTTATATTTGAAATATGTTATGTGTAATGTGTGTATGTATATAACAACCCGATCGCACAAGCCCATTCGGGCACCACTCCTTGCATCCGAACCAAGGGCAGCCCAAAGCTGGGTTCGGCCCACTCCATCAACTCGCACAACACCTAGGGTGTTAGTATAAATCCAACACTTCACCAAAACACACAAAGTTTAGCAAACCCTACTCCTCTCCTCTTGAAGTCGACGGCAACACATCCTCTCTCAATCGAAGATCTTATCGTTCAGATCATCCTCGTTATACTTTTAACCGGTTAGTGTAATACATTTGATTTGCATGATTGAATGATATTCGGCTTATGCTTTTCATAATGATTTAGTGATATCTTGTGATTGAATATGATGAAAGTCGTTGAGTTTTAGTTTGTGTAAATCGATTCAAATGTATAGCATCTTAGGTCAATATGGAATTGTTAATCATATGATGATGTTCTAGTGAATCGGATGTGTATGATGATATTAATCAACTATCATGATTTGTTTTCGGACTGTTTGCATAATGATTTAGGATTTAATGTATGTAATCGGTTGTATGTTCATGTAATCGGACCAAGTAATATGATTTGATAAGTTATTGTTATGCTTTGAATGTAATTAGGGTTTATATGAATTAGATGATAAAACCCTTGTTTGATCTATAGTTTGCATAATCTAAAACTGTTGGTTGTTGATTGATTGTGTGCAAATATGGAAACCATGTAACTGATTAGCATAACTTTCGGATATTAAAACAAATCGCACAAGTTTCCTCTCGGTCGCACAAGATCAGATCACATGGAAGTTGATCTGATAGCACAAGTGCATCGCACAAGACGAGGTACAAACACATCAAGCACATAGTACTGTTTTATTATGCATGATCTCACAAGATAGTGCCGATCGCACAAGGCTTGGGCCTCACACGAATCACATTATTGTTGGGCCTCAAAGCCAAAGTCCAGTCGCACATGATGTCCCGAGTCGCACAAGATCAAACGGATCGCACAAGATATGTTATATGTTTAGTTAATTGGGCCGTGTATATACTTATAGTTTTGTTTGGGTTTCTAATTATTGGGCTGGGTATATGATGGATCGCACAACATGATGTGGGTGGCACAAGGCTGTGCTGATCGCACAACATGTTGGGCCGGGGTGTTTAATTGAGTTATGTTAGTGAATCGCACTAATGTTCGGCCCAAACTATTGAATCGCACAAGCTTGCATATGTTATGTACTTGACTGTTAACGTGTTTGCCATGATCTGTATGTGTTCATAACTTGCTATCTCTGTGTAAACATACGTGCACTACTTGAACCTAGACCTGACTTGTATGGTAACCATGTTAGGACGTGGTTGATCACTAGGAGCTCCATCGACTTTTACTTATCTGCCGAGCTAACCTAAGGTGAGTTCACACTTTCTACAAAGCATGGGATTCCCAGGGGTTGGGAATGGGTTAAGGAATATGGATTCCTCATCCTTTCTTGGGTAGGACAGTGCGGGTTCAGGAATATAATTCATCGTCCTCATGGACAGTTAACTTTCACTAGACCAAAACTATATCACGAAGTCCCTCCTTTTTATATCGACTTAATCGCCGGGCCAATGGCGAGCGGGTCATTAGTTAGATAGCGCTATTTAGGTCTGACAAGCCTCACACCGTATCGCAGAGGACGGGCATGAACTAATGGATCTGGGCACGTCAATGATGATAGACATTGACAGTTCAGGGCACATAAACATGACTACAGTCAGCAGTCGATATGGTAACGAGTCTAGTAGTATATACATGGGGTAGCCCCCACGGCCGAAGAGCAAGATAATTAAACATGGGGTAGCCCCCACGGCTGGATTACCATAGTAAACGGGATTAAACAAAACACGTTTTCAACTATGGGGTAACCCCCATGGCAGGGAATGCCAGTTAAAGGAACTATGTTTTTGGAATAACTAAAACGAACACCCAACTGTGAACTCGCTCAACTTTGTTGTTGACTCGTTACTACATGCTTTGCAGGTCAATAGGTTTAGCAGGAGCTTGCATGGGGAAGAGTCGTTGTGGAGCATGGACATTGAGTGTTCATGATGAACTTAAACACTATTAACTTATACTTTGGTTTTTTGACATTATGCTTCCGCTTGCAACTTAAACCATGTTTTGTTTGGACACCAATCGTATTGTGTTGGATTTTATTATTACTTACATGCTTGTTCGATATGATTGGTGGCTTGATCCTGGTCAGTCACACCTCCAAGCGGTGATACTTCGCGTGTGGATTTTGGGGGTGTGACAACAATAAAAGCACTTATATATAGGAAGTACCAGCGGCGTATCCACCATGCTTTTATCATATAACACATAGCCCCGTTACATAAGTCACTTATCAATAACCAACCAAAATGTCTTGTTTAATGTCAAAATGTTTATGTGTAAACCATATTCAATGTCATGTGTGAAAGGTATTATATATAACCGAAAGTAATGCATAGCCAGTAGAAAGTATCTACTCAAACTATGTGATAATGTAAATGTGAAAACAAATGTCATGTATGGTGAATAACTAGTAATTACTCAACCCCATAGGAAAATGTACAAAACAAAGTTTTTGAATAAACCTAAGTTTAAATCAAATGTTATGTTTTGTAGAAAACAATGCTTTATGATTACAAACATTTATGCAGTAATGTTTATTCGCATACATTCAAGCCTTGCAACTGTGGCGACAAACCCTTAAACGAATTAAAGGTTTATCCAAGTTATGTATATCGGATTATGTCATTTCCAACTTCCAAACAAACCTAGGAAGTCAGAAATGGGATTTGTCAAGTCCTATGGTACCATTACATACTTCCGAGCGGCGTAGCTAATGTTAATGAATGTATTGTTGTCCCGATTAAACATACCAAATGTCATAGTCAAAGTAGCATGTGAAAACCATGTACTAGGTATGCTAAGTAAACATACATAGTAGAAATGTTCATGAAATCAATGTGCTTGCATGCTAACTAAACATACATAGCAAAAATGTTTATGAAATCAATGTGCTAGCATGCTAAGTAAACATACATAGCAAATATATTTATGAAATCAATGTGCTAGCATGCTAAGTAAACATACATAGCAAAACATAATTGAAAGCATGTACTATATGTGTACTAGGTGAAACTAGCATGTTTATGTCATAAAAGTAATGAAAACACGAAAGTAACAAGTATGCACATGTGTATCACCCCAAAGTATTTGAAAATGGTAAAAGAGGGGAACTATGTACTCACTTGGGATTGCCTAATAGTCTTGAGATTAAGACCAAATAAGGCTCCAAGGATCACGAATCAACCGGCACCTAATATAGGTAACTATGTTATTAATCGGATCCTAAATCGGGAGATAGGATAGAATGGTGTTCTATAAATCAAATGAGTATTTAAACCCATATGGTATGATTTAATAGAGCTAACATTCTGATTTGGAAGTCTACCTAAGTGCTCTTGACCCGTTTCGACCCATTATGGTAGTATAAGCTACTATAATGCGTCGTTAGCATAAAACTATGGTCGGATGGTTAACTATATGCTACGTCAAGTCTTACATGCCCAATTATCCCTAAACATGTTACTAAATCAGATTATATGTCAAAAATATGTTCACATATGCGAAATACGGATTTATGCTTCAAAAGGGCATTTTGGTCATTTTCTATGGGCATATAAGCTAACTAACAAATAACTAACCAATCCTAGGTGATCATAAGGTATAACCTCAGAGGCTATTCCCTATGCAACTATGATCACAAAACATGCTTGGTCGGATCCTAATGATCAACCAAACGGGTCGGGTTCAAAAGTCTAAGCGGTTGTTTAGACCGCTTATCTTACGACCCTAAACAAGCACTAAACTAATAGTGACGAGTTAAACATGTCAAAACATGTTTAACTAACCTAGAAAACTGATTTGGTATCAAAACAAAGTGTTTTGATACCAAAAAGTAGTCCCGTTGCAAAATGCGTGCTAAAACGCATTTTGACCAAAACTTTGACTCGTCATTACACCTAGTTAACGTGGTAATCAGTAGGTATAATCGCTAAGGATTATAACCATCGTGATTACAATCACGTTGCAAAGTTCAATTGAACTTTGACTTGACCAATTGATGGTCAAAACCGAAAGTCAAACGGTTGGTCAAATAGTTTGACTTTCAGCTCTACAAAGCTGAAATCAATACTAAAGCCATGAAAGAACACATACTTGGTGTTCAAAGGCTAGAAGGATGATCTTAGAACTCAGGTAGGTGGTCCCTTTGCAGGTGTTCCTCCAGTTAGAGTTCCAAAATTTAAATGAGCAAAGAATATGGAAGAAGTAGGAGGGTATTTATAGTTGTGGTGAGGCTCTAGGATCATTCCAAGTGGTTTGTGTGGCCACTAAGCAAGAAATCCTAGCAATACATGTGTAAATGACAGCTATCCTTTGCTTGGAGAGGTGTTAACTTGGCTACCACACAAAGAAATTGCAAGGTTGGCCCCTGAATTATCAATCTGCTGCTGAAAAATAGTTTCTGCTCAGATGTGATGCTCGTGTGGCGCGACCACAAGGTCACATGGCCGTCGCGCGATGCCAGGGTGTAGGCCAGCAGTTTCAAATTTGACAAAAATGGTCCCTACACGTGTTTGAACTTGTTTTCAACGTTTTTACCCTCAGTTAAGACATTTTCAAGTCTCTACAAGGTCGTCAAAGTGCAGGGGACCTTAAATATGCTCGGAAATATCTCCGATGTCGGTTCGTTTGGTCGTACGGTCACGTTGTTCGGTTATTTACGACGAAACTCGAACGGGCGCGAAAACGACCCAAATTAAGCGACGAATGATATTTTTGCATGCCGATCACTAAAATAAAAATATTTTAGTGTGTACAAAATTTTTGGATGTCCAGATGTGGTCAGAACGTAAGATATGCGCGAAAATGCAAACTTACGTTGTTTTTGACACTTTTAGTCCCTGTAAGATCAAATAAGCATGTTTTCGCACACCGAACCACTCAAAGCTTATTTCTAAGCTATGTTTAGGTTATTTATGGTATGTTTAGCTTATGATCAAGTTCTGGACTATACGTTGCCTTACGAAACGGCAGACTTTTGCAAGTTGACGCAAATAGTCCCTGTGAGCGAATAAACTTGTTTTTGCCATACCAAACTTAAAACTTATTTCTAAGTTATGTAAAGGTTATTTAAGGTATGCTAAGCTTATGTTGCTGTTCTGGAGTGTTTTTCACGTTAAACTGATTACGTTTATGCATCAGTTTCCGTATAACTTTCCAGAAGGCGATATAGAGTTCAAAATCGATCAAAAACCAAAACCTGCATAATATCAAACATAAATAACAAACATTGGGATAAAAATATACTGTTTTATTAATATTGGATTGTTCAGAGTTCGTAAAATGATAAAACAAGCACAGATGTCACAGTCTCCCCTACTTTAGGAAATTTCGTCCCGAAATTTATTTAGAGGAAACTTGTGAGAATAGATGTGGATATTTCGCTTTCATCTGATCTTCACGTTCCCAAGTAAACTTTGGGCCACGTTGTAACACCCCCAAAATACCACCTGCGGGAACTCCGCGAGGCGTGATACTCATCAGAGTTCGAGCCACCAATCACATTGAACCAATGATAAATATTTAAATAAAACATGTCATGAGTTACCAATAGAAAATATCAAACATAGGGTTACTCCCAAAGAGTTGTGTAGCGGAAGCATATAGTAAATCGTTTAACAATTGTTTCATAGTAAATGTTCAAAACCAACGTTTCACTTATAAGTTAATCCAAGAGCCTCGATCCATGACCACTCCAGCACTCCCAGATAGCAAGTCCACGTCACGAATTCTAGCGACCTGCAAGCATGCAGACAAGTGTGTCAGACGACGCTGGTGAGTTCAAGGTTTTGTTAACGTGTGTAGTTACCAGATATCTGTTAAGTCAACTCATCGTTTCGTTTTGGGATTGTTATTAACGTAGGAGAGTCTAATATACTGGAAGTGTGTCCAATATATACCATGGGAGTGTGCCCAATATAATCTGGGAGTGTGCCCAACCCCAATGCCCCTAACCAAGCATTGGTAATGATGTCCAGGTAACTAGATCACGCCCGTCCTTACGGCCCGGTGTGAGGGTGTCAAACCTAATAGCGCTATCAACTAGTTACCCCATTGCCTTGCATGCAATACGGTAGATGATCGATTCTGTGTTCAATAACCAACATCCCAAATAACAGTTTACCCAGTATTCCCTTTAGAAACGTTTACCAGATGTCCCAAACCACCGGGACGCATGCTTAGAAAAGTGCAGTGAACTCACCTTGGTTTTGCTTGGTAAGATTGTTTACTTGATTAACAGTTGAATAAACACGTCCTAAAAAGGTTACCAGTTACAGTCAGTTTCACTTGCACATATACCACACCTTTCACGTATAGTTAATTCACGCATTCGAAGTTCACATAAAATATATTCATTGCTTATGTAACACACATACGCATTCCAACTCGTAACAGTTTATTCGTCCGTATAAAGTATCAAACAATGCTTAACATGTAATCACACAAATATACCATATACATACCTACATGATCAACTAATGTGTGTATGGCCCAAAGCTAAATCATGTGTATATCACGATAACTAACAAATCCAACACTCAAAGTGTGGCCAAATTGCATCATGTGCGGCCCATTTTCTCGGCAGTTTCTCTTGGCCCAAGCCTCGCGGGCCCAGTTCAGATCACGAGGTTCAGTGGCTCCGTGGTGACCCAGATACAACCGATTTGTATGTGGCCCAAGTGACGAATTGATTTAAACTAGTATGCCACTGTTCGGTAACCGTGTGCGGCCCACATCACAACCGGCCCATCAGTAAGGAAAATGCTATTATCAAACACATCCAAACAGTCCGGCTAATTTGTACTAGTCCAGCAACAAATCGGAAGTTTCAGGTTTGAGTTATTATGTTACCCTTAAATAAACCCCCCCCCCCCCCACAAAACAATACTAAGTCGGTTCCATATATTTATATTGTTACATATTCATTATTTGCTTGACAACTATATTACACCCAAACCTACCATCAATGACTACCTATAGAAACAATAATAGCCTCCCATTCTTTAATCCCTAACATGGCCCATTGATTGATGTTCTGACAACAATCATTAATCCTCCTAACATAACACGATGCTAGATCATCACATGGCTACCAGTTTCGATAAGAGATCCCACTATTATTTATGCATACAACTCTGACTTTATAACAATGTTCTACACTCTCACACACATCACAAAGCAATTAATCATAAATAACCGAAAAGAATCATGTTACATACATTAACAGTATCACGCAAGACTTATCAAATATATCGTGTCTAGGAAACATGATCATATCATACACATAAATTAATAACATTGCATCTTACTAACTGGCTAATTTATAACACAAATTAACAAGCATGCCCTCGGCCAGACGTGTCAAACATCAACTCAAAGTAACAAGTAAACATCATACACCAATTCGACTAATCACCAAAATTCATTAACCATACACTGTCATCTACCATGCTATCCGATTCAATCAACCAGTTGTTTAAACATGTAAAGTCAATATTATCACATCATGTATTAGCACACTAATCGCATGTATTGAAATCAGTAACATTATACTAACCGGTGATGATGTAGTGTGTGCTAGAGCAAATAAGGAGGGATGTTTCTTCGAGAGCTGCTGCCGTCGCTATTCTTAGGGGTCTAGGGTTTGGTGGTAATAATATTCACGTACTATGTAACTCAATACATGTATCAATGATAGAGTTTATGGTCGGCCCCAAGATTAAACATGATTTGGGCTCTAACAGGCCCAGCTTTAAGACATGAATCCATGCACTAAGATGGATCTCGTTTATGTGTGCTTAGTCCAACCCAATCATTGTATTTGTGAGTTAGTCTAGTTTGCGGCCCAAGTCCTAAACCCCATGACTCAAACTTGGGCTTGGGTTATTCATGTGTGGTTATTAGTGCTAATTCGGGTTGGGCCTCGGGCCCAATTATAAGTGAGAGGGACACGTATTCACAAGCAGTAAATAAATATATAAACACGGAAATACACGTTAAGATTTGTGTGAAATGTAAGCAATGCTAACCTTTAAAACACGGGTTGTCACATCATCCCCAACTTGAAAGAAATTTCGTCCCGAAATTTGACAAGTAACCATAGAGGAATGAAGTGAACAAATTAAGATTGTTGCGGATTTTGCTCAGATGTCACATCATCCCCAACTTGAAAGGGAATTTCGTCCCGAAATTCACCAGTTGCATCAGAATTCAATTCGACAATTTCAAACAGATTAGGATACGTGAGCCTCATCTGATTATCGCGTTTCCACGAGAACTTCGGTTCATGATTTGAGTTCCGACGAACTCTCACAATCGGAATACGATGTTTACGCACCTTGACCTCCCGGTCCATAATCTCTATAGGCCCTTCGACAAACTGCAACTTGTCGTCAATCTTTAGCTCTTGAAACGGCACCACCAGTGTTTCATCAGACAAACACTTCTTCAACTGCGAGACTTGAAAAACATCTTGAATATTACCCAACTCAGCAGGTAACTCGAGCTTGTAAGCCATCTTACCGATCCGCTGCAGGATTTTGAATGGCCCAACGTAACGTGGATTAAGCTTGCTGCGTTTCCCAAAACGCACCACACCCTTCCATGGTGAGACTTTCAACATGACACGATCGTCAACTTCGAATTCCAAAGATTTTCTATGCTTGTCAGCATAGCTTTTCTGACGATCACGCGCAGCCGCCATACGGTTTCTGATCTGAACAATCTTTTCCGAAGTTTCTAGTACAAGCTCAGGACCTGTAATCTGGCTGTCAACCACCTCAGCCCAACAAAGAGGAGAACGGCATTCTCACCGTACAATGCTTCAAACGGAGCTGCCTGAATGCTAGTGTGGTAACTGTCGCAGTAGACCTCAGCCATAGGTAAATATCCCTGACATTTTACTATATTCAATCACACACATACTCGCAGCATGTCTTCGTGTGTCAGGATGGTTCGTTTACTTAGACCGTTCGTCCTATGACGATAAGTAATACTTATGGCTAGACATGAGCCAAGAGGTTGTGTAATGCTTATCATAAATCAGATATGATCCAAAATCGAAGGTATTCCGGAGTTGACGCCGCGTGCCTAAAAACCGTCTCTCTTGAAGGAATATTCACAACTGTGAAGACTCGTCAGTTCCCTTAATTGCAAGAAAAGTGTGCTAGTAACGTGAGGCCATCAACGATCACCCAGGTGATATTGTTCCCGTTACGAGTTGTAAGTAGGCTAGCGACAAAATCCCTGGCACTCGGTTCTCATTTCCACATGGGTGTTGCTGGTTGCTGATACTTCACCTTGACTTTCCCACAAGTCAACCATCATTTACATACGTAGCTAGGTGGGCCTTCATGCCCGACCACCAGTACAAGGTTTTTAGATCCTAATATCTTTTATCGAAATCCAGACGACTAGAATACCGAAGCTGGTGTGTTTTGCTTAACACAAGTTCCCCTAAGGTTGACATGTAATGAAATCCACATTCGTTTCTTGAGGTAGTGAATACTGTCTGACTTGCCAAAGGTTGCTTCTCCATGCTCCGCATGAGTTCAACTTAAAAATTCTCTTCCTTCTGTTCTCCAGTTTGAACAGAGCGAGTCTAATCAGGTAGGTTAGAGTAAATAGTGAGCTGCAAAGCGCGTGCACGCTCAGGTTCCACAATCATAATCATTCAAAGTTCCATCCAGCGATGTCATTGCATGATTTAGCTCCCTCGAAACAACGGTATAGAGGAGGCCCTTGTGATCGGTCTAGGTAATGCATTTGGTACCGTCCAAGTAATGCCTCCAACTTAAATCCAAAGGCCAGGGTTTCCACCATAGGTTGTGACTCGTGCAATTCCTCTTGTAAGTCCACTACGTAAGCCATCACCTTCTCGTGTTGCATCGGGGTGTAACTGGGACTCTGATTCGGACCCTCATGGTATACCACTAAATCATCCGCACCCTCGGGTAAAGACGATGCTCAGTGCATTACCGAGTTGGAATTCGAAAGCTGAAAAGACGTCCTCCTGTTTTGTCTTTCACGAACACGGCACCCTGCTGTGCTAAAGAGATTTAAGTTGCGCGATCTTCGAAAATCCTGCGACGAATCTGTGATGGTGTCTAGTGAGTCCAAGAATTTGCTGCATCCTTGAAGGGATCTTTGACGTCGATCAGTTTCTAACAGAATGGATCCTAACGAGATCTACGTGTATTCCCGCTTCATTGATTACATGACCAAAAATGCACTTCTCGAACCTAGAAGTCACTTTTAACAAGAGTTCGCGCGGAGTGGCTCCTCCCTCAGGAGCTCTAAAATAAGATTCAAATGCCGTCCATGATGTTCCTTTCTCCTGGAAATAATCCAAAACGTCGTCGACAAACACAGTCGATTCATGTGGTCCATAAAACTGCTGGTGTGTTGATTAACCCAACGGTTGTGGTGTACTAGGTCGCACTGGTCGTATTGCGTTTGATATGCCGTTCCCGGAACATCCTTCCCTAGGACTTCCATCTGATAATAGCTTGTTCGTAAATCAATTTTCGAATGGAAGTTTGTTCCTCGCAACTGGTCAACAGGTTGTCAATACGATGGTCGAGGCAAACAGTTCTTGACCGTCGCCTTGCTAAGTTCTGGATAATCAGTACACATACAAAAAGGCTTATCTTCACGGATATAACTGGGGCTCCCCAAAGTGAAAAACTAGGTCCGACAAACTCCTGTCCAACAGTTCCTGAAGTTGATTAAACAATCCTTGCAGCCCTCGTGGCGCAAGACGGTATGGGTACAAGTAATCAGCGCTGCCCCTGGCGTGAGGTCAACCTGAGATTCTGCCTAACAGTTGTGGAAGCAGGTCCGAAAGCTTCTCGTGTAGCACGTCGGGAGGAATCACGAACAATTGATGGATCCTCGATCCTCTTTTCTTAGTCTTAACATCAGTAACGGTTGCTAACGTTGCGGGGTAATCCCTCCGTAGACACTTCTGGGCCTTCATTGCTGATATGATGCTAACCCTTACACCATTCTGACACTTCAAAGTATAAGTGACGCAAAATTTTCCTTCCTCAAGGTATATTTACGCGATATCCAGATAACCAATCTACACTACTACTGCATCGAGACCATCAAGGATAGCAAAAAGGAAGGTCGATGTCGAACACTTGTCCCACAAGGTCGAGCTTGCATTTTGGCGAACATATAAGGCTTCAATTGACTTGCATCAGCCGACTCCACAACAGGTTCGGTTTCAAGAAGCATCAGGGTTAAACAGAACATAAACGAAGCGAATAGCTACCCATCCAAGCTATCGTGTTGCTATTACGCCTGGTATAGCCTATGCCAATCCTAAACGCCCTTTCATGAGCATCGTTTCCAGTGTCTGTTGTTTTCGTTACGAGTATTTCCAATACGGTCGTCGTTCCCTTGGTTGTTGTCGTGACTGCTGCCTCTAATGTTGTTGCTTGAAATGGGGCCTTACGGTCTCTCAACAACAGGGTCCATCCTGTCTCATTCCGTGTCGCGTCTTAAGACACTACTCACTGCGTGGGAAGTTACTCATTCCACCCTATAATTCAGTTACCATCGCTTACGTCCTGATTGATTTATAAGAGTTGACTCCCATGAGTCGTTGACTAGGGTTAAAGATTCAATTGGAGTCAAATTGCTGATGTTCGTTGCTGGAAGTTGGGGTCGTCTAAATACTGAGGTCGGTAAAGTGCTACACTCATCCTCTTGCCCATCAATGTTGTAAGTTGACCGAGTAATACATGGTATGTCGTGAGAGTGTTGCAGAAGTGATCGTACTTCGGGATCTAAGGCGACAACACGCTAAGTTTCAGCAAACAAAGATAAGTGAGGAACGTATAGTCCAATCATTTGACGCTGAGCCATCCAACTCAGGGACATTCGTACTAGCACCTAACATTCTACACAGTTCGCTAGGCATTCAGATGTGTGATCAGGTGATACTCGATAGCATCGAGATTCGTAAGGATTCAGAAAGGGGATGAAAAGATCATGTTCGAGTAGGAAACAATCACTGCTATGACTCCTATAGACTGTTGTGTTTCACATGGATCAAATAACGGAACGGAACCGCTTTTTCACTTGTTAAGCCTCACTGGGACTCACATGCACCCCACATTATTATTATGTGTGCACCCACAATAATATGGTGATTTGCATGCTCATCTCAGCTCCTCCTAACTCATGTCAAATGGTTACTCTAACTCAGATGTCAACAGAGGTTATCAAGACGATAAATCACAAGAATGACATGCTATCCACGCATCATATGTAAGCAAGCAATTCATGCAATCATACTATAGTGACGAGTGTGTGTTTGTACGCTACCCCATACACAAATGTAAACTACTCATGTAATGTATACCACAGGTGATAAGACGAACCTTGCAGTCTGGAGCTGAGTGTCATGGTCGTATTCCCGTTTTCAGAACAGTTCGGTTATAGTCTGGTTTTATAAAAACATTTTTAAAACCAAGTTCACTATAACCAGTGGCTCTGATACCAAACTGTAACACCCCCAAAATACCACCTGCGGGAACTCCGCGAGGCGTGTTACTCATCAGAGTTCGAGCCACCAATCACATTGAACCAATGATAAATATTTAAATAAAACATGTCATGAGTTACCAATAGAAAATATCAAACATAGGGTTACTCCCAAAGAGTTGTGTAGCGGAAGCATATAGTAAATCGTTTAACAATTGTTTCATAGTAAATGTTCAAAACCAACGTTTCACTTATAAGTTAATCCAAGAGCCTCGATCCATGACCACTCCAGCACTCCCAGATAGCAAGTCCACGTCACGAATTCTAGCGACCTGCAAGCATGCAGACAAGTGTGTCAGACGACGCTGGTGAGTTCAAGGTTTTGTTAACGTGTGTAGTTACCAGATATCTGTTAAGTCAACTCATCATTTCATTTTGGGATTGTTATTAACGTAGGAGAGTCTTATATACTGGA
This sequence comes from Helianthus tuberosus, assembly GCA_030545235.1. Classification (NCBI taxonomy): domain Eukaryota; kingdom Viridiplantae; phylum Streptophyta; class Magnoliopsida; order Asterales; family Asteraceae; genus Helianthus; species Helianthus tuberosus. The sequence goes on from CM060366.1 coordinate 195,647,620, forward strand.
AGTGTGTCCAATATATACCATGGGAGTGTGCCCAATATAACCTGGGAGTGTGCCCAACCCCAATGCCCCTAACCAAGCATTGGTAATGATGTCCAGGTAACTAGATCACGCCCGTCCTTACGGCCCGGTGAGAGGGTGTCAAACCTAATAGCGCTATCAACTAGTTACCCCATTGCCTTACAGGCAATACGGTAGATGATCGATTCTGTGTTCAATAACCAACATCCCAAATAACAGTTTACCTAGTATTCCCTTTAGAAACGTTTACCAGATGTCCCAAACCACCGGGACGCATGCTTAGAAAAGTGCAGCGAACTCACCTTGGTTTTGCTTGGTAAGATTGTTTACTTGATTAACAGTTGAATAAACACGTCCTAAAAAGGTTACCAGTTACAGTCAGTTTCACTTGCACATATACCACACCTTTCACGTATAGTTAATTCACGCATTCAAAGTTCACATAAAATATATTCATTGCTCATGTAACACACATACGCATTCCAACTCGTAACAGTTTATTCGTCCGTATAAAGTATCAAACAATGCTTAACATGTAATCACACAAATATACCATAAACATACCTACATGATCAACTAATGTGTGTATGGCCCAAAGCTAAATCATGTGTATATCACGATAACTAACAAATCCAACACTCAAAGTGTGGCCAAATTGCATCATGTGCGGCCCACTTTCTCGGCAGTTTCTCTTGGCCCAAGCCTCGCGGGCCCAGTTCAGATCACGAGGTTCAGTGGCTCCGTGGTGACCCAGATGCAACCGATTTGTATGTGGCCCAAGTGACGAATTGATTTAAACTAGTATGCCACTGTTCGGTAACCGTGTGCGGCCCACATCACAACCGGCCCATCAGTAAGGAAAATGCTATTATCAAACACATCCAAACAGTCCGGCTAATTTGTACTAGTCCAGCAACAAATCGGAAGTTTCAGGTTTGAGTTATTATGTTACCCTTAAATAAACCCCCCCCCCACAAAACAATACTAAGTCGGTTCCATATATTTATATTGTTACATATTCATTATTTGCTTGACAACTATATTACACCCAAACCTACCATCAATGACTACCTATAGAAACAATAATAGCCTCCCATTCTTTAATCCCTAACATGGCCCATTGATTGATGTTCTGACAACAATCATTAATCCTCCTAACATAACACGATGCTAGATCATCACATGGCTACCAGTTTCGATAAGAGATCCCACTATTATTTATGCATACAATTATGACTTTATAACAATGTTCTACACTCTCACACACATCACAAAGCAATTAATCATAAATAACCGAAAAGAATCATGTTACATACATCAACAGTATCACGCAAGACTTATCAAATATATCGTGTCTAGCAAACATGATCATATCATACACATAAATTAATAACATTGCATCTTATTAACTGGCTAATTTATAACACAAATTAACAAGCATGCCCTCGGCCAGACGTGTCAAACATCAACTCAAAGTAACAAGTAAACATCATACACCAATTCGACTAATCACCAAAATTCATCAACCATACACTGTCATCTACCATGCTATCCGATTCAATCAACCAGTTGTTTAAACATGTAAAGTCAATATTATCAGATCATGTATTAGCACACAAATCGCATGTATAGAAATCAGTAACATTATACTAACCGGTGATGATGTAGTGTGTGCTAGAGCAAATAAGGAGGGATGTTTCTTCGAGAGCTGCTGCCGTCGCTATTCTTAGGGGTCTAGGGTTTGGTGGTAATAATATTCACGTACTATGTAACTCAATACATGTATCAATGATAGAGTTTATGGTCGGCCCCAAGATTAAACATGATTTGGGCTCTAACAGGCCCAGCTTTAAGACATGAATCCATGCACTAAGATGGATCTCGTTTATGTGTGCTTAGTCCAACCCAATCATTGTATTTGTGAGTTAGTCTAGTTTGCGGCCCAAGTCCTAAACCCCATGACTCAAACTTGGGCTTGGGTTATTCATGTGTGGTTATTAGTGCTAATTCGGGTTGGGCCTCGGGCCCAATTATAAGTGAGAGGGACACGTATTCACAAGCAGTAAATAAATATATAAACACGGAAATACACGTTAAGATTTGTGTGAAATGTAAGCAATGCTAACCTTTAAAACATGGGTTGTCACACACGTTTTGATTCCCAGTGAACTTTGACAATAGGTATGCACTTGTGTTTGAGCTTTTTGACTTCACGGTCCATGATTTCCACAGGTTTCTCAACGAAGTGCATCGTGTTATCAACACGAATTTCATCAAGTGGTATATGGAGGGTCTCATCAGCTAAACACTTTTTGAGATTGGACACGTGAAATGTTGGATGAACATTTCCAAGTTCAGGAGGTAGCTCAAGTCTGTAGGCTACTTTTTTGATTCTTTCAACTATCTTGAATGGTCCAACATAGCGTGATGCAAGTTTTCCTTTCTTTCCAGATCTAATCACATCTTTCCAAGGGGATATCTTGAGTAGGATGTGATCACCAACTTGAAATTCTAAGGGCTTGCGTCGTCTATCTGCGTAACTCTTTTGACGGCTTCTAGCTGTCTGTAGGTTATCATGAATCTTCTCGACCTTATCCGGATAACCCAGTAAACATGCTGACATAGCCAGCATCAGACAGGCACTGTCTCTAAGGCCAGTATGAGCCGGTAATAGTTTACTACACTGGTAGGGAGTGTAGGGAGGTGAGGATTGTAAAACTACGTCACTAGGTGATAATTATAGTGACGGGATGTGCCTAAAACATGCTTTAAGTACAAAATTATGCACTTTAATACAAAATTCAGCATTTAAGTTAACTAGTAAAGTGCAAAAACATGGGAAAATAATACTAGACCCTTTCCAAAGTGTCAGGAATTCATTGTGTCACTAAAACAAATATTAACGACACTTTAAATGCTTATTTAGCACTTTAACGGATTAATATCCAACCGAACAACCGGACTTTACCCGGGATATAAAAATATTGTCAATGACATTTGTTTTCCTTTTCTGAGCCAGTTAGGGTCCCCGAACACCCTAACACCCGTTGTATTTCATAACACACTAATAACTTAATTTAGACTCCTAACCAATCAAACAAGTTACTAACTATCAAGTTGAAATCAAACCAATTACCCCCCCCCCCCTGACCGAACGGTCACCACAAAGGTGACACACCCTTGATTTGTTTGATTATTTTAATCACATTGCTAAATATCTAGGGGACACTTTGTATAATGGATAATAGGAAATTGGTTATAAGTAAATCACCAAAGGATAAGACTCTCATTTCATCAAATCACACTTAACCAACTAGCTCTCTCTTCTCTCCCTCTTTGAAGCTCGGCCGAGAACCACAACCCACCCACCATCACCTTCCAATTTCAATCTTGCTAAACCACATACAATCTAAGGTGAAAGGTCACACACAAGGAGGCTCGGTGCTTACGGAATCACAAGGACCTCTCTACATCGCTTTTATCCACCTAGTTTTCGCTTTGATTCTTCCCTAGCCTTGAGCTAGTTGTAAGTGATTCTAAACACCCTCTTGATCTTGTCTAAAGTGGTTAATAAGAAGTTTAACGGTTAAAACTCTTGAACATGCGAAAACAAAACTTAAAGTCTTGTAAGAATGATAAACATGGTGGTTAAAGAGAAAATAATGGTGTAAAACTCATGAATCTTGTTTAGTTATGGTTATTTTATGTTGTCGATTGCTAGTAGTGGAACGGATCGTCATCTAACCACACTAGATCATGTTCATGGAACATGAACTAGCATTATGTTTAAGTAGGAAAGTTACAAGATGACGAACCCTTTCATACATAAACATGAACTTGTGTAAAAATAGTTTTTCTTGTAAAATGGAGTTCTAAACTAGTAGATCTAAAGATCTACAAGTGGTATTTTCGAAGAACCAAGTGTATGACACAAATCATGTTCAAAAGTCGGATCTTTCATGACCAAAAGCATTTTTGTGAACAAACAAGTGTGTAAACACTTGTGTGACAAAAGGTTTTAACAAAGAAATATTTTCGGAGTTTATGACTAAGAAGATGTAAAGTTACATTTTCTTTAAAGATAAGTTTTCCAAGAATCTGATTTTATTTTTAGAGATGGAAAGATCTACTAGAAATGTTGGGAAAATTTCTACATGCTTTTACACAACTTAAAAGTTCATGAGATTGCGTTTTATGCATATTTTTGACTAGTTTGATGATTGAACATTGTATGTTGATGATTGGAAAATTGTTGGTTGAATTTTTAAAAGAAAATGATACGCTAGTAAGCGTGGCCACCTCCAGTTACAGAGGAAACTCTGGCGAAATTTTTCCAGAAAATAACACTTAGAATATTTTTCTGACAAGTGTTATGAATATATTTTTAACTTGTTTTCCAAACAAAATTCGCCATGATTTTTATTATAAAATAACCAAGTATTCGGAGGTGGATTTTTGTAAATAAAACTTACTAAATATATATTTAGAATATATATTTCATAGTAAAACACTTGCGTGATTTTACGATTATTTTGTGAACTATATATTATTTACTGGAATACATTGTGAAAGCACGACTCCAAAATAATACCAACGCCCTCACAAATAAATATTTAAGTTACACCGGTATTATTATTACCACACGAACTTTAAAAATGTAACTTATGTATTTCCAGAAAATACTCTTAAATGCGTATTTTGACAAAGATACTATTTTGGAAAATTGTATGGAATAAAATATAATATTTTTGGGAAAAATATGTATATTTTGGAGATAGAATATTTTAGACAAATGAATTAAAATATATTTTATTAAGTGAGACATAATAATATATTTTTGAAATTATAAAAGCGCACATGTATTAAAACCCCCATCCTTGGGAAGGAATATAATTAATAAATAATTAAGAAGTGTAAATACGAAATAGTTGCCTAACTATTTCCCAAAAACGTTGAACCTTAATCCAAGGCACGGCCGTCCGTCTAATAGAAGTTAGTACGTGTAGGTCGTCACGCAGCAGGTTGATTGGGAGTTACTATTTCGAGACGCACTTCTGTGAGTTCATGCCCCCCTTTTCTCTTAACTGTTTTCAGTTTTTATACTTCGGGGGTGAAATACATGTTACTATGATTACGAATACTTTTTACATGGTATGGTTAGCGTAAGGAGGGTTACTACTTAGATCATGTGAGTGGGTAGGCGGGAACTGGAGGCCATTAATCCTCATTGTAGGACCGAGGGTCGTAAGCGGTAGATCTATCTAGGTGTAGCGAGCCCAGCCCCAGGCCCAAAAGAATGGACCTCGGGGTGACTTTGAGCCCGACGCAAAATCCGCTAGGTTTGAGTCTTCCTACAGCACTTCACACATATCAATGGCCTTGCAAACCATTGGTGATCTCTTTATTTCCTTATTTGCTACATACCAGGGATTTTATACTTACAAAGGTTTTACATACTCACTTTCACATGAACTCGCTCAAATTTATGTTGACTTTTCAACTTACATGTATTTCAGGAAATTAGGGATCTGGCGAGGTATGCTACGTTTTCACGCTGCGTAAGAGTTATGAAGTCATCCAAGTTTAGGGGTTGTGGCTTTTACCTGGACGAGTCACAAGTCTTAAGCTGTGTTTATTTCACGTTTTTGGTTGTGTCTTCTGAACAAGGTTTTTATTTTGTTGTGTTGTAATTCCGTTGCATGTGTCGACGTTTGAAAACAATGTTGTGGTATTATGTTTTAAAACTTTAATCAATGGATGATCTTCATGGTTTTACTTTCATATAACTTGGTTGTGATTAAGCTATGGTATTAAGAAATCACACCAAATAAACCAACGCTTCCGCAAAGCCAGGGTGTGACAGATTAGGCAACAATATTAGACATGTTAAGGAATATTTTACCTGTCATAGGACTAGTTAGGCGGTCCGAACGCGTTTTACGCAAACAACGCGTTAAAGTAGCGTTAGCTACCTAAACGAGTCGTAATGGGTCGTAAGCACTTAGAATAGGTTCCGTTTTAGAATGTAGGCTTTGTTAAACCATATTACATGAGTTCCTATACTCATTTGGTTTACGAAACCACATTTTATCCGATCTTTCGATTTAGGTCCGTTTATTTACGTAGTTACCTATATTAGGTGTCGTTTGATTCCGTGATCTTTCTAGCATTGCTTGGTGGTTATCTAAAGACTATTGAGCAATCTCAAGTGAGTACATAGTTCCCCTCTTTTACTGTTTTTCAAACGTTTTAGGGTGAAACACATGTGCCTACTTGTTACTTTCGTGCTTTCCATGTTTTCATATCATATACTTGCTATGTTCATTAGTACACTTTTAGTACATAATTTCATTATGTTTTTGCTATGTATGTCCTTTTAGTGCATACTTAGTACATCGTTTTACACTACATTTCACGCTATGTATGTTCATTTGTTGCACATGCTTATCCAGTATATGGACACATTGTTTTATATCTTTTTAAACCATTTGAAGCTGATTGATTTATGTAAACCACTTGTAACCTGTTGATTTATGTGAACCATTTGTAACCTGTTGATTTATGTGAACCATTTGTAACATGTTGATTTATGTGAACCATTTGTAACCTTTTGATTTATATGAACCATTTGTAACTGTTTGAACCATTGGGATTAGGGAAGTGTAATGGGGTAGGTGTAATGTGTTAAAAGCATGGTGGATACGCCGCTGGTACTTCCAATATATAAGTGCTTTTAACACATTAAATATCGTTGCGTTATCTAGATCACTTGGGCAAGGTTATCAAAACAAAGTTATATTACAAGGTTTTTCTAACAATATAAACCACATGAGTTTTATTAACGAGTTTTTACGAGATGTTTTACAAATTTTGGTTTTCTTAAACAAATGTTTTGGGTTAAGAATCATGGCTATGAGATTTTATAAAGTATAACCTACTTGAGTTGACTTGGTTAGTTATGATGCAATGCTATACTTTTCAAAACAAGATTTTTTAAATAAGGTATTGCAACATGTAAACTAGCCATGGATCTAACACCCATATAAAACCTATGTACTCGCTGGCATTTTTATGCTGACGTATTTTCACATGTGTTTCAGGTACCATAGTTGATGATGTTTGATGATGATATTTGTGTACGCTCACATAGGAATGGACGAGGCCTTGGTGACTTAATAACAATGAAAGTCTATTTGTTCATGATTTGTTTCTAATTCCAATGTAATGTAATACATTTAATTCAATAAAATGAAACTGTTTAATCCATGGTTGTGAAACAATGATTCTGTTACAACACTCCCCGACGTTTCCGCCACTTTTTTTGTTTTACATGGTCGGGGTGTGACAGAAAAGTTGGTATCAGAGCCAATGGTTATAGGAAATTAGGTTATTAGTAATGCTTTGAACTAGACTATAACCGTCCTAGGACCCTAACGCGAGTTTACTTGCGTTTAGTCATAAAACAATACCGTCGCCTATCTTTAGGCAGCAACCACAATAAGAACACAAAATTCGAATCTGCTTTGAAAACTAATCATCTGTTCTAGGATGATTTATTATAAGGTTTTGAACCTTCAAAGTTTTCAAATTCTCATCAAAGTTTAGGGCTATATAATGTGAACACGTGCAAACTAGAAGGGTGGGTGCCTGTACCCTGAGCTTTCTGTCTAAGGCTAGAGTGTTCGTACAAATCCACAGTATCGGACCAGTCACTCTTACCTGGGAACTCTTAGGGTGAGTGTCCACTTATAGGCGAGCATGTCTTCGCGATACATTATGAGGACCTATTTGCTTTGATTCAGCCTTTATGTGTCATTTGTTTGCTTCGTGGTTCAAACAAATGACCATCACCCATGATTTTGGTCTGTAATTGTAACATCCTATTCTTACCCAATGCCATTTCATTTGTTTTCTCTCTTGTTTCCCCTTTTTAGAATGCCTCCACGACGCGAAAATCAGGTACCTATTGAAGAGCTGGCAGCTGTCATTACGCAGCAAATGACTGCTGCAATCCCGAACATCATTGCTCAATGTAACCAAGCTCTCAACAACAATAATGCCCCCTGCAACTTCAAGACGTTCAACTCGGCTAAGCCATCAAAGTTTTCTGGGTCTCAAGGAGCGACTGCACTTCTGCAATGGTTCGAGAGTCTAGAGAGCACCTTCAGGCATGTTCAATGCCCAAATGAGCGAAAGGTAGAATTCGTATCTAGTGTCTTTGAGAAACGAGCCTTGACATGGTGGAATGGTGTGATGAGAGATATGGGTGCCAATGTGGCACTGGCTCAAACGTGGGAAGAGCTTCGAGCTCTGATGATAAAGGAATTCTGTCCTCGTCACGAGATCAGGGCCTTGGAAAGGGAATTCGAGGGTCTTAAGCAAGATAGCGGTGAGCATCGAGCCTACACGGATCGTTATGAGGAGTTAAGTCTGTTATGCCCGAATATGGTTACGCCTTTGGATAAGGCAATCGAAAAGTACATTGATGGCCTCCCTGACCCAGTACAAGACATTGTGACTGGTAGTAACGCCACTACAGTTAGGCAGGCCATTGAGCTATCTGCTACCTTGACTGAATCTCAAATCAGGAAAGGTAAACTTTTCCGAAAAGGTGATAAGAAACCAGTCGAGGAATCAAAACCAAAAGATGAACAGACTGGATCCTCCAAGAAGCCAAAGAAGCGAAAAGCTTCCCAGAACTTCGCCGTGGTTGCTCATAATGATCAAGCTGCCCCCAACCAACCAGCTCAACCCCCTGCTAGGAAGCCATACAACGGAACTGCACCCTTGTGCAACCAATGTAACCTTCATCATCATGCTAGTGTGAAGTGCCGTAAATGCCAAATTTGTGGACTTATAGGTCATACAGCAAGAGTTTGTCGAGCTGCAGTTGAACCCAATCAAGCTGACAACAATCCTGCTCAGGCTCGTTTTCCACCAGGTTGTTGCTACAACTGTGGCGAGATGGGTCATTTCCGAAGAAATTGCCCAAAGCTTGCTAATGCAAATCCAGCACAGGGATGAGCATCTGACCGACTAGAAGACAACACTGTTTAGAAATAATCACGTCTTATGTATTATTTTCTTTTGTTGTCAAGGTCCATGAAACAGTTGTTATCGTTGTTTATAAATAAATCCTTTATTTACATTGCAATGTATTTATGTGGTTTCATGTATAAACAACATATCCCCTGCAATACCGATAATCAGGGAATCGTATTCCTTGAAGAACAGACTACCCCCAAAATTCTTCTATTTTATGATATCTTGCTTTTTCCACGAAAATCCTAAGTACCCGTTTCTTCCAAGGAAACAAAGTACAAGGCGCAAGTTACAACTCTGGACGAATACCCAAAGTGCCACTATAAATCCTTAAATAGGGTACCTAAGGGTATTTCCGTAAATCCTAAATTAGTGTGTACCTTAATTCGAATATTATGTTTCTTTGAAAACAAAATCGAATTTTTGGAAGATCATCCTGTCTTCATAGATATATTCTTGATAAAGATTAAAGTGCCAAATGAAATCCACGGATTGGATTCTTGGTGTGCTTTAAGTATCCGCGTCCAAAGATAACAAATTAAAGGTCAAATTAAACAATTATGTGATTATGTGCTTATGTGTTCCCTTTTATGTTTTTGTGTGATACAAATTTTTGTTATCTAAATCCTCATAGAATCTTCCATATCTTCGTATAAGGGATTCATAGTAGGATATCCAAAGGTACTCTCTTAAATCCTTAATGGGCTTCTACGTAATAGTTAAGACCCTTGGATTATAAAGTACTATTCCATGATTAGACCCCTTGAGTGGTCTAGTTAAACAGATTGATCCAAAAATCTGGTTAGGAATATCATGTGATGCTATAGCTGAAAAGACTCCTTGGTGGTCTAATTAAGGAAATCATTTTTCGATCTAATTAAAAGGACCCTATGGTAGTCTTGTCACACTCATCACAGGTTTGATATTCTATCCCCTTCACATTACAAATCAAACTGTGTGGACTGTGCAAGGAATTACGTAATTAAGGATGCATACATAATTATGGAATTCAGTGCACAGAAACCACAACAAGTTTTGTCATGTGTCTAGAGTTGACTCAATTCATTTCCATTTCCGAAGAATATACATTGATGAAAATGACTTATTCCGTTCATTTTCGTTTCTGAAGAATATCCATCGAGGGAAATGAATATCTTTGATTCTTCCTTCATTTCCATTTCTGAAGAATACCCATTGAGGAAAATGACTCATTCCGTTCATTTTCGTTTCTGAAGAATATCCATCGAGGGAAATGAATATCCTTGATTCTTCCTTCATTTCTGTTTCTGAAGAATACCCATTGAGGAAAATGACTCATTCCGTTCATTTTCATTTCTGAAGAATATCCATCGAGGGAAATGAATATCCTTGATTCTTCCTTCATTTCCATTTCTGAAGAATACCCATTGAGGAAAATGACTCATTCCGTTCATTTTTGTTTCTGAAGAATATCCATCGAGGGAAATGAATATCCTTGATTCTTCCTTCATTTCCATTTCTGAAGAATACCCATTGAGGAAAATGACTCATTCGGTTCATTTTCGTTTCTGAAGAATATCCATCGAGGGAAATGAATATCCTTGATTCTTCCTTCATTTCCATTTCTGAAGAATACCCATTGAGGAAAATGACTCATTCCGTTCATTTTCGTTTCTGAAGAATATCCATTGAGGGAAATGAATATCCTTGATTCTTCGTTCATTTCCATTTCTGAAGAATACCCATTTAGGAAAATGACTCATTCCGTTCATTTTCGTTTCTGAAGAATATCCATCGAGGGAAGTGAATATCCTTGATTCTTCCTTCACTTCCATTTCCAAAGAATACCCATTGAGGAAAATGACGCATTCTGTTCATTTTCGTTTCTGAAGAATATCCATCGAGGGAAATGAATATCCTTGATTCTTCCTTCATTTCCATTTCTGAAGAATTCCCATTGAGGAAAATGACTCATTCCGTTCATTTTCGTTTCTGAAAAATGTCCGTTGAGAGAAATAACAGGATTATGCCTTGCATATCTTTGATGGGTTTTTCTACGCAAATAGATAAAAACCCTAGATTCCATGCAAGACAATTATTTAACACAGCATCACAGACAGACTCCTACGAATAAATTTCGGGACGGAATTTCCTAAAGTAAGGGAGACTGTGACACCAGTGCCTCTGCAACCATCAAACAAATACCAAACTTATGAAATATTGTGTTTCATACTTGGGAATTGTAAAAATATGTGTATCGTTTGCACATATCAGTTCATGTTCGATTTCAAGCTTTAAATCGCTTTTCTGGAAGGTTATACGCGCACTAATGCGTAAATATAACCATTTTAATGAAACAAAGACTTTGGAATAGTTAAATAGGCTTAATATACCTTAAATAACCTTTACATAACTTAGAAATAAGTTTTGGAGGGTTTGGTGTGGGGAAATCAAGTTTATTCACTTACAGGGACTAATTTCGATAAACTGTGAAAGTATGCCGATTTGTACTGTAACAAACATTACAGAACTTGATCATAAGTTAAACATACCCTAAATATCCTTTACATAGCTTAGAAATAGGCTTTGAGGGGTTCGGTATGCTAAAATAAACTTTTTGGTCATTCAGGCACTAAAAGCGACAAAAAGTGCATAAGTTTGCATTTTCGCGCATAACTTACGTTCTGAATACATCCGGACATCCAAAACTTGATGTAATCATTAAAATATTTTATTTTAGTGATTGGCATGATAAAATTCCATTCGTCGCGTAATTTGGATCGTTTTTCGCATTCGTTCGTGTTTCGTCGTAATTAACCTAACAACGCAACCGTACAACCGTACAACCAAACGAACCGACATCTGAGATATTTTTAAGCATGTTTCATGTTACCTATACTTTAATTTCATTTTAGAGCCTTGAAATGGAATTAACGGGGCTTAAACATGTCAAAAATGCATCAAAAACCATGTTTTGCACATTCAGGGACCAAAATTGACAATCTGCCATAGTTATCTTATGAAGGGACCAAAATTGAAAATCTGAATTCCAGCTTGTTCCAGCTGTTCCCCTCATTTGCACATGGTTTTAATGAAACTAGGGGCTTGTTTTGGGGTACCCATGGTATTCTAAAACCATGGGCACACATGTAAGGTCCAGATTTAAGCTCGGTTTTCGATGAATGATCCTAACGATTGTAAGAAAACTATAAATACCCTACCCCCCTTCACTCAAAACTCACATCTTGATCTGATTGCTTTCTAAGTTGAAGTGATTTCACTTCATACCTGAGAATAATCGGGTCAAATTTCCGTTCTTGGACCTTTTGTAAGTCTTCTTTCGTTCTTTTACGCGTTTTTAGCGTGAAAGTCAAACTTTGTTTGACTTTCTGCATTCACCAGTTTATGGTCAACACGAAGTTCGTTTGAAATTCATAACATGAGCATAATCACGATGGTTATAGTCCCTTGTGACTATACCTACTGATTACCACGTTATCTAGGCTTAGTGACGAGTCGTAGTTTCGGCCAAAATGCGTATTCTTGCGTATTTTGTAACCAAACTACTTTTAGGTATCAAAACCGTTTGTTTTGATACCAAACCTGTTTTCTAAATTCGTTAAACATGTTTTAACATGTTTAGCTCGTCACTTTAGGTTTAGTGCTTATATAGGGTCGTAATGTAAGCGGTCTAAACAACCGCTTTGACTTTCGAACCCGACCCGTTTGGTCGATCTTTAGGATCCGACCAAACACATTAGGTGACCATATTTGTATAGGGAATAACCTTCCGAGGTTATACCTTATGGTCACTGACGTGATGTCGTGGTCACAATCAAATTTAATCCCAATACAACTAAATAGTTAGCGGTAAGTGGGTATCGAACACAGGGAGTTTGTGGAATATGTGTTATTTAGAAGATTATCTAACTTGACTAAAATTAAACTAATTACAACTAAAGTAGAATTCAAAAGTTGATTTGAGTGAATTGGTTTTAGACTAAATTTAACTAATTAAATTGCAAAATGAAATTTGAGTTTGTAAACAATTTGGAGACAAATGACCATCCTAAGTTTTCCGGTTTGTTTTGACATTCATATTATCATTCCACTAGAAAGAACTACATAGACATAGCTCATGCGTGATTACTTGCAGTGATGAAAGGGAACTAAGTACTCAGATTCCTAGAACGTGAGTTTGTTACCCGATGATCAATCAACCCTTACCCAATCCTAATTCAACCCATGATATCTCGATTGCCAACGGCACCAAGAACGTATGGTTTCAAACTAGATTAACATAAGAATTAACAAGTTACTAACAAATAATCACACACCATAACAAACCAACCATAAAGATAAGGATTGCTATTCTAGAAATTAGGAAATCAAATACAAAATGTCTCAAGCAAACCTTCAATCTAGGACGATCATAAAGTGTTTAGCCACTCATAGCTTCAAACAACATCTTAACAAAAGTTTCAATGTTCATATGGATCAAAGCACACCAAACTAATGATTCCGATAATGTTTTTCTTGCCAAAAGTCTCTAACTAGCCTCCAATCTCGAGTTCCAAGCAAGTCGTAATCGAAAACCAATCATAAGTCCCCTTAAAACCTCTTAAAATCGACAATAAATGATGAAGTTACATTTTTAGATCAGTCGGAGGCGTAACCTACGGCTCCCAGCCGTAGGTTACGGCTGTCAGCAGGTCTAAGTCAACATAATGAGCCGTAACCTACGGCTGGGAGCCGTAGGTTACGGTTCTGACTGATTCTTTACGGCTCCCCTCTCCTGTTTTACGGCTGGAACATTTGGCAAATGATGGGAGCCGTAACCTACGGCTGGGAGCCGTAGGTTACGGTTCTGAGTGACTTTCTTCTCCTTATTTCTTCATCAATTTGCCATTTCCTCACTTCTCGATTTCGCCAACTTCCACCATCCTTCTAATCTTTCTAAATCCCTCATCTTGAGTACTTTAACACCTGCACATCATTTCATCTAGTGGTTACCAAGTTCAAACAATTAACCGGGTAAAGTATGAGATTTCAATCTATTTAGCTCATTCAAGGGTTGTCCTACGGACCACCCGTCACATCCCCACACTTACCCGTTGCTTGTCCCAAGCAACCCATTCAAAAATTATTCAAAACCACTAGTGATCAATTATGCAAACCAAGCTAAATGTGTCATCCTTTTACTAACTTTCAATCATACCACAAGACACACACCTCACAAAAATCTCTCGGTTACAAGAATTATTAGCATAATGTTGAACCACTCAATGCGTGTGTGTGTGTGTGTGCGACAATAAGCTTGTATAAAAATCAAGTTTCCTCCTAACAAATATCTAGCATGCTTTTGAATCAAAGGAACTTAAGGGTTGTAACGGGGCTAGGTGTAAAGGTAGGAAAATGGAGGAATGCATACATATAAGAGCTAATTGATTTGACCCGGCTTTTTATTTCTACTACTACAAAGCAAACACCAAATATATACAAAACTTCTTCAACATCTCAACTACTATTGCAACTAAATACTTTTTTTTTGTATTTTTCTCATATTTTTTTTTTCTTTTTCTTTTTTCTCTCTTTTTTCTCTCTTTTTTATTTCTTTTTGTCTCATATCGAACTTCAACAATATATACAAGAACATCAACACCACATGCTAAATTTCCTAAACCGGGTCATCTCAATAGGTAAAATTTATATAGGAAGTAGGCTTGGGTCACAACCGAATGGTTTAAGGCTCAAACGTGGCTTTCTAAGGACCAAACCCCCACCCCTCACAATACCAAGCTCGTATATGTAAAGTATGAGGTCCAACCCACCAATCCCGCACTCTCACACATCTAGACGAGGCTACCTAAAAGTCCCCTATCATTTCCAAAAGCATGCTAATTCTAGGATTTAACAAGAATTCGTACACAAGTTCTATTAACACACGACACACACCGCCACTCAAACAAAGAAATATCAATAACAATCATATGTGGCTCAAATTCTCACCAAGAAAAGACTAAGAATAGGTGTCGGTGTGTCAAGCGGGACAAAATCAAGCTTTCAAATTTTTACAATTTTTCGCTCGGGTTTACAAAAAATTTTAAATTCTCAAAAATTTCCCCCATCCCCACACTTGGGATACATTGTCCCAATGTATGTCTTTGAGGGAAAGATCGCTTTTAACCAACAACATTAGCTTTCGCTAATATTCTCAAATCCCAACTTTCTTTTTTTTTTTTTTAACAAACAAACTAACTACTAATATTTCAAAACGAAAGAACATAACAAGATTAAGGAAAGAGTACATTGACCTGGTGAAGTTTGACATAACAGATGTTGTAGATCATTCGATTTCCTATCACCACCTTCACACAAATATCTGCATATCTTCCCCACACTTGAACGTTGCCATAGCCCTGAAACATAGAAAAATAACAAAACAAACAAGATCAATGTAAAATCCCCGGGTTGCCTCCCGAGCAGCGCTAAGTTTTCAGGTCTTCAGCTAGACCATGCCACCCCCCATTTATGGTGGCTCAAAGAAACGATTTCTATCATCTCCATTATTTCCTTGTGCCATTGAACAAAATGCATCCATCTCATGTTCGTTCGGTGGAAAATCATGCACACTCCTGCTTGAACCTTCATACTTTTCTTCACGACCCGGTGGTTTATTCGTTTTCGTTCTTTGACACATGCTTTTCATATGACCATTAGATTCGCTACCCTTCCCCTCAATGGACTCATAACTAATAATCCTCGTATGAACATCAAAGAACAACTTACGGCTCTTTTCGGTCATAATAATGATCCCGTCTCTACAATTGATTTGAGCATTTGCTGTATAGAGAAACGGTCGACCTAAAATCACCCTTTGTTGCGACGCCATCTTGGTAGTAGCATAATCCAAGACCAGAAAATCCACCGGGTATTCGAATTCTCCTAACCGAATCATAACATTCTTAACCATTCCCCGTGGACGCCTCCAACTCTCATCCGCCAAGCTCACCATGGTGTCTACATCTTCAAGTGGACCAAAATCATACATATCATATAAGTCACCTGGTAGCACACTCATACTCGCCCCATAATCCAATAATGCGTGGGGAATTTTTAATTTCCCCACTCGGATAGGCACGATTGGCGCTCCATACTCTTTATCATTTTCGACTTCGGCATCTTTCTCCAAACCTGCATTCACTTTATACGAAGAAGTTAGCAATGTTTCATTAAGTTCAGTACTAGGAACGGTGCTTACCACATTGATATTAACACTTTTAATGTTTTTGGGATTTATCACCGTGTCACTTGGTAACTGGCCTTTTGCTTTCTTCAATATCGCCACTTCACTTGCAAGTTGACTCATTTGGGTGGTCAAAGTTTGAATCGCTTTATCACGGGCCTCGTCCTTTTGCATCCGAACCTCATCACGTTGATTCATTCGTTGCATTTCAACTTGCATCGCCTTCAACATCTCTATTACTTCGTTTCCACCCGAAGAGCTTTGACCCGTTTGATATTGCCTTTGAAATCCTTGATTTCCTTGGAAATTCGGGTTAGCTTGATTTGAAGGGTTCCCATACCGAAAGTTTGGGTGGTTTCTCAAACCGGGGTGGTAAGTGTTAGAATTCATATTATAGTTTCTACCACCCCCTCCTTGTCCTTGTACCGCAATAACTTCTTCATATTGCCCATCCAACATTCCTTGGCAATTTTCAGCCGCATGACCTATTTCATTACAAATAGCACAAACATCATAAATTTGGTTAGAAGTTTGTACATTACCATCCTCAGCTGCATGCACTTGCGTTCGAGTAATGGCCGGTCGTGCTCTCCTTGATGCTTGGGCTTTTCTCTTTGAAGTAATGGCCATTTGTTCCAAGAACTCCCAATCATCATTCTCATAATTGGTGCCAAAAGTCCCATTTGTGAGGGACATCAAATCTCGTGCATCTTCGGCACACAACCCTTCATGAAAGGCGTTCATCAATTCCCAAAGCTCAATTCCATGGTGCGGACAATTTTTGATCATCATATTAAAGCGCTCGAAGGCTTCATGGAACATTTCGCCTTGTTGTTGTTGGAAACTCCTCAACCCCTTCCTAGCATCATTGGTCTTTTGGGCGGTATAAAACTCGTCTAAGAAAGTTTGTTGCATTTCCCCCCAAGTGTAAATAGATGCCGAAGGCAAAGTGTAGAACCACTTCTTTGCCTTATCCTCCAAAGAAAATTGAAATAGTACCAACTTAATATCATCGGCCGAAAAACCTTGACTCCCAAGAGTATTGCAAATTGAGTCATAGGCCTCCAAATGGAAATAGGGTTCCTCCGTTGCTAAACCCTTATATTTCGGCAAACTTTGTAGGGAATTAGTCCTTACTTCAAAGGTTCTTCCTTGGTTGTTATGAGGAATAACCACCGGTGAAGGATTGTGAGTAATCACCGGCCTAAAATGCGCTTCAATTCCCCTCGCATGTTCCCTAAGATGCCTTCTTGGTACACCCAATCGACCCCTTGGACGAATAGGACCCATTGGTCTTGGTATATGCCCTTGTGGTGCAAATGGTTGTTGAACTTGTTGTTGGGGCATCGGTGGGTGTTGAATTGGCCTTGGAAATTGTGGTTGAATATTTTGTGGCCGAACTTGCTGCAATGGTATAGGACGTTGCATTGGTGGCCCTTGTGGCCTTGGTCTAATGTGTTGTGGTATGAGTTGTTGTTGTTGAGGCATTCCACCAACATTTGACAGTCCTTGAGATTGACCTTGCACATACGTAAACTCCCCTTGATCACCATCACCCCCATAAGCGTAAGCATACCCGTCTTCATCATAACCTTCAAAATCCTCATATCCCTCCTCATATCCATCTCCCCCTATACCCGAAGTTTGCCCAAATGGAATGGTCGAGTATTGAAAACCCGACTGGTTTGATGGTCTAAATGTAGAGGTAGTATGGACAACAGTTGAACCTTGTGGTGCTGTATAGGTTGAAGATGATTGCCCTGAAACTGGGAAGAAATGGGTAAGTGGTGGAATTGTAGTTGAAGGGCTAAAGGAAAGGGAAGGTTCTTCTTGAGTGGTAATGGGTTGAGTGGTATGGGTTGGTGTAACATTGTGAGGTTGAGTAGGATTGGTAGTAGTGTTTGGAATAGTAGTGTTTGGTGAAGGTTGAGGGGATGATGGTATGAACGGTGGTATGAGTTCACCCGTAGTGGGTGGTGGTTGTGGTGGATCCATGTATCGAATTGGTGTGATTGGTGTAGTGGGTGTTGTTGGTGAACCGTTTATTCTATTTTCTCTTAGCAAAATTCTGTTTCCTTTTAACGTTCGCTCAATTTCTGGATCAAATGCCAAAGGTGATAGCTTGTGAGAGCTTCTAGTACGCATGCACCTGTCAATACCTGCACACTAACACACCCAGCGTAAACCAGAAAAATAACAAACTTAAAAAGAAAGAAAATAACACACGTTGCGCACTACTCCCCGGCAGCGGCGCCAAAATTTGACGTGATGTCGTGGTCACAATCAAATTTAATCCCAATACAACTAAATAGTTAGCGGTAAGTGGGTATCGAACACAGGGAGTTTGTGGAATATGTGTTATTTAGAAGATTATCTAACTTGACTAAAATTAAACTTATTGCAACTAAAGTAGAATTCAAAAGTTGATTTGAGTGAATTGGTTTTAGACTAAATTTAACTAATTAAATTGCAAAATGAAATTTGAGTTTGTAAACAATTTGGAGACAAATGACCATCCTAAGTTTTCCGGTTTGTTTTGACATTCATATTATCATTCCACTAGAAAGAACTATATAGACATAGCTCATGCGTGATTACTTGCAGTGATGAAAGGGAACTAAGTACTCAGATTCCTAGAACGTGAGGTTGTTACCCGATGATCAATCAACCCTTACCCAATCCTAATTCTACCCATGATATCTCGATTGCCAACGGCACCAAGAACGTATGGTTTCAAACTAGATTAACATAAGAATTAACAAGTTACTAACAAATAATCACACACCATAACAAACCAACCATAAAGATAAGGATTGCTATTCTAGAAATTAGGAAATCAAATACAAAATGTCTCAAGCAAACCTTCAATCTAGGACGATCATAAAGTGTTTAGCCACTCATAGCTTCAAACAACATCTTAACAAAAGTTTCAATGTTCATATGGATCAAAGCACACCAAACTAATGATTCCGATAATGTTTTTCTTGCCAAAAGTCTCTAACTAGCCTCCAATCTCGAGTTCCAAGCAAGTCGTAACCGAAAACCAATCATAAGTCCCCTTAAAACCTCTTAAAATCGACAATAAATGATGAAGTTACATTTTTAGATCAGTCGGAGGCGTAACCTACGGCTCCCAGCCGTAGGTTACGGCTGTCAGCAGGTCTAAGTCAACATAATGAGCCGTAACCTACGGCTGGGAGCCGTAGGTTACGGTTCTGACTGATTCTTTACGGCTCCCCTCTCCTGTTTTACGGCTGGAACATTTGGCAAATGATGGGAGCCGTAACCTACGGCTGGGAGCCGTAGGTTACGGTTCTGAGTGACTTTCTTCTCCTTATTTCTTCATCAATTTGCCATTTCCTCACTTCTCGATTTTTGCCAACTTCCACCATCCTTCTAATCTTTCTAAATCCCTCCTCTTGAGTACTTTAACACCTGCACATCATTTCATCTAGTGGTTACCAAGTTCAAACAATTAACCGGGTAAAGTATGAGATTTCAATCTATTTAGCTCATTCAAGGGTTGTCCTACGGACCACCCGTCAGTCACATCGTTTAGTTAGTTGTATGATAGGTAGTTTATATGCCTTAGGAAAGTTACCAAAATGCCCTTTTTACGCCAAAATTCATTTTAAGCATATGTAACATAATTTTTGACATCTAAACTGATTAGGAAACAATATTAGACATGTTAAGGCATATTTTACCTGTCATAGGACTAGTTAGGCGGTCCAAATTCATTTTAAGCATATGTAACATAATTTTTGACATCTAAACTGATTAGGAAACAATATTAGACATGTTAAGGCATATTTTACCTGTCATAGGACTAGTTAGGCGGTCCGAACGCGTTTTACGCAAATAACGCGTTAAAGTAGCGTTAGCTACCTAAACGAGTCATAATGGGTCGTAAGCACTTAGAATAAGTTCCGTTTTAGAATGTAGGCTTTGTTAAACCATATTACATGTGTTCCTATACTCATTTGGTTTACGAAACCACATTTTATCCGATCTTTCGATTTAGGTCCGTTTATTTATGTAGTTACCTATATTAGGTGCCGTTTGATTCCGTGATCTTTCTAGCATTGCTTGGTGGTTATCTAAAGACTATTGAGCAATCTCAAGTGAGTACATCGTTCCCCTCTTTTACTATTTTTCAAACGTTTTGGGGTGAAACACATGTGCCTACTTGTTACTTTCGTGCTTTCCATGTTTTCATATCATATACTTGCTATGTTCATTAGTACACTATTAGTACATGATTTCATTATGATTTTGTTATGCATGTCCTTTTAGTGCATACTTAGTACATCGTTTTACACTACATTTCACGCTATGTATGTTCATTTGTTGCATATGCTTATCCAATATATGGACACATTGTTTAATATCTTTTTAAACCATTTGAAGCTGTTTGATTTATGTGAACCACTTGTAACCTGTTGATTTATGTGAACCAATTGTAACCTGTTGATTTATGTGAACCATTTGTAACCTTTTGATTTATGTGAACCATTTGTAACCTGTTGATTTATGTGAACCATTTGTAACCTGTTGATTTATGTTAACCATTTGTAACCTTTTGATTTATATGAACCATTTGTAACTGTTTGAACCATTCGGATTAGGGAAGTGATTAGGTAACGGGGCAGGTGTAATGTGTTAAAAGC
The DNA here is from genome assembly GCA_030545235.1 of Helianthus tuberosus. Classification (NCBI taxonomy): domain Eukaryota; kingdom Viridiplantae; phylum Streptophyta; class Magnoliopsida; order Asterales; family Asteraceae; genus Helianthus; species Helianthus tuberosus. Next base: position 195,668,575 of record CM060366.1, read on the forward strand.
ATGGTGGATACGCCGCTGGTACTTCCTATATATAAGTGCTTTTAACACATTATATATCGTTGCGTTATCTAGATCACTTGCGCAAGGTTATCAAAACAAAGTTATATTACAAGGTTTTTCTAACAATATAAACCACATGAGTTTTATTAACGAATTTTTACGAGATGTTTTACAAATTTTGGTTTTTGTAAACAAATGTTTTGAGTTAAGAATCATGGCTATGAGATTTTATAAAGTATAACCAACTTGAGTTGAGTTGGTTAGTTATGATGCGATGCTATACTTTTCAAAACCAGGTTTTTTTAATAAGGTATTGCAACATGTAAACTAGCCATGGATCTGACACTCATATAAAACCTATGTACTCGTCGACATTTTTATGCTGACGTATTTTCACATGTGTTTCAGGTACCATAGTTGATGATGTTTGATGATGATATTTGTGTACGCTCACATAGGAATAGACGAGGCCTTAGTGACTTAATAACAATGAAAGTCTATTTGTTCATGATTTGTTTCTAATTCCAATGTAATGTAATACATTTATATCAATAAAACAAAACTGTTTAATCCATGGTTGTGATACAATGATTCAGTTACAACACTCCCCGACGTTTCCGCCGCGTTTTGTTGTTTTACGTGGTCGAGGTGTGACAGTAGATACGTCGCTGGTACTTCCTGTATATAAGTTCTTTTAACACATTATATGTCGTTGCGTCATCTAGATCACTTGGGTGAGTTGTTTTCAAAAAGAAGTTACACTACAAGGTTTTCTTAACAATATAAACCATACAATGTTCACTTTCAAACGACGATTTACTACTTGGTTTACAGAAACAAATGTTTTTCAGTCAAGATTCTTGGCTACAATGGTTTTAGTTTTACATATGTCAACTTGCAAAAGTTGATAAAAACATACTGCAGTATCAAACTCTTTTGTTTTCAAGGTACTCACTCGACAACTCTCGTAGTTGGACGAGGTATTGCAGTATGAACTCGAGTCATGAATCTGACACACTCACAAAACCTATGTACTCACCGGCATTTTTATGCTGACGAATTTTCAAATATGTTTCAGGTACCATTGTTTGATAACGTTTGATGATGATTATGATGCATGCTCATATAGGGATGGACGAGGCCTTAGTGACTTAATAACAATGAAAGACAATTGTTCATGTTTTGCTTTTGATTTCAATACAATGTAATTAACTTAATTCAATAAAATGAAACTTCAATCCATGTGTTGTGAAACAATGATTCTGTTACGACACTCCCCGACGTTTCCGCCCCGGTTTTTTGTTTTAACGCGGTCGGGGTGTGACAGAAAAGTTGTTACCAGAGCTCATGGTTATAGGGAATTAGGATATTAGTAATGCTTTGATCTAGACTATAACCTTCCTAGGACCCTAACACAAGATTCTTGTGTTTAGATCTTAGAACAATACTGTTGCCTATCTTTAGGCGACAACCACAACAAGAACGCGAATTTTGAATCCGACTTGAAAACTAATCATCTCCTCACATATAATTTATTATAAGGTTTTAAACCTTCAATCTTTTCAAAATCTTGTCAAAGTTTGGTCTTATTAATGTGAACACATGCAATCTGGAAGGGTGGGTGCCTGTATCCCGAGTTTTCTATCTAAGGCTAGAGTGTTCATACAAATCCACATAATCAGACCAGTCACTCTTACCTGAGAACTCTTGGGATGGGTTTCCACTTATAGGCTAAAGCATTCCTTCGCGATATATTATAAGGACCTATTTACTTTGTTCAGCCTCTGTGCATCGTTTGTTTGTTCGAAGTAACAAACGAATGATCGCCTTCCTTATGTTTCGTTGTTATCTTCAATACCTCTTTTGTTTACCCAAAGGTCAGTCTCACTCGTTTCTCATGTTTCCTTGTTCTTTCTAGAATATGCCACCTAGACGTGATCCAGAACACGATGCTGCCCTCGCAGCCACAATCGTTCAGCAAATGGCTGTTGTGCTTCCGAACCTCATTACCCAGATAAACCAAGCTAACAACAATAACAATGCTTAGTGTAATTTCAAAACATTCAATTCAGCTAAGCCATCGAAATTTTATGGGTCTCAAGGAGCAACTGCACTTCTGCAATGGTTCGAGAGTCTAGAAAGCACCTTCTGACATGTTCAGTGTCCAAATGAGCGAAAGGTTGAATTCGCATCTAGTGTCTTTGAGAAACGAGCATTAAGATGGTGGAACGGTGTGATGAGAGATAGGGGTGCCGATGTGGCACTGGCTCAGACTTGGGAAGAGCTTCGAGCTCTAATGATGAAGGAATTCTGTCCTCATCATGAAATCAGGGCACTGGAAAGGGAATTCGATGATCATAAACTAGATAGTGGTGAGCATCGAGCCTACACGGACCGTTATGAGGAGCTAAGTATGTTATGCCAGACCATGGTTACGCCTTTGGATATGGCAATTGAAAAGTATATTGATGGCCTCCCTGACTCAGTACAAGACATTGTTACTGGTAGCAACCCTACTACAGTTAGACAGGCCATTGAGCTATCCGCTACCCTGACTGAATCTCAGATCAGGAAAGGTAAACTTTTCTGAAAAGGTGACAAGAAACCAAGCGATGAAATGAAACCAAAGGATAAGCAGACTGAATCCTCCAAGAAGTCGAAGAAGCGAAAGGCTTCTCAGAACTTCGCTGTGGTTGCTCAAAACGACCAAGTTGTCCCTAACCAACCAGCTCAACCCCCTGCTAATAAGCCATACAACGGGACTGCACCCTTGTGCAACCAATTTAACCTTCATCATCATGCTAGTGCGAAATGCCGCAAATGCCTAAATTGTGGACTTACTGGTCATACAGCTAGGGTTTGCCGAGCTGCAGCTGCACCAAATCAAGCAGATAATGTAACAACTGTGCTTGTAATCACTATGAATAATTCTATTATCAATAAAACAATGTTATTTGATCCCAATGTTTGTTTGGTTGTGTTTTACATTTTTCATGTTTTGACTTTTGTTCAATTCCAAACTCTACATCACTTTCTTGAGAGTTATACGCAAACTAGTGCGTAAACATACTCAGTTTAATGCGAGAAATACTCCGGAACATCAACATATACTCAACATACCTTAAATAACCTTTACATAACTTAGAAATAAGTTATGAAGGCTTTGGTATGGCAAAAACAAGTTAATTCGCTTACAGGGACTAAATATGACAAACTGCGAAAGTATGTCAATTTGAACTGTAACGAACATTCCAGAACATGACCATAAGTTAAACACACCTTAAATATCCTTTACATAGCTTAGAAATAGGCTTTGAGGGGTTTGGTGTGCTAAAATGAACTTTTGGGTCATTCAGGGACTAAAAGTGTCAAAAAGTGCACAAGTTTGCATTTTCGCGCATAACTTACGTTCTGAATACATCTGGACATCCAAAAATTTATGAAAGCATGACTACATTATATTTTAGTGTTCGCCTTAAGAAAAATCCATTCGTTGCGTCATTTGGATCGTTTTTCGCGCTTGTGCGCATTTCGTCGTAATTAAGCGAACATCGCGTTCGTACGGCCAAACGAACCAACATCAGACATATTTTTGAACATGTTTCATGTCCACAATGTTTAGGCAACATTTTAGGGCCTTAAAGTTGGCTTTACGGGCCTTAGAAGTGCCGGAAATGGGCTGAATACACAACAGGGACCAAAACTGTAATTTTCTGATCTGCAACTCTCAGGCGGCCCGCCTGAGATTTGCTTGATTCTGACGCGGGCCGCGTCCGCCTGTCTGATCAGATTAGAACGAACAGTCAGCACGATCCAGCTGTTTTAACCACAACCACATGCTTGCAACTTGCCTAATCTGTTGATAAACATCATTTTTAGCCACCATGAGTTTCCGACACTTGTACGGCTTGGATTAAGGCACGATATTCAACAAACGATCTTAACGGTTACCCGAAAACTATAAATACCCCACCCCCACAACTTCTAAACCCACAAGAATCTGATCTATTTGACTCTAAGTTGAAACCTTTGTTTCATACCTGAGTTATTGTGATCATGATTAGCATTCGGGGACCCTTCGTAAGTATTCTTTCGTTCTTTTCCTTATTTTACTGCTTTTTCGAGTCAGAAAGTCAAACTTTGTTTGACTTTCACCATTGACCAGTAATGGTCAATGCGAAGTTCGTTTGAACTTCGCAACGTGAGTGTAATCACGTTGGTTATAGTCCCTTGGGACTATGCCTACTGATTACCACGTTGTCTAGGGTCGTAGGGTAAGCGATCTGATAAATCGCTTATACCTTCGAACCCGACCCAGTTTGGTCGATCATTAGGATCCGACCAAATACATTAGGTGACCATAGTGTAGGGAATAACCTTCCGAGGTTATACCTTATGGTCACGACGTTTAAGTAGTTGTATGATAGGTAGTTAATATGCCTTAGGTAAATTACCAGAATACCCTTTTCATACATAATTGGTAATTAAGCATATGTAACCTAAACTTTTGTCACATAACGAATTATGTAACATGTTTAGGCATATAACACTTGTCGTAGGACTAGTTAGGCGGTCCGAACGCGTTTCACGCGCACGATGCGTTAAAGTAGCATAAGCTACCTAAACGGATCATAATGGGTCAATAAGACTTAGGTTAAGTTACATTTAGCATGTAGGCTTTGTTAAACCATATCACGTGAGTTCCGACACTCATTTGGTTTACAAACCCTAATGCTACCCAATCTTCCGAGATAGGTCCGGTTTATTAACATAGTTACCTATATTATGTGCCGTTTGATTCCGAGATCTCTAGCATTACTCGGTGATTATCTTTAGACATCTGAGCAATCACAAGTGAGTACATAGACCCCTCTTTTACTGTTTTCCAAACCGTTTTGGGGTGGAACACATGTGCCTACTTGTTACTTTCATGCTTTCATGTTTTCACATGATATACATGCTATGTTCGTTAGTACATTATAGTACATGATTTCATTACGTCTTATGCTAGGTGTGCCCATTGTGTGCATTACTTAGTACATTGTTTTACATTACATTTCATACTAGGTGTGCCCATTGTGTGCATTACTTAGTACATTGTTTTACATTACATTTCATGCTAGGTGTGCCCATTGTGTGCATTACTTAGTACATCGTTTTACATGACATTTCACGCTATGTATGTTCATTTGATTACATACTTAGTGCATTGTTTTCACATGTTTACATTTTGGTATGACATTTGGTTTGTTTACATGGGACAATACATTCATTAACATTAGCTACGCCGTTCGTTAGTAGGTAGTGGTACCATAGGAATTGACAACTCCCGTTCCGGACGTCCCAGTGAAAGGGGATGAAAGGAATGACCGAATTCGATGATATAAGACAGATAGACCTTTAATTTGTTTAAAGGGTTTATCACCACAGTCGCAAGGCTTGGATGTATGCATTTTCACAATACCGCATAAATGTCAATATTAAATAGTTGCATGCATTTACACAAAACATAGCTTTGATTTAAACCAAGTTTTACTTCAATACTTTGTTTTTGTGCATATGGTTTAGTTGAGACATTTCACTTGCCATACATGACATTTTGACATAGACATTTTTCACATAGACATTTGACATGGATATTTGACATAGACATTTGACATGGATATTTGACATAGACATTTGACATGGATATTTGACATAGACATTTGACATGATTTACATCTTGACATAAACACTTTGACATATTATTCAATACATTTGACAATTGGGTTAAACATAGACTTCTTACATTGGTTGGTTTGGTTTGATTAAGTGATTAAGTTAACGATGCGTGTGTAATATGATACAAGCATGGTGGATACGCCGCTGGTACTTCCTATATATAAGTGTTTGTATGGTATTACATGGCGTAACGTTATTTGAATCATTTCAGTTTGAGACATAGAACATTTTATACAAATAACATACTTTTCACAAGACATTGATTTACAAACAACTTATCTTATACAAACACATTTTTACATGGTTATTTATTTAACCTGACATTTACTTATACATATCATCTGATCTTATTGTTTTCAAATGATTTACATGACAAAGCAAATTACAAGGTTCATGACTAAAAATATTTCTTAAACATAAGTCATGAATCCTATTTTCACAAAACCTATGTATCTCACAGGCATTTTTATGTTGACGTACCTATTTTCACATGTGTTTTCAGGTGCTTTTCCATAGGATGTTGATCATGTGCCTTAGAGACTTTAAAAGAATATAGACTATGTTTAATTATGTTCTGAACTCTTAATTTACTGTTTCGAGACAATGTAACACCCTTGTTTAATAAATAAAATACACTTTGTGTGCCATGGTTATGAAACAATTAATTCTGTTATGACACGCCCCGATGTTTCCGCCGCGATTTGTTGTTTTACGCGGTCGGGGTGTGACAGAAGAGTTGGTATCAGAGCCAATGGTTATAGGGAATTAGGTTATTAGTAATGCTTTGACCTAGACAATAACTTTTCTAGGAACCTAACACAAGCTATCTTGTGTTTAGATCTTAAAACATGTACATCACCTATCCTTAGGTGATTAACAAAACAAGGAACCAAAATTTTTCCGAAACGATTTTTTGAAAAACAATCATCTGTTTTTGAATAAATTTTTACAAGGTTTTGAACCCTCAATTGTAAGGTTTCGAACCCTCTGTTATATGGTTTTGAACCCTTTTCAAAGTTTGGATTTTTGGCCTTGTGCCTTCTAATTTTCAAAATCCTGTCAAACGTTTTGGGTTTTAAATAATGTGAACATGTGCAAACTGGAAGGGTGAATGCCTGTATTCTGAGTTTTCTGTCTAGGCAAGCACTTCGTATACATCTCAACCAGACGCGAGACCAGTTGTGCTTACCTGGGAATTCTTGGGATGAGTGTTCACTTATAGGCGAGCATGTCTTCATTATACATTATTTTTGATCCATTTACTTTGATTAGTCACTGTGAGTCATTTGTTTGCTTTGTGATACGGACGAATGACCACCATCTATGCTGTTGGCAATTCTTGTTTTTATCATCTCATTCTTTTCATCCAATCATCCCACTCGTTTCTTTTCATGTTTTCCTCTTTTAGAATGCCTCCTCGACGCGAGAACCAGATAGCTACTGCCGAGCTGGCAGAAATTATTGCGCAGCAGATGGCTGCTCAATTCCAAAATCTCTTTGCTCAATGGAACCAGGCCAACAACAACAACAATGTTCCATGCAAATACAAGGATTTTAACCAGGCTAAACCACTCAAGTTTAGTGGTTCTGAAGGAGCGACTGGGCTTCTTCAGTGGTTCGAGAGTATAGAGAATACTTTTCGCCATGTGCAGTGTCCGGATAATCGCAAGGTCGAGTTCTCCTCGAGCGTATTTCAGAAGAGGGCTTTGACATGGTGGAACGGGGTTATGAGAGACCGGGGTGCAGAAGTTGCTCTCGCACAGACATGGGCTGAACTTAGAGCCCTTATGATGAGGGAATTCTGTCCTCGTCATGAGCAACGAGCGTTAGAGAAGGAGTTTGATGAGTTGAAGCAAGATAGTGGTGAGCACAGGGCTTATACTGATCGGTTTGAAGAATTGAGTCTGCTTTGCCCAACAATGGTCACCCCACTCGACAAGGCTATCGAGAGATACATAGATGGCCTACCTGACTCGGTACAAGACATTCTTACTGGTAGTAACCCTGCCACACTTCGTCAGGCGATCGAGTTATCTGCGACATTGACTGAGTCGCAGATCCGGAAGAACAAGTTACACCGGAAGGGTGACAAGGGCAAGAAACAGTCGTCAGATAAGGTGGATAGCAAGAAAGGTCAAAACGGGAGTGGAAAGAACTCTGGTTCTTCAAAGAGGTCAAGGAAGCGTAAGGCTTCCCAAAATTTTGCTATCACTGCTCAAGCTAACCAGGTAGCTCCCAACCAACCTGCACAGCCTCCAGCGAAGAAACCCTATTCAGGGAATGCACCTTTGTGCAATAGATGCAACAGTCACCACCAGCCACAACTTCCATGCCGTTTCTGTACTAACTGTGGGAAATCAGGCCATCTCGCCAATGTTTGTCGATCTGCTCAGAATCCCGCAGTTCAGAACCCGGCTCACCAAGTTGCTCAGCCTCCTGCTCCGCAACAGGGTCAAGCTGCACGACCACAATACCCACCAGGTGCTTGTTACAATTGTGGGGATCTGACCCACTATAGAAATCGGTGCCCAAGACTGGCGAACCAGAACCAGAACAAGAATCAGGCTCCGGCTCGAGGCCGAGTTTTTATCATGAATGCCCAAGAGGCACAGGCTGACGATAATGTGGTGAACGGTACGTTCTTTATTAATAATCAGCCTGCATCTGTTCTTTTCGATTCTGGTGCCGATAAGAGTTTCGTGTCTTTGTCTTTTGAACCAATGCTTCGAGTGTCTAGAACGAAACTAGGCAAATCTTTGACAGTAGAGGTTGCTAGTGGTGAACCCATTATTCTTAATTCTGTTCTTCGCAACTGCCAGTTGAATCTTAACGACCATCTTTTTCCTATTGGCCTCGCGCCTATGCAACTTGGAAGCTTCGACGTTATTGTGGGAATGGATTGGTTATCCAAGCATCACGCAGAGATAGTTTGTTCTAAGAAGATTGTTCGTGTGCCACTTTCGACAGGCGAGATCCTGCAGGTTCAAGGTGAGAAACCTACCGGTGGTCTCAAACTCATGTCTTGTTTTAAAGCTCGGAAGTATCTGCAGAAGAACTATGTGGCTTTCTTAGCACATGTTACAGAAGATAAAGGCAAGGGTAAGTCTATTTCAGATATTCCTGTCATTCGGGATTATTCTGAAGTGTTCCCTGAAGATTTACCTGGTCTACCTCCAGCACGCCAAGTCGAGTTCCGCATTGATCTCGTACCTGGTGCAAATCCCATTGCTAGAGCTCCATATCGTCTTGCACCATCTGAGATGCAAGAGTTGTCTAAACAACTTCAGGAGCTCTCTGACAAAGGTTTTATACGTCCTAGTTTTTCACCTTGGGGTGCTCCCGTTCTTTTTGTCAAGAAGAAGGATGGATCCTTTAGGATGTGTATCGATTATCGGGAACTTAACAAGCTTACCATCAAAAATCGATATCCCCTACCTCGCATTGACGATCTCTTTGATCAGTTACAAGGCGCTTCTTATTTTTCGAAGATTGATCTGCGATCTGGATATCATCAACTTCGGGTGCAAGAAGAAGACATTCCGAAGACAGCATTCCGTACTCGTTATGGACATTACGAGTTCACAGTCATGCCATTCGGTTTGACTAATGCTCCTGCTGTTTTCATGGACTTAATGAATAGGGTCTGTAAACCTTATTTGGATCACTTCGTCATTGTTTTTATCGATGACATCTTGATTTACTCTAAGACGCGAGCTGATCACGAGCAGCATCTTCGTCTTACTCTGGAACTCCTAAAGAAAGAGCAACTTTTCGCCAAATTCTCCAAGTGCGAATTTTGGCTTAAAGAAGTTCAATTTTTGGGGCATATTATCAACGAACAAGGTATTCATGTAGATCCCTCCAAGATCAGTGCGATTAAGGATTGGGATACGCCTACTACTCCTACTGAAGTTCGTTCTTTTCTTGGTCTAGCGGGTTATTACCGCCGCTTCATAGAAAACTTCTCGAAGATTGCAGTTCCTCTAACTGCTCTAACTCAGAAGATAATGCCCTTTTATTGGGGAAACAAACAAGAGGAAGCTTTTCAACACTTGAAGCAGAAGCTTTGCGATGCGCCTGTTCTATCATTGCCTGAGGGTGATGATGATTTTGTTGTGTATTGTGATGCATCGAAATTGGGTCTTGGCTGTGTTCTTATGCAAAGGAACAAAGTCATAGCTTATGCATCGAGGCAGTTGAAGATACATGAGAAGAACTACACCACTCATGATCTTGAGTTGGGTGCAGTTGTCTTTGCTCTCAAGATCTGGAGACACTATTTGTACGGGTACAAAATGTGTGGTCTTCACTGACCACAAAAGTATTCAGCATATCTTCAACCAGAAAGAACTCAACATGAGACAGCGACGTTGGGTTGAACTTTTAAACGACTACGACTGTGAAATTCGCTACCATCCTGGTAAGGAAAATGTCGTGGCCGATGCATTGAGTCGCAAGGAAGGTAGTAAGCTTCATTGGGTACGTGTTCAATCTGTTATTCAAGCACAATCCGATATCCAAGCACGCATTTCTCAAGCTCAGCAATCTTGTGTTTCACAAGGTTTAATGGATAAGGAATTTCCCTATCACATAACGCCTGCTTTGGAACTGAAGGACAATGGGTCATATTACTTCATGGACCGTTTGTGGGTCCCAAGCCAGGATGATATTCGTACCTTGCTTATGGATGAAGCCCATAAGTCTCGTTATTCCATTCATCCGGGCTCAGATAAGATGTATAAGGATCTTCGTATTCACTATTGGTGGCCTGGTATGAAGAAAGACATTGCCTTATACGTATCAAAATGCCTTACTTGTCTTAAGGTTAAGGCTGAACATCAGCGTCCTTCGGGTTTATTGGAGCAACTAGAGATCCCAGTTTGGAAATGGGAAAACATTACTATGGATCTTGTTACCAAACTCCCGCGCACAAAGAAAGGTCATGATGCCATCTGGGTAGTCGTTGATCGTCTTACAAAGTCATCACATTTCTTGCCAATCCGTGAGGATTTTCCTGCTGACAGACTTGCTCAAATCTATGTGGATGAAATTGTAGCTCGACATGGTGTTCCGTTGAACATCATTTCTGACAGAGATGCTCGTTTCACTTCTCATTTTTGGAGAACCATGCAATCTGCCATGGGGACCCAACTTAATCTGAGCACAGCTTATCATCCACAAACGGATGGTCAATCTGAAAGAACAATCCAGACTTTGGAGGATATGCTTAGAGCTTGTGTGATCGATTTTAGTGGTAGTTGGGATTCACATCTTAAATTGATTGAATTCTCCTACAACAACAGTTATCACACTAGTATCAAAATGGCTCCTTTCGAGGCTCTCTATGGTCGAAAATGTCGTTCACCAGTCTGCTGGAATGAGATTGGCGAGGCTCAACTTACTGGACCTGCCCTCATTTTAGAGACAACTGACAAGGTCAAGAAAGTTCGTGATAACCTTCAGGCAGCTAGAAGCCGTCAGAAGATTTACGCGGACCCAAAACGCAAAGCCTTGGAATTTCAAGTCGGTGATCGAGTATTACTTAAGGTCTCACCTTGGAAAGGTGTGATCAGATTTGGAAAGAAAGGAAAACTTGCACCTAGATACGTTGGACCATTCAAGATCGTCGAAAGAATCGGAAAGGTAGCCTACAGACTTGAGTTACCTCCTGAACTTGGAAATGTTCATCCAACTTTTCACGTGTCAAATCTCAAGAGGTGTTCAGCTGATGAGAACTTCTCCATACCGCTTGACGAAATTCGTGTTGGCAAAACACTGAAATTTGTTGAGAAACCAGTGGAAATCATGGAACGTGAAGTCAAGTGGCTTAAACGCAAGCGCATTCCTTTGGTCAAAGTTCGCTGGGAAGCTAAACGTGGACCTGAGTTTACTTGGGAATGCGAAGATCAAATGAAGGCGAAATATCCACATCTTTTTCCACGAGTTTCCTCTAAATAAATTTCGGGACGAAATTTCCACAAGTAGGGGAGACTGTAACAACTGTGCTTGTAATCACTATGAACAGTTCTATTATCAATAAAACAATGTTATTTGATCCCAATGTTTGTTTGGTTGTGTTTTACATTTTTCATGTTTTGACTTTTGTTCAATTCCAAACTCTACATCACTTTCTTGAGAGTTATACGCAAACTAGTGCGTAAACGTACTCAGTTTAATGCGAGAAATACTCCGGAACATCAACATATACTCAACATACCTTAAATAACCTTTACATAACTTAGAAATAAGTTTTGAAGGCTTTGGTATGGCAAAAACAAGTTAATTCGCTTACAGGGACTAAATATGACAAACTGCGAAAGTATGTCAATTTGAACTGTAACGAACATTCCGGAACATGACCATAAGTTAAACACACCTTAAATATCCTTTACATAGCTTAGAAATAGGCTTTGAGGGGTTTGGTGTGCTAAAATGAACTTTTGGGTCATTCAGGGACTAAAAGTGTCAAAAAGTGCACAAGTTTGCATTTTCGCGCATAACTTACGTTCTGAATACATCTGGACATCCAAAAATTTATGAAAGCATGACTACATTATATTTTAGTGTTCGCCTTAAGAAAAATCCATTTGTTGCGTCATTTGGATCGTTTTTCGCGCTTGTGCGCATTTCGTCGTAATTAAGCGAACATCGCGTTCGTACGGCCAAACGAACCAACATCAGACATATTTTTGAACATGTTTCATGTCCACAATGTTTAGGCAACATTTTAGGGCCTTAAAGTTGGCTTTACGGGCCTTAGAAGTGCCGGAAATGGGCTGAATACACAACAGGGACCAAAACTGTAATTTTCTGATCTGCAACTCTCAGGCGGCCCGCCTGAGATTTGCTTGATTCTGACGCGGGCCGCGTCCGCCTGTCTGATCAGATTAGAACGAATAGTCAGCACGATCCAGCTGTTTTAACCACAACCACATGCTTGCAACTTGCCTAATCTGTTGATAAACATCATTTTTAGCCACCATGAGTTTCCGACACTTGTACGGCTTGGATTAAGGCACGATATTCAACAAACGATCTTAACGGTTACCCGAAAACTATAAATACCCCACCCCCAAAACTTCTAAACCCACAAGAATCTGATCTATTTGACTCTAAGTTGAAACCTTTGTTTCATACCTGAGTTATTGTGATCACGATTAGCATTCGGGGACCCTTCGTAAGTATTCTTTCGTTCTTTTCCTTATTTTACTGCTTTTTCGAGTCAGAAAGTCAAACTTTGTTTGACTTTCAGCGTTGACCAGTAATGGTCAATGCGAAGTTCGTTTGAACTTCGCAACGTGAGTGTAATCACGTTGGTTATAGTCCCTTGGGACTATGCCTACTGATTACCACGTTGTCTAGGGTCGTAGGGTAAGCGATCTGATAAATCGCTTATACCTTCGAACCCGACCCAGTTTGGTCGATCATTAGGATCCGACCAAATACATTAGGTGACCATAGTGTAGGGAATAACCTTCCGAGGTTATACCTTATGGTCACGACGTTTAAGTAGTTGTATGATAGGTAGTTAATATGCCTTAGGTAAATTACCAGAATACCCTTTTCATACATAATTGGTAATTAAGCATATGTAACCTAAACTTTTGTCACATAACGAATTATGTAACATGTTTAGGCATATAACACTTGTCGTAGGACTAGTTAGGCGATCCGAACGCGTTTCACGCGCACTATGCGTTAAAGTAGCATAAGCTACCTAAACGGATCATAATGGGTCAATAAGACTTAGGTTAAGTTACATTTAGCATGTAGGCTTTGTTAAACCATATCACGTGAGTTCCGAGACTCATTTGGTTTACAAACCCTAATGCTACCCAATCTTCCGAGATAGGTCCGGTTTATTAACATAGTTACCTATATTAGGTGCCGTTTGATTCCGAGATCTCTAGCATTACTCGGTGATTATCTTTAGACATCTGAGCAATCACAAGTGAGTACATAGACCCCTCTTTTACTGTTTTCCAAACTGTTTTGGGGTGGAACACATGTGCCTACTTGTTACTTTCATGCTTTCATGTTTTCACATGATATACATGCTATGTTCGTTAGTACATTATAGTACATGATTTCATTACGTCTTATGCTAGGTGTGCCCATTGTGTGCATTACTTAGTACATTGTTTTACATTACATTTCATACTAGGTGTGCCCATTGTGTGCATTACTTAGTACATTGTTTTACATTACATTTCATGCTAGGTGTGCCCATTGTGTGCATTACTTAGTACATCGTTTTACATGACATTTCACGTTATGTATGTTCATTTGATTACATACTTAGTGCATTGTTTTCACATGTTTACATTTTGGTATGACATTTGGTTTGTTTACATGGGACAATACATTCATTAACATTAGCTACGCCGTTCGTTAGTAGGTAGTGGTACCATAGGAATTGACAACTCCCGTTCCGGACGTCCCAGGGAAAGGGGATGAAAGGAATGACCGAATTCGATGATATAAGACAGATAGACCTTTAATTTGTTTAAAGGGTTTATCACCACAGTCGCAAGGCTTGGATGTATGCATTTTCACAATACCGCATAAATGTCAATATTAAATAGTTGCATGCATTTACACAAAACATAGCTTTGATTTAAACCAAGTTTTACTTCAATACTTTATTTTTGTGCATATGGTTTAGTTGAGACATTTCACTTGCCATACATGACATTTTGACATAGACATTTTTCACATAGACATTTGACATGGATATTTGACATAGACATTTGACATGGATATTTGACATAGACATTTGACATGGATATTTGACATAGACATTTGACATGATTTACATCTTGACATAAACACTTTGACATATTATTCAATACATTTGACAATTGGGTTAAACATAGACTTCTTACATTGGTTGGTTTGGTTTGATTAAGTGATTAAGTTAACGATGCGTGTGTAATATGATACAAGCATGGTGGATACGCCGCTGGTACTTCCTATATATAAGTGTTTGTATGGTATTACATGGCGTAACGTTATTTGAATCATTTCAGTTTGAGACATAGAACATTTTATACAAATAACATACTTTTCACAAGACATTGATTTACAAACAACTTATCTTATACAAACACATTTTTACATGGTTATTTATTTAACCTGACATTTACTTATACATATCATCTGATCTTATTGTTTTCAAATGATTTACATGACAAAGCAAATTACAAGGTTCATGACTTAACATTTTTCTTAAACATAAGTCATGAATCCTATTTTCACAAAACCTATGTATCTCACAGGCATTTTTATGCTGACGTACCTATTTTCACATGTGTTTTCAGGTGCTTTTCCATAGGATGTTGATCATGATACTAGGGCGGACCTGTGCCTTAGAGACTTTAAAAGAATATAGACTATGTTTAATTATGTTCTGAACTCTTAATTTACTGTTTCGAGACAATGTAACACCCTTGTTTAATAAATAAAATACACTTTGTGTGCCATGGTTATGAAACAATTAATTCTGTTACGACACGCCCTAATGTTTCCGCCGCGATTTGTTGTTTTACGCGGTCGGGGTGTGACAGATAACAACCCAGCACAAGCTCGTTTTCCACCAGGTTCTTGCTACAACTGTGGCGAGATGGGCCATTTCTGAAACAATTGCCCAAAACTCGTTAATGCAAATCCAGCCCGTGGATAAGCATTTGACTGACTGGAATACGATGCTGTTTAGAAATGATCGAACCTTATGTCTTATTTTCTTTTGTTATCCAAGTCTATGAAACAAGTTATTTTGGTTTATAAATAAACATTTATTTTCATTACGATGTATGAAAACAAGCGTGATTACATGTATGAACGACATATCCCCTACAATACCGACACCAAGGAACCGTGTTCCTTGCAAAGCAAACTGCTCTCGAAATTCTTCCATTTTGTGATCGCTTGCGATCTCCATGAAAATCCTAAGTACTCGTCTCTTCTAAGAAACGAAGTACAAGGTGCAAGTTAGAACTCTGTACGAATACCCAAAGTACCACTTTAAATCCTTAATAGGATACCCAAGGGTATTTTCGTAAGCCCTTGATTGGTCTTACATATCATGTTTTCCCGACTTCACGATATTTTACACAGCACATGATTTCAAAAGATTATGCATGTTTTTCAAAAACCTCATACATGTTTTCAAAATCATCTAATATGGTTTTAAAACATTTTATAGAAATGTTTATCTAATATACTTAGTACATGATTTCAAAAGCATTACAAAAGGTTTTCAAAAACATATTTTTAACAATTCCAAGCATAGTTTTCAAAAAAAAAAATAAATAAATAAATAAAAAAAATAATCCGCCCGTATGTTCTCTTAGCATACGTGGTATGCGATTTTTAAGAACACTATACTGCGTATGTGGTCTTAGCATACTTAGTGCATGGTTCCTAAACCTCTCTCGCTACAAATTCCAAATCCTTATAGGGTCTTCTTCATAATTAGATCCTCATGGAGGTTCAAAGCGCAGAATCAAAGTCCTTAATTGGATTCTTTGTGTGCTTATATATGAATGTTACGATTCATTCTAAACGAAATCGAATTCTTATAAGATCATCCTATCTTTACAGATAGATTCTTGAAGACCATTGACTGGATTCCTGGTGTACTTTGAATACCCATGTACAAATCGACAACAAGTTAATAACAATTAATAACAAACTAATAACGAATTAATAACTAATTGAACAATTATGTGCATATGTGTTTTTGTGTTGACCTAAACAAAGTTATCTCAAGATTGTTCAACAAACTCTATCCCCTACACATTATAAAAAAAACTGTGCGGACTGTGCAAGGAATTACGTAATTATGGATGCATACTTAATTATGGAATTTAGTGCACAGAAACCACAACAAGTTTTGTCATGTATCAACATAAACAAGAAACAAAAGTTAACTCTCTTTATTTCCATTTCTGATGAAGTACCCGCTGAGGAAAAATGAACTAGCTATTCATTTTTCACTTTTATAGGAAATACCCGCTGAGGGAAATGAATAATCTATTCATGAACCGTGTTCATTTTCATTTCTTATGAAGTACCCCCTGAGGAAAATGAATTATCCATTCATTTGTCGCTTCTGAAAAAATATCCACTGAGGAATATGAACAAATTCATTTTCATTTCTGATAAATTACCCACTGAAGAAGATAAACCATCCGTTCATTTTCACTTTTGAAGAAATACCCACTGAGGAAAATGTGACAACCCGAGTTTTCAAGGTCCTTCCTCACAACTGCGTTTTCTTAATTCGTTGCGTTCTTTTATGTGCACTTGGTTATTTGATTGTAAACTTCTGTTTAGTGTTAATTGGTTAAATGATAAACTTGGACTTTGTGAAATATGTGATGTGATGTTATATTATATTATATTTTATGTGCATGACGAAAACCAAGGGGGTTTTCGCCATTAGCCTGCTCGACGAAAACCAGGGTTTTCGCCAAAACCCTCACGACGAAATCAAGGGATTTCACCGGCCCATTTTCTAGTGAAGCCCATTGAGGGCCCAGTTCATTTAAGTGTGTATATACTACGTGAACTGTTACATTCGTGAAACAACTGGCCGAATAGAAACCCTAGAGCATCTCTTTCTCTGTGACGGCAACTTTGATTTTCTGTGAAGCTCTCAGACATTCGTATCGGTTAGTGACCTCTTGTGGTAATCTGATATGTGCTTGGTAATCGTATGATGTGTTGATGATTAGGGTTTGAGAATCTATATCTTCTTAATGCTTCGAATCTTTATGATTTGTATTTGTTCATGCTGATCGTGTACTTTAGGACTGTGATGGAATTGATCTTATGATTATGTTATCATGATAAACTGTGTGATCGGTTTAGGTTTGCTTGTGAGCCAATTTCGATGATATGTGTTACGTGCTGTATCGATGTTGATTTGTGATTTCATATAATCTGATGTGGATGATAAATCGATGGTAATGTCATGTTTGTAGCCGTAACATGTTTTAAAAGTGGAATGAAACTGTTACTTGGATTGATTTCAATAATGCTAATCGTATGATAGGAATGATGGTATGATTACGTAACTGTTAAGCGATAGATAGGGTTTCTGGGTTGCGTACTGTTGACGATGATCATGCCTTGCCCCACGAAAACCCAGGGCCGACGAAGATACAATCTCGACGAAAACACTTTGGGATTTCGTCGCCTGGGGGTTTTCGTCGAATGGGTTTTCGCCGAATGGGATTTCGCCGAAGGGATTTCGCCGAATGTTTTGTCAAGTTGGGAAATAGACACACTAACTCAGTTATGTCTGTTAGGTCAGTTAGTGGGTAGCTATGTTAGAATAAACTGGGAAATCAATTATGTGAAGCATGAATTGTATGAATTTGATTAACTGTTTACGTGATACATGATGTTAACTGCCAAGCACACTTTGTGATATAGATTGCATGTGATTCATTACGAACATAAACTGATTGTGTATACGTGCATACTATAGGCTTTGACTGAATTGTTTGTGCAAGTAGATAAGCATACCGAGCAAACCGAGGTGAGTTCACACACTTTCTAAGGCATGGGATTCCCGGTGGTTGGGAATGGGTTAAAGAATTAAAATGGAACCTACATATCCTCCTTGGGTAGGATATGTACCGCCATCCTCCATGGGTAGGATGCCAATATTAATCCTGCGTATTCTCCTTGGGTAGAATACATACGTACGTCCTCCTTGGGTAGGACAACAACCTTAAAACTTACTAGACGAAACTCTATCATAAAGTCCCTCATTTTTATATCGACTTAATCGCCGGGCCAATGGCGAGTGGGTCATTAGTTAATAGCGCTATTAGGGTTGACAAGCCTCACACCGTGCCGGTAGGACGGGCGTGTACTAATGGATCTGGGCACTTAGTCAATGATGATAGACATTGACGTAGGGCACATCTTATTTTCGTCAGTTATCGATATGGTAACGGTCTAGTGGTTCACATGGGGAAGCCCCCACTGATTACGGATATGGTTTGGGAAACAAAGATACTGGTTAACTAGTGGTTTATGAAACAACTTATGGTTTTCAAAGCAAGCTTTTAAAACTAAACAACCAACAGTGAACTCGCTCAACTTTGTTGTTGACTCATTGTTACATGCCTTGTAGGTCGTTAGATGCTTATGGAGCTTGCACGAGGAGGAGAGGTCGTTGTGGGATATGGACTGTTATGTCCCGTGCTTAGCATTTGAACTTTAAACTATGTTTTGGTTATTTAAACATTACTATTGTCACATCCACTCGTAGCGGAAGCGCGAGGTGTGATCTGATCGGTTCTCATTGCATAACAATATAAGTGAACATACTAAATGAATAAAAACAAGCTCCAATGCCATTGTCGTAATCGTTTCAAAAGAACGCAACATAAGTTAAATGTATTGGTTACAAACCATCAAATGAAAATAAGTTGTCATCGTTTTATACATCAAATATAAGTCTTAAAATGTCAAGGCTTTGACCACTATATCACCGCAAAGAGGCGGTATATAACGGGCAAACCCTTCAAATGGTGGCATGGAGTCTTGATATTTGCTTTCCTTGACTGAAATGTCTGCATGGTCCACTAATTTCCTGAAATACATGTTAAGTTTGAAAACATCAACAAAAGTTGGCGAGTTCATGCAGTTTAGTTGTATGAGATGTATCTGTAAAATGTGAGTTGTATAAAATGTATCTATAAAATGTGAGTTGTATAAAATGCATCCATAAAATGTGAGTTGTATAACTGTATCCATAAAATGTGAGTTGTATACAATGTATCTGTATGTAATGATGTAGTATGTAAAGCGTCAATGAAATCGTTGATCATTAATGTTTCGCGAGGACATTAATATGTGTGACGAAATAGGAAGCAATCCAAACCTAGACGATTTCGTGTCGATTACCATCGACTGGGACACAAACGCACTCTTCTGTATGGGTCCATGACCAAGAGTGGGGCTCGCCAAAACCCATTAGATCTAACCACTTGTACCTAGGTCCAAACTGGATTAATGGTGCTTAGATGTATAACCCTAATTCGCACATGATCTAAGGTGTTTCATTCCCTAACTTTAACATACGTTGAACATGTATTTTCCCCGATAGTTGTAAAGTTGTAAAACATTTAAATGAATAGGGGACATGAACTCACAGTATCGCGTCCTGTGAATAGAAGTAACTATTATCTCACGTGCGGTCATCCTGAATAGTGTTGCGACCTACAAATGTTCTTATATTTGTTAGACACTTCGGTCTTTGTAATAACTTGAGTACAAGTCTTGTGTCTTAAATATGTGTAAGACTTGTATGTCTTTACTGTTCGTTGAACTGTGTATTTAGATGAATGATTTGTTAAACTGCTATATATATATATATTTCACCAAATATATATATATATATGTCATCTTGTATCTTGTGAGTTGTATCATCGGGTCTTGTCTTCTTGATTTCATGTCGTTGTGTAAGTAAATTGTATAATTGAATTTCCAATAATGGTGTCATTGGGCCGAGCCCATGTTTTCATGTTATTGGGCTTAAATAGTGTTGGGCCTCAATAGTGTTGGGCTTAAATAGTGTTGGGCCTCAATAGTGTTGGGCCTCAATAGTGTTGGGCATTAATAGTGTTGGGCTTCAATAGGGTTAGGCCTCAATAGTGTTGGGCCTCAAAAGTGTTGGGCCTAAATAGTGTTGGGCCTAAATAGTGTTGGGCCTCAATAGTATTGGGCTTAATGTTATTGGGCCTTGGCCCATATGTTTGATAAGCCCATTATGAAGTTAAGCCCATTTATAAATAATAGCCCATTTGTAAAAGATAGCCCATTTGTATAAACTAGCCCATTAAGAAGTGTAAGCCCATTTGAAAGTATAAGTCTTTCATTTTTATAAAAACATTTTTATAAACATAACTAAGTATACTTTTTAGTAAATAAAAACATAATAGTTTTTATAAGTTTAAAAATGTCCGAATTTTGTTAATGGTAACATATTTTGGTGTCCGCGTCGAAAGATCGCCCAAATGTCGTAGTAAGTCCTCGGATTGGTGATATGTTCATAGGTTCGTCCGTCGTCCGATTTGACCATAATTTGTATTCGATTACTCGGATAGTCCGTAACTCGCTTTTAAGGCGTAATTATATGAAGTCTTGTAAGACTTTGATTATTATGTAACATGTGTTAATAATAACCATTGTAATCAAGTACCTATCTTTGATATATATAACTAATACATCAAATACCACATAGCACTTAAGTTGTTAAATTAATCAAATATATATTTTCTCAAAATATATATTTATAACTAACTTTGTTTTTATAAAAAGAATTCTCTAAATCTTTTTAATCTTGCAAAGGTTTAGCCAAAAATGATGGTTTAGTTAACATATAAATTATTAGAAAATTTGGCCATATAACCTTTGTATTTTTAACTTTACCATGTTTAATCAAACTTATCATTTTCTTTTCAAAATCACCATCAATTTACTCATAACATTTTAACTAAAACATATGAGATTTTTATAACATAAGCTTATCAAAATGATCTCCAAATCATGTAGGGTTTTAAACATGATCATAATATATGTTAACTAGTTCAAAAACCTAGTTTACTTCTAGTTTTAATAACTTTTATAAAAATCTCATGTTGTATGTTACTTTTTATAATCTTGTAAAAGTCTTGTTTTTAAATAAAAACATTAAGTAAATTAACAACACCATAATTTATGATCATCCATTCATCCTTTAAGTTTAACAAAAACCCTTTAACATAAACATGTATAATTGTTAGATCATATATTTTTTTTTTAAAACATCATCTAACAATTTATTTATATCATAATCCTCATAACAAGATCAAATATGCATATAACTAGTCTTAGATCACAATAAAAACAAACATAAATATATCATGATTATTATCTTTGCTTCTTTGTATTTTTCATGTTTATTATGTATGATTACTTAGTTATTATTAGTTATAATAACAATCATAAACATAATATAAGTATGAAAAAAAAATAGATCTAGAAGCTTACTTCTAGCACTAGGCTAGGGATGATCTTTAGAGAATGATTAAGAGTTAAGAATATGAAGATCTTGATGATTTAAGGCTCTTGAATGGATGAATACACTTCCTTTAACTTGCAAATGCTTTAGATCACCTTAAGCTCCATGAAACTCCATGTTGATCATCAAGATTTGATAAAATTTAAATGGGTTTTTATGGTGTTCTTGGTGGAAATGGATGAAGATGATGAAAGAGTTTGTGTTTGTAATAAAAGGTATCAAGTGATGATAAAATGGTTAGTAACTTAATGTGTAAGTGTTCTAATAATCTACCCATTTCATCCACTTGTAACTTAACCAAAAATATCTAGATATTTAGCAAGTAATTAAGGGGTGTGGGACCCCTTATTTACGGCCCACATATGGGGGGGGGTACCTTATGTTGTTGAAAAGTGTTGGTAAATTATAAGGTTTAAAAAATGAGAATAAAAGATGTAAGTATTTAGGTGTTTAAGGTTTACAATTTTTGAGATGATTCATGACTTGAAATGTTCATAAACTAGTTTAACAAGACCAAAAATAATGTTCACTAGTTCGCTACATGTGCCAAAATATAGTTCGGCTAGATGTTTAGCGCTCGTTTCGCAAGAAGATAGTCGAAAGGTTAACATATATAAGTTATAGGGAAATATTCGGTTATGTATTTATATGATATTCCCTATGTATTTTTATATGAAATTCTTGCTTAAACAACACTTTTGCATCTTGTAATTAAAATACAAATGCTGAATTTTTGCGGAAAAATAATGAAATGGTTTCTTTTAGCACTTTTCAGACAGTTTTTAGTGCTACCGGACATTGGTAATGTATTAAACCAAACCTTTGTATTCCCATATAGGGTTTAATATATATTTGATGTTGAACTTTCGTTTGAGTCCTAAAGATGTAATTTAGATGGTTTATGCGGATCCTGAGTTTTCGTCAGCACACTAGTTTACTAGGTACTACTCTAGTTGTTTCGATGCATTGTTTACACTATTTCAAATGTAACCAATAAAAATGAATAATGTGCATCATAAATGAATATTCCATGAGTGTTCTAAGATGTATATCATGTAATCATGCAGTTTGAATATTCAAAACACATACTTGTATAATGTAAATCATTGCTTTAAATGTACGTAAATTACCAGAAAGTGGCAGTTGTCTCATTCTCCCCCTGTTATTGAGAATTTTGTCCCGAAATTCAAGCTGAGTCATTCTTTGCAGGAGTATTCTCGAACAGGTGGGGGTATTTTGGTTTTGATTTGATTTTCACGTTCCCAAGTATATTCGGGTCCGTGTCGAGAGTTCCAATGAATTTTTGTTAATATTGTTATCTATATGAACCTCATCCTCCGAGATGAAAACTGTTTCTTGCGTTGAACTCTTCTTGAGTTTCGACAAATGAAATATGTCGTGTAGTCTACTTAGTTCTTCTAGTAACTTCAGTTTGTAGGAAACGGTGCCAATATTTTCCAAGATTTCAAATGGACCTACTTAACAGGGGTTAAGCTTTCCACGCTTACTAAATCTGGCCACGCCCTTCCAAGGCCAGACTTTCAACAAGACCTTGTCTCCGACCTCGAAGGATAATGGCTTCCGTCTCTTGTCTGCGTAGCTCTTTTGTCAATCGCGAGCCGCCTTGATACGGTCTCTGATCTGGAAGACTTTATCTGTAGTCTCTTGGACTAACTCTGGACCGATAAGTTGTTTATCGCCCGCTTCCGCACAACATAGCGAAGAGCGACACTTTCGACCGTAGAGAGCTTCGAACGGTGCAGCCTGTATACTTGTGTGGTAGCTGTTGTTTGTAGGAAAACTCAACCAATGGTAAGTGGGTATCCCAGTTGCCGCCCAAATCCATAACACATGCACGAAGCATATCTTCGAGTGTTTGGATTGTCCGTTCGCTCGCTCTGGTCGTCAGTTTGTGGATGAAAGGTCGTGCTTAGATTTAAATGAGATCCAAAGGCCTGTTGGAATGACTTCCAAATTCTTGACACAAAGCGATCATCTCGGTCTGAGATGATTGAAATAGGCACTCTATGACGAGCCACTATTTCCTTGAGATAGGGTTCCTCTAGTTTCTCTGTACTATCCTCCTCTCAAATCGGTAAGAAGTGTGCGGACTTTGTTAGTCTATCGATGATTACTCAATCATGTCATGACCGCATGAGGTCCTGGATAACTTTGTAATGAAGTCCATCGATATTTGTTCCCATTACCAAACAGGAATCTCGGGTTGTTGTAACAAGTCCGAGGGATTTTGCTATTTGACTTTGACTGTCGCGCAAGTCAAGCATTCTCCGACATAAGTCGCGATATCACTTTTGAGGTTAGGCCACCAATAGTATTCTTTTAATACTTAGGCCTATGTGCTTCCTCAAAATATCATCTCGAAGGCCGCCAAAGAATGGAACCCAATTTCGACCCATAAGGTATAAAGTTCCATCTTCTTTCGGCACTAACTGTTTCTTCATGCCTCGAAGTGTTTCTGCTTGAATATGTTCTTCCTTGAGCGCTTGTGAATCATCTTCTATAATGCTTGAACTCTCAATGTTCGAACTCGTTCCTTGCGGCTCAAGGCGCCTACTACAACGTTCGCCTTGCTCAGATGGTACTTTATTTCATAATCATAGTCGTTCAACAATTCAACCCTACGTCGTTGACGTATGTTTAATTCTTTTTGGTTGAATATGTGTTGAAGGCTTTTATGATCCATGAGAATAGTGCATTGAGTACCATATAAATAATGTCGCCATATTTCAAAGCGAATACCATCACGCCTAACTCAAGGTCGTGAGTGGTATAGTTCTTCTCGTTAACTTTTTAATTAGCGCGACGTGTACACGATAACTTTTTCACGTTGCACGAGTACGCAACCCAATCCTTGATGCGAAGCATCATAGTTTACAACAAAGTCATCGGTATCGTCGGATAATGATAAGATTGTAAAATGCTATGCACCAATCTTAAGAATAAGTTGTAATGCTATTTCATGTTTTTCGATTGGGGAGAATTTATTGTCTTTATTGGTGAGGGAGGTTAGCAATTGAGTAATTTAAAAAAAAATCTCAATAGATCTCCGATGATATCCCGCTAATCCCAAATAAAAATTGTCGGATTCCAGTTGGAGTCTTGGGCATTTCCCAATTCTCATTTGCTTCAATCTTAGCTGAGTCTACTTGAATGCCTTTCTCGTTCACTACATGCCTGAGAAACTATACCTCGCGAATCCAAAATTCGCACTTGGAAAATTTCGCGTATAGTTTCCCCTTCTTTAGTAGCTCCAAAATGGTTCTCAAATGTTGTTCGTGTTCATCAGTCGATCGTGAGTATATTAATATGTCGTCAATAAATACTATGAAATTTGTTAAGATATGGTTGTCGTCAATGAACACCATGACGAATTTGTCAAGATACGGCTAGCACACGCGGTTCCTTAAATCCATGAAGACCGCTAGTGCGTTCGTTAAACCAAAGGGCATAACGAGAAACTCGTAATGACCATAACGAGTTTGAAAAGCCGTCCTTGGCATGCTTTCCTCTTATATTCGTAACTTGTGATACCCTTGATCGTAAGTCTATCTTGGAGTAGAAGCTTGGACCTTTCATAAACCATTTGAGTTAGTTGGAAATTTATATGTAACAATGTTTAGAAATATAAATTTTTGTTCATTGAAATGTTGTGCAATTTTGCAAAACTTGCATCTCTCCCTTGAAAACCTTTAAAAAGATGTAAAATGATGAAGAGTGGGGGTTATGAACTCACAACATCCTTATTCGGTCAATTACAAGGTTTAGAAGGTGCTAATCAATATGGAGATTTGGCTACGGGTGCGGTTCCCGGTACCAAGTCGATATGAAACTCGACTTGTCGATATGGTTATAGTCCCGACAAGTCTTCAGGAAAGACTTCAGGAAACTCTTTTACCACTGGAATATCTGTCAGCTTCGGCCCAACGGCCTCCTTGTCGACAACATGTGCCAGAAAGGCAGCACAACCTTTCTGTAAGCGCTCATGTGCCTTCATGCAATTGATGATCTGCAATGGTGTGTCATGCTTCTCTCCATGAATAACAAGTGTCTCTTTATTCG
This sequence comes from Helianthus tuberosus, assembly GCA_030545235.1. Classification (NCBI taxonomy): domain Eukaryota; kingdom Viridiplantae; phylum Streptophyta; class Magnoliopsida; order Asterales; family Asteraceae; genus Helianthus; species Helianthus tuberosus. Next base: position 195,694,460 of record CM060366.1, read on the forward strand.
GTAGTGGTAGGCGATTGACCTTCACATGACAGAAGACTTCGGCTAGGTTATCGGATAACCAATCCATGCCAACCCCTACTTCGAAACTACCCGACTGAATGGATAAGAGATCGATATTGAATTTCAACTCCAGACTCGACTAGTTTACCGTTTGCCAATTCTATAGAATGAAGAGACGTCTAGCTTACGTGACTCTAGGCCAAGTACATTTTGAATTCTATGTAGTAAGAACTTCACTATACAAATGTAGAGAACAATCCAATCCCTGTGTTTAGATGTAGGATAACCCAATCCCTAATTGTAGCTAGGACAATCCCGTCACTAGCCATGAAACTATGCATGTGAAATGTTGAGATAAAGCAAAAAAATCAGCAATGGTATCAAATAATATGGATTTGAAATGTTGATTGATAGGATACGTACCGGTGACCCTTAATGATTTGACGTGTCTCAGCTAATTCCCCATTAGCTAACTTGATATAGTAATGTGTGTACAACATGACTCTAATTCGAGTATATGTACAACACCTAAAGATAACTAGTTAAGCTCGGTGTTGGTATTAATAGAATTGATACATGATGATTGTAGAGTGTAAGTACTCATGACTGCATTGGGATTTTGTGGAGTATTCATAGTTCTAGCCACACACACACTTATTCACTAGCTCGATCCCTTCTTAAGTATTATCGTCTTACTAGTCTTTGTTTTGCGCCCGGTCTCAGCACACTGCTACTCTTGGCGCTTTTGCAATTGCCCTCATGATGAACGTCTCACTTGTCACATTTAGGATTCCGGCAAGTTACCAGCATACATCCTGGTGCCAAAATCGTTTATGGAAGCAATTGCCTTCATTTCTCTCATGGCGAGAGTTATTGTTTGAGTGATCGAGGTAGGGAGGGATGATGCGGTCATGCTTCGGATCTCCGAGGCTAAACCCAAAATGTAACACTCAGTGTGTTTGAATTCGGGTGTTACCCAGTATGGAACAACCCCTGAGAGACCGTGAAAGCATCAAGTGTAACCATCAACATTGGCTCTAGTTATGATCGAGTTCTTTTATAAAATCATATGAAAATAGATATGAAAATCAGATGATATAAAAGAATGATGTATGGTTAAATAAATAACCAATGAAAATGTAGTGTATAAATATATCATGTCTCGAAATAGAATATTATGTCTTGTGTAGAGGATGTCGTGTCTTGTGCAAAAATGTCGTGTCTTGTCTTTATCGAAGATATTTGAATAACACCACGATATGCAATATAATATAAGCACTTATATATAGGAAGTACCAGCGGCGTATCCACCATGCTTTTATCATATTACACACGTCTCATCACTTACAAATAACCACCAAAAAATGTCTTGTGTATACCAACGTCAAATGACATGTATAACAATGTCTTGCGTAACAATGTCATGTATAAAACATGTCTTGTGTAAAAGCAATGGTTTTCAACACATAACTTTTAATACACTGTAGGTCCCTCGGAGGTTGAGGTTAAACCTTATCCTTGTTATGTTTAACACACTAGCAAGCGCGGAATCCAAGCTAGAATGCAAACCGGTAGTTTATAATGAGAACACAAGCTACAAAGAGAAAGGGTAGACACACAAGATATCAAAGTTTTCTCTTGTATTTCAGTGGACACGGTTACAGCCCTTGACCAAACTGAAAATACGCTCTCTACAAGACTAAGTTCACTCACACAATGAAGTGAACACATTACATCAGTATATATAACCTTCACAGCTAGTCTGGTCGAAGGATCAATTAGACTGATCGAAAGATCATCTATCGAGATACAGCCTATCGAAGGATCCACACATACCTCGAAGGATTGACATCCTTCGAGGTCCATCTGTATCCATCGAAGGTTATCCTTCGAGCTCATCGAAGGATATAAACAATCCTTCGATGACCATCCTTCGACACACACAAACTTACAAACTTTTTCTAACTGTTTGACCAAGTCAAACCAGGAGGATGGTTGACTGGTCAAACTTACATTAAGCACACACATAAACACATCTAAGACGTAACACGACAACAAAAGACATCGTTTTATATCATTACAAAATACAGACAAAGTACAGACACAAGTGCACCAACAAACTCCCCCTTGGCTTTAGCTTTGTCTCGATCTTTGTGTCTTCAAGTCTCTGACGTCCTTTCAACCGTTAAGTGATGCGTAGACCATGCACTTCCCGCATTCACCAGTAGGTTGAAGCAATACCGGGCCATCTTCTGAAACTTCATTGCTTGTTCACGATCTCTAACCAAGTAATTGATCTCGTGATCCTTAAGAACAATAATATCCGACCTGGACATGTTAGAAATCCACATCGGATCTATCATTCGAAAGTTCTCCTGACTGTCTCGGAATAAGATCACGGCTTCTCCAGTATCTGCATCGTAAACCCAGCAACGAAAGTTTCCCAGAAAGTCTGTCTTCATTTTCAACAAAGGTATCTTCTTCATCAATTTTGGAGGATCATAAACCAATCGATAACGAGCAGTATTTGTCTCTGGATCTAGCGTGAACCTGACTGGCTCGTATCGAGGAAACTGTGGCTTGTATAGAGGGTCCTTCCATTCTTTTCTTCGTTCCAATCTGATCTTCTTCGCAAACAAATCCACCATCTTGTCTTTGACTCGATTAATAACCTCCATCTGAGCCAAAACCGCAACATCATAATAAGGAAGTGAAAGAATGCTGAGAAGAGACCTGAAATACTGAAGGCCGCATTCCCGCTTCACAACCATGCAATGAAGATCCTTGATGAACATCCAGCTGATAATACGACCCCTAGCTGGATTTCTTTCCAGAACCATGTAGTTGGCCTGATCCAACGGAGGGAGCGGAGGAGGATTCCTGGCTAGGAAATTCGCTCGCCATTCATTCACAGTCTTTTCATGGTTTTCTTGAACTGATGGAGAATCTGAAGAAGGATTAGAAGATTCTGCTGTCTTTGCTTCCTCAAGATTATCATCAAGCGAATTAAGCTCCACATTGTCTTGACTAACATAAACGGGACGTTCCGGATCCGAACCGATGAAGATTTCTTCAATCGTGGAGAAATCGGTTTCGTCCGGAACCAACGGAGTGTCATCGATCGTCGTCACATCAACTTCATCCATTGCTGTCAGAGCTAACACACATTCATCAGACATCTCAGTAACATGTTCTCCCTCTTCTAATAGTTCACCCGTGATTGGATGATACTGTTGAGCAATTGAGGATTCAGGGAGATCAGTGAAAGCTTCCGGCTCAAGACTAATATGTTCAAAAACTACTGAAGCTTCCAATGTCTCAGTCGGCTCAGACGGACCAGTAGATGTTGGAGGAGCAGAAGGAGCATCTTGAGATGTACCAGACCCACCTGCAGCACCAGATGCAGTTGCACCGGAACCTGTGGCAGCTGGTTGATCAGGATTTGCTGCATCATCATCCTTATCATCGCCACGCCTTGAAGGAGCGATGCCCAAAGCTTTGCACCGTTCATTCCAAAGTGTAACAACTTTGTGATCAAATCTCTTAAAGTTCGCTTGAACAGGCTTAAAGGCTTCCATTAATCTATCATCACGATTCTTATATCGATCGGACAGCTCTTCATGCTTCTGTTTTAACGTTGTTGCCTCACGTTCTAGCACAGTACTATGCTTCTTCATTATCTCAACCTCTCTATCACGAGCATTATTAGCTTCTTTCAGTCTTTCTATCTCTTGAGCCTGTTCTCTTATCTTGACATTCTGAGCACTAACAAGTGAGACCAGCTTGTTGTGTGCCTCAGCATCATGTGTTCGCTGTATACGGTATTCTTCAATCTTTCTTGTATTCCGACCGACTAAGGTACCCAGTTCACTGACTTGTTCAATCAGGAATTGAATTTTCTCAGCATCAGATAACCCAGATAATGTTTCTGCTAGAGTAGGCCGTGAGGGCTCAGGTCCTGAAAAACCAGTCTGGCCAGATGGACCAGAAGTACCTGTTGGACCAGGAATAACAAGAGGAGGACGTGGATGTGTACCTGAGACGGGGGTTGTAGGCGGCTGTTGATCAACAGGCGCCGTGCGTGCCCCAGAAGACGTCTGTGGAGAAGAGATCAGATCCAGCATCTCTGATGTAGTTAATTGTTCACTGATAGGAGGCAGCTGTTGCTCCGGAGGCGTTGAATGCTGAATCGGATCAGGTGTAGTGACATCACCAGCCGTTTCACCTGTTGGCTTAGATCCGCCCCTTGATCTCTTAGAGGCACGAGTACCCTCTCTTCTTGCTTGCCTCTTCCTTCTGAGTAATCCAGGAGCAGCAGGAATATAATCATCATCTTTATCAGATTCTGCGACATTCACTGGTTTCTCAATAAGTTCAAAACCACGAAAATTCCCTCGCTGATCATAAGCTTTGCGCATCCCTGGAGGAGGAGGATTATCATCCTCAGAAGACGAGTCATCATTACCAGCACCTCCTTCAGCATCAGAAGACGAACTACTTTCATCCGCCAACCTCCTTGGCTCGTCCACCTTACTTTTGCCTTTGTCAGCCGCAACATTACCTGACTGACTAGCAGTACCACCAGCTCCACCTGCACTAACACGAGCATCAGGATCGACAAACATTCCCTGAACTTCTTCTGCAGCAACATTCACATCGACTTCAACATGTGCTGCAGCACTAGAACTGCCACCAGACTTCCTGCTCGATGCTTTAATACCATGCTTAGCCCCGAGCTGCGTGTTAGCCAACTCAATTAACCTTGGCTCTTCGTCATCCGAATCACTAACATCTCTACGCCATTTGTTGTTCTGCGGTGCCTCGTAGGCCGGAACATCGAGATGACCAATAAGCTTTCTAATTGGATCCGATTCCTTATAGTTGGACATGGATTTGAAAATCAGCAGTGTACGCTCATTCATCGGATTGACAGGTAGAACATCTGCTTCAGCTTTAGGAAGATCAGGAATCTGTTCATCAATCATCATCTGCAGGAATCTAGGAGATAGCCAAAACTTGGTAGATGTTCGTTGAGTTGCTGACGGGAGTGGCCTTCGAGCATTTTCTTTCAGATTGTCGAAAATATAGCGTGATATGTTGAAAGGCTTGTTCAGAATCAAAGCCGTAAACAATCCCGTTAAATCAATCGGCGACAGATCATATCCAGATCGTTTGTTGCTCAGGCAGTGAATAAGGATATGCAATAAGAGCTTGTATCGAAGCGGCATAAACTTTTTGTTGATCTGATTTGCAAGAACGTTATCGCTGTACCGTAACCTCATCAGCAAGCCCCGCTGACATTGTAAATCAATAGAAGTAGAATCTTCTGGTTGATCTCCTAGTTGCAGACGTGCTCTGATAGTGTTTTCTGTAATCACCACGGGTTTCTCAGCGACGAATCCTCTAATCACTTCTTGATTATTCACTGTCTCAACCACAGCAGAACTCCAGAAATCCTTGATATGAGACTGATAAGCAGTGTGCTGTGTAGTGATTGCATAGTTGATACGAGTGCGATGCAGATACTCCATTATTCCCGTGAATTCCGGACTGATTTTGTCTTCCGGTTGTAAATACGCTGCCATGTTGTGTCGTGGCTCCGACATAGATTCAACTTCCGATTTTTCTTTCTTGGTTGGTTTTTCCCGCTCTTTCTTTCCTTTCGGTGCCATTTCTGTTCATGAAAGCACGGACACGTAATGAGAAACAGTCAACAGTCAACATGAATTCCACACTTAGAAAAAATTTCAATTTCTTGGAAAAAAATTCTAAGTGTTCTGTCTCGAAAGATCCCATTTAGGCATCGAAGGATGACACATGGCTCGAAGGATGACAGACTGTTCGAAAGATGTTACTTTCCTCGAAGGATGGGATTTCTAATCGAAGGATCATCTTTCGAAGAATCAAGAATTTGAAAGATATCTTGATCATTCGAAAGATCTGATCAATCGAAGGATGAATCCTTCGAGAAATTTAACATCTTTCGAGTCTCACTTCGAAAGATATTTTGCAACACATCTTTCGAGGATGAGAATCGACATCCTTCGTGTTGATTTCCGGCGACACTGTTCATCGGAATATTTTCCGGCGGTCATTTTAACTGTTTTAAGTGAGTGTTATTTAAGTGATTTCAACTCTTTAGGAACAACAAACATCAAACCATTTAAAAACATCACTAATCAAGACACTTAAAACAGATATAACAACATCAAAACCCAACCCCGGACACAAAACCCCAACCCGGATACAACCACAAACACATGTATCAATCAAACACAAACACTTTCAAACCATTTAAGACACAAGACAATGACTCTGAAACAAAGAACATCCGTCAAAATTCAACATTTTAAACAACAAAAACCTACAACAAACATATTCACATTACAAAACAAAACACATGATTAGATGAAATGATTATGTTGTTGTTTGAAACGTGTATTAGGGTTATCCTACCGAGATTGTAGATGAAATCCTGATACACTAAGTTTTTGAGTAAATTTTGGCAGAGTTTCGGTAGGATCAGAGGATTTTTGAATAGTGAATTTGAATCAGTTATGTTGAAATGAAGAAGAAGACACCCTTTTATACCCTGACCTCGAAAGTCGAACCGTCTCGAAGGATAGAAGATCTTTCGAAAGATGAAAAGGTGTTCGAAGGATGAGATATTTGGTCGAAGGATCCAGATCTAGATCGAAAGATACCAGATATTTTTGGAACCCTCAACAACTTCGAAAGATGATCCTCGAAGGATATCTTTCGACCTGATTCATCCTTCGAAAAGTCTGATCAGCTTGAAGGATCCAATTGGTCAAAACTTTCGTTGACCAATTCATCTTTCGACTGAGATGATTGACTTTCATTGACTTTCATCGACCTTCTGATCCTTCGAGGGCCATTGCTTCCTCGAAGGATCAGATTTTCACCAACACTTTGGATTTTTGGATTTTTGGAAATTTCAATTTAAGCCCTTCAAATTCTTAAAAGCTTTCAGAAATGACCGTTTTGAAAAATTGTCCGTTATGAAGTTCTGCAAAGGTCAGTTTTATGAAGTATTTCGGCTTGTCAGATATCTGATCGAGTACCAACATCGGTTAATCAAAAAATAAGATTAAATTGAAAATCTTTTTGGATTTTGATAAGATAAAAGACAACAATAGAAGACAACAATTTTAGAATCCTTTGAATGTTATCAAACGACATCACCGCTAATGTCGTGCTGATATGCACCAAACGACAAAAACTGTTTAAAAAGACAATAAAAGTTAATCACTAAAGTTAAGCAGTAAATAAATATGTACAAACACAACAATATTTTTGCGAGTTTCTGGCGAAGAGAATCATATCAGTTTGCGGTCTTTTGTCAAAACACATTTCCTTTTAATATTCTTTTACAGAAGAGGATAAGTATTCTACCACAATTACCGATATTGTTATCCACTTAAACTCAGCGATCAAGTGTAATCATAATGCATTGAGATACGTTAAGGTATGATTTATACTTACCGACCGGTGTTCATCCACTCACGACACATTCCCGTATCAAGGTATGCACGAGAGTTCATCTTACTGGGGAGTATACCATTTATCATCCGTTTTTAACGTATATAAAATGTGAACAAGTCACTTATTTGAATTGAAAACAAGCCCTATGTGATAGAATCACTTATTGATGAGGAACTTGATTTTCATATGCATGAGGGCACAGGAGCAAGTCCGTGAACAGGTCAGTACTTTCGTACAGCAGAGAGACGAACTTGACTCCCGGATAAATGTGATATTTTATCACTTATTTGATTGGACATGTGATTGTTTATCACTTATTGAGGTCGAATGCAATATGTACACATATGTATGGTATCATGGAAGATCTAGACTTGCGTCCCCGTTATTTTTCGGTAAAAGATACAACCATGATACCCAGATGATAAACAGCATAAACCCCAAATATCTCAGAACCTCGGCAATCTATCAAACGAAATTTCGGTACCAAGACCATATGCCAATGAGCGGTTCCCACGCGGTTTTCAGTTCGTTATGTTTATATCCCCTGCACACTTTAAAATGATCGTGAGTCTACCGGTACATCATTAGTAGAGCTACTTATTATTATTATTATTATTATTTTTTTATGATTTCCAGAAACATGTTTCGACCGACCTCTGATGTAATATCATTTTCTCTTATCTTGCCAAGAAACTCATTTTTGTTTTTCTATTGTTTTTGTGTTTTTCTGAATTTTCTCCCCCTTAAATGCAGAAAGTAAATAAAGTAAAGACATATTTTTGTATTTTTGCGGTTTTTCAATGTTTTTGAATTTTCTTTGAAGCTTTCTCCCCCTAAAATTTAAAAACAAAGAAAATAAAGACACAACATTTTTTTTTTTTTTTTTTTTAAGAAAAATATTTACAAAAACGATTTTCCGATGTCGGTTACTCGATCAGATATCTGACAAGCCGAAATACTTCATAAAACTGACCTTTGCAGAACTTCATAACGGACAATTTTTCAAAACGGTCATTTCTGAAAGCTTTTAAGAATTTGAAGGGCTTAAATTGAAATTTCCAAAAATCCAAAAATCCAAAGTGTTGGTGAAAATCTGATCCTTCGAGGAAGCAATGGCCCTCGAAAGATCAGAAGGTCAATGAAAGTCAATGAAAGTCAATCATCTCAGTCGAAAGATGAATTGGTCAACGAAAGTTTTGACCAATTGGATCCTTCAAGCTGATCAGACTTTTCGAAGGATGAATCAGGTCGAAAGATATCCTTCGAGGATCATCTTTCGAAGTTGTTGAGGGTTCCAAAAATATCTGGTATCTTTCGATCTAGATCTGGATCCTTCGACCAAATATCTCATCCTTTGAACACCTTTTCATCTTTCGAAAGATCTTCTATCCTTCGAGACGGTTCGACTTTCGAGGTCAGGGTATAAAAGGGTGTCTTCTTCTTCATTTCAACATAACTGATTCAAATTCACTATTCAAAAATCCTCTGATCCTTTAGATTATAAAGATTTTCCAACAAGGTGATCAAATTCTTTAGAATTTCTGGAGTCTCGCTCTTGTGGACCATGAAATCAACCCATGAAAATCTTGAATAGTCATCAGTGACTACCAAGCATAAAACTTCCCCGTGCACACTCTTATGTTTGACTGGGCCGAAAAGGTCCATATGCAGACGTTCGAGTGGCATGTTTACAGTGTTAACCTTCTTCAATGGATGTGATTTCTTGATCTGCTTCCCTTTCTGACACGGCACACAGACATCTTGAAGTTGAAAATTCTTCACATTGACACCTCTCACCAGATTGTTTTTGACAAGGTGATTCATTTTTCTGAGGTGAATATGACCCATCCGTCTGTGCCAAGAGATCGTCTCCTTTTCAGTGGCTTTTGAAATAAAGCAAGTAACTTGTTTGGACTTGGTTATTGCTTGGCTCATATCGAGGACATACAAATCATTAACTCTTGGTGCTGATAAGAGAATCCATTCTTCGGGAATCTTGAATCCTGGCTTCAGCACATAACAACCGGCATCGTCAAAATGCACGGTGAACTTCTTGTCGCAGATCTGAGAAACACTTAGGAGATTGTGATCCAACTGTTGCACATAATTGATTTTGTCGAAACTCACAACTCCATTTGAGATCATTCCCTCGCCGGTGATATACCCTCCTTTGTCTCCAGCAAACGCAACATATCCTCCTCTTATACTTCGCACATCGAAAAGAAGACGGTAGTCGCCCGTCATGTGCCTGGAAGCCCCACTATCAACAATCCAATGACTATTAATAGTTCCTCCTGGAGCCGCCTGCACATACAATTAACTTATCAGTTTGAGAGGGGGACCCAAGCCTTTGTGGACTTGGGTCATCCTTGATCATCAAGGAAAGTGATTTCAATCACTTGATGATTAGGAAAAAGAACCTGTGGTGCTCCCCCTGATTGAATTACCTGCTTTGGCTTCCAAGCTGTTTGTCCTTTACCAGTATTTGAATTTATTGTTTTAGCATTTACTGGTTTTATTGTTTCAGATTTTGCTTGTACAAAGGATTTTGCTTGTACAGGTTTTTCTTCTTTGACCTCTGATTTTAATGCCTTTTCAATTACCTTTTGATTCTTTTGCTTTAACTTCTTTTCCCTTTCTTTCAAGACACGTGGGTCTTGTTTAGGGGAAACTGATCGTTTTTGGTAATCGATTTCTTGGGGAGCACTCGTTGTTGACTTCAGCTTTTGCACGTGTGGGCAATATCTTACAATATGCCCAACTGTCCCACATTCAAAACATGTTCTCTGCTCTACAAACTTCGGAGAAACATGTTGATGACCAGACGGAGAACCAGAAAATGAACTTTGTGATCTAGACGTGCTTGGGCCTAAATCACATCCGTTGGTGTGTTGGGTGTAATTATTCTGATCATTTCGTTTTAAAATTCTAAACTGTTGTATAAACTCAAGGTTAGATTTATCCTGAAATGTTTCAAGTTTGTCTGAACCCGTGGATCCAACAAAGTTCATTTTCGGTCCTCGCTTCTTAACAGGAGCTCTTTTGTTTTGCACCTTTTGTTGTTGAACCTTAGGTTGCTCAACCCTTGATTGTTGAATTTTAGGTTGTGCAGCCTTAGGTTGAGTAGCCTTAGACTGTTCAACTTTAGGTTGTTGAACCTTTGGTTGTTCAGTCTTAGGCTGCTGAACTTTAGGTGCTTGAACATTCTTGTTCTGAGCCTTCTTTCCCTGTACCTTACCCTTTCCGGAATTGACTTGTTGTTTTCGCTCAATTGGTAGTTTTTGGTTTCCGTATTGTTTTCTAATTTGTTCACACGGAATTGGATCACATTGAGTGACGGTAACTTTGCCACTTTTGTTCCCCAAAAACTTATCAGTGCATCCTTCAAAAATTTGCTCAATTAAATCTTGATTTACATTTTTAAGTGGAAAATCTTTGTTAGAGTAGATTTTGCTATCTCCTTTGAGCGTGTACAACAAGTTATTCTCTTCACGGCTAGAAACAAGGGACTCCATTGCTTTTGACATTTCAGTCTTACTCGGTTTCACTGGTGGATCACACAGGATGTGATTCTCAATTGGAATATCTGTTGTAACCGAGTTAGACTGTTGTTTCACAATCTCTTCAGATTCATCATCCGAAGAATCAGCATCCTCAACAATGGGAGGACTCTGTTCCTTAACACACGATGAATCTGTCACATTCTCATATTCTGATTGACCCGAGGATGATGTACCAGTTGTGAACCCGAGGCCTGCTGCAAAGTCATCTAGACCGAGTGGCACAGTAGGTTCAAAACGGGGCATATCCTCGTCATCAGGCAATTTGGAGTAATTGTGATTCATTGGGGGAGGACATGATTTGAATCCAATACATGGTTTATCCCCCTTTTTCTTTCTTTCTTGAACGTCAATGATGTGATCCAATACAAAGCGGGAATTGGAATAGCTTTCCAATTTCTGCTTAATTGTTTCACATTCACATCGAGCTGTTGCCAACTCTACCATGTGCTTTTCAATTGTGTCAATAAGATTGTTGTTAGCATGTTGTTTTCGCAAAACAGCCTTTTGTAATTCTGAAACATCATGTTTTAATGACGCAATTGTTGCTTTAAATTCCTTTTCATTTCTGGTTAAAAACAAGTTAGCTTCAGTTGCTTTAGAAAGATCTACAATCAATTCTTAATTGTGTTTGTATGTGATTTCAAACTGACTTTCCTTTTCAGCATATTTAACATTTAAGCTATCACAATTTTCACAACTAACTACAGTGGGTTCATCGACACATACCTGACTTGATGAACTGTCGACATTAGCCATAAAGGCTGAATGGAAAGAAAAAGATCCATCTTCAGAGAAGAACTGAGCAAGCTTCTCGGAAGTTCCAGCAGATTTCTGGCAAAGAATAGATCTCCTCTTGCATAATGCTTCAGCTTCAGCCAAAAGCTCATCAACTTCCAAATCTAAAGCATCACTTGATAAATCACCAGCATCAAGTGATTCCCCATCCATGCTCCCACTATAACCCGAACTATCTTCATCTTCTGAAGATTCACCAGCAGACACGGGTTCTACGACCTTCTCAATCACTTTAGCATAACATGCTGTTCCACCATTTCCTCCTTCTCCAAGCTGAAGGTTCCAATTGCAGATTTCATCAGCTTGAACAACCAATCCTCTGTGGGGATTAGTGTTTGTGGATCCAGATGCATTTCCTCCAACCGGCACTATTGATCTGTCATTGTTGTTCTGTTGCTGTTGTGGCTGTCCTTGATTCCTGAAGGGATTCTGATTTCCTTGCTTAGGAGGCTTCTGACACTCCCTCTTGAAGTGACCCTTTTCACCACAATTGAAGCAAGTGACAGCATTCTTATCAAAACCATACTTGGTGTTGTTGTTGCTATTCAAGTTGGTTCTTCCTGTCCTTTCCATAAACTCCTTTGCTCTTCGAATTGCACTAGCAAGAGCCCATTTGATATCCATCATTTCAAACTCTTCCCTATCCACTTGCTGATAATCTTCATTGGTTAGATTGATATTCCCAATCTGACCTGCAACCAATCCACAATAAGCACTAACCAAGGTGTTCAACATCTCCATATGCTCCTTGGCTACTTCGACACTGACTTTGGAAAAGCTGGAAGTGTCTAATCTGACTGTGTTCGGATTGGAAGTGGCTTGAAAGTTTGAAGAGCTTCCATAAAACCCTTGCTGTTGCGGTTGTTGCTGCTGAGCTCTGCTTGGGTCTAAGAAAGGCGGTGGTGTGAATTGAGGAGCAGGTTGCACATCCTGTTGTAGAGAAGAAGAATCTGGTCTTGAGAACATCGTGTATGCTGAAGGATCAAACTGATTTGTTGTGGAAGGCCCGGTGTTTGAGATGAAGGCTGTTTGAAGCTTCGCATGTTGAGGAACTGGTTTTTCTCCACTGATGCCTCCTGCAATCCCATAGTACATCTCTGGATTTTGAGGAGTTAGTGTTCTTTTTGCCTTAAGCTTTTCTTCTACATCCTTGTTCTCCAATTTCTGAATTAACTCATACACAGTGATTGTGTCTAGAACACCATTTTCTTTGAGAATTTCAAGATAACTGCTCCACTTTGCTGGTAAGCTATCAGCAAATCTCTTCACCATTTCTTGTGGAGTGGCAGTAACTCTAAAGGCAAACATCTCGCTCAACAAATGATGGAACCTTGTAGATAACTCTGCCAAAGTCTCATTTTCCATACACGTGAATCCTTCAAACTCTTTCTTCAACAATTCTTGCTTGATCTTTCTAGATTGAGCATTTCCTTCACATCGTAACGTGAGCATATCCCACAAGCTTTTTGTAGTCGTGCAGTAAACAAACTGGTGGTAAATGTCTCTGTGAAGAGCTTGTGTGAGAATCATGAATGCTTTCTTCTCTAACTCAAATTTCTTCTTATCCTCCTCAGACATAGTGCAGTAAGTTTGTGGATTAGATCCTACAACTTCCAATTCATTTTCAAATGGAGTAAAGAAGCACATCCATAGATCTTGACCTTGCCCCTGAACATAAGTTCTCAGCCTTTCTTTCCACCATCCCCAATCATTGATGTGATTCAGCTTTGGCGGTTTTGTGCTTGTACCAGTTTCACTGTCGTTCTGCATCATAGCTTGAATGCTGCTGCTTTGATTTGTGACCAATGCCCATTGATTTGCAGTTATCATTGCAGCTTAAGGTGGGGCAATAGCCTGCATCCATGCATTTTTGTTGAAATCTGACTGAGATTGCGTAGCTGATGATTGCGTAGCTGATGATTGTGGAGTCAAAGTTGTTTGAGTCCACGCAGTTGGATCCCACTGACCGTTTGTTCCCATTTTATAAAGACAATTAATATATTAAGTGAAAAATATATTTAAAATTTGAAAAACAAGTTTTCCCTTTTTAAAAAATTAATTTTTCACAAACTATGTTAAAATCTCGAAGGATAACAAACAGCCGAAGGATCTTTGATCGAAAGACCTGAAAAACACAAACTTGTTAAGCTTAAACAGATTAGGATCGAAAGATCAGAACTTGTTCGAAGGATCAACAGTGTTCGAAAGATCACTGTTGAGTTTCGAACAATGATTTCGAAAGACTCTCCAATCGAAGGATCCTTGTCTTTCGAATAAGACCTGTAGATCGACAGATATATCCTTCGAAAAGATTCCTTGGATCGAAAGATAAGTCACAGACTTCGAAGGATGTTCGAAAGATGATTATCTATCGAACCTCCTTTGATCGAAAGATGATCTTTCGACTTCGAAGGATATCCTTCGATCTGCACTGACACAGCTGACACAGTTGACAAAAGTTGACAGGTTGGTGAAAAGGTGATTGGTTGGTAAAAACTTTCGGCAGAAGGTATGTTCAGACCATACTTTCTGCCAACCCAGATTTGACTAATAAAATATTGCCTAAAAAGAAGGTTCTTATCCAGAAACCGGTCACCGGAGTAAGCCGGAATTTGGCCGGAAATTACCAAACTTCTTAAAAACAAGTTTTTAAGTTACCCAACCCGTTCTTTAACACACCCGGTTAGTTTAGAACACGTTTTTTACGTCAAGAACTGTGAGAAAAACACTAAAAACAGATGTTAACCCGTGTGAGTTTTTGTCCAAACACTCCAAAGTCTTGTATAAACTCGGTTTTTAACAAGGAAAAGAGCCACTGCTCTGATACCACTTGTAGGTCCCTCGGTGTAACAACTGGGCTTGTAATCACTATGAACAGTTCTGTTATCAATAAAATAATGTTATTTGATCCCAATGTTTGTTTTGTTATGTTATACATTTTTCATGTTTTGACTTTTATGTAATTTCAAACTCTACATCACTTTCTGGAGAGTTATACGCAAACTAGTGCGTAAACGTACTCAGTTTAATGCGAGAAATACTCCGGGAACATCAACATATACTCAACATACCTTAACTAACCTTTACCTAACTTAGAAATAAGTTTTGAAGGCTTTGGTATGGCAAAAACAAGTTAATTCGCTTACAGGGACTAAATATGACAAACTGCGAAAGTATGTCAATTTGAACTGTAACGAACATTCCGGAACATGACCATAAGTTAAACACACCTTAAATATCCTTTACATAGCTTAGAAATAGGCTTTGAGGGGTTTAGTGTGCTAAAATAAACTTTTGGGACATTCAGGGACTAAAAGTGTCAAAAAGTGCACAAGTTTGCATTTTCGCGCATAACTTACGTTCTGAATACATCTGGACATCCAAAAATTTATGTAAGCATGACTACATTATATTTTAGTGTTCGCCTTAAGAAAAATCCATTCGTTTCGTCATTTGGATCGTTTTTCGCGCTTATGCGCATTCCGTCGTAATTAAGCGAACATCGCGTTCGTACGGCCAAACGAACCGACATCCGAGATATTTTTGAACATGTTTTGAGTTCCCTATACTTTAACTTCATTTTAGAGCCTTGAAATGAGGTTAACGGGGTTCAAACGCATCGAAAATCGCTTAAAAGGGCTGCAGGGACTAAACCTGTCACTTTTGAAACAATTCTGAATCAGATAGGCACTAGCGTAGCGCGAGCCCTAAGGCTCTACCCGTAGCGCTACGCGAGTGACTGATCTGACCAGATTCAATGTCTTTTAGCAAGTTGCAGCTGATCGATTCGTGTCCACACATTTTAAACGGGTCTAGTCAGCAGATAAGAACAAGTTTCTAGCCACCACAACTTTGTGACAAGTGTTCGGCTCGGATCGTGGCACGATATTCAAGAAACGATCCTAACGGCTCTACCTTTTCTATAAATACCCATCCACCCACAACCCCAAAACCCACAAATCTGATTAAGAAAGCTCTAAGTTGGAACCTTCGTTTCATACCTGAGCTATTTTGATCTGGGTTAGCATTCGGGGACCCTTCGTAAGTATTCTTTCGTTCTTTTCCTTATTTTTACTGCTTTTCGAGTCAGAAAGTCAAACTTTGTTTGACTTTCAGCATTGACCAGTAATGGTCAATGCGAAGTTCGTTTGAACTTCGCAACGTGATTGTAATCACGATGGTTATAGTCCCTTGGGACTATGCCTACTGATTACCACGTTGTCTAGGGTCGTAGGGTAAGCGATCTAATAAATCGCTTATACCTCGAACCCGACCCAGTTTGTTCGATCATTAGGATCCGACCAAATACTTTAGGTGACCATAGTGTAGGGAATAACCTTCCGAGGTTATACCTTATGGTCACGACGTTTAATTAGTTGTATGATAGGTAGTTTATATGCCTTAGGTAAATTACCAGAATACCCTTTTCATACATAATTGGTAATTAAGCATATGTAACCTAAACTTTTGTCACGTAACTGATTATGTAACATGTTTAGGCATATAATACCTGTCATAGGACTAGTTAGGCGGTCCAAACGCGTTTCACGCGCACGACACGTTAAAGTAGCATAAGCTTCCTAAACGGGTCGTAATGGGTCGATAAGACTTAGGTTAAGTTTCATTTAGCATGTAGGCTTTGTTAAACCATATCACATGAGTTCCTACACTCATTTGGTTTACAAACCCTAATGCTACCCAGTCTTCCGATATAGGTCCGGTTTATTAACATAGTTACCTATATTAGGTGCCGTTTGATTCCGAGATCTCTAGCTTTGCTTGGTGATTATCTTTATACGACTGAGCAATCTCAAGTGAGTACATAGACCCCTTTTTTACTGTTTTCCAAACTGTTTTGGGGTGGAACACATGTGCCTACTTGTTACTTTCCTGCTTTCCAGTTTTCACATCATATACTGCTATGTTCGATAGTACATTATAGTACATGATTTCATTACATCTTATGCTAGGTGTGCCCATTATGTGCATTACTTGGTACATTGTTTTACATTACATTTCATGCTAGGTATGCCCATTGTGTGCATTACTTAGTACATTGTTTTACATTACATTTCATGCTAGGTATGCCCATTGTGTGCATTGCTTAGTACATCGTTTTACATGACATTTCATGCTAGGTGTGCCATTGTGTGCATTACTTAGTACATTGTTTTACATGACAATTTCATGCTAGGTATGCCCATTGTGTGCATTACTTAGTACATCGTTTTACATGACATTTCACGCTATGTATGTTCATTTGATTACATACTTAGTGCATTATTTTCACATGTTTACATTTTGGTATGACATTTGGTTTGTTTACATGGGACAATATATCCATTAACATTAGCTACGCCGTTCGTTAGTAGGTAGTGGTACCATAGGAATTGACAACTCCCGTTCCGGACATCCCAGGGTAAGGGGACAGAAAGGAATGACCGAATTCGTTGACATTAAGACAGATAGACCTTTAATTTGTTTAAAGGGTTTTATCACCACAGTCGCCAGGCTTGGATGTATGCATTTTCACAATACCGCATAAATGTTCATATTAAATAGTTGCATGCATTTACACAAAACATAGCTTTGATTTAAACCAAGTTTTACTTCAATACTTTGTTTTTGTGCATATGGTTTAGTTTGAGACATTTCACTTGCCATACATGACATTTTGACATAGACATTTGACATGGATATTTGACATAGACATTTGACATGGATATTTGACATAGACATTTGACATGGATATTTGACATAGACATTTGACATGGATATTTGACATAGACATTTGACATGGATATTTGACATAGACATTTGACATGAATATTTGACATAGACATTTTGATATGATTTACATCTTGACATGAACACTTTGACATATTATTCAATACATTCTGACAATTGGTTTAAACATAGACTTCTTACATTGGTTGGTTTGGTTTGATTAAGTGATTGAGTAACGATGCGTGTGTAATATGATACAAGCATGGTGGATACGCCGCTGGTACTTCCTATATATAAGTGTTTGTATGGTATTATATGTCGTAACGTTATTTGAATCATTTCAATATTGAGACATAGAACATTTTATACAAATAACATACTTTTCACAAGACATTGATTTATAAACAACTTATCTTATACAAACACATTTTTACATGGTCATTTATTTAACCTGACATTTACTTATACATATCATCTGATCTTATTGTTATTCAAATGATTTACAAGACAAAGCAAATTACAAGGTTCATGACTAAACATTTTCTCAAATACAAGTCATGAATCCTATTTTCACAAACCTATGTATCTCACAGGCATTTTTATGCTGACGTACCTATTTTCACATGTGTTTTCAGGTGCTTTTCCATAGGATGTTGATCATGATACTAGGGCGGACCTGTGCCTTAGAGACTTTAAAATAAGATAGACTATGTTTAATTATGTTCTGAACTCTTTAATTTCCTGTTTAAAACAATGTAACACCTTTGTTTATAAATAAAAGACAACTTTGTATGCCATGGTTATGAAACAATTAATTCTGTCGCAACACGCCCCGATGTTTCCGCCGCGATTTGTTGTTTTACGCGGTCGGGGTGTGACAGAAGAGTTGGTATCAGAGCCAATGGTTATAGGGAACTAGGTTATTAGTAATGCTTTGACCTAGACTATAACTTTTCTAGGAACCTAACACAAGTTATCTTGTGTTTAGATCTTAAAACATGTACATCACCTATCCTTAGGTGATTAACAAAACAAGGAACCAAAATTTTTCTGAAACGATTTTTGAAAAACAATCATCTGTTTTTGAATAAATTTTTACAAGGTTTTGAACCCTCAATTGTAAGGTTTTGAACCCTCTGTTTTATGGTTTTGAACCCTTTTCAGTATTGGTTTTTGGCCTTGTGCCTTCTAATTTTCAAAATCCCGTCAAACGTTTTGGGTTTTAAATAATGTGAACATGTGCAAACTGGAAGGGTGAATGCCTGTATTCTGGGTTTTCTGTCTAGGCAAGCACTTCGTATACATCTCAACCAGACGCGAGACCAGTTGTGCTTACCTGGGAATTCTTGGAGTGAGTGTTCACTTATAGGCGAGCATGTCTTCATTATACATTATTTTTGACCCATTTACTTTGATTAGTCACTGTGAGTCGTTTGTGTGCTTTGTGATACGGACGAATGACCACCATCTATGCTGTTTGCAATTCTTGTTTTTATCATCTCATTCTTTTCATCCAATCATCTCACTCGTTCTTTTCATGTTTTCCTCTTTTAGAATGCCTCCTCGACGCGAGAATCAGATAGCAACTGCCGAGCTGGCAGAAATTATTGCGCAGCAGATGGCTGCTCAGTTTCCAAATCTCTTTGCTCAATGGAACCAGGCCAACAACAACAACAATGTTCCATGCAAATACAAGGATTTTAACCAGGCCAAACCACTCAAGTTTAGTGGTTCTGAGGGAGCGACTGGGCTTCTTCAGTGGTTCGAGAGTATAGAGAATACTTTTCGCCATGTGCAGTGTCCGGATAATCGCAAGGTCGAGTTCTCCTCGAGCGTATTTCAGAAGAGGGCTCTTACATGGTGGAATGGGGTGATGAGAGACCGAGGTGCAGAAGTTGCTCTCGCACAGACATGGGCTGAACTTAGAGCCCTTATGATGAGGGAATTCTGTCCTCGCCATGAACAGCGAGCGTTGGAGAAAGAGTTTGATGTTTTGAAGCAAGATAGTGGTGAGCACAGGGCTTATACTGATCGGTTTGAAGAATTGAGTCTGCTTTGCCCAACAATGGTCACCCCACTCGACAAGGCTATCGAGAGATACATCGATGGCCTACCCGACTCGGTACAAGACATTCTTACTGGTAGTAACCCTGCCACACTTCGTCAGGCGATCGAGCTATCTGCGACATTAACTGAGTCGCAGATTAGAAAGGGAAAGCTACACAGGAAGGGTGACAAGGGCAAGAAGCAGTCGGCTGACAAGGAAGATAGCAAGAAAGGTCAAAACTTGAATGGAAAGAACTCTGGTTCTTCGAAGAGGTCAAAGAAGTGTAAGGCTTCTCAAAATTTTGCTATCACTGCCCAAGCTAATCAGGCAGCTCTCAACCAACCTGCACAGCCTCCAGCGAAGAGACCCTATTCAGGGAATGCACCTTTGTGCATTAGATGCAACAGTCACCACCAGCCGCAACTTCCATGCCGTTTCTGTACTAACTGTGGGAAATCAGGCCATCTCGCCAATTTTTGTCGATCTGCTCAGAATCCCGCGGTTCAGAACCCGGCTCAACAAGCTGCTCCGCAACAGGGTCAAGCTGCACGACCACAATACCCACCAGGTGCTTGTTACAATTGTGGGGATCTGACCCACTACAGGAACCGGTGTCCAAGGCTAGCCAACCAGAACCAGAACCAGAACCAGAACCAGAATCCGGCTCCGGCTCGAGGCCGAGTTTTTAACATGAATGCCCAAGAGGCACAGGCTGACGATAATGTGGTGAACGGTACGTTCTTTATTAATAATCAGCCTGCATCTGTTCTTTTCGATTCTGGTGCCGATAAAAGTTTCGTGTCTTTGTCCTTTGAGCAAATGCTTCGCGTGTCTAGAACGAAACTAGGCAAATCTTTGACAGTAGAGGTTGCTAGTGGTGAACCCATTATTCTTGATTCTGTTCTTCACAACTGCCAGTTGAATCTTAACGACCATCTTTTTCCTATTGACCTCGTGCCTATGCAACTTGGAAGCTTCGACGTTATAGTGGGAATGGATTGGTTATCCAAGCATCACGCAGAGATAGTTTGTTCTGAGAAGATTGTTCGTGTGCCGCTTTCGACAGACGAGATTCTACAGGTTCAAGGTGAGAAGCCTATCGGTGGTCTCAAACTCATGTCTTGTTTTAAAGCTCGGAAGTATCTGCAGAAGAACTATGTGGCTTTCTTAGCACATGTTACAGAAGATAAAGGCAAGGGTAAGTCTATTTCAGATATTCCTGTCGTTCGGGATTATTCTGAAGTGTTCCCTGAAGAATTACCTGGTCTACCTCCAGCACGCCAAGTCGAGTTCCGCATTGATCTCGTACCTGGTGCAAATCCCATTGCCAGAGCTCCATATCGTCTTGCACCATCTGAGATGCGTGAGTTGTCTAAACAGCTTCAGGAGCTCTCTGACAAAGGTTTTATACGTCCTAGTTTTTCACCTTGGGGTGCTCCCGTTCTCTTTGTCAAGAAGAAGGATGGATCCTTTAGGATGTGTATCGATTATCGTGAGCTTAACAAGCTTACCATCAAGAATCGATATCCCCTACCTCGCATAGACGACCTCTTTGATCAGTTACAGGGCGCTTCTTATTTTTCGAAGATTGATCTGCGTTCCGGGTATCATCAACTTCGGGTGCAAGAAGAAGACATTCCGAAGACAGCGTTCCGTACTCGTTATGGGCATTATGAATTCACAGTCATGCCATTTGGTTTGACTAATGCTCCTGCTGTTTTCATGGACTTAATGAATAGGGTCTGTAAACCTTATTTGGATCAGTTCGTCATTGTTTTTATTGACGATATCTTGATTTACTCTAAGACACGAGCTGATCACGAGCAGCATCTTCGTCTTACTCTGGAACTCCTGAAGAAAGAGCAACTTTTCGCCAAATTCTCCAAGTGCGAATTTTGGCTTAAAGAAGTTCAATTTTTGGGGCACATTATCAACGAACGAGGTATTCATGTAGATCCCTCCAAGATCAGTGCGATTAAGGATTGGGATACACCTACTACTCCTACTGAAGTTCGTTCTTTTCTTGGTCTAGCGGGTTATTATCGCCGCTTCATTGAAAACTTCTCTAAGATTGCAGTTCCTCTAACTGCTCTAACTCAGAAGAAAATGCCCTTTTACTGGGGATTCAAACAAGAGGAAGCTTTTCAACACCTGAAGCAGAAGCTTTGCGATGCGCCTGTTCTATCATTGCCTGAGGGTGATGATGATTTTGTCGTGTATTGCGATGCATCTAAATTAGGTCTTGGCTGTGTTCTGATGCAGAGGAACAAAGTCATAGCCTATGCATCGAGGCAGTTGAAGATTCATGAGAAGAACTACACCACTCATGATCTTGAGTTGGGTGCAGTTGTCTTTGCTCTCAAAATCTGGAGACACTATTTGTATGGTACAAAATGTGTGGTTTTCACGGATCACAAAAGTCTTCAGCATATCTTCAATCAGAAAGAGCTCAACATGAGGCAGCGACGTTGGGTTGAGCTTTTAAACGACTACGACTGCGAAATTCACTACCATCCTGGTAAGGCGAATGTCGTGGCCGATGCATTGAGTCGTAAGGAACGTACTAAGCTTCATTGTGTACGCGTTCAATCTGTTATTCAAGCTCGATCCGATATTCAAGCACGCATTTCTCTAGCCCAACAATCTTGTGTTTCACAAGGATTGATGGATAAGGAATTTCCTTATCACATAACGCCTACTCTGGAACTGAAGGACAATGGATCATATTACTTCATGGACCGTTTGTGGGTCCCAAGCCAGGATGATATTCGTACCTTGCTTATGGATGAAGCCCATAAGTCTCGTTATTCTATTCATCCGGGCTCAGATAAAATGTATAAGGACCTTCGTACTCACTATTGGTGGCCTGGTATGAAGAAAGACATTGCCTTATACGTATCAAAATGCCTTACTTGTCTTAAGGTTAAGGCTGAACATCAGCGTCCTTCGGGATTATTGGAGCAACCAGAGATCCCAGTTTGGAAATGGGAAAACATTACTATGGATCTTGTTACCAAACTCCCGCGCACAAAGAAAGGTCATGATGCCATCTGGGTAGTCGTTGATCGTCTTACAAAGTCAGCACATTTCTTGCCAATCCGCGAGGATTTTCCTACTGACAGACTTGCTCAAATCTATGTAGATGAAATTGTAGCTCGACATGGTGTTCCGTTGAACATCATTTCTGACAGAGATGCTCGTTTCACTTCTCATTTTTGGAGAACCATGCAGTCTGCTATGGGGACCCAACTTAATCTGAGCACAGCTTATCATCCGCAAACGGATGGTCAATCTGAGAGAACAATCCAGACACTGGAGGATATGCTAAGAGCTTGTGTGATCGATTTTGGTGGTAGCTGGGATTCACATCTTAAATTGATTGAATTCTCCTACAACAACAGTTATCACACTAGCATCAAAATGGCTCCTTTCGAAGCTCTCTATGGTCGAAAATGTCGTTCACCAGTCTGCTGGAATGAGATTGGCGAGGCTCAACTTACTGGACCTGCCCTCATTTTAGAGACAACTGACAAGGTCAAGAAGGTTCGTGATAACCTTCAGGCAGCTAGAAACCGTCAGAAGATTTACGCGGACCCAAAACGCAAAGCCTTTGAATTTCAAGTCGGTGATCGAGTATTACTTAAGGTCTCACCTTGGAAAGGTGTGATCAGATTTGGAAAGAAAGGAAAACTTGCACCTAGATACGTTGGACCATTCAAGATCGTCGAAAGAATCGGAAAGGTAGCCTACAGACTTGAGTTACCTCCTGAACTGGGAAATGTTCATCCAACTTTTCACGTGTCCAATCTCAAGAAGTGTACAGCTGATGAGAACTTCTCCATACCGCTTGACGAAATTCGTGTTGGCAAAACACTAAAATTTGTTGAGAGACCAGTGGAAATCATGGAACGTGAAGTCAAGTGGCTTAAACGCAAGCGCATTCCCTTGGTCAAAGTTCTCTGGGAAGCTAAACGTGGACCTGAGTTTACTTGGGAACGCGAAGATCAAATGAAGGCGAAATATCCACATCTTTTTCCACAAGTTTCCTCTAAATAAATTTCGGGACGAAATTTCCACAAGTGGGGGGGACTGTAACAACTGGGCTTGTAATCACTATGAACAGTTCTGTTATCAATAAAATAATGTTATTTGATCCCAATGTTTGTTTTGTTATGTTATACATTTTTCATGTTTTGACTTTTATGTAATTTCAAACTCTACATCACTTTCTGGAGAGTTATACGCAAACTAGTGCGTAAACGTACTCAGTTTAATGCGAGAAATACTCCGGGAACATCAACATATACTCAACATACCTTAAATAACCTTTACCTAACTTAGAAATAAGTTTTGAAGGCTTTGGTATGGCAAAAACAAGTTAATTCGCTTACAGGGACTAAATATGACAAACTGCGAAAGTATGTCAATTTGAACTGTAACGAACATTCCGGAACATGACCATAAGTTAAACACACCTTAAATATCCTTTACATAGCTTAGAAATAGGCTTTGAGGGGTTTAGTGTGCTAAAATAAACTTTTGGGACATTCAGGGACTAAAAGTGTCAAAAAGTGCACAAGTTTGCATTTTCGCGCATAACTTACGTTCTGAATACATCTGGACATCCAAAAATTTATGTAAGCATGACTACATTATATTTTAGTGTTCGCCTTAAGAAAAATCCATTCGTTTCGTCATTTGGATCGTTTTTCGCGCTTATGCGCATTCCGTCGTAATTAAGCGAACATCGCGTTCGTACGGCCAAACGAACCGACATCCGAGATATTTTTGAACATGTTTTGAGTTCCCTATACTTTAACTTCATTTTAGAGCCTTGAAATGAGGTTAACGGGGTTCAAACGCATCGAAAATCGCTTAAAAGGGCTGCAGGGACTAAACCTGTCACTTTTGAAACAATTCTGAATCAGATAGGCACTAGCGTAGCGCGAGCCCTAAGGCTCTACCCGTAGCGCTACGCGAGTGACTGATCTGACCAGATTCAATGTCTTTTAGCAAGTTGCAGCTGATCGATTCGTGTCCACACATTTTAAACGGGTCTAGTCAGCAGATAAGAACAAGTTTCTAGCCACCACAACTTTGTGACAAGTGTTCAGCTCGGATCGTGGCACGATATTCAAGAAACGTTCCTAACGGCTCTACCTTTTCTATAAATACCCATCCACCCACAACCCCAAAACCCACAAATCTGATTAAGAAAGCTCTAAGTTGGAACCTTCGTTTCATACCTGAGCTATTTTGATCTGGGTTAGCATTCGGGGACCCTTCGTAAGTATTCTTTCGTTCTTTTCCTTATTTTTACTGCTTTTCGAGTCAGAAAGTCAAACTTTGTTTGACTTTCAGCATTGACCAGTAATGGTCAATGCGAAGTTCGTTTGAACTTCGCAACGTGATTGTAATCACGATGGTTATAGTCCCTTGGGACTATGCCTACTGATTACCACGTTGTCTAGGGTCGTAGGGTAAGCGATCTAATAAATCGCTTATACCTCGAACCCGACCCAGTTTGGTCGATCATTAGGATCCGACCAAATACTTTAGGTGACCATAGTGTAGGGAATAACCTTCCGAGGTTATACCTTATGGTCACGACGTTTAATTAGTTGTATGATAGGTAGTTTATATGCCTTAGGTAAATTACCAGAATACCCTTTTCATACATAATGGGTAATTAAGCATATGTAACCTAAACTTTTGTCACGTAACTGATTATGTAACATGTTTAGGCATATAATACCTGTCATAGGACTAGTTAGGCGGTCCGAACGCGTTTCACGCGCACGACACGTTAAAGTAGCATAAGCTTCCTAAACGGGTCGTAATGGGTCGATAAGACTTAGGTTAAGTTTCATTTAGCATGTAGGCTTTGTTAAACCATATCACATGAGTTCCTACACTCATTTGGTTTACAAACCCTAATGCTACCCAGTCTTCCGATATACGTCCGGTTTATTAACATAGTTACCTATATTAGGTGCCGTTTGATTCCGAGATCTCTAGCTTTGCTTGGTGATTATCTTTATACGACTGAGCAATCTCAAGTGAGTACATAGACCCCTCTTTTACTGTTTTCCAAACTGTTTTGGGGTGGAACACATGTGCCTACTTGTTACTTTCCTGCTTTCCAGTTTTCACATCATATACTGCTATGTTCGATAGTACATTATAGTACATGATTTCATTACATCTTATGCTAGGTGTGCCCATTATGTGCATTACTTGGTACATTGTTTTACATTACATTTCATGCTAGGTATGCCCATTGTGTGCATTACTTAGTACATTGTTTTACATTACATTTCATGCTAGGTATGCCCATTGTGTGCATTGCTTAGTACATCGTTTTACATGACATTTCATGCTAGGTGTGCCATTGTGTGCATTACTTAGTACATTGTTTTACATGACAATTTCATGCTAGGTATGCCCATTGTGTGCATTACTTAGTACATCGTTTTACATGACATTTCACGCTATGTATGTTCATTTGATTACATACTTAGTGCATTATTTTCACATGTTTACATTTTGGTATGACATTTGGTTTGTTTACATGGGACAATATATCCATTAACATTAGCTACGCCGTTCGTTAGTAGGTAGTGGTACCATAGGAATTGACAACTCCCGTTCCGGACATCCCAGGGTAAGGGGACAGAAAGGAATGACCGAATTCGTTGACATTAAGACAGATAGACCTTTAATTTGTTTAAAGGGTTTTATCACCACAGTCGCCAGGCTTGGATGTATGCATTTTCACAATACCGCATAAATGTTCATATTAAATAGTTGCATGCATTTACACAAAACATAGCTTTGATTTAAACCAAGTTTTACTTCAATACTTTGTTTTTGTGCATATGGTTTAGTTTGAGACATTTCACTTGCCATACATGACATTTTGACATCGACATTTGACATGGATATTTGACATAGACATTTGACATGGATATTTGACCTAGACATTTGACATGGATATTTGACATAGACATTTGACATGGATATTTGACATAGACATTTGACATGAATATTTGACATAGACATTTTGATATGATTTACATCTTGACATGAACACTTTGACATATTATTCAATACATTCTGACAATTGGTTTAAACATAGACTTCTTACATTGGTTGGTTTGGTTTGATTAAGTGATTGAGTAACGATGCGTGTGTAATATGATACAAGCATGGTGGATACGCCGCTGGTACTTCCTATATATAAGTGTTTGTATGGTATTATATGTCGTAACGTTATTTGAATCATTTCAATATTGAGACATAGAACATTTTATACAAATAACATACTTTTCACAAGACATTGATTTATAAACAACTTATCTTATACAAACACATTTTTACATGGTCATTTATTTAACCTGACATTTACTTATACATATCATCTGATCTTATTGTTATTCAAATGATTTACAAGACAAAGCAAATTACAAGGTTCATGACTAAACATTTTCTCAAATACAAGTCATGAATCCTATTTTCACAAACCTATGTATCTCACAGGCATTTTTATGCTGACGTACCTATTTTCACATGTGTTTTCAGGTGCTTTTCCATAGGATGTTGATCATGATACTAGGGCGGACCTGTGCCTTAGAGACTTTAAAATAAGATAGACTATGTTTAATTATGTTCTGAACTCTTTAATTTCCTGTTTAAAACAATGTAACACCTTTGTTTATAAATAAAAGACAACTTTGTATGCCATGGTTATGAAACAATTAATTCTGTCGCAACACGCCCCGATGTTTCCGTCGCGATTTGTTGTTTTACGCGGTCGGGGTGTGACACTCGGAGGTTGAGGTTAAACCTTATCCTTGTTATGTTTAACACACTAGCAAGTGCGGAATCCAAGCTAGAATGCAAACCGGTAGTTTATAATGAGAACACAAGCTACAAAGAGAAAGGGTAGACACACAAGATAACAAAGTTTTCTCTTGTATTTCAGTGGACACGGTTACAGCCCTTGACCAAACTGAAAATACGCTCTCTACAAGACTAAGTTCACTCACACAATGAAGTGAACACATTACATCAGTATATATAACCTTCACAGCTAGTCTGGTCGAAGGATCAATTAGACTGATCGAAAGATCATCTATCGAGATACAGCCTATCGAAGGATCCACACATACCTCGAAGGATTGACATCCTTCGAGGTCCATCTGTATCCATCGAAGGTTATCCTTCGAGCTCATCGAAGGATATAAACAATCCTTCGATGACCATCCTTCGACACACACAAACTTACAAACTTTTTCTAACTGTTTGACCAAGTCAAACCAGGAGGATGGTTGACTGGTCAAACTTACATTAAGCACACACATAAACACATCTAAGACGTAACACGACAACAAAAGACATCGTTTTATATCATTACAAAATACAGACAAAGTACAGACACAAGTGCACCAACATACACACTATTAAAAGAATCTAGACATGTATTTGGATAAATAAAGTCTATCATGTGCCCAAGAATGAAGAATGCAATCAATCGGTCATGGAAACCTCAAGACCGTATTGTTCATACATGTTTGAATAAATGATAATGTGGATAACCAAAACCAAAATGCGTAGTGCCTCTTGTATGTATTGGTTATATGTTTTAGTGGCAAAGAAATAATTCGTTGAGGAGGGAAAACCAACTAGTGGTCTTCGTCCATATAATATGTGTTCCCTACTCTATGACCTCGATCGTCCGAAGTAGAGAAAATCCTTTGTCTTATTTGTCCATGTGAAAATTATGGTAATAGTGCTTGAGTTTCACGAGCTCTATAAAGATCATTAGAATATCCAAGATGTTGAATAGAATGCAATGAGGGAGTTGCAGCATGGCTCATGCCATACCATCCCTTGGGAAAAGACAAATGTCAAGCGACGGAATTTATTGTATCTATTTCCAATAAATATGATAAGGTGGAATATGATAAGGTAAGGTAAGGTAAAGTAGGGTAAAGTGTCATAGACACCATGGAAATAGCCCATGTACAAAAATTTTAGAATGTTGAGGAAAATACTTCATGAGTGGCTAAAAAATTTTGTTTGTTTAGATGACTAGTCTCAACTGAATCGTGATGTAGATCGAATGTTAGGTGTGAACAAATACGTGTCGTCTTCCTGTATTGTATTGTATTGTAGGGTGATATACTAACCACCTCAGTTCGTGTTCTAATAGATAAGAAAAAAATGAATCTCAAGTAATAACTTAAGAATTTTGAACGAATAGTGATCATTAGCTTGGCCCGCAGAGTCCACCAGAATTCCGATGCACTACAAGTTGTTATTACGTTGGCCACCGTAATAATAAATTGCCTTGCATGGTCACCCTAGCGTTCTCTCGTACGAAGCATCCGATCAGTAAGAGAGGAAACACTATTGTCAATATACCTTCAACATAGGAGGGACCTTCGTGATAGCTCACGTGTCAATGTTCGTTGTCATTACTCGTAGAACGGCATGGCGTTAGATGAAATAGAAATGGAAAGAATCTGTAACAATAACAACTGAAGGGGCACCTTCAAGATGAGTACTTCATCTTCCTTGTAAGGACAAGAGTATATCCACCTTGATTAGTATGAGTCACAGGGATCTCGTCCCACTAATGGAGTTGTTGTCCAAGGTTACCACCTCCGCCTCGTCGTCATTATCATGGTCAGACATCTCAGCATTCGTGAGAAAGCAACCATATTTTTATGGAATTAAGTTTAAGATATCACTTAGGAATCATGTTCGCCATAAGCTCCGCAGTAGACGTGAGGTCGATATTTTCATCGTGCGAGTAAAGAATAATAGTAAAGTTTGAAGTCGAAGGTATTTTGTTCTTGCCAAATATTTCGTACAACACATATATGAATGACTTATATATATAGTCATGTAAAATCCTATCTAACAAGGATTTCTATCTTGCATAAGCTGAACTTGTAAACCGTTTATGATGCGTAAATTGATAATGTAATGTA
Organism: Helianthus tuberosus; assembly: GCA_030545235.1. Lineage (NCBI taxonomy): Eukaryota > Viridiplantae > Streptophyta > Magnoliopsida > Asterales > Asteraceae > Helianthus > Helianthus tuberosus. Next base: position 195,724,096 of record CM060366.1, read on the forward strand.
TTGTAGGCACATAGCATGTTAATGTAATGTGTCTATTTCTCATAGACTTCACCCATGGAAATGTCCTCGCTTGATTTATGTGGAGTGAATTTTTTGTTGTAGTGGACCTTGAAAAATGTTTATGCAATGAAAACCTTTTGACCTGTCCAATTTTATTTATAATCTGTTCAACATGAACAAGAGGTTTTCGTGAGAGGTCCCTAGTGATTGTAGATTTAGACTCGAGAAAGAATCCTGGTTCACTACAATCGATGCTCTGATACCAATCTGTCACACCCGCTCGTAGCGGAAGCGCGAGGTGTGATCTGATCGGTTCTCATTGCATAACAATATAAGTGAACATACTAAATGAATAAAAACAAGCTCCAATGCCATTGTCGTAATCGTTTCAAAAGAACGCAACATAAGTTAAATGTATTGGTTACAAACCATCAAATGAAAATAAGTTGTCATCGTTTTATACATCAAAATGTAAGTCTTAAAATGTCAAGGCTTTGACCACTATATCACCGCAAAGAGGCGGTATATAACGGGAAAACCCTTCAAATGGTGGCATGGAGTCTTGGTATTTGCTTTCCTTGACTGAAATGTCTGCATGGTCCACTAATTTCCTGAAATACATGTTAAGTTTGAAAACATCAACAAAAGTTGGCGAGTTCATGCAGTTTAGTTGTATGAGATGTATCTGTAAAATGTGAGTTGTATAAAATGTATCTATAAAATGTGAGTTGTATAAAATGCATCCATAAAATGTGAGTTGTATAACTGTATCCATAAAATGTGAGTTGTATAAAATGTATCTGTATGTAATGATGTAGTATGTAAAGCGTCAATGAAATCGCTGATCATTAATGTTTCGCGAGGACATTAATATGTGTGACGAAATAGGAAGCAATCCAAACCTAGACGATTTCGTGTCGATTACCATCGACTAGGACACAAACGCACTCTTCTGTATGGGTCCATGACCAAGAGTGGGGCTCGCCAAAACCCATTAGATCTAACCACTTGTACCTAGGTCCAAACTGGATTAATGGTGCTTAGATGTATAACCCTAATTCGCACATGATCTAAGGTGTTTCATTCCCTAACTTTAACATACGTTGAACATGTATTTTCCCCGATAGTTGTAAAGTTGTAAAACATTTAAATGAATAGGGGACATGAACTCACAGTATCGCGTCCTGTGAATAGAAGTAACTATTATCTCACGTGCGGTCATCCTGAATAGTGTTGCGACCTACAAATGTTCTTATATTTGTTAGACACTTCGGTCTTTGTAATAACTTGAGTACAAGTCTTGTGTCTTAAATATGTGTAAGACTTGTATGTCTTTACTGTTCGTTGAACTGTGTATTTAGATGAATGATTTGTTAAACTGCTATATATATATATATTTCACCAAATATATATATATGTCATCTTGTATCTTGTGAGTTGTATCATCGGGTCTTGTCTTCTTGATTTCGTGTCGTTGTGTAAGTAAATTGTATAATTGAATTTCCAATAATTGTGTCATTGGGTCGAGCCCATGTTTTCATGTTATTGGCTTAAATAGTGTTGGGCCTCAATAGTGTTGGGCTTAAATAGTGTTGGGCCTCAATAGTGTTGGGCCTCAATAGTGTTGGGCCTTAATAGTGTTGGGCTTCAATAGGGTTAGGCCTCAATAGTGTTGGGCCTCAATAGTGTTGGGCCTAAATAGTGTTTGGCCTCAATAGTATTGGGCCTCAATAGTATTGGGCTTAATGTTATTGGGCCTTGGCCCATATGTTTGATAAGCCCATTATGAAGTTAAGCCCATTTATAAATAATAGCCCATTTGTAAAAGATAGCCCATTTGTATAAACTAGCCCATTAAGAAGTGTAAGCCCATTTGAAAGTATAAGTCTTTCATTTTTATAAAAACATTTTTATAAACATAACTAAGTATACTTTTTAGTAAATAAAAACATTATAGTTTTTATAAGTTTAAAAATGTCTGAATTTTGTAAATGGTAACATATTTTGGTGTCCGCGTCGAAAGATCGCCCAAATGTCGTAGTAAGTCCTCGGATTGGTGAGATGTTCATAGGTTCGTCCGTCGTCCGATTTGACCATAATTTTATTCGATTACTCGGATCGTCCGTAACTCGCTTTTAAGGCGTAATTATATGAAGTCTTGTAAGACTTTGATTATTATGTAACATGTGTTAATAATAACTATTGTAATCAAGTACCTATCTTTGATATATATAACTAATACATCAAATACTACATAGCACTTAAGTTGTTAAATTAATCAAATATATATTTTCTCAAAATATATATTTATAACTAACTTTGTTTTTATAAAAAGAATTCTATAAATCTTTTTAATCTTGCAAAGGTTTAGCCAAAAATGATGGTTTAGTTAACATATAAATTATTAGAAAATTTGGCCATATAACCTTTGTATTTTTAACTTTACCATGTTTAATCAAACTTATCATTTTCTTTTCAAAATCACCATCAATTTACTCATAACATTTTAACTAAAACATATGAGATTTTTATAACATAAGCTTATCAAAATGATCTCCAAATCATGTAGGGTTTTAAACATGATCATAATATATGTTAACTAGTTCAAAAACCTAGTTTACTTCTAGTTTTAATAACTTTTATAAAAATCTCATGTTGTATGTTACTTTTTATAATCTTGTAAAAGTCTTGTTTTTAAATAAAAACATTAATAAATTAACAACACCATAATTTATGATCATCCATTCATCCTTTAGGTTTAACAAAAACCCTTTAACATAAACATGTATAATTGTTAGATCATATATATTTTTTTTAAAACATCATCTAACAATTTATTTATATCATAATCCTCATAACAAGATCAAATATGCATATAACTAGTCTTAGATCACAATATAAACAAACATAAATATATCATGATTATTATCTTTGCTTCTTTGTACTTTTCATGTTTATTATGTATGATTACTTAGTTATTATTAGTTATAATAACAATCATAAACATAATATAAGTACGAAAAAAATAGATCTAGAAGCTTACTTCTAGCACTAGGCTAGGGATGATCTTTAGAGAATGATTAAGAGTTAAGAATATGAAGATCTTGATGATTTAAGGCTCTTGAATGGATGAATACACTTCCTTTAACTTGCAAATGCTTTAGATCACCTTAAGCTCCATGAAACTCCATGTTGATCATCAAGATTTGATAAAATTTAAATGGGTTTTTATGGTGTTCTTGGTGGAAATGGATGAAGATGATGAAAGAGTTTGTGTTTGTAATAAAAGGTGTAAAGTGATGATAAAATGGTTAGTAACTTAATGTGTAAGTGTTCTAATAATTTACCCATTTCATCCACTTGTAACTTAACTAAAAATATCTAGATATTTAGCAAGTAATTAAGGGGTGTGGGACCCCTTATTTACGGCCCACATATGGGGGGGGGGTACCTTATGTTGTTGAAAAGTGTTGGTAAATTATAAGGTTTAAAAAATGAGAATAAAAGATATAAGTATTTAGGTGTTTAAGGTTTACAATTTTTCGAGATGATTCATTACTTGAAATGTTCATAAACTAGTTTAACAAGACCAAAAATAATGTTCACTAGTTCGCTACATGTGCCAAAATATAGTTCGGCTAGATGTTTAGCGCTCGTTTCGCAAGAAGATAGTCGAAAGGTTAACATATATAAGTTATAGGGAAATATTCGGTTATGTATTTATATGATATTCCCTATGTATTTTTATATGAAATTCGTGCTTAAACAACACTTTTGCATCTTGTAATTAAAATACAAATGCTGATTTTTTGCGGAAAAATAATGAAATGGTCACTTTTAGCACTTTTCGGACAGTTTTTAGTCCTACCGGACATTGGTAATGTATTAAACCAAACCTTTGTATTCCCTTATAGGGTTTAATGTATATTTGATGTTGGACTTTCTTCTGAGTCCTAAAGATGTAATTTAGATGGTTTATGCGGATCCTGAGTTTTCGTCAGCACACTAGTTTACTAGGTACTACTCTAGTTGTTTCGATGCATTGTTTACACTATTTCAAATGTAACCAATAAAAATGAATAATGTGCATCATAAATGAATATTCCATGAGTGTTCTAAGATGTATATCATGTAATCATGCAGTTTGAATATTCAAAACACATACTTGTATAATGTAAATCATTGCTTTAAATGTACGTAAATTACCAGAAAGTGGCAGTTGTCTCATTCTCCCCCTGTTATTGAGAATTTTGTCCCGAAATTCAAGCTGAGTCATTCTTTGCAGGAGTATTCTCGAACAGGTGGGGGTATTTTGGTTTTGATTTGATTTTCACGTTCCCAAGTATATTCGGGTCCGTGTCGAGAGTTCCAATGAATTTTTGTTAATATTGTTATCTATATGAACCTCATCCTCCGGGATGAAAACTGTTTCTTGCGTTGAACTCTTCTTGAGATTCGACAAATGAAATATGTCGTGTAGTCTACTTAGTTCTTCTAGTAACTTCAGTTTGTAGGAAACGGTGCCAATATTTTCCAAGATTTCAAATGGACCTACTTAACAGGGGTTAAGCTTTCCACGCTTACTGAATCTGGCCACGCCCTTCCATGGCCAGACTTTCAACAAGACCTTGTCTCCGACCTCGAAGGATAATGGCTTCCGTCTCTTGTCTGCGTAGCTCTTTTGTCAATCGCGAGCCGCCTTGATACGGTCTCTGATCTGGAAGACTTTATCTGTAGTCTCTTGGACTAACTTTGGACCGATAAGTTGTTTATCGCCCGCTTCCGCCCAACATAGCGAAGAGCGACACTTTCGACCGTAGAGAGCTTCAAACGGTGCAGCCTGTATACTTGTGTGGTAGCTGTTGTTTGTAGGAAAACTCAACCAATGGTAAGTGAGTATCCCAGTTGCCGCCCAAATCCATAACACATGCACGAAGCATATCTTCGAGTGTTTGGATTGTCCGTTCGCTCTGGCCGTCGGTTTGTGGATCAAAGGCCGTGCTTAGATTTAAATGAGATCCAAAGGCCTGTTGGAATGACTTCCAAATTCTTGACACAAAGCGATCATCTCGGTCTGAGATGATTGAAATAGGCACTCTATGACGAGCCACTATTTCCTTGAGATAGGGTTCCTCTAGTTTCTCTGTACTATCCTCCTCTCAAATCGGTAAGAAGTGTGCGGACTTTGTTAGTCTATCGATGATTACTCAATCATGTCATGACCGCATGAGGTCCTGGATAACTTTGTTCAATATGATTGGTGGCTGGATGTAACACCCTTATTATTATTTAAAGGTTTTCGTAAAATTAACGAAAATAAACGGGTAATTATGATTTCAAATATATTGAAAATACGGGTTCATTAAAGCTTTTACAGAATTAGAAATATACAACATAACATGTGTGAGTTTCGTCATTTAACATAAAAACGATACATAGTGCGGAAGCTTGTAACTTAATCGTGTTCGGTTCTTCGTTGAGCTTGATCATCCTCCGGTACTGTAAATATACCTACAATCCATAAAACATGAATTGAATCAGTCATACGTAGTTTAAAACGTGTCAAAACGAGTCCAGGAAGCTGAACTGATTGAAATACAAATTTTTCAACAAAAAGGGGTTCTTTCGCGCCACGTGACGGCGCCATGTTGCTCCCTCGGAAACGACCATAACTTCTTCGTTATTGATCCGTTTTACCCGATTCTTTTTCCTACGCGTCCATAATTTAATCCTCCATCTTATGGAGTTAAAATCCTACATCCAACATAAGAAATTTTGAGACTTCTAAGCCTTCGACTCGTTACCTTTTTACCGAATTTTAACCCGTTTATGCATTTTATCAAACAAATGTATTTGTTTGATTCCTATATCTCATACACTTCTTCAAATTAATGTTACCTACCATATTAGGTTCTAATCATAGGTTTATTACACAATTTAAACCCGTTTTCGCTCGTATGCTTATTTTGACCCGTTAAGGGTATTTTAAGCACTTTAAAGCATGAAATCGCTTTCATTCATTTCTAGCATCTTATTCCGACATTTATTATCAAGTAATCTTCCACTACAACTATATGTGTGTTGGGTTTAATGCGGATATCTATATGTTCCGAGTTTTACCCCTCGGATTATCATTTTACGGCAAAGATTCATATAAAGTCTTTCGACCCAAGAATTTACATCTTTCACTCCCCATACTCATTCTAAGCATTTATTTAATCCTAAAACTCGTTTCCGAACCACCTTTAAAGGTCGTTCGTTCGAATTAGCTTACAAGGGCAATTTGGTCAATTTTTACCCTTCTTTTACTACAAGGACCTTTAAATACTTGTTTGACTCAAAATCCGACCTTTTAACTATAATTCTTGTTTGTAAACCCATGTGCTTCTAAAACACTATAATCTTAACTCAATTTATTCGGTTTACCTAAAAGATAACCGAATATCGATATTTAATCTTGTCTAACTCTTATAGAACTACAAATTCTACATGATGAGTTGTGTTATTATACATACCTGGCTCGTATCAATATATTAACCCGTTTCAATACCTTGCCTTAGTGGCTGCTAAGTGATAGCGCTGTAAACATCCCTGTGCTATTTATTCCCTAGAATCATACAACTCGACAACCCATTAGTCGATATTGTCAAAGGGTGATAATTTCACTTTTTGACCCGTTTGGTCTAAATGACCAATTATATTAGCGAGATGACATTTATTACCACCTCGTATATATGACTCGCTCCGATTTACACTGTGCGGTCATTTTACTTATAATTCCATTTCTTAACACTTTTTGGCCTATTATGGTTTACGTCACAATTGTCCTACAAACTAACGGTAATGGTCAACGTGTGGCCAAATTACCATTTTGCCCTTATTGGTTATTATGATTTACCTTATATGGTAACCATTAAAAGTACATTTTTCATTCGTCATAATAAGATTGAATTACCGATTTAACTCATTTTTAGCCATCACTATAGTTTCTCATCATATTTGATTATCTTGTTCCGTACGACTACACGCCAGAACACCATATCTCAATTAGGTATTTGTCTTTTTTGTAATTAACACGACAAAAGGATATGTTAAAATATATGACTGGTGTAAGATATACTTACCTTGCATCCGAATTACGCTTTTCCTTCTTATTTGGTTCGCTTAACCCGCTTCCTTTCCAAGCCTCCACCTAGCTTGTCAAGCATCAAACTATCATCATAATTCGTAAGACAGTTAGATTAGTCATCATTAATTATGACTATTCCATCTTACGGGTTTTGCATCAAAATTCACCATTTGATTTCATTTTGGTCAGTTTGACTTTTAAAGGTCAAACTGCCTATTAACATAAGTGATTATATTATAAACCTCGACAATTCATTTAAGCACTTTGTCAAGTATCCGATAGGCATTATTCTTACGCCACCGTTTTAACTACTTTCCAAGTCTAAGTTCATGCTATTATTAACACCAATTTGACTTAGCTCTCTATTATCAAAGCTAATTATTCATTTGTTATGCAAGAACTAAAGGTTTCCATCTACATGTAAAACCCATTTCATCATAGCATTAGACATTCATCTGAACATCAATATAATCAAGTTCTACATATTAATTAGTAGACATCATGATTCCAAACACCAATTTATATGAACCCAAATCACTAATTTCATCATAATATACTAAACCCCTTTCATGAAAGTATGATCATGTACCCAATTTCATGGTTTAATCAAACACCTTCTATTCGTTATCATGCATGTTGATTCTAAGCATATCTATATCATCTATTTCATCATAACATCAAAACCCACTTATCTAAGTGTGTTAATTCACCAAATTCATCAATTCATAGCATGTTATGTATGATTTTCACTTAGGGTTTCATTCCTAAGCAAGTATACATCACTAATCTAGCCATAGCTTCACTAATCCATGCCTAATTCGTGATTAGGATGATTATCAAATTCTTACAACTTCACCAAACATCAAGATTTTACATACCTTATGATCCTCTTGTTCGGGTGATCATTAATTCACGTTCGGTTGTGAATTTGGGCTTCATTTGATCCTTCAAATTGATGATTATATGTGGATTAGGGTTCTTGGCTCCATGGGAGCCCCTGAGCTCGATCTAGAACACACACTCTGTGTGTGTGTGTTTGTGTTTGTTTTAATTAAATAACTTTTCTAGTTATCCCGCTTTAAACCCTCGTGTTTGGTTCGTTATTAAGTAGGCGACAGCCTACTTATTTCTAATAACAATATTCCCCACTTATTGACTAGGTTAAACATTCTTAGTTAAATTAGCGGGTTCGGGGAATCTATGACCCGTTTTATTTTTATGTCCCGTTAACTCGGGCCTTTTATAAACTTATTTTCCTTAAAAGCATTTATTCATGTTTTATTAAATATTAGGTTTATTTATTTAAATCCTAATATTTACCGGGTTACTTTTACCACTAACGGTACTTTACCCGCCTTTTAGTATTAACGGGGTTTGATTACCAAACCCGTTTTCGGGGTGTTACAAGTCTACCCCCCTTAAAGAGGTTTCGTCACCGAAACCTTATTTACGTAGTTCTTTTAAATTTTAGACTAAACGAACTTAGCTTCGTTTTCAAGGCATTCATACATTCTTTTTGGATCTAAAGTTTTTGTTTATTTTGACCTGTATGTCTTCCATGTGTAAGGCCTCGCGGGCCGTTACTTTTAGCTTATATCTTTTATCTTTATTGACTGAGTTGTTACTTAACCACTCTTTCGCTTTAGTCTGTCAACATGTTTATTTCGCGCTTGTCTTATATTAACAAGTGCTTTGTATAAGTCGTAACATTAATCTGACTTTAAAAGGTTTTTACCGGCTAGACCGATTAGTCGCCGTCACTTTATTCCCCGTCATTCGGGTATATCTTATTGCCAACCCGGCCTTTTACGTGTTTTCTGATTTTCATATCTCGTAATTCACGTTACGACTTGATTGTATTCGATATCATTTTCTATATTTCTTTTCTTGTCCGTGAGCGTGTCACGTCACGTTTAAGTCTAATTCAACTTTCCTTTATCATGCTTCTTCTTTTCGAACGTATCGTCTCGTACCCATCGGTGTTAAGACCCACATTCTTTGATTTATTCGTTTCCGAATTCGTCTTATAGTGTTCATATGCGTTAAAACGTTGTTTCTTACCGAAATTGAATTTTTTAGTTTAACGTTCTCTTTTTTTTTTTTCATGTCAATTCCAAGGAATTTACGTCCAAGGATTTATCCCCTTCTGTTGTCATTTCGGTAATGACCTCACCCACTTTTGTGACGTAACACAATTTAGAAAATTGTGAACTCTTTTGTCATTTTTTTTACCCGTTTAAATGTTTTAGTGAAATTCTTCACTTTTGTCAACCAGACCTTTCACAATCTCTTCGCTTTTATCCCATTTAATTAACTTAGCGAAACCTATTGCTTTTATACTAACTTTATCTCCCGTTACTATTGTACGCGGGAAGTTATAACCAGTTTCCTTGTTTTATACTATTGACCCGTAGATTCTTTCATTCAGCCTCGTAGGCTATTTCTTTATATTTTCACATTTTTACCTTATTAGGTGAGACCCCAACAATTCGTTTCTTTGTATTTGTGACCCGAAGGTCTTTTTGGTCCCGCAGACCTTAGCATCATTTAAAATCTCGTAGGTTACGATAATGTCACACCCCAACCGATGGCGGAATCATCGGGGCGCGGCACTAGGCGAATCAGATTGCTCAAGAGAATCCATAACAACTATATTGCGATAATATTTAATACATTCGTTATCCCATACTAACAAATAATACAATAACGTAAGTTATCACAGATTTCTTGCCCTCTCGAACAATACAAATCCGACAACCTAGATTTTAGTTGAGTTTCTAGACTTCCTAGCTTGATTGATAAAGTCTGCGATCTAACCTGCAACATACGTTAAAATAGTTTGTCAATACAAAAGTATTGGCGAGTATACAGGTTTGATAAGTATAGCATAATAGATTAAAAGAGCTGCGAATTTCCACATGCATAAACGTAATAGACGACATATATACTCACAAAACTGATACTACCAACTAAGTCCTCGATGCTCGAATGTACGATGGCATAACTAGACCCCGTCGGGCGCAATAGTACTATACTAGTCGTGGTGGGACGTCGCGAGTATAAGCCCTAGCACATATGCAACTAGCATCACGTATATCTATGCATAAAAGTTATTCGCAAGTGATAATTCGATTGATTGAATAATTCGTTTGATAAGTTCGATTTGTTAGAAACGTATGTTAAACCCAAAATTCGATTAAAAAGGGGTCAAGTATACTCACAGTGCGTATTTAGCGGGAATGCAGCTTGTTTGAGTCGGTTGCGAGTATGTCTGTAATGATCCTTGAAGAAATAGAGTAAACGATGTACGGTTAAGCAAGATTGCCTTGAAAAGTTACTCATTAGGTTGAATTGTTCTCATCCGTGCGGATTGGCAGGTTATCCGTCCGGATGACAAGTCATCCGTCCGGATGGCATGTTATCCGTGCGGATAACAGGTGATCCGTGCGGGTGATGTGTCATATGTGCGGATAGTATGTGCGGACAATGGTGCGTGCGGACAGTGGTGCGTGCGGGTGACATTGTTGTGCGTGCGGATGAGTGTGCGCGCGGATTGACATGTCATCCGTGCGGACTGACATGTCATCCGTGCGGACTGACATGTCATCCGTGCGGACTGACATGTCATCCGTGCGGACTGACATGTCATCCGTGCGGACTGACATGTCATCCGTGCGGACTGACATGTCATCCGTGCGGACTGACATGTCTGTTTCGCACTCTGAACACTGTTTTTGAGTATTTAACGGGAGGAATAAGTTCGTTTTTACTAGGGTAGTGTAATTTCACACTAACACTTGAAGTTCCGTCAATTCCGACTCGTTCTAACAGCCGGGAATCACCCCGTTCCATCAGATCTGGCCGTTCATGATGGTTCTTCATGGTTAACTCGAAGTCGCACAGATTTAGGTGAGATTTGTCATTAAAACACGTGGAAATCACCCGGATCTGAGTCGTTTATAGTGAAATGAGACCCCAACTTGAAGTTCATAAGAACTCTTGGTGACATCACCTCAAAAATGCCTCAAATCCGCAGATTTCACGGTTAGAATTTGAGTTTCGAAAGATAGAATGATGTAGAATCGAGTGTAGATTGTAGAAGTACAAGTTTTAGGTTGAAATCTTACCGGAATCGCGAGGAAATCGAGAGAAAAGGGTCTTGGTGCGCGTTTGGTTGAATAGGAGCTGTCAGATCACTGTTCAAGTGATGTGACATGGTATTTATAGGCAACAAAGGAAAGGAAAGGAGTTTTGGCCTGGATAGCCCATCCGTGCGGATGGCCCATGCGTGCGGATGGCCCATCCGTGCGCATGCCCATCCGTCCGGATGGCCATCTGTCCGGATAGCTATCCTGACGCGTTGGACTTCTTCGTTTTTTGGTCGTTTTGATAGTTTTCGAAGTGCGTACCTTCCATAACTAATTTATATTATTGTTATATTGTTATTATTATATATATATCACTAGGGGTCGTATTTACGTATCCATAATCCAAAGTTTCGATAATTAACAATCGGTTTCTGATTCGAGTATGCGATTATAAGCGACGTTTCACGGCCATCAAGGAGGGTAGTATAGGTCCTATCTTGATGTCATCGTGAACGTTATTTCGTGTAGTGCCACAAAGACTGACGGGGTACCGTTTACTCGTATTGTCGTCATCGTCATAACGACTGGAGCTACAGCACTCACCCGAGGGTCCTTGTTAGCATTAATTGTTTACGTTTGACACATCACGGCCACTGAGGAGGGTAGAATAGGTCCTCACTCAATACCTCCGTGTGTGCTAGTGTGATAAATAGTGTAGTATAGTGATTTTGTATTTCAAAAATATGCGATTATCCTTCGAATAGCGATTTATACGATATAGTTACATTATGATCTGAATCTCCGGTGCTAGGCGTAACGAGTATAACGAGTAGTAACAACGCACAAAAGTGTGGGTTGTTACAGTCTCCCCTACTTTAGGAAATTTCGTCCCGAAATTAATCCAATAGGTAGACTTCTAAGAGTTGATCTTGTATAAGTAGCGATACAACGAGTGATTTGACCGTAAGTTGACAGCGCGAACGTTTCTAATAAGAGAGATCGACTGCGATAGCGAGAAGGCGACGTAAGACGAAAGTATTAATCCCACGAGTTGGCATCCCAAGTACCTTGTTTTGTGTAGAATTCGTAGTTCGATGCGATTCTAATTTGAAAGGTTTCTCATGACGTAGAATTAACTGAGTCGATCGTTAACCAACGTTACAAGAAGCGTTCGTTTTAGATATTAAAAAGGGATTTATGATGAAAATCTTTGAAAATTTTCCTTTTAACGTGCAGTCAACAGAGTCGATGTTAACCGACGTTGCAAGGAAGTTTAAGTTTCTAACATTTTAAGGAATTTTGAAAATGAAAACAAGGGTTACGAAAACTCTCCTATGATATGGGTTCCCTTTGAAAGTCTTGTTTTTGATCTTGAAAAAGGTTTTAAGGAAAAATTGAACTCATGAAGCTCCCTTTGAATATGGAGTTAAGCTGATTCGATGTTACCTCCACATTGTGAGGAATTTCACTTGTTCCACGGTTTTAATAAAAGTTTTATAAAAATCAATTTTAACCTTTTGAAAAGAATGATTTAGCATCAAGCCCCACTTGGCACCTTCCCACGGAATTTCGTTAATATGTTTAAAACACTTATATATAGGAAGTACCAGCGGCGTATCCACCATGCTTTGCCCATATTATTTCCGTTTCGTGAGGCAGTGTCAGGTGTGCCGATATGACTCGGATAGAATTGCGCTTACTCGGCCTAATTGATAGGAAGTCGGACCGAGTATGAGGTAGAATCAAACAGATTAACCGGCGAGTTGGATTGCGACGTAGCTGCAACAGCGTGCGTCGAGCGATAAGCGATAAACGATAAACGAATAGTGCATTTTCGATTAGGTTCCATACTAAACCTGTCACACCCCAACCACGTAGAACATACAAAACGTGGCGGAAACATCGGGGAGTGTTGTAACAGAATTAATTGTTTCAAATCCATGGCAATTGAAGTTTCGTTTTATTGATTAAAAGTGTTACAATGTCTAATCAAACAAGGAAAATACAACATAATTAACTAGTCTTGCATCTTTTATTGTCACTAAAGCCCAAATCTGCCTATGTGTATCTTGATCATCTTATGCAACAATTCCTGAAAAACACATGTGAAAATAGGTACCTCAGCATAAAAATGCCTGTGAGATACATAGGTTTTGTGAAAATAGGTTCCATGACTTATGTTTGAGAAAATGTTTAGTCATGAACCTTGTAATTTGCTTTGTTTTGTAAATCATTTGAAAAACAATAAGTTCAGATGATATGTATAAAATAAGTGAATAATGTATGGTTAAATGAATAACCATAGTATAATGGGTATGTATAAGATAAGTTGTTTGTAAAACAATGTCTTGTGAAAAGTATGTTATTTGTATAAAATGTTCTATGTCTCAAACTGAAATGATTCAAATAACGCTACAGTATGTAATACCATACAAACACTTATATATAGGAAGTACCAGCGGCGTATCCACCATGCTTGTATCATATTACACACGCATCGTTACTTAATCACTTAATCAAACCAAACCAAACAATGTAAAATGTTCATGTCAAGATGTAAATCATGTCAAAATGTCTATGTCAAATATCCATGTCAAATGTCTATGTCAAATATCCTTGTCAAATGTCTATGTCAAATATCCATGTCAAATGTCTATAGTCCAAAAGTAGTCAAGTAATGTATAACCAAAATGATATGTATGGTAAGTAAAATTTAGACTACTTAAACCATAAGTAAAAATGTACAAAACAAAGTATTGAAGTAAAGCTTGGTTTAAATCAAAGTTATGTTTTGTAAGATATATGCATGCTATACTGAATATGAACACTTATGCAGTATGTTAAACGTAAACATTCAAGCCTTGAGACAGTCGGATAACCTTTTCAGTCAAGGTTATCAAAAGAATTGTATTCGGATTCAGTCATTCCTTACATCCAAACAAACCCGGGATGTCAGGAATGGGATTTGTCAAGTCCTATGGTACCACTACTTACTCCCGAGCGGCGTAGCAAATGTTAATGAATGTTATATAGACCCGTTAAACAAACCAAATCTCATACCAAAATGTAAGCATGAGATGAAGATAATGTACCTAGTATGCTAGAGTAAACATACAAGGTAGAGCTGTAAAACAATGTGTCCATATGTTACTGGAACATATGCAACAGAGATGCAATGTAAAATGATGTACTAAGTATGCTAAGTTAACATACAAAGCAGAAAAGTCATGTAAATCAATGTGCTTAGCATGTTATCAGTCAACATACATAGCAGAAAAGTAATGAAATCATGTACTATAATGTACTAACAAACATAGTCGGTATATGATGTGAAAACAGGAAAGCAGGAAAGTAACAAGTAGGCACATGTGTTCCACCCCAAAACAGTTTGGAAAACAGTAAAAGAGGGGTCTATGTACTCACTTGAGATTGCTCAGAAGTCCTTGAGTAACAACCAAACAATGCTAGAGATCGCGGATATCAAACGACACCTAATATAGGTAACTATGTTAATTAACCGGACCTAGATCGGAAGATCGGATAGCATTAGGGTTTGTAAACCAAACGAGTGTAGAGACTCGTGTCATTTGGTTTAACAAGACCTACATACTAAGTGAAACCTAACATAATTGTTTACGACCCATTACGACCCGTTTAGGTAGCTTATGCTACTTTAACGCGTCGTTCGCGTGAAACGCGTTCGGACCGCCTAACTAGTCCTATGACAAGTGTTATATGCCTAAACATGTTACATAATCAGTTATGTGACAAAATTTTAGGTTACATATGCTTAATTACCAATTATACATGAAAAGGGTATTCTGGTAATTTACCTAAGGCATATAAACTACCTATCATACAACTACTTAAACGATGTGACCATAGGGTATAACCTCGGAAGGTTATTCCCTACCTACTATGGTCACCTAATGTATTTGGTCGGATCCTAATGATCGACCAAACTGGGTCGGGTTCGAAGGTATAGGCGATTTATTAGATCGCCTACCCTACGACCCTAGACAACGTGGTAATCAGTGGGCATAGTCCCAAGGGACTATAACCAACGTGATTACACTCACGTTGCGAAGTTCAAACGAACTTCGCATTGACCATTATTGGTCAACGCTGAAAGTCAAACAAAGTTTGACTTTCTGACTCGAAAAGCAATAAAATAAGGAAAAGAACGAAAGAATACTTACGAAGGGTCCCCGAATGCTAATCCCGATCCAAGAACTCAGGTATGAAACAATGGTTTCAACTTAGAGCTCTCAAAATCAGAATTCTAGTGAGAAATGCAATGGGGGTGGATGGGTATATATAGTTTTCGGGTAACCGTTAGGATCGTTTCTTGAATAACGTGATCGAATCTCGTGCGTACACTTGTCGGAATGTTATGGAACCACATATGCTCCTTAACTTAGTGACACATCAACTTAAAACATGTGGTGGAGGATCAAATGGCTGCAACTTGTGATTAGAAACATTTAATCTGGTCTGATAGTGGGAAGCGGCCCGCTTCAGGATCAGCCAAAGACAATGCGGGCCGCATGGCCCTTCTGATCTGCACATATGTTTGAAAAATGACAGTTTCAGTCCCTGCACGTGTTTAAGGCCATTTCCGACACTTCTAAGGCCCGTAAAGCCAACTTTAAGGCCCTAAAATGTTGCCTAAACATTGTGGACATGAAACATGCTCAAAAATATGCCGGGTGTTGGTTCGTTTGGTCGTACGAACGCGATGTTCGCTTAATTACGACGGAATGCGCATAAGCGCGAAAACGATCCAAATGATGCGACGAATGGATTTTTCTTAAGGCGAACACTAAAATATAATGTAGTCATGCTTTCATAAATTTTTGGATGTCCAGATGTATTCAGAACGTAAGTTATGTGCGAAAATGCAAACTTGTGCACTTTTTGACACTTTTAGTCCCTGAATGACACAAAAGTTTATTTTAGCACACCGAACCCCTCAAAGCCTATTTCTAAGCTATGTAAAGGATATTTATGGTATGTTTAACTTATGGTCATGTTCCGGAATGTCTGTTACAGTTCAAATTGGCATACTTTCGCAGTTGGTCAAGTTTAGTCCCTGTAAGCGAATTAACTTTGATTTCACCACACCAAACCTTCCAAAACTTATATCTAAGTTATGTAAAGGTTATTTTAGGTATGTTAAACCTAAGTCACTATTCTGGAGTGTTTTTTGCATTAAACTGGTTACATTTACGCATCGGTGCGCGTATAACCTTCCAGAAAGCGATTTAGAGTTTGAAATTGAACAAGAGTTGATATGTGTAAACGATACACATATTTTTACAAATCCCAAGTATGAAATATAATATTTCATTGGTTTGGTATTTGTTTGATGGCCGTGAAGGCACAGGTGTTACAGTCTCCCCTACTTTAGGAAATTTCGTCCCGAAATTTATTTAGAGGAAACTTGTAAGAATTTAAAACATGAAGTTGAAAAGATCAAACAACATTGGTTAGGGTTCTTGAACTTCTAGTAACCTTAATAACATTATGTTTGCAATGTAAGAGGGACACTTATATACAAGTATATGTAGCGTCATTGGTGCGTCCACCATGCCTCCATTACATCGTTCTCATTTTGTTATTGTTGTCACTATCGGTTCCTTCACATAATAAATCTTACTGGATTTCTGTGCACTAAATTTCATAATTATGTGCGCATCCATAATTAGAGAATTCCTTGCACAGTTCACACAGTCTATTTTATAATGTGTAGGGTAAAACCAAATGAACAATCCTGTGATGAGCGTGACTTAGACCGCCATAGAGTCCTTTAGACTAAATAATTAAATGATTTAAATAGACTTTCAAGGAGTCTGTTCAGCTACATCACTAGATGTCATTTTTTTTAACCAAATTGTGAATCAATCTTTTTGACTAGACCACTAAGAGGGTCTCTTATGGAACATGGAATGGTACTATATAACCCAAGGGTCTTAACTATTACATAGAAGCCCATTAAGGATTGAAGGTAGTACCTTTTGAATATCCTGCTACGAATCCCTCATATGAAGATATGAAAGATTCTGCGAGGATTTGGATAACGAATATCCAGAGTATTAAAAACACAAAAATGCATAAATGAAAACTCAAGATGAATAAACACATAGTCACATAACCACAAAATTGTTTAACTAGAAGTTTGTTCTGCTAACAGAGTACATGTATTTAAAGCACACTAGGAATCCATCTCGTGGATTTCATTTGGTACTTTAAACATTATCAAGAATCTAACTATAAAGATAGAAAGATCTTTTTTTTTTTTAAAGAAAAATTCGATTTCGATTATAAGGAACCGAAATGTTCGAATTCAGGTACATAAGGAATCCAATTAAGGACTCTGATTTGAATGATGATCATCCACAAGGATCTAATTGTGAAGATAAAAAGATCCCTTATGGATTTTAGAAGTTGAAGATGTTTTGATACCTTGCACTGGACGTGCTTAAGTCCAAAACATGAAGTTGAAATGCTTATGAACTTGAGATGCTAGTTATGTCAAGGCGACATATGAAGCAGAATTTGAAGGTTAAGTCACTGTATGAGGAAAATATATTTGGAAAACTATGCATGGGGTTCTTTTAAGAAAATAGTGTTTACCGTTTTTGAAACCTTATATATAATACATTTGAAATTATAGTAGGTGTACTAGGCAGGTATATTTATAAAAATGTTTTAAAATCATGCGAGATGGATTTTGAAATTATGTATAAGGTTTTTGAAAATATGAATGATGCTTTTCGAAATCATGCACTTGATCAGAAAATGTATTGTGTTAATATTGTCTTCAGACTATATGAAATATTTTGAAATTAGAAGGGTTGGTTTTGATAACATGGCCATTGTTTTTGAAATAACATAGACAATGCATCTAGAAAAATTGTTTTCAAACTATATGAAATGTTTTGAGATCATGAAGATTGTTTTGAAATACTGGTACTGTGTATGTTGAAAAATCAAAACGTAATGGGTATGAGATTTGAAAATACCCTTGGTTATCTAACCAAGGATTTAAAGGCACAGATGTGCGAAAAGCACGATTACTCATAATGTCACTAAATTTTATGTACTTTGTTTCTTAGAGTGAAACGAGTACTTAAAATTTTCGAGGGAATCATGAGCAATCATTTGAAAGAGAGAAATCACAAGAGTAGTTTGTAAGGAACATAGTTCCTTAATGCAGGTATCATAGGAAAAATCATACACACATGTAATTACACTCGTATATCAGAACTGTGAACAACAACTTTTATTTATGAACGAGACATATTGTTTCACAATACATGAAAACAAAAGGAAACAAAGGCATAAGACAGCAACATCCTTTGTTCAGCCGAATGCTCATCCAAGAGTTGGATTCGCATTAGCATTTGCATTCACCAGTCTCGGACAGTTGTGGCGGAAGTGACCAATCTCTCCGCAGTTGAAACAGGAACCCAGTGGGAATCTTGCAGCATTCCCTTGAACCGGAGCTTGGACCTGAGAAGCCTGATTTTGTCCCAAACGACAAACATTGGCCAAATGCCCAAGTTTACCACACGTCGTGCATTGCCAGCAAGCTTGTTGTACCGCGTGATGACCGTTGCAGCGTGCACAATGAGGTGCGGTACCGGCATATGCTTTCTTTGCAGGTGGTGTTGCCACCCGGATGGGTCCTGCTTGAGTTGCTACTGCCGCAGTTGGACAAACCCTTGCCGTATGACCTATAAGTCCACAAGTTTGGCATTTGCGGCACTTCACACTAGCCTGATGATGAAGGCTACATTGGTTGCACAAGGGTGCAGTTCCGTTGTATGGCTTCCTAGCTGGTGGACTTGCCACATGGCTAGGTCCCGCTTGATTAGGTGTAACCGCTGCGGGTTTCCTTGAAGCCTTACGTTTCCTTGATTTTGGTGCTGGCTTGACTTCTGTTTCCTTTGGTGGCTCTTGAGTGGCTTCATTGTCGAGACGAGAGGCTTCATTGTTAAGACGAGCCATGGCAATACCTAAATCCAGAGTCCTCTGAATCACTTCGCCAATTTGCTGGACAAATTTGGCTGTTCGCTCGGGTATTTGACCAGTGCCAAGAGGAATAGACATTCTAGAAGAAAATGAAAGACAGAGGAAGAAACG
Organism: Helianthus tuberosus; assembly: GCA_030545235.1. Classification (NCBI taxonomy): domain Eukaryota; kingdom Viridiplantae; phylum Streptophyta; class Magnoliopsida; order Asterales; family Asteraceae; genus Helianthus; species Helianthus tuberosus. The sequence goes on from CM060366.1 coordinate 195,743,461, forward strand.
AGTGAAAGGTTATTGGAAAATCAATACAGAATGGTAACGAATGAAAATTGTGATCATTTTTTTGTTACCTAAGGCAAACAAATGAGATGGTGACAAATCAAAGTAAATAGGTCAAAAATAATGTATCGCGAAGACATGCTCGCCTATAAGTGAACACTCATCCCAAGAATTCCCAGGTAAGCACAACTGGTCTCGCGTCTGATGAGATGTATACGAAGTGCTTGCCTAGACAGAAAACCCAGAATACAGGCATTCACCCTTCCAGTTTGCACGTGTTCACATCATTTAAAACCCAAAACCTTGACGAAGTTTTGAAAACTCATAGGGGTTCAAAACCATATAATAGAGAGTTCAAAACCTTACAATAGAGGGTTCAAAACCTAGTAATCAATCATCCTTGAACAGATGATTAGTTTTCGAAGCGGTTTTGAAATTTATGTTTTTGTTGCGGTTGTCGCCTAAGGATAGGCGACAGTATTCTTTTATGACTAAACGCAAGTAAACTCGCGTTAGGGTCCTAAGAAGGTTATAGACTAGGTCAAAGCATTACTAATTACTAATAACCTAATTCCCTATAACCATTGGCTCTGATACCATCTTTTCTGTCACACCCCGACCACGTAGAACATACAAAACGTGGCGGAAACATCGGGGAGTGTTGTAACAGAATTAATTGTTTCAAATCCATGGCAATTGAAGTTTCGTTTTATTGATTAAAAGTGTTACAATGTCTAATCAAACAAGGAAAATACAACATAATTAACTAGTCTTGCATCTTTTATTGTCACTAAAGCCCAAATCTGCCTATGTGTATCTTGATCATCTTATGCAACAGTTCCTGAAAAACACATGTGAAAATAGGTACGTCAGCATAAAAATGCCTGTGAGATACATAGGTTTTGTGAAAATAGGTTCCATGACTTATGTTTGAGAAAATGTTTAGTCATGAACCTTGTAATTTGCTTTGTTTTGTAAATCATTTGAAAAACAATAAGTTCAGATGATATGTATAAAATAAGTGAATAATGTATGGTTAAATGAATAACCATAGTATAATGGGTATGTATAAGATAAGTTGTTTGTAAAACAATGTCTTGTGAAAAGTATGTTATTTGTATAAAATGTTCTATGTCTCAAACTGAAATGATTCAAATAACGCTACAGTATGTAATACCATACAAACACTTATATATAGGAAGTACCAGCGGCGTATCCACCATGCTTGTATCATATTACACACGCATCGTTACTTAATCACTTAATCAAACCAAACCAAACAATGTAAAATGTTCATGTCAAGATGTAAATCATGTCAAAATGTCTATGTCAAATATCCATGTCAAATGTCTATGTCAAATATCCTTGTCAGATGTCTATGTCAAATATCCATGTCAAATGTCTATAGTCCAAAAGTAGTCAAGTAATGTATAACCAAAATGATATGTATGGTAAGTAAAATTTAGACTACTTAAACCATAAGTAAAAATGTACAAAACAAAGTATTGAAGTAAAGCTTGGTTTAAATCAAAGTTATGTTTTGTAAGATATATGCATGCTATACTGAATATGAACACTTATGCAGTATGTTAAACGCAAACATTCAAGCCTTGAGACAGTCGGATAACCTTTTCAGTCAAGGTTATCAAAAGAATTGTATTCGGATTCAGTCATTCCTTACATCCAAACAAACCCGGGATGTCAGGAATGGGATTTGTCAAGTCCTATGGTACCACTACTTACTCCCGAGCGGCGTAGCAAATGTTAATGAATGTTATATAGACCCGTTAAACAAACCAAATGTCATACCAAAATGTAAGCATGAGATGAAGATAATGTACCTAGTATGCTAGAGTAAACATACAAGGTAGAGCTGTAAAACAATGTGTCCATATGTTACTGGAACATATGCAACAGAGATGCAATGTAAAATGATGTACTAAGTATGCTAAGTTAACATACAAAGCAGAAAAGTCATGTAAATCAATGTGCTTAGCATGTTATCAGTAAACACACATAGCAGAAAAGTAATGAAATCATGTACTATAATGTACTAACAAACATAGTCGGTATATGATGTGAAAACAGGAAAGCAGGAAAGTAACAAGTAGGCACATGTGTTCCACCCCAAAACAGTTTGGAAAACAGTAAAAGAGGGGTCTATGTACTCACTTGAGATTGCTCAGAAGTCCTTGAGTAACAACCAAACAATGCTAGAGATCGCGGATATCAAACGGCACCTAATATAGGTAACTATGTTAATTAACCGGACCTAGATCGGAAGATCGGATAGCATTAGGGTTTGTAAACCAAACGAGTGTAGAGACTCGTGTCATTTGGTTTAACAAGACCTACATACTAAGTGAAACCTAACATAATTGTTTACGACCCATTACGACCCGTTTAGGTAGCTTATGCTACTTTAACGCGTCGTTCGCGTGAAACGCGTTCGGACCGCCTAACTAGTCCTATGACAAGTGTTATATGCCTAAACATGTTACATAATCAGTTATGTGACAAAAGTTTAGGTTACATATGCTTAATTACCAATTATACATGAAAAGGGTATTCTGGTAATTTACCTAAGGCATATAAACTACCTATCATACAACTACTTAAACGATGTGACCATAGGGTATAACCTCGGAAGGTTATTCCCTACCTACTATGGTCACCTAATGTATTTGGTCGGATCCTAATGATCGACCAAACTGGGTCGGGTTCGAAGGTATAGGCGATTTATTAGATCGCCTACCCTACGACCCTAGACAACGTGGTAATCAGTGGGCATAGTCCCAAGGGACTATAACCAACGTGATTACACTCACGTTGCGAAGTTCAAACGAACTTCGCATTGACCATTATTGGTCAACGCTGAAAGTCAAACAAAGTTTGACTTTCTGACTCGAAAAGCAATAAAATAAGGAAAAGAACGAAAGAATACATACGAAGGGTCCCCGAATGCTAATCCCGATCCAAGAACTTAGGTATGAAACAATGGTTTCAACTTAGAGCTCTCAAAATCAGAATTCTAGTGAGAAATGCAATGGGGGTGGATGGGTATATATAGTTTTCGGGTAACCGTTAGGATCGTTTCTTGAATAACGTGATCGAATCTCGTGCGTACACTTGTCGGAATGTTATGGAACCACATATGCTCCTTAACTTAGTGACACATCAACTTAAAACATGTGGTGGAGGATCAAATGGCTGCAACTTGTGATTAGAAACATTTAATCTGGTCTGATAGTGGGAAGCGGCCCGCTTCAGGATCAGCCAAAGACAATGCGGGCCGCATGGCCCTTCTGATCTGCACATATGTTTGAAAAATGACAGTTTCAGTCCCTGCACGTGTTTAAGGCCATTTCCGACACTTCTAAGGCCCGTAAAGCCAACTTTAAGGCCCTAAAATGTTGCCTAAACATTGTGGACATGAAACATGCTCAAAAATATGCCGGGTGTTGGTTCGTTTGGTCGTACGAACGCGATGTTCGCTTAATTACGACGGAATGCGCATAAGCGCGAAAAACGATCCAAATGATGCGACGAATGGATTTTTCTTAAGGCGAACACTAAAATATAATGTAGTCATGCTTTCATAAATTTTTGGATGTCCAGATGTATTCAGAACGTAAGTTATGTGCGAAAATGTAAACTTGTGCACTTTTTGACACTTTTAGTCCCTGAATGACACAAAAGTTTATTTTAGCACACCGAACCCCTCAAAGCCTATTTCTAAGCTATGTAAAGGATATTTATGGTATGTTTAACTTATGGTCATGTTTCGGAATGTCTGTTACAGTTCAAATTGGCATACTTTCGCAGTTTGTCAAGTTTAGTCCCTGTAAGCGAATTAACTTTGATTTCACCACACCAAACCTTCCAAAACTTATATCTAAGTTATGTAAAGGTTATTTTAGGTATGTTAAACCTAAGTCACTATTCCGGAGTGTTTGTTGCATTAAACTGGTTACATTTACGCATCGGTGCGCGTATAACCTTCCAGAAAGCGATTTAGAGTTTGAAATTGAACAAGAGTTGATATGTGTAAACGATACACATATTTTTACAAATCCCAAGTATGAAATATAGTATTTCATTGGTTTGGTATTTGTTTGATGGCCGTGAAGGCACAGGTGTTACAAAACCCACATGGCATGTTTCCACGAGAGTTTGCTAACATAGCGAAACACCATGCTTAACCAAGTTAGTTTTGTCTCGTGAAGCGGTGTCATGTGTACTTAATACCATACAGACTGCAATGAACACCAAGCGAGCGATAAGTGGTAGATTATACACGATAGGCGAACAGCGATTTGGGTGATTAAACGAATGATACAACACAACACTAGCAATGATGGTGATGATAATCGAATTACGATAAGCGGTAGTTGTTGCGTGCATGCGATTCGAGTTACGCGGTTCTGTTCGATTGATTAACACCACAGAGTTTGACTAACATTAGACCCCACATGGCCTTTTTCCACGAAAGGTCGCTGATATGACTAAAACGCCCTGCTTTAGTCATATGAGTTTCATCTCGTGAGGCGAGGTCATGCGTGCTAACTTAACACGAATATCACAGCTAACGGTATAGCGATAGATTGATACACAGCGGGCGATATAGATTCACATAATAAGCGATAGAGATTGCGAGATAAATGATTGCGATTAGTCGAGTTTTGTTTCGAATAAGCTCAACGTTACGTTGCGTCGCATCACGACTATTGAGGAGGGTAGAATAGGTCCTCACCCAACAATACCGTGAGCGTTTATTTGCTTGATTGAGATTCGTTGCAACAGACTTACGACCAGTCTTGTGTCGTTGCAATCGTCCTACGAGGTAGACTCCCCAGAGTCCATCGATGAGGCGATTGCATTGCGTTTGCAGACCTACGACAAGTCTTGCGATGATACGGTTTGTTACGCCTTGCGATTGAGTGTAGTGTGTTGAAAATAATCACAATAGTATAATAGGTCTAATAACGTTCAACTCCACGTGGCACCTCCTTCACGGAACTTCGGTAGTATGATAAAGCACACCTTGCCCGACCCCTACTACTTTCATCCCGTGTTTTGGTGTCACCTTTTGTCAAAACGCTATGGCACCTTTAGAATTCACTACGATCACCGTGCACTGACCCAAATAATCTTGTGTGCACCCACGTTTATTCGTTCCTTGCACGTTTATCATACCTCGTTCTAAGAGTGTAGTGAGGGTAAAACACATTATTTCGTGATATAGTATGTGTGAATCTAGTCTAAGTGCGACGATTTATGTAACACCTGTGTCATTTCAACCATCAAACAAATACCCAACCAGTGAAATATTGTATTTCATACTTGGGATTTGTAAAAATATGTGTATCGTTTACACATATCAATTCTTGTTCGATTTCAAGCTCTAAATCGCTTTCTGGAAGGTTATACGCGCACTAATGCGTAAATATAACCAGTTTAATGCAACGAACACTCCGGAATAGTGAAATAGGCTTAACATACCTTAAATAACCTTTACATAACTTAGAAATAAGTTTTGAAGGCTTTGGTATGACAAAAACAAGTTAAATCGCTTACATGGACTAAAGTTGACAAACTGTGAAAGTATGCCAATTTGAACTGCAACAGACATTCCGGAACATGACCATAAGTTAAAAATACCATATATATCCTTTACATAGCTTAGAAATAGGCTTTGAGGGGTTCGGTGTGCTAAAATAAACTTTTGGGTCATTCAGGGACTAAAAGTGTCAAAAAGTGCACAAGTTTGCATTTTCGCGCATAACTTACGTTCTGAATACATCTGGACATCCAAAAATTTATGTAAGCATGACTACATTATATTTTAGTGTTCTCCTTAAGAAAAATCCATTCGTTTCGTCATTTGGATCGTTTTTCGCGCTTATGCGCATTCCGTCGTAATTAAGCGAACATCGCGTTCGTACGACCAAACGAACCATCATCCGACATATTTTTGAGCATGTTTCATGTCCACAATGTTTAGGCAACATTTTAGGGCCTTAAAGTTGGCTTTACGGGCCTTAGAAGTGTCGGAAATGGCCTTAAACACGTGCAGGGACCTAAACTGTCATTTCTGAAACATATGTGCAGATCAGAGGCCCCAAGCGGCCCGCATTGTGTTTGCCTATATCTAAAGCGGGCCGCATTAGCCCTTCTGACCAGATTCAATGTTTGTTTTGCAACTTGCAACTAAATTGATTCGTGTCCACACGTTTCCTATCGTCTAGTCAGCGGATAAGAACAACATTTTAGCCACCACAACATTGTGACAAGTGTTCGGCTTGGATCGTGGCACGATATTCAACAAACGATCTTAACGGTTACCCGAAAACTATATATACCCATCCACCCCCATTGCATTTCTTACAAGAATTCTGATTTTGAGAGCTCTAAGTTGAAACCATTGTTTCATACCTGAGTTCTTGGATCGGGATTAGCATTCGGGGACCCTTCGTAAGTATTCTTTCGTTCTTTTCCTTATTTTTACTGCTTTTCGAGTCAGAAAGTCAAACTTTGTTTGACTTTCAGCGTTGACCAGTAATGGTCAATGCGAAGTTCGTTTGAACTTCGCAACGTGAGTGTAATCACGTTGGTCATAGTCCCTTGGGACTATGCCCACTGATTACCACGTTGTCTAGGGTCGTAGGGTAGGCGATCTAATAAATCGCCTATACCTTCGAACCCGACCCAGTTTGGTCGATCATTAGGATCCGACCAAACACATTAGGTGACCATAGTAGGTAGGGAATAACCTTCCGAGGTTATACCCTATGGTCACATCGTTTAAGTAGTTGTATGATAGGTAGTTTATATGCCTTAGGTAAATTACCAGAATACCCTTTTCATGTATAATTGGTAATTAAGCATATGTAACCTAAACCTTTGTCACATAACTGATTATGTAATATGTTTAGGCATATAACACTTGTCATAGGGCTAGTTAGGCGGTCCGAACGCGTTTCACGCGAACGACGCGTTAAAGTAGCATAAGCTACCTAAACGGGTCGTAATGGGTCGTAGACACTTATGTTAGGTTTCATTTAGTATGTAGGCTTTGTTAAACCAAATGACACGAGTCTCTACACTCGTTTGGTTTACAAACCCTAATACTACCCGATCCTCCGATTTAGGTCCGGTTTATTAATGTAGCTACCTATACTAGGTGCCGTTTGATATCCGCGATCTCTAGCATTGTTTAGTTGTTACTCAAGGACTACTGAGCAATCTCAGGTGAGTACATAGACCCCTCTTTTACTGTTTTCCAAACTGTTTTGGGGTGGAACACATGTGCCTACTTGTTACTTTCATGCTTTCCTGTTTTGACATCATATACTTGCTATGTTCATTAGTACATTATAGTACATGATTTCATTACATTTCATGCTATGTATGCCCATTGTGTGCGTACTTAGTACATTGTTTTACATTACATTTTATGCTATGTATGCCCATTGTGTGCGTACTTAGTACATCGTTCTACATTACATTTCATGCTATGTATGCCCATTGTGTGCGTACTTAGTACATTGTTTTACGTTGCTTTTCTGTTGCATATGCTTATCCAGCATATGAACACATTATACTACATATTGAACCGTTGTAATCATTTGACTGTGATCCGTTGACATCTGTGAACCGTTTGTATCTGTGAACCGTGTGAACCGTATTTGACATAGACATTTCGGCATAGACATTTTAACATGATTGACATTTGATCATGCATTTCCCACAAAACATAACTTTGATTTAAACCAAGTTTTACTTCAATACTTTGTTTTTGTGCATATGGTTTAGTTGAGACATTTCACTTGCCATACATAACATTCTGACATAGACATTTGACATGGATATTTGACATAGACATTTGACATGGATATTTGACATAGACATTTTGACATTGGTCTGGTTTGGTTTGATTAAGTGATTAAGTAACGATGCGTGTGTAATATGATACAAGCATGGTGGATACGCCGCTGGTACTTCCTATATATAAGTGTTTGTATGGTATTACATATCGTAGCGTTATTTGAATCATTTCAGTTTGATACATATGACATTTTATACAAATAACATACTTTTCACAAGACATTGTTTTACAAACAACCTATCTTATACAAATCCATTTTACTATGGTTATTCATTTAACCATACATTATTCATTTATTGTATACATATCATCTGAACTCATTGTTTTTCAAATGATTTACAAAACAAAGCAAATTACAAGGTTCATGACTAAACATTTTCTCAAATACAAGTCATGAATCCTATTTTCACAAACCTATGTATCTCACAGGCATTTTTATGCTGACGTACCTATTTTCACATGTGTTTTTCAGGAGCTGTTGCATAAGATGATCAAGATACATATAGGCAGACTTGGGCTTTAGTGACAATAAAAGATGCAAGACTAGTTAATTATGTCGTATTTCTTTGTTTATTAAGACATCGTAACACTTTTAATTAATAAAACGAAACTTCGATTGCCATGTATTTGAAACAATTAATTCTGTTACAACACTCCCCGATGTTTCCGCCACGTTTCGTATGTTCTACGTGGTCGGGGTGTGACAGAAAAGATGGTATCAGAGCCAATGGTTATAGGGAATTAGGTTATTAGTAATGCTTTGACCTAGTCTATAACCTTCTTAAGACCCTAACGCGAGTTTACTTGTGTTTAGTCATAAAACAATACTGTCACCTATCCTTAGGCGACGACCACATCAAGAACATGAATTTCAAAACCGTTTTGAAAACTAATCATCTGTTCTAGGATGATTTATTACAAGGTTTTGAACCCTCTATTGTAAGGTTTTGAACCCCTTTGAATTTTCAAAATCTCGTCAAGGTTTTGGGTTTTAAATAATGTGAACACGTGCAAACTGGAAGGGTGAATGTCTGTATTCTGGGTTTTCTGTCTAGGCAAGCACTTCGTATACATCTCATCAGACGCGAGACCAGTTGTGCTTACCTGGGAGTTCTTGGGATGAGTGTTCACTTATAGGCGAGCATATCTTCGCAATACATTATTTTTGACCTATTTACTTTTCACCGGGTCGTTTGTTGCTTTGTAGTAACAAACAAATGACCACTATCCTTGCTTTCATCAGATTTGTTTCATCTCATTCTTTTCGTCTAATCCTCTCACTCGTTTCATTTCATGTTTCCTCTTTTAGAATGCCTCCTCGACGCGAAAGCCAGATAGCGACTGCCGAATTGGCAGAAATCATTGCGCAGCAAATGGCTGCTCAATTCCCAAACCTCTTTGCTCTATGGAATCAAGCCAACAACAACAACAATGGTCCATGCAATTTCAAGAGTTTTAACTCGGCGAAACCACTCAAGTTTAGTGGTTCTGAGGGAGCGACTGGGCTTCTTCAATGGTTCGAGAGCATTGAGAATACTTTCCGCCATGTGCAGTGTCCTGACAATCGCAAGGTCGAGTTTGCTTCGAGTGTGTTCCAGAAGAGAGCCCTTACGTGGTGGAATGGGGTTATGAGAGATCGTGGTGCAGAAGTTGCTCTAGCACAGACATGGGCCGAACTTAGGGCTCTCATGATGAAGGAGTTTTGTCCTCGTCACGAGATCAGGGCTTTGGAAAGGGAATTTGATGATCTTAAGCAAGACAGCGGTGAGCATCGAGCCTACACGGACCGTTATGAGGAGTTAAGTCTGTTATGCCCAAACATGGTCACGCCTTTGGATAAGGCGATCGAAAAGTACATTGATGGCCTTCCCGACTCAATACAAGACATTTTGACTGGTAGCAACCCTACTACTGTTAGGCAGGCCATTGAGTTATCTGCAACCTTGACTGAATCGCAGATCAGGAAACGTAAGCTTTTCCGAAAGGGTGACAAGAAACTGGTCGAGGAATCAAAACCAATCGAGGAATCAAAGACCATGGATGAACAGACTGGATCCTCTAAGAAGTCAAAGAAGCGAAAGGCTTCTCAGAACTTCGCCGTGGTCGCTCACAATGATCAAGCCGTCCCCAACCAACCAGCTCAACCCCCTGCCAGGAAACCCTACAAAGGAACTGCACCCTTGTGTAACCAATGTGGCCTACATCAACATGCTGGTGTGAAGTGCCGCACATGCCAAGTTTGCGGACTTATAGGTCATACAGCGAGGGTTTGCCCAACAGCAGCAGCACCAAATCAGATTAACAACAATCCTGCTCAAACTCGTTTCCCACTGGGATCTTGCTACAACTGTGGCGAGATGGGCCATTTTAGTAGAAATTGCCCAAGACTTGCTGATGCAAATCCAGCGCAGGGATGAGTATCTGACCGACAGAAGATAACGCTGTTTAGAAAATAATCGAGCCTTGTGTATTATTTTCTTTTATCACAATCTATGAAACAGTTGTTGTTATTGTTGTTTATAAATAAATCTTTCATTTACATTTCAATATGTTTATGTGGTTGCATGTATAAACATATCCCATACAATACCGACAATCAAGGAACCGCATTCCTTGAAGAACAGACTACTTCCAAATTTCTTCCCTTGTATAATCTCTTGCGTTTCCACGAAAATCCTAAGTACCCGTTTCTTCCAAGAGAAACGATGTACGAGGCGCCAAGTTAATAGCAATCAATAACAAGAAAATAACAATTAAACAATTATGTGGTTATGTGCTTATGTGTTATCCTTTATGTGTCATGTGATCCAATTTATGTTATTCAAATCCTCGTAAAATCTTACATATCTTTGTGCAAGAGATTCATAGTAGGATACCCAAAGGTACTACTTAAATCCTTAATGGACTTCTACGTTGTAGTTAAAGTCCCTTGGATTATAATGTACTACTTCATAATTAGACCCCTTTAGTGGTCTAGTTAAACAGATTGATCCAAAAATCTGATTAGGGATATCATGTGATGATATAGCTGAAAGGACTCCTTAGTGGCCTAATTAAGAAGATCCTCTGTTGATCTAATTAAAAGGACCCTATGGTAGTCTAGTCACTCTCATCTCAGGTTTGATATCTTTCCCCACAACATTTCAAAACAAATTGTGCGGACTGTGCAAGGAATTACGTAATTATGGATGCATACATAATTATGGAATTTAGTGCACAGAAATCACAGCAAGTTCTATCATGTATCAAGAGTTAACCCTATTCATTTCCAATTCTGATGAAGCATCCGTTGAGGAAAAATGAACTAGCTATTCATTTTTCACTTCTGAAGAATATCCGTTGAGGAAATGAATATCCGTTGTTTATCTTTTCATTTCCATTCTGAAGAATAACCGTTGAGGAAAATGAATTATCCATTCATTTTCGTTCTAAAGAATATCCGTTGAGGAAATGAATATCCGTTGTGAAATCCTTCATTTCCATCTCTGAGGAAGCAACCGTTGAAAATGACTCCGTTAGTTCATTTTCGTTTCTGAAGATTTATCCGTTGAGGAAATGAATATCCGTTGTGTAATCCTTCATTTCCAACTCTGAGGAAATAACCGTTGAAAATGACTCCGTTAGTTCATTTTCGTTTCTGAAGATTTATCCGTTGAGGAAATGAATATCCGTTGATTTTTCTTTCATTTCAAATTCTGAAGAACAAACCGTTGAGGAAAATGACCCCGTTTGTTCATTTTCGTTCTGAAGAATATCCGTTGAGAGAAATGAATATCCGTTGATTTTTCTTTCATTTCAAATTCTGAAGAACAAACCGTTGAGGAAAATGACCCCGTTTGTTCATTTTCGTTCTGAAGAATATCCGATTGAGAGAAATGAATATCAGTGGATTATTCCTTCATTCCTATTTCTGACAAAGAATCCGTTGAGAAAGAATGAATCATCCATTCATTTTCACTTCTGAAGAATATCCGTTGAGGGAAATGTATATCCGTTTAGTTAATTCCTTTATTTTTCCATTTCCGAAGAACCGTTGAAGAAAATGACTCTGTTCGTTCATTTTCGCTTCTGAAAAATATCCGTTGAGGAAAATAATCAGATTATGCTTTACATATCTTTGACGACTATTTGAAACAAAGTCATAGACAGACTCCTACGAATTAATTTCGGGACGAAATTTCCTAAAGTAGGGGAGACTGTAACACCTGTGTCATTTCAACCATCAAACAAATACCCAACCAGTGAAATATTGTATTTCATACTTGGGATTTGTAAAATTATGTGTATCGTTTACACATATCAATTCTTGTTCGATTTCAAGCTCTAAATCGCTTTCTGGAAGGTTATACGCGCACTAATGCGTAAATATAACCAGTTTAATGCAACGAACACTCCGGAATAGTGAAATAGGCTTAACATACCTTAAATAACCTTTACATAACTTAGAAATAAGTTTTGAAGGCTTTGGTATGACAAAAACAAGTTAAATCGCTTACAGGGACTAAAGTTGACAAACTGTGAAAGTATGCCAATTTGAACTGCAACAGACATTCCGGAACATGACCATAAGTTAAACATACCATATATATCCTTTACATAGCTTAGAAATAGGCTTTGAGGGGTTCGGTGTGCTAAAATAAACTTTTGGGTCATTCAGGGACTAAAAGTGTCAAAAAGTGCACAAGTTTGCATTTTCGCGCATAACTTACGTTCTGAATACATCTGGACATCCAAAAATTTATGTAAGCATGACTACATTATATTTTAGTGTTCGCCTTAAGAAAAATCCATTCGTTTCGTCATTTGGATCGTTTTTCGCGCTTATGCGCATTCCGTCGTAATTAAGCGAACATCGCGTTCGTACGACCAAACGAACCATCATCCGACATATTTTTGAGCATGTTTCATGTCCACAATGTTTAGGCAACATTTTAGGGCCTTAAAGTTGGCTTTACGGGCCTTAGAAGTGTCGGAAATGGCCTTAAACACGTGCAGGGACCTAAACTGTCATTTCTGAAACATATGTGCAGATCAGAGGCCCCAAGCGGCCCGCATTGTGTTTGCCTAAATCTAAAGCGGGCCGCATTAGCCCTTCTGACCAGATTCAATGTTTGTTTTGCAACTTGCAACTGAATTGATTCGTGTCCACACGTTTCCTATCGTCTAGTCAGCGGATAAGAACAACATTTTAGCCACCACAACATTGTGACAAGTGTTCGGCTTGGATCGTGGCACGATATTCGACAAACGATCTTAACGGTTACCCGAAAACTATATATACCCATCCACCCCCATTGCATTTCTTACAAGAATTCTGATTTTGAGAGCTCTAAGTTGAAACCATTGTTTCATACCTGAGTTCTTGGATCGGGATTAGCATTCGGGGACCCTTCGTAAGTATTCTTTCGTTCTTTTCCTTATTTTTACTGCTTTTCGAGTCAGAAAGTCAAACTTTGTTTGACTTTCAGCGTTGACCAGTAATGGTCAATGCGAAGTTCGTTTGAACTTCGCAACGTGAGTGTAATCACGTTGGTCATAGTCCCTTGGGACTATGCCCACTGATTACCACGTTGTCTAGGGTCGTAGGGTAGGCGATCTAATAAATCGCCTATACCTTCGAACCCGACCCAGTTTGGTCGATCATTAGGATCCGACCAAACACATTAGGTGACCATAGTAGGTAGGGAATAACCTTCCGAGGTTATACCCTATGGTCACATCGTTTAAGTAGTTGTATGATAGGTAGTTTATATGCCTTAGGTAAATTACCAGAATACCCTTTTCATGTATAATTGGTAATTAAGCATATGTAACCTAAACCTTTGTCACATAACTGATTATGTAATATGTTTAGGCATATAACACTTGTCATAGGGCTAGTTAGGCGGTCCGAACGCGTTTCACGCGAACGACGCGTTAAAGTAGCATAAGCTACCTAAACGGGTCGTAATGGGTCGTAGACACTTATGTTAGGTTTCATTTAGTATGTAGGCTTTGTTAAACCAAATGACACGAGTCTCTACACTCGTTTGGTTTACAAACCCTAATACTACCCGATCCTCCGATTTAGGTCCGGTTTATTAATGTAGCTACCTATACTAGGTGCCGTTTGATATCCGCGATCTCTAGCATTGTTTAGTTGTTACTCAAGGACTACTGAGCAATCTCAGGTGAGTACATAGACCCCTCTTTTACTGTTTTCCAAACTGTTTTGGGGTGGAACACATGTGCCTACTTGTTACTTTCATGCTTTCCTGTTTTGACATCATATACTTGCTATGTTCATTAGTACATTATAGTACATGATTTCATTACATTTCATGCTATGTATGCCCATTGTGTGCGTACTTAGTACATTGTTTTACATTACATTTTATGCTATGTATGCCCATTGTGTGCGTACTTAGTACATCGTTCTACATTACATTTCATGCTATGTATGCCCATTGTGTGCGTACTTAGTACATTGTTTTACGTTGCTTTTCTGTTGCATATGCTTATCCAGCATATGAACACATTATACTACATATTGAACCGTTGTAATCATTTGACTGTGATCCGTTGATATCTGTGAACCGTTTGTATCTGTGAACCGTGTGAACCGTATTTGACATAGACATTTCGGCATAGACATTTTAACATGATTGACATTTGATCATGCATTTCCCACAAAACATAACTTTGATTTAAACCAAGTTTTACTTCAATACTTTGTTTTTGTGCATATGGTTTAGTTGAGACATTTCACTTGCCATACATAACATTCTGACATAGACATTTGACATGGATATTTGACATAGACATTTGACATGGATATTTGACATAGACATTTTGACATTGGTCTGGTTTGGTTTGATTAAGTGATTAGGTAACGATGCGTGTGTAATATGATACAAGCATGGTGGATACGCCGCTGGTACTTCCTATATATAAGTGTTTGTATGGTATTACATATCGTAGCGTTATTTGAATCATTTCAGTTTGATACATATGACATTTTATACAAATAACATACTTTTCACAAGACATTGTTTTACAAACAACCTATCTTATACAAATCCATTTTACTATGGTTATTCATTTAACCATACATTATTCATTTATTGTATACATATCATCTGAACTCATTGTTTTTCAAATGATTTACAAAACAAAGCAAATTACAAGGTTCATGACTAAACATTTTCTCAAATACAAGTCATGAATCCTATTTTCACAAACCTATGTATCTCACAGGCATTTTTATGCTGACGTACCTATTTTCACATGTGTTTTTCAGGAGCTGTTGCATAAGATGATCAAGATACATATAGGCAGACTTGGGCTTTAGTGACAATAAAAGATGCAAGACTAGTTAATTATGTCGTATTTCTTTGTTTATTAAGACATCGTAACACTTTTAATTAATAAAACGAAACTTCGATTGCCATGTATTTGAAACAATTAATTCTGTTACAACACTCCCCGATGTTTCCGCCACGTTTCGTATGTTCTACGTGGTCGGGGTGTGACAATTTAGAGAGTGAAAGAGAATATGAGGGCAACATTGGGTAATAGAGTAGGTTCAAAGCTTAGAAATAAACGTCGAAAATCGTATCATTACAACTTTATCCTACGCTGGCTAGATGTCTGACGCTGAAGACTTTTGCTGGAGCTGTTGTTGTACTCAAGTTCACGGTTCGATGCGACAGTTGCGGGTGAAGTGACCGTAACGGTTGCAGTTATTGCAATAGCGACAGTCAGCCCCAACTGGATGATGATAGGTACACGAGTAACACTGAGGATGAGCTCCAGTGTAGGCTCGTTTTGGAAACATCAGAGCTGTTCGAAGAGGTTCCGGTTGCAGCAGTTTGGTTGTTGATGAGTTCGGGCTTGAAGTCTTTCGCTTGCGGCTGGGTTTGTCGGTGTCTTGCGAGGAAGTGTCGTCGTTGGGGGATTCGTCTGAAGACTCGCTTGCGGAGTCTTTGGCTGATTTGTCGGAAGATCCGTCGGCAGATTTGTCAGAAGAACCGGCAGCAGATCCGTCCGAAGAATCGTTAGCAGATCCGTCAGAAGATTCGCTAGCTGATTCATCAGAGGAATCGCCAGCAGATTTGTCAGAAGATTCGTCAGTAGATTCATCAGAAGATTCGTCAACGTGTTCGCCTGAAGGATTACTGGCGATTGCTTGATGAGCTTGCTTGACAGGATTCTTTAAGAATAATCCTTCCACGAGTCGTTTGTTGTTGATTTCTGCGGCTAAGCGGTATGTTCCTTCGATGGTAGCAGGTCTTGCAGCTTCGACAAAATCACCCACACACTCAGGCAAGCCACGAATGTACTTCGCGATGGCCTTCCCCGGAGTGTTGACTTGACTTGGGCAGATTATGCTAAGCTGTTTGAACCTTGCGGTGTAGCCAGCATTGTCACCATCGGTTTGCTTGATTTCCCAAAATTCGTTTTCCAGCTTCTGAATCTCGTGAGGAGGACAGTACTCTTTCTCCATGAGCTCTTTCAGCTCATTCCAAGAGAGAGCGTAAGCTGCGGAGATCCCACGTTTGTTACGTCGGTGGTCCACCAGTCGAGTGCTCGCGATTGGAATACTCCGGTGGCGCAAGTAGTACGGAGTCTATCGGGACACCCACTTTGACGAAGGGTAACTTCGATAGAATCGAACCACTGAACTAGTTGAGTCGCACCTCCTTCACCCGTGAATTCCATTGGGTCACAGGCTTTGAAGTGCTTGTAGAGAAAAGTAGATTGCGGCTCTCTTGTCTTAACGTCTTCCGAAGCTCGAGAATGGCTGAGAGAGTGCACTTGAGCGGCAATTCGAGGACTAAGCTTACTCACTTCCTTAATCACAAGTGAAGCAATCCTCTTCTCGGCGCTTCGTTTGGCTTTCCTCTTAGCTACTCGTCTCGAGGTAGAGTTGTTGGAAGGCATCTAGACAGGAAGAGACTTGGAGTGAGATTCGATCATAATGATTTTCGAGTTTTGCGTTGCGATTGAGCGCGTTCAAAACTCGGTGCGATAGTATAGTAGTAATACGAATCACATAGGAGCCACATAGGAAACACGAAATTCCTAAGTCCTCACGCAATGACTTGTTTGTTTATACGTATATGTATATATATATATTTATATAGATATAATTCGAATTCATGCACATACAGGTCGATTTAGAATAAGCGAGGTCGTGTCGAAGTGAGAAAACCAGAGCGAATGCGATAGATTATGCATTAGTTTTGTTGCGAACATTCGGATTTCGTTTTAGATTGCGATGGCTGTGCGAATTGTGTGTTTATAAAGTAGGGAGTGAAAATCATTACATCGAGAAATCGATTAAGCGTAAAGTTTCAAAACGTAAATAAGTTCCGATCATTGTAAAATTGGCGGGTCGCATGATAGAGTGCCTTGGGTGTTTTAGGCGTGGACTACCCAAGGTAACCCAACTATATCTAACAAGTTCGAGCATGCGCGTTGACCTGGAGGACTTCATGCTTCCACTGGGATGCAGCTCATGGCATTCGTCTTCCTAGTCATCGCGTGGCTCGAGTTATCGTGATAGTCGAGTCCTTGGTGAGAGCTTTTGAAAACCAGTTTATAGCGAATGGGACGACTTATTAAGGTACGGGTTTCACCCCTGGCTTAACAGTTTCGTTCCTAATTGTGGCTATGCTCTTCGAATAAATTCGTGAGTTCCACTAGATTTAGAAATGGAGACCTTTGTCGAGATGTGAATGTCACTCCTAACTCAATGAAATGCGCTAAGTGAGCAATCCTATCGAGAGTTCTTGGTTTTCACACCTGATCTCGACTGGATCGCTTGGTTTCGTTATGCGAGTATTTTCGAAAACGTGTGTATTGTGTCGGCCTTAGGAAAGGCTAAGTAGTATTTCAGCCTTAAGAAAGGCTTCTTCGTGTGAAGTTATAGTACGCGGGGTTCACACAAAGTTGTATCTTTTAGTAATTTCGATCAAGAGTATCAAGTAGGCCCGGTACAAACCCTACTGGGTTCATACGAGTCGGCCTGTTGGTACTTAGACTATAGACTAGGTCAATTTCTAAGACGTCGACCTGGACTAGGTTGAGTCTGACCTAATTCCCTATAGTTATGGCTCTGATACCAATCTGTCACACCCCAACCGATGGCGGAATCATCGGGGCGCGGCACTAGGCGAATCAGATTGCTCAAGAGAATCCATAACAACTATATTGCGATAATATTTAATACATTCGTTATCCCATACTAACAAATAATACAATCACGTAAGTTATCACAGATTTCTTGCCCTCTCGAACAATACAAATCCGACAACCTAGATTTTAGTTGAGTTTCTAGACTTCCTAGCTTGATTGATAAAGTCTGCGATCTAACCTGCAACATACGTTAAAATAGTTTGTCAATACAAAAGTATTGGCGAGTATACAGGTTTGATAAGTATAGCATAATAGATTAAAAGAGCTGCGAATTTCCACATGCATAAACGTAATACATGAGATATATACTCACAAAACTGATACTACCAACTAAGTCCTCGATGCTCGAATGTACGATGGCATAACTAGACCCCGTCGGGCGCAATAGTACTATATTAGTCGTGGTGGGACGTCGCGAGTATAAGCCCTAGCACATATGCAACTAGCATCATGTATATCTATGCATAACAGTTATTCGCAAGTGATAATTCGATTGCTTGAATAATTCGTTTGATAAGTTCGATTTGTTAGAAACGTATGTTACACCCAAAATTCGATTAAAAAGGGGTCAAGTATACTCACAGTGCGTATTTAGCGGGAATGCAGCTTGTTTGAGTCGGTTGCGAGTATGTCTGTAATGATCCTTGAAGAAATAGAGTAAATGTGACAACTGCCACTTTCGGGTAATTTACTTACATTTAAAACAGTGATTTACATTATACAAGCATGTGTTTTGAATATTCCGACTGCATGATTACATGGTATACATCTTAGAAAACTCATGGAATATTCATTGGTTATTACACATGATTCAATTTTTTTTTTGGGTACATTTGAAATAGTGCAAACAATTCATCGAAACAACTAGAGTAGTGCCTAGTGAACAAGAGCGCTGACGAAAACTTTGGATCCGCAGAAAACATCTAAAATGACATCTTAAAGACTCGGATGAGAGTCCAATATCAATTATATATTAAACCCTATATGGGAATACAAGAGTTTGGTTAATACTTTACCAATGCTCGGTAGCACTAAAAACTGTCCGAAACGCGCTAAAAGTGACCATTTCATTCTTTTTCCGCAAAATTCAGCAATTGTGATTTTATTACAAGATGCAAAAATTGATGTTTAGGCACCAATTCCATATAAAAATACTTATGGAATATCAATTACACACATAACGGAAATTTGCCCTACAACTTCCATAAGGGAACGTTTCGACTATTTATTAGTGAAACGAGCACTAAACAATTATCCGAACTACATTTTGGTACTTGTAGCGAACTAGTGCTCATTACTTTTGGTCTTGTAAAACTAGTTTATGGTCATTTCGAGTCGCGAAACATCTCGGAAAATTGTAAACCCTAAACACCTTAACACTTATATCTTTCTAATTCATTGTAAGTCTTAAAAATTTACTAACATTTTTCACCATGCAAGACCCCCCCCCCCCATGTTGTGACCGTAAATAAGGGGTCCCACATCCCTTATTTACTTGCTAAAATATCTAAGATATTTTGATTAATTACTAATGGATTAGAATGAAGACTTATTACCATACTTCTTCACTAAGTTACTACACATTTTACACCACATCTTACACACACATAAGAGAATTCTCTCATCATCTTCATCCTTTCCTCAAGAACACCCACCATAAACCCATATTTTTTTATCATCTTCTTCATAAACAAGATGGATTTCTTTGGAACATGAGGTGATCTAAGGCTTTTGAAAGCAAAAGGAAGGGTTTTTCATCCATACCAAAGTGTTCTAACATCAAGATCATCATCTTACTTATTCTTAATAATCTCTAAAGATCATCCCTAGCCTAGTGCTAGAAGTAAGCTTCTATTTTTTTTATACATATTATGTTTATGATTGTTATTATAATTAATAATAACCATATATAATCATACATAATGAACAAGAAAAATACAAAGAAGCAAAGATAAAAATCATCATATAATTATGTTTGTTTATATTGTGATTTAAGAATTGTAATATGCATATTTGATGTTGTTATGATGATTAGAATACAAATAAATTGTTAGAAGGTGTTTTAAAAATATGATCTAATAATCATACATGTTTATGTTAAATGGTTTTTAACATAAAGGGTTATAAAGGAATGATCATATCTAGTAATCTTGTGAAAGTATTTAGGGTTTATATTCAAAAACAAGACTTTCACAAGATTATAAAAATTAACATACAACTAAAGATTTTTATGAAAGTTGTTAAAACTAGAAGTTAACTTGGTTTTTGAACTAGTTAACATATGAAAGGATCATGTTTAAAACCCTACATGAATTGCTTATCATCTTGATGATTTGATGTTATAAAAGTCTTATAATGTTTAGTTAAGATGATGAATAAATTGTTGATGATTTAATAAAGAAAAAGATATGTTTAATGAAACATGGTTAAGATAAAAATGCAAAGGTTATATGGCCAATTTTTATAAAAACTTTATTTTATAAAATAACAACATTTTTGGGTAAATCTATACAAGATTTATAAAGGTTATTAAAGAAGGGTTTATAAAATAAAATACAAGGAAAATATATATTTTTTTAGAAAAATATATATTTGGTTACTTTAAACAATTTTTGTGTGATATATTACTTGGTGTATTAGTTATATATATCATTGTGGGAACTTGAATCTCATGTCAACTTTAAACTCAAAACACGTTATAACAAAAGTCTTACGAGACTTCACATAATAACGTCTTAAAACGAGTTACGGACGATTCTAATAATCGGACACCAAATATGGTCAAAATGAACGACGGACGACTACTTAAGCTAATTGCCAATCCGGGGAGTTACTACGACGTTAGACGATCTTTCGACACGAAATATAAATATACTATCGATAACAAATTTTCGGATGTTTAGAAACTTATAAAAACTAGTATGTTTTTATTTACTAACATCTATACTTAGTAAATTTTTATAAAAAGGGTTTTATAAAAATAAATGGGCTTATTATACTAGTGGGCTATTTTTATTACAAATGGGCTTAATATACTTAATAGACTATTTTTACAAATGGGCTACTTACACTAAATGGGCTTAATTTCATTATGGGCTTAACATAAATTCATGGGCTAAGCCCAAACACCAAACATATGGGCCAAAGCCCAACACTATTTAAGCCCAACACTATTCAAGCCCAACACTATTCAAGCCCAACACTATTCAAGCTCAACACTATTCAAGCCCAACACTATTCAAGCCCAACACTATTTGAGGCCCAACACTATTTGAGGCCCAACACTATTGAGGCCCAACACTATTTGAGGCCCAACACTATTTAAAGCCCAACACTATTTGAGGCCCAACACTATTTGAGGCCCAACACTATTTGAGGCCCAACACTATTTGAGGCCCAGCACTATTTAAGCCCAATAACTTGAAAACATGGGCTTGGCCCAATGATACTATTATTGGAAACACAACTATACAAGTGATACATACAAGACACGAGATTCAGCGGACGAGATCCGACTATACAACTCATTCATCGAATACACAGTTAACGAACAGTTGAACAACTCATTCATCGAATACATAGTTAACGAGCATTTGAATAACTCATTCATCGAATACACAGTTAACGAACAGTTGAACAACTCATTCATCGAATACATAGTTAACGAACATTTGAACAACTCATACATCGAATACACAGTTAACGAACAGTAAAGACATACAAGTCTTACATATACTCAAGACACAAGACTTGTACTCAAGTTCTTTTCAAAGACCGAAGTGTCTAACAAAAATAAGAACGTTTGTAGGTCGCCACGCTATTCAGGACGACCGCACGTGAGATCTTATTTTCATCTATTTTCAGGACGCGATACTGTGAGTTCATGTTCCCCTATTCATTTAAATGTTTTACAACTTTACAACTATCGGGGAGGATACATGTTCAAAGTATGTTAAAGTTAGGTAATGAAACACCATAGATCATGTGCGAATTAGGGCCATACTATAAGCACCATTAATCCAGATTGGACCAAGGAACAAAGGCTTAGATCTAATGGGTTTTGGCGAGCCCCACTCTTGGTCATGGACCCCTACGGAAGAGTGCGTTTGTGTCCCAGTCGATAGGAATCGGCATAAAATCGTCTAGGGTTGGTTTGCTTCCTTTTTCGGCACACATATTAATGTCCTTGCAAAACATTAATGATCAACGATTTCATTGACGCTTTACATACTACAACTCACATTTTTCATACATCGTTTACAACTAAATTGCATGAATTCGCTCAACTTTTGTTGATGTTTTCAAACTTACATGTATTTCAGGGAATTAGTGGACCCATGCAAAGATTTCAGTCAAGGAAAACAAGTATCAATACTCCATGCCAACTATTGAAGGGTTTGCCTATTATATACCGCCTCTTTGCGGTGATATAGTGGTCAAAGCCTTGACATTTTTAGACTTACATTTGATGTATGAAACAATGACAACTTATTTTCATTTGATGGTTCGTAAACAATGTACATAACTTATGTTGCGATCTTTTGAAACACTTATGTAATGGCAATGGAGTATGTTTATTCATATAGTTTGTTCATGTACATCGATATTTATGCAATGAAAACCAGACAGATCACACCTTGCGTTTCCGCTATGAGCGGGTGTGACAGCTTGGTATCAGAGCATCGATTGTAGTGAACCAGGATTCTTTATTGAGTCTAAGTCTACAATCACTAGGGATCTCTCATGAAAACCATCTAAACACAAACACATGTTTTCATTTGCATAAACATTTTTCATGGTCCACTACAGCAAAAATTCATTTCACATAAATCAAGCGAGGACATTTCCATGGGTGAAGTCTATGAGAAACAGACACAATACATTAATAGACTTTGTGCCTACAATACATTACATTATCAGTTTATGCATTATAAACAGTTCACAAATTCAGCTTATACAAGATAGAAATCCTTGATTGATAGGATTTTACATGATTATATATATAGGTGGTTCATATATATGTTGCATGAAATATTTTGCCAAGAACAAAATACCTTCGACTTCAAACTCTATTATTATTCTTTACTCACACGGTGAAAATATCGACCTCATGTCTATTGCGGAGCTTATGGCGAACATGATTCCTAAGTGAAATCTTAAACTTAATTCCGTAAAATATGGTTGCTTTCTCGCGAATGCTGAGATGCCTGACCATGATAATGACGATGAGGCGAAGGTGGTAACCTTGGACAACAACTCCATTAGCGGGACGAGATCTATGTGACTCATACTAATCAAGGTGGATATACTCTTGTCCTTGCAAGGAAGATGAAGTATTCATCTTGAAGGTGCC
The DNA here is from genome assembly GCA_030545235.1 of Helianthus tuberosus. Taxonomy (NCBI): domain Eukaryota; kingdom Viridiplantae; phylum Streptophyta; class Magnoliopsida; order Asterales; family Asteraceae; genus Helianthus; species Helianthus tuberosus. The sequence continues at coordinate 195,766,878 of CM060366.1, forward strand.
CCTTCGGTTGTTATTATTACAGATTCTTTTCATTTCTATTTCACCTAACGCCGTACCGCTATGCGAGTAATGACAACGAACGTTGACACGTGAGTTATCACGAAGGTCCCTCCTATGTTGAAGGTATATTGACAATAATGTTTCCTCTCTTATTGATCGACAGCTTCGTACGAGAGAATGCTAGGGTGACCATGCAAGACAATTTATTATTACGGTGGCCAACGTAATAACAACTTGTAGTGCATGGGAATTCTGGTGGACTCTGCGGGCCAAGCTAATGATCACTATTTGTTCGAAATTCTTAAGTTATTATTTGAGATTCTATTAGAACACGAACTGTGGTGGTTAGTATAACACCCTACAATACAATACAATACAATACAATACAATACAATACAATACAATACAATACAATACAATACAATACAATACAATACAATACAATACAATACAATACAATACAATACAATACAATACAATATGGGAAGACGACACATATTTGTTCACACCTAACATTCGATCTATATCACGATTCAGTTGAGACTAGTCATTTAAACAAACAAAACGTGTTAGCTACTCATGGAGGATTTTCCTCAACATTCTCGAAATTCTTGAACATGGGTTGGTTTCAGGGTGTCTATGACACTTTATCCTACTTTACCTTACCTTACTTTATCATATTCCACCTTATCATATTTATTGGAAGTGATACAATAAATTCCGTCGTTTGACATTTGTCTTTTTCCAAGGGATGGTATGGCATGAACCATGCTACAACTCCCTCATTACATTCTATTCGACATCTTTGGAGATTCTAATAATTTTGCTAGAGCTCGGGAAACTCAAGCACTATTACCATATTTGTCACATGGACAAGTAAGACAAAGGATTTTCTCTATTTAGGACGATCGAGGTCCATAGAGCAGGAAATACATATTATATAAACGAAGACCACTGGTTGGTTTCCCCTCCTCAACGAAATTTTTTTTTCTTCTCTTTTTCCATTTAGACGTATGACCAATACATGCAAGAGGCATTACACCTTTTGGTTTTGGTTATCCACATTATCATTTATTCAAACATGTATGAACAATATAGTCTTGAGGTTTCCATGACCGATTGATTGCATTCTTCATTCTTGGGCACATGATAGACTCTATTTATCCAAATACATGTCTAGATTCTTTTAATAGTGTGTATTAAAAAGATCATGGCGCCAAAAGAATCAATTGTTTAAGTTAAAAGTTATGTGTTGAAAACCATTGCTTTTAATCAAGACATGTTTTATACATGACATTGTTACGCAAGACATTGTTATACATGTCATTGACGTTGGTATACACAAGACATTTTTGGTGGTTATTTGTAAGTGAAGAGACGTGTGTAATATGATAAAAGCATGGTGGATACGCCGCTGGTACTTCCTATATATAAGTGCTTATATTATATTGCATATCGTGGTGTTATTCAAATCTCTTCGACAAAGACAAGACACGACATTTTCGCACAAGACACGACATCCTCTACACAAGACATAATATTCTATTTCGAGACATGATATATTTATACACTACATTTTCATTGGTTATTTATTTAACCATACATTATTCTTTTATATCATCTGATTTTCATATCTATCTTCATATGATTTTATAAAAGAACTCGATCATAACTGGAGCCAATGTTGATGGTTACACTTGATGCTTTCACGGTCTCTCAAGGGTTGTTCCATACTGGGAAACACCCGAATTCAAACACACTGAGTGTTACATTTCGGGTTTAGCCTCGGAGATCCGAAGCATGGCAGCATCATCCCTCCCTACCTCAATCACTCAAACAATAACTCTCGCCATGAGAGAAATGAAGGCAACTGCTGCCATAAACGATTTTGGCACCAGGATGTATGCTGGTAACTTGTCGAAATCCTAAATGCGACAAGTAAGACATTCATTATGAGGGCAATTGCAAAAGCGCCAAGAGTAGCAGTGTGCTAAGACCGAGCGCAAAACAAAGACAACCAAGACGATAATACTTAAGAATGGATCAAGCTAGTGAATAAATGTGTGTGTGGCTAGAACTATAAATACTCCACAAAATCCCAATGGAGTCATGAGTACTTACACTCTACTATCATCACGTATCAATTCTATTAATACCAACACCAAGCTTAACTAGTGTCTTTAGTTGTTATACATATACTCGAATTAGAGTCATGTTGGACACACATTACTATATCAAGTTAGCTCATGGGGAATTAGCTGAGACATATCAAATCATTAAGGGCCACCGGTATGTATCCTATTCGTCAACATTTCACATCCATGTTATTTTATACAATTGGCAATTTTAGCTTCATCTCAACATTTCACATACATGAGTTTCATGGCTAGGGACGGGATTGTCCTAGCTACAATTAGGGATTGGGTTATCCTACATCTAAACATATGGATTGGGTTATCCTACATTTAAACATAGGGTTCCTAAGAATATACAGTGAAGTCCTCGCCACACAGAATTTAAAATGTACATGGCCTAGAGTCAAGTAAGCTAGACGTCTCCTCATTCTACAGAATTGGCGAACGGTAAACTAGCCGAGTCAGGAGCAGAAATTTCATATCGATCTCGTACCCATTGAGTTGGGTATTTTAGACGTAGTGGTTGGCATGGATTGGCTATCCAAAAATCAAGCCGAAGTCTTCTGTCATGAGAAGATCATTCACTTACCACTACCGAACGAAGAGACACTTGTGATACATGGAGAGAAGCGCGACACCCCATTGCGGATCATCAATGGCATGAAAGCACATAAGTGCTTACGGAAAGGTTGTATTGCCTATCTAGCACTTGTTGTAGACAAGAAGGCCGTTGGGCCACAGCTGACAGATATTCTTGTGGTAAAAGAATTCCCTGAAGTCTTTCCTAAAGACTTGCCAGGACTACCACCATATCGACAAGTCGAGTTTCACATCGACTTGGTACCGGGAGCTGCAACCGTAGCCAAATCTCCATGTTGACTAGCACCTTCTGAACCTTGTAGTTGACTGAATAAGGATGTTGTGAGTTCATAACCCCCACTCGTTACCATTATACATCTTTATAAAGGTTTTGGGGGTGGAAAGACATGAAAGTTTCGCAAAACTGCACAACATTTCGATGAATGAAAATTCATATTTCTAAACTATGTTACAAATGAATTTCCAGCTAACTCAAATGGTTTATGAAAGGTTCTAGCTTCTACTCTAAGATAGACTTACGATCGGAGTATCATCAGTTACGAATTCAAGAGGAAAGCATACCGAAAACGGCTTTTAAGACTCGTTACGGTCATTACGAGTTTCTCGTTATGCCTTTGGTTTAACAAATGCACCAGCGGTCTTCATGGATTTAATGAACCGCGTGTGCAAGCCATACCTCGACAAATTCGTCATAATGTTCATTGACGACATTTTGATATACTCTCGATCGACTGATGAACATGAGCAACATTTGAGAACCATTTTAGAGTTGTTAAAGACAATAAATTCGCCCCAAATCGAAAAACAAGAAATAGCATTACAACTTATTCTTAAGATTGGTGCATAACATTTTACAATCTTATCATTATCCGACGATACCGATGACTCTGTTGTAGACTATGATGCTTCGCATCAAGGATTGGGTTGCGTACTCAGGCAATGTGAAAAAGTTATTGTGTACACGTCGCGCCCAATTAAAAAGTTCATGAGAAGAACTATACCACTCTCGACCTTGAGTTAGGCGTGGTGGTATTCGCTTAAAAAAAAAAAAAAAATTATGGCGACATTATTAATATGGTACTTAATGCATTATTTTCACGGATCATAAAAGTCTTCAACACATATTCAACCAAAAAGAATTAAATATACGTCAACGATGTATGTTGAATTGTTGAACGACTATGATTGTGAAATAAAGTACCATCCGGGCAAGGCAAACGTTGTAGCAGATGCCTTGAGCCGCAAGGAGCGAGTTAGAACACTGAGAGTTCAAGCATTAGAGAAGATGATTCACAAGCGCTCAAGGAAGAGCATATTCAAGCAGAAACACTTCGAGGCATGAAGGAACAGTTAGTGCCGAAGGAAGATGGAACTTTATACCTTATGGGTCGAAATTGGGTTCCATTCTTTGGCGACCTTCGAGATGATATTTTGAGGAAACACATAGGCCTAAGTATTGAAAGAATACTATCGGTTGCCGAACCTCAAACGTGATATCGCGACTAATATCGGAGAATGCTTGACTTGCGCGAGAGTAAAAGTCGAGTAGCAAAATCCCTCAGACTTGTTACAACAACCCGAGATTCCCGGTTGGTAATGGGAACAAATATCGATGTACTTCATTACGAAGTTACTCAGGACCTCAAGAGGTCACTACATGATATGTGTAATCATCGATAGACTAACAAAGTCCACGCACTTCTTACCAATTTGGTAGAAGGATAATACTGAGAAACTAGCAGAACTCTATCTCAAAGAAATAGTGGCTCGTCATGGAGTGCCTATTTCAATCATTTCAGACCGAGACGGTCGTTTTATTTCTAGAATTTGGAAATCATTTCAACAGGCCTTTGGATCTCATTTGAATCCAAGTACAGCCTTTCATCCATAAACTGACGGCCAGAGCGAACAGACAATCCAAACACTCGAATATATGTTTCGTGCATGTGTTATGGATTTAGGCGGCAATTGGGATACTCATCCACCTTTAGTTGAGTTTTCCTACAATAACAGCTATAATACTACTATACAAAGCTGCACCGTTTGAAGCTCTTTATGGTCGAAAGTGTCGCTCTCCGCTATGTTGGGCGGAAACAGGCGATAGTTAAATAATTGGTCCGAAACTAGTCCAAGAGACTACGGATAAAATTTTTCAGACCCGAGACCGTATCAGGACGGCTCGCGATCGACAAAAATGCTACGCAGATAAAAGACGAAAACCATTATCTTTCGAGGTTGGAGACAAAGTCTTGTTGAAAGTCTCGCCTTGGAAAGGCGTAGCGAGGTTCGGTAAACGTGGAAAGCTTAACCCACGTTACATTGGACCATTTGAAATCTTAGAAAAAAAATTGGCACTGTTGCCTACAAGCTGAAGTTACCAGAAGAACTAAGTAGAGTACATCACACATTTCATGTGTCGAATCTTAAGAAGAGTCCAACACAAGAAACGGTTATCATCTAGAAGGATGAGATTCACATTGATGGCAAACTCCAATTCACAAAGCACCTGTAAAGGTCATGGACCGGAAGGTCCAGAAAAGACAAAGGAGTCGTAACATATTAATAAAAATTCGTTGGAACTCTCGACACGGACCCGAATATACTTGGGAACGTGAAGATCAAATCAAAGTCAGATATCCTCACCTGTTTGAGAACAATCCTGCAAAGGATGACTCATCTTGAATTTCGGGACGAAATTCTCAATAACAGGGGGAGAATGTGACAACTGCCACTTTCGGGTAATTTACTTACATTTAAAACAGTGATTTACATTATACAAGCATGTGTTTTGAATATTCCGACTGCATGATTACATGGTATACATCTTAGAAAACTCATGGAATATTCATTGGTTATTACACATGATTCAATTTTTTTTTTTTGGGTACATTTGAAATAGTGCAAACAATTCATCGAAACAACTAGAGTAGTGCCTAGTGAACAAGAGCGCTGACGAAAACTTTGGATCCGCAGAAAACATCTAAAATGACATCTTAAAGACTCGGATGAGAGTCCAATATCAATTATATATTAAACCCTATATGGGAATACAAGAGTTTGGTTAATACTTTACCAATGCTCGGTAGCACTAAAAACTGTCCGAAACGCGCTAAAAGTGACCATTTCATTCTTTTTCCACAAAATTCAGCAATTGTGATTTTATTACAAGATGCAAAAATTGATGTTTAGGCACCAATTCCATATAAAAATACTTATGGAATATCAATTACACACATAACGGAAATTTGCCCTACAACTTCCATAAGGGAACGTTTCGACTATTTATTAGTGAAACGAGCACTAAACAATTATCCGAACTACATTTTGGTACTTGTAGCGAACTAGTGCTCATTACTTTTGGTCTTGTAAAACTAGTTTATGGTCATTTCGAGTCGCGAAACATCTCGGAAAATTGTAAACCCTAAACACCTTAACACTTATATCTTTCTAATTCATTGTAAGTCTTAAAAATTTACTAACATTTTTCACCATGCAAGACCCCCCCCCCCCCCATGTTGTGACCGTAAATAAGGGGTCCCACATCCCTTATTTACTTGCTAAAATATCTAAGATATTTTGATTAATTACTAATGGATTAGAATGAAGACTTATTACCATACTTCTTCACTAAGTTACTACACATTTTACACCACATCTTACACACACATAAGAGAATTCTCTCATCATCTTCATCCTTTCCTCAAGAACACCCACCATAAACCCATATTTTTTATCATCTTCTTCATAAACAAGATGGATTTCTTTGGAACATGAGGTGATCTAAGGCTTTTGAAAGCAAAAGGAAGGGTTTTTCATCCATACCAAAGTGTTCTAACATCAAGATCATCATCTTACTTATTCTTAATAATCTCTAAAGATCATCCCTAGCCTAGTGCTAGAAGTAAGCTTCTATTTTTTTTATACATATTATGTTTATGATTGTTATTATAATTAATAATAACCATATATAATCATACATAATGAACAAGAAAAATACAAAGAAGCAAAGATAAAAATCATCATATAATTATGTTTGTTTATATTGTGATTTAAGAATTGTAATATGCATATTTGATGTTGTTATGATGATTAGAATACAAATAAATTGTTAGAAGGTGTTTTAAAAATATGATCTAATAATCATACATGTTTATGTTAAATGGTTTTTAACATAAAGGGTTATAAAGGAATGATCATATCTAGTAATCTTGTGAAAGTATTTAGGGTTTATATTCAAAAACAAGACTTTCACAAGATTATAAAAATTAACATACAACTAAAGATTTTTATGAAAGTTGTTAAAACTAGAAGTTAACTTGGTTTTTGAACTAGTTAACATATGAAAGGATCATGTTTAAAACCCTACATGAATTGCTTATCATCTTGATGATTTGATGTTATAAAAGTCTTATAATGTTTAGTTAAGATGATGAATAAATTGTTGATGATTTAATAAAGAAAAAGATATGTTTAATGAAACATGGTTAAGATAAAAATGCAAAGGTTATATGGCCAATTTTTATAAAAACTTTATTTTATAAAATAACAACATTTTTGGGTAAATCTATACAAGATTTATAAAGGTTATTAAAGAAGGGTTTATAAAATAAAATACAAGGAAAATATATATTTTTTTAGAAAAATATATATTTGGTTACTTTAAACAATTTTTGTGTGATATATTACTTGGTGTATTAGTTATATATATCATTGTAGGAACTTGAATCTCATGTCAACTTTAAACTCAAAACACGTTATAACAAAAGTCTTACGAGACTTCACATAATAACGCCTTAAAACGAGTTACGGACGATTCTAATAATCGGACACCAAATATGGTCAAAATGAACGACGGACGACTACTTAAGCTAATTGCCAATCCGGGGAGTTACTACGACGTTAGACGATCTTTCGACACGAAATATAAATATACTATCGATAACAAATTTTCGGATGTTTAGAAACTTATAAAAACTAGTATGTTTTTATTTACTAACATCTATACTTAGTAAATTTTTATAAAAAGGGTTTTATAAAAATAAATGGGCTTATTATACTAGTGGGCTATTTTTATTACAAATGGGCTTAATATACTTAATAGACTATTTTTACAAATGGGCTACTTACACTAAATGGGCTTAATTTCATTATGGGCTTAACATAAATTCATGGGCTAAGCCCAAACACCAAACATATGGGCCAAAGCCCAACACTATTTAAGCCCAACACTATTCAAGCCCAACACTATTCAAGCCCAACACTATTCAAGCCCAACACTATTCAAGCCCAACACTATTTGAGGCCCAACACTATTTGAGGCCCAACACTATTGAGGCCCAACACTATTGAGGCCCAACACTATTTGAGGCCCAACACTATTTGAGGCCCAACACTATTTGAGGCCCAGCACTATTTAAGCCCAATAACTTGAAAACATGGGCTTGGCCCAATGATACTATTATTGGAAACACAACTATACAAGTGATACATACAAGACACGAGATTCAGCGGACGAGATCCGACTATACAACTCATTCATCGAATACACAGTTAACGAACAGTTGAACAACTCATTCATCGAATACATAGTTAACGAGCATTTGAACAACTCATTCATCGAATACACAGTTAACGAACAGTTGAACAACTCATTCATCGAATACATAGTTAACGAACATTTGAACAACTCATACATCGAATACACAGTTAACGAACAGTAAAGACATACAAGTCTTACATATACTCAAGACACAAGACTTGTACTCAAGTTCTTTTCAAAGACCGAAGTGTCTAACAAAAATAAGAACGTTTGTAGGTCGCCACGCTATTCAGGACGACCGCACGTGAGATCTTATTTTCATCTATTTTCAGGACGCGATACTGTGAGTTCATGTTCCCCTATTCATTTAAATGTTTTACAACTTTACAACTATCGGGGAGGATACATGTTCAATGTGACAACTTGAACCCTTGACCTCGATCGTCGTGAGACGAGCCTGTTATTATTATTAATATTTTATTACTATTACTATTATCATTTTTTTTAGTGATTATTATTTACTAAAATAATTGGGATTACCGTTATAATGATAATAAAAATCGGGCCAGTTGGTTGAGCAAGACTCCTAATCGTTTAACAGGTTCACGCACTTGGGCCAGGCCCAAGCCCACTCCCTAAACCTAAAACCCTACACTATTTAAATAACCTTATACCTCACCCTCTCATCTTGGTAACCGAAAACCCTAGCAAAGATCAGCCACACACTCCTTTAAACCCTCCATCTCCGGCGACTGGAGATCCGATTCCGGCTGTCTTCTCCGGCCGCTCACCGTCATCAGAACACCTGCACACCCTTGAGACCCTCCACCCTCTCACACGTCAAAAACCAAACCTTAATCCCATTTTGGAAACATCTCAGCCGCACCCCTCCTTTTCGTGGCGGTGAACGTTCCCGGCGATAAACCGGGAACAGAGGAGAGAGAGACACTGTTTGAGGAGAGAGAGAGAGGAAGCCAACAACTGTAGTTTGCGGCGACGATTCCGCCATCGGCGGCGGAGCCGCGGCGGCGACGGCGGCGCTTTGGTTCCGACAAACCTTCATTTACGAGTCTCGCTCAGTTTCAGTTCGGGTTCGCCAGATTTGAAGAGGCGGGTTCTGGTGGCGCCTCAGGTCAGCCGCGGTCTGGAAGCTTCGGGTCTCGTCTGATTTAGTCTCTGGTCGCACATAGCATCATGTCCTTAACCCTCCGGTTCGTATGCGATTACCTTGCATCTTGATGTCTTCTTTTTGTTAGATATATGTGTATTTAGCTGTTTTGAATAGAGCTGCACATCGGTTAGAGTTGCTATTTGATTGTGAAGTAATAGTATGTTTGTGATTAATAACTTGTAAGGTTTTGAGCATATAATCATTAACTGTTGTTACAAATGAACATGAGATTCGAAAGTTGTTTTCAAAATTTGTGTGGAAGTTGTTTGAAAGAATGAATAAAGTTAATTGTTATGGAGATATGTAACTGATGATATTGGCCGGTTGCTTGCTTTGGTCGCTGAATGGAAATAATAAACTATTTTGGATAAAGGAAATGATGTAATATGTGTTATCTTTCATAATCTGCATAAGATATAGGAACATGTAATAGGATGATGACTATAAGCTATTTTGTGTATGAGTCCAAGAATAGAATAAAATGTTTGACTAATTAAGTATGACTACCATCACATGGCCATTTCGTATAGAATCTTTAGTATAAACTATTTGTTTATAAGACCTGTACATATGTTTGATTTGGGGTTCTGTACGCAAGTTGAGGATTTATTAGCATATGAATGAATGATGACTGTTTCTGTGTTGGTATCCTTGTAAAAGGTTCATATCTATGTGATAATTAGATTAATGATAACAAGGATCATATGATAGACGTTAGGATGAATCTGTTGGATAAAATGGTGAAAACCCTAAATAATAAACTGTTTGGAGATGTTTTGAATATTTGAATATATGTTGGTTTGATCTGAATTTAGGAGTGTATGGTTATGGAACATGTTAATAAAATCTGATTGGACAGTACATGTTATGAAATCTCATTGGTTAGTACATCAGAGGTTCTAGAAGGATTCTTGTGCACGTATCCGAGGTTGCGACTCGAAACCCCCGGTTGCGACTCGCAACCAGATCATGACAAGTCGAAACCTCCGGTTGCGACTCGTAATCAGATCATGACAACTCGAGACCTCTGGTTGCGACTCGTAATCAGACCATGACAAGCCGCAACCTCCGGTTGCGACTCGCAACTGTGTGTTCTCGAGTCGAGACCACCTGGTCTCGACTGGGCTGTTAGTTATTGGGCCCAAGTGTATTAACTGTACATGCTTGTTACTGTTTAGGTGGGCTACGTGTTAACTGTTAACTGTTGCTGTTAAAGAACTTAGACGGGCCCAATGACTTATTGGGTAATTATATGTTGTGCATGCTATGTGTTAGATACGTGTAGTTATACGTGACATTACTTGCATACGAACCTAATAAATATTTCATAACCATAATAGGGTATGGTTGACCAACGTAACACGAGTAAATTAATTACCGAGCAAAGCAAAGGTGAGTTCACTACTTTTTACTTAAAGCATGCGTTCCCGGTGGATTGGGAAACGGAACAAAACACTTTTCCTGGTTTGGGATTGCTTACTATCTCCTTGTGCGGGATACGGTATTTCTATCTCCTTGTGTGGGATACGGGTAACAACGCTATCCCCTTATGAGGGATACAAACTTACTTTTCTTCCCTTGTTACTGGGAACAAACTTACTTACTTCCCTTGTTACTGGGGACTTTTAGTTAATTACTGTTTATACTGGATGCAACAAGCAACACTAAACAAAACTCTATCACTCAAGTCCTCACTTCTTAATACCGATTAGTCGCCGGGGCCAGGCGAACGGGTTATTAGTTGATAGCGCTATTTAGGTCTCACCAACCTCACACCGTGCCAAGGTATGGGATCGGTCGTGAACTAATGTACTCTGGCAACCGTCAATGATGATAGAACATTGACAAACGGGGCACTCTACGGAAACGTACGGATGAATAGTATTCGGTATTGTAAAAACAGTTTAGTCGCTTACTTATGGGGTAGCTCCCCATCGCATGTATAAACGGATAAATTAACTGGTTAAAACAAGTTTTTGGAATTAAAAACTGGAAAACTACAAACACGTGAACTCGCCAACGTTATGTTGACACTCTACTGCATGCTTTGCAGGTTGCTCGATACAGCTCTGGACGGACGTTGCAATCGGATGGAGTGCGTGGTTCGTAAGTTTCGTATGAACAACTTGCGGGTTTAAATTATGATATGTATTCTTTTCCCTTCCGCTGTGAACTTAAACTATGTTTTGAAAAATTTAAATTAGGTCACTAATTATGCTAATGTTCATAACAATAACTAATCCGTTCAAAATAATTAGTGGCTAAGATCCTGGTCGGTCACGCCTCCAAGCGGTGGTACTCCGCATGTGGATTTTGGGGGTGTGACAGATTGGTATCAGAGCCATTGGTTATAGTGAACTAGGTTTAAGATATAAAATATTTTTAAGATGAAAAATGTTTTATATGAAAAACCAGACTATAACCGTTCTTTAATGAAAACCACAACGACACCACACTCCGGATTGCAAGGTTCGTCAACCTCAGATGCTCACCTGGTAATGGTAGACTAACGGCATTTACCTGTGCATAACTTGTGTGTGTGAATACGCATGTGTGTATGTATATAATTATCATATATGTGTTAGTATGTATGCGTAGATTTAGTATTTAACACAGTGGATCATACGAAGGCTAGAGCTAGTGTTACGTGTTAAACAAGAGCGAGTCCTCCTAAACCTGGTTCGAAACCACGATACACTAAGGGAAGGAACCAATTATTCCGAGCCTTCGTCCACGTATTTCCTGATATCATCCCTGGACTGCGAATCGACACGAAGGACGTTTACTCGATAGACATGCTCAGGAAAGGCCTGCTACGAACCACATACGGAAGTTACGAGAACGAACCGACGAAGGGAAGCCACCCCTATATCGTGAAATATTAGAAAGAACGACGACGTCATTCGCATCCTTTTTACTTGCGTATTTCTTTTCTCAACTTAAGTAGTGAGACTTGTTCCCTCATACGACTGATCACCTAGATTCTTGAAGCATTCTAGTAAGTCTACACCTTTTGGGTTTCCGTTTGCACGTCTCGAACACGAAAAGCATGCGTGGTGTATGCTTCTTATTGTAGTGCCAGCAATCGTCTCACCTTTCCATTGACCACATAGTTATTTCTCCCTAATCCCTCGTTACATGGTTAACCCCTATTCAAGTACAACCTTATGCCTTAGCACGCCCCAAAACCCAAAGAATTGATAATTTTCTTACAAACCGGCGTATTTGGAAGCGTGGCTAGACGAAGACACGAGCCAGTCAACCCACCGACGAGTACGGCGACCTTGATGCTTACCCTATCCTCCATTTGTCAGAACTGTTATTGTCTGACGACTTCTCTGATTCAATGAATCCTCTCACTAACTTTCGTATGAATCCGCGTTTATTGCTCAGATGGTATCCCCGCTCCTATCGTCACTTTGTCATGACATCCACGTTTCTCCGTTTAGAGACCTTGACCAGATCTTTCTTCAGTTTGATGAATTCAACAAACTCGACCTTTAGTCGGCAAACTTTTTAATTCAACAATGTGTTACTTCAATCGTACTTTCCTGAAAACCTGTTTTCACAGTTTCACATCGAAACCCCCCCCCCTACTGAGACCCTGACCAGATTTCCCTCTAATTTGGGGAAATTCAGCAAGCTCGGCTGCTAGTCAATAAACTTCTTGAATCTTAAAAATCGTGACGTGTGATCCAAACGTATCCTTTCAGACATATTTTTATTACCTTACATGGAAGTCTTTCGACGACACAAGCACTACTTCGGACTCGTCCTCGCGACTTCGGTAATCTATTCAAATTTGGTTACTTACCGGTTTGGGAGATCACAAACTTGTTTTTCACATACGGATCAGCTCAGAACATCTTGTTAGACGTTTTAGTAACCCCCCCCCCCCTCCCCGACCCAAACGACGACCGTCCTTCTCTATCATTGGTTCTTGTTGTGCCATTCATACTGACATAACACCTCTTACCGGCAAAACGACGTTCTTTATCCAAATCGCCCACGGCTTAGGTACGACCAGTTACCTCATCGACTCCAGATAAATCCTTATTGCCGACCACCAAGCCTTTTATGTTTTGTCTCAAATTGAACGCATCAATTTTGACTACTCTTCTTGCATTGTCTCGCTACTCGTGTTATGTTTCACGGATTCCATGATCCTTATCCTACTCTGCTTTGCGCAAATCTCCGTTTGGACGAAATGCTTCCTACGAATGTTACTCGTTGGGGCAACGAGACAAGGATACCCCGGGGGTAACGGGTATCGCAAGCACTGTTCTTCGAACTCGATACGATTAACACCTAGTCACGACACTCGAATTTATTCCATCCTGTCAGTATTCGACACTTGTTTCTTTCGGCGACGCCCGAACCTATTCTGAAAGTGAGTGGGGAATCCAAACGACTCCTACACTTTACCTTGGAACTTCTACGACGCAAAACCGCCTTGCGCTAAGTTTTCAGTACACGACTTTTTAACGCCACAAAGCCCGCACTTCTCGACCGTATACGCAACCTCTCACGATTTGAACTCAAGAGGGGCATCACCTAGAATCCGAGAGATCCTCAAACGATCCGCAACTCCAGCAATTGGAAGATAACCTACGAGGTGCTTCTATCTTATGCTATCATATCCGGGGCATCGATAACATGTCTGCTGGCAACAACACGCGACCAAAGAAACGGACAAGTTTCCGAACTTGCAACCATCTACTTGATAGAAGTAGATACTAGGCACGAGATGCCAACTTCTCTTTTACCTGATCGTAACCCACGTTTTGCATCCGATTCTTCGCAAGGCTGTGCACGAAAGACTTTTGGGCTCGCTGTTAGGCATGAGCACCGCCTATCGCCCGCAAACTGATGACTGGGCCAAACGCACCATCCAAACACTCAAAGGCATGCTAAGAGCATGTGTTATCGACCCTTGGATACTAGTGACACTTCCCTTCTGTAGAATTCTCTTCCAACAACTGCTACCACATTAGCATTCAGGCAACACCATTTGAGGCACTGCACTAACGCAGATGCCGGTCACCTCTGTGTTGGGCGGAAGCCAAATTACCGGCCCAGAACTTGCCCCTGACACAATGGGTAGGATCGCCCAGAACTGACAACGTATGGCGGCAGTTCTAGCCCGTCAGAAAGGCTACGCGGAAAAGCGTAGGAAACCTCTAGAATTCCTAATCGGAGACTGGATTCTACTTAAAGTTTCACCCTGGAAGGGTGTGGTACGTTGTGGCTAACGGGACGAGCTTAATCCGTGATATGTTGGACCGTTCGAAATTTCCGAAGGGATCGGTAAGGTAGCATACTGACTAAACCTGCCTGAAGAGCTGAGCGCGGTACGCAACGCCTTACACGTGTCTAATCTGAAGAAGTGTCTGTCAGATGAAACATTCGTCGTCCTTTATAGGAACTCGTGATCAGCAACAAACTACGCTTCGTTGAAAACCAGTTGAGATCAAGGATCAAGAAATCAAAACTCTCAAGCGTGGTATGATATGCCAACAGCCCGAGTTCGTTGGGTCTCGCGCTGTGGCCCAGAGCTTACCTGGGAACGGGGAAAACCAAATGATGCGCATGTATCCCTAGTTGTTTACAAACATTACTTCCAGCACTGAGGCTACCGCTAAATTTCAAGAAGAAATTTCAAACCAACAAGGGGATGATGTGACACCCCACAAAAACGTTTAAACACACTAGCCTGTCAGTGGCTGCACTCTAAATTTCGGGACGAAATTTCTTGAACTTGGGGATAATGTGACACTTCGGGTCTTCCTGTACGTTTCTTGGATGCGATAACTAATTTTGTGAAATCCTATACTCTGTGAGATACGTGCAAACTCTGTGAATCTTATACTATATGACTGTGTGTGCTATGTGGCTTGCATGTTCGATCTGTAGACTTTCGTGAAACTGCTTATATCTACCTATGGTGATGGAGTCTATGTATGCATATAGAGCGTAGTGTATGACTGTTGCTTAAATTTCGAGGACGAAATTCCTGTAACATGGGGAGAATGTGACAACTTGAACCCTTGACCTCGATCGTCGTGAGACGAGCCTGTTATTATTATTAATATTTTATTACTATTACTATTATCATTTTTTTTAGTGATTATTATTTACTAAAATAATTGGGATTACCGTTATAATGATAATAAAAATCGGGCCAGTTGGTTGAGCAAGACTCCTAATCGTTTAACAGGTTCACGCACTTGGGCCAGGCCCAAGCCCACTCCCTAAACCTAAAACCCTACACTATTTAAATAACCTTATACCTCACCCTCTCATCTTGGTAACCGAAAACCCTAGCAAAGATCAGCCACACACTCCTTTAAACCCTCCATCTCCGGCGACTGGAGATCCGATTCCGGCTGTCTTCTCCGGCCGCTCACCGTCATCAGAACACCTGCACACCCTTGAGACCCTCCACCCTCTCACACGTCAAAAACCAAACCTTAATCCCATTTTGGAAACATCTCAGCCGCACCCCTCCTTTTCGTGGCGGTGAACGTTCCCGGCGATAAACCGGGAACAGAGGAGAGAGAGACACTGTTTGAGGAGAGAGAGAGAGGAAGCCAACAACTGTAGTTTGCGGCGACGATTCCGCCATCGGCGGCGGAGCCGCGGCGGCGACGGCGGCGCTTTGGTTCCGACAAACCTTCATTTACGAGTCTCGCTCAGTTTCAGTTCGGGTTCGCCAGATTTGAAGAGGCGGGTTCTGGTGGCGCCTCAGGTCAGCCGCGGTCTGGAAGCTTCGGGTCTCGTCTGATTTAGTCTCTGGTCGCACATAGCATCATGTCCTTAACCCTCCGGTTCGTATGCGATTACCTTGCATCTTGATGTCTTCTTTTTGTTAGATATATGTGTATTTAGCTGTTTTGAATAGAGCTGCACATCGGTTAGAGTTGCTATTTGATTGTGAAGTAATAGTATGTTTGTGATTAATAACTTGTAAGGTTTTGAGCATATAATCATTAACTGTTGTTACAAATGAACATGAGATTCGAAAGTTGTTTTCAAAATTTGTGTGGAAGTTGTTTGAAAGAATGAATAAAGTTAATTGTTATGGAGATATGTAACTGATGATATTGGCCGGTTGCTTGCTTTGGTCGCTGAATGGAAATAATAAACTATTTTGGATAAAGGAAATGATGTAATATGTGTTATCTTTCATAATCTGCATAAGATATAGGAACATGTAATAGGATGATGACTATAAGCTATTTTGTGTATGAGTCCAAGAATAGAATAAAATGTTTGACTAATTAAGTATGACTACCATCACATGGCCATTTCGTATAGAATCTTTAGTATAAACTATTTGTTTATAAGACCTGTACATATGTTTGATTTGGGGTTCTGTACGCAAGTTGAGGATTTATTAGCATATGAATGAATGATGACTGTTTCTGTGTTGGTATCCTTGTAAAAGGTTCATATCTATGTGATAATTAGATTAATGATAACAAGGATCATATGATAGACGTTAGGATGAATCTGTTGGATAAAATGGTGAAAACCCTAAATAATAAACTGTTTGGAGATGTTTTGAATATTTTAATATATGTTGGTTTGATCTGAATTTAGGAGTGTATGGTTATGGAACATGTTAATAAAATCTGATTGGACAGTACATGTTATGAAATCTCATTGGTTAGTACATCAGAGGTTCTAGAAGGATTCTTGTGCACGTATCCGAGGTTGCGACTCGAAACCCCCGGTTGCGACTCGCAACCAGATCATGACAAGTTGAAACCTCCGGTTGCGACTCGTAATCAGATCATGACAACTCGAGACCTCTGGTTGCGACTCGTAACCAGACCATGACAAGCCGCAACCTCCGGTTGCGACTCGCAACTGTGTGTTCTCGAGTCGAGACCACCTGGTCTCGACTGGGCTGTTAGTTATTGGGCCCAAGTGTATTAACTGTACATGCTTGTTACTGTTTAGGTGGGCTACGTGTTAACTGTTAACTGTTGCTGTTAAAGAACTTAGACGGGCCCAATGACTTATTGGGTAATTATATGTTGTGCATGCTATGTGTTAGATACGTGTAGTTATACGTGACATTACTTGCATACGAACCTAATAAATATTTCATAACCATAATAGGGTATGGTTGACCAACGTAACACGAGTAAATTAATTACCGAGCAAAGCAAAGGTGAGTTCACTACTTTTTACTTAAAGCATGCGTTCCCGGTGGATTGGGAAACGGAACAAAACACTTTTCCTGGTTTGGGATTGCTTACTATCTCCTTGTGCGGGATACGGTATTTCTATCTCCTTGTGTGGGATACGGGTAACAACGCTATCCCCTTATGAGGGATACAAACTTACTTTTCTTCCCTTGTTACTGGGAACAAACTTACTTACTTCCCTTGTTACTGGGGACTTTTAGTTAATTACTGTTTATACTGGATGCAACAAGCAACACTAAACAAAACTCTATCACTCAAGTCCTCACTTCTTAATACCGATTAGTCGCCGGGGCCAGGCGAACGGGTTATTAGTTGATAGCGCTATTTAGGTCTCACCAACCTCACACCGTGCCAAGGTATGGGATCGGTCGTGAACTAATGTACTCTGGCAACCGTCAATGATGATAGAACATTGACAAACGGGGCACTCTACGGAAACGTACGGATGAATAGTATTCGGTATTGTAAAAACAGTTTAGTCGCTTACTTATGGGGTAGCTCCCCATCGCATGTATAAACGGATAAATTAACTGGTTAAAACAAGTTTTTGGAATTAAAAACTGGAAAACTACAAACACGTGAACTCGCCAACGTTATGTTGACACTCTACTGCATGCTTTGCAGGTTGCTCGATACAGCTCTGGACGGACGTTGCAATCGGATGGAGTGCGTGGTTCGTAAGTTTCGTATGAACAACTTGCGGGTTTAAATTATGATATGTATTCTTTTCCCTTCCGCTGTGAACTTAAACTATGTTTTGAAAAATTTAAATTAGGTCACTAATTATGCTAATGTTCATAACAATAACTAATCCGTTCAAAATAATTAGTGGCTAAGATCCTGGTCGGTCACGCCTCCAAGCGGTGGTACTCCGCATGTGGATTTTGGGGGTGTGACATTCAAAGTATGTTAAAGTTAGGTAATGAAACACCATAGATCATGTGCGAATTAGGGCCATACTATAAGCACCATTAATCCAGATTGGACCAAGGAACAAAGGCTTAGATCTAATGGGTTTTGGCGAGCCCCACTCTTGGTCATGGACCCCTACGGAAGAGTGCGTTTGTGTCCCAGTCGATAGGAATCGGCATAAAATCGTCTAGGGTTGGTTTGCTTCCTTTTTCGGCACACATATTAATGTCCTTGCAAAACATTAATGATCAACGATTTCATTGACGCTTTACATACTACAACTCACATTTTTCATACATCGTTTACAACTAAATTGCATGAATTCGCTCAACTTTTGTTGATGTTTTCAAACTTACATGTATTTCAGGGAATTAGTGGACCCATGCAAAGATTTCAGTCAAGGAAAACAAGTATCAATACTCCATGCCAACTATTGAAGGGTTTGCCTATTATATACCGCCTCTTTGCGGTGATATAGTGGTCAAAGCCTTGACATTTTTAGACTTACATTTGATGTATGAAACAATGACAACTTATTTTCATTTGATGGTTCGTAAACAATGTACATAACTTATGTTGCGATCTTTTGAAACACTTATGTAATGGCAATGGAGTATGTTTATTCATATAGTTTGTTCATGTACATCGATATTTATGCAATGAAAACCAGACAGATCACACCTTGCGTTTCCGCTATGAGCGGGTGTGACAGTAAACAATGTACGGTTAAGCAAGATTGCCTTGAAAAGTTACTCATTAGGTTGAATTGTTATCATCCGTGCGGATTGGCAGGTTATCCGTCCGGATGACAAGTCATCCGTCCGGATGGCATGTTATCCGTGCGGATAACAGGTGATCCGTGCGGGTGATGTGTCATACGTGCGGATAGTATGTGCGGACAATGGTGCGTGCGGACAGTGGTGCGTGCGGGTGACATTTGTAACATATGTGCTTGTAATCATTGTGAACAGTTCAGTTATCAATAAAACAATGTTATTTGATCCCAATGTTTGTTTGGTTGTGTTTTACATTTTTCATGTTTTGACTTTTATTCAATTTCAAACTCTACATCGCTTTCTGGAGAGTTATACACAAACTGATGCGTAAACGTAATCAGTTTAATGCGACAAATACTCCGGAACATCAACATATACTTAACATACCTTAAATAACCTTTACATAACTTAGAAATAAGTTTTAAAGGCTTTGGTATGGCAAAAACAAGTTAATTCGCTTACAGGGACTAAACTTGACAAACTGCGAAAGTATGCCAATTTGAACTGTAACAGACATTCCGGAACATGACCATAAGTTAAACATACCATAAATATCCTTTACATAGCTTAGAAATAGGCTTTGAGGGGTTCGGTATGCTAAAATAAACTTTTGGGTCATTCAGGGACTAAAAGTGTCAAAAAGTGCACAAGTTTGCACTTGTGCGCATAACTTACGTTCTGAATACATCCGGACATCCAAAAATTTATGTAAGCATGAATATATTATTCTTTAGTGTTTGACTTGCCAAAAATCCATTCGTCGCGTCATTTGGATCGTTTTTCGTGCTTATGCGCATTCCGTCGTAATTAAGCGAACATCGCGTTCGTACGACCAAACGAACCAACATCCGGCATATTTTTGAGCATGTTTCATGTCCACAATGTTTAGGCATCATTTTAGGGCCTTAAAGTTGGCTTTACGGGCCTTAAAAGTGTCGGAAATGGCCTTAAACAAGTGCAGGGACTGAAACTGTCATTTTTGAAACATGTTTGCTGATCAGAAGCTCCAGGCGGCCCGCCTGAGCTTTGTCTGATCCTGAAGCGGGCCGCGTCCGACTATCAGACCAGATTAAGTGTTTTTAACAGCAGGTTGTAGCTGTTTGATTCTCACCCACACATTCTCAATTGCCTAGTCAGATGATAAGGATCATTTTTAGTCACCATAAGGTTCCAACACTTGTACGGATGCGATTAAAGCACGGTTTCCATGAAACGATCTTAACGGTGGACCGAAAACTATAAATACCCCATGCCCCCCATTGCTTAAATCACTAGAATTTTGATTTGAGAAACTCTAAGTTGAAACCTTTGTTTCATACCTGAGATTTTTGAATCAAGATTAGCATTCGGGGACCCATTCGTAAGTATTCTTTCGTTCTTTTATTGCTTTTCGAGTCCGAAAGTCAAACTTTGTTTGACTTTCAGCGTTGACCAGCTTATGGTCAATGCGAAGTTCGTTTGAACTTCGCAACGTGATTGTAATCACGATGGTTATAGTCCCTTGGGACTATGCCTACTGATTACCACGTTGTCTAGGGTCGTAAGGGTAAGCGATCTGATAAATCGCTTATACCTTCGAACCCGACCCAGTTTGGTCGATCATTAGGATCCGACCAAATACATTAGGTGACCATAGTATATAGGGAATAACCTTCCGAGGTTATACCTTATGGTCACATCGTTTAAGTAGTTGTATGATAGGTAGTTTATATGCCTTAGGTAAATTACCAGAATACCCTTTTCATGTATAATTGGTAATTAAGCATATGTAACCTAAACCTTTGTCACATAACTGATTATGTAACATGTTTAGGCATATTCTACTTGTCATAGGACTAGTTAGGCGGTCCGAACGCGTTTCACGCGAACGACGCGTTAAAGTAGCATAAGCTACCTAAACGGGTCGTAGTGGGTCATAAAATTTTATGTTAGGTTCCATTTAGTATGTAGGCTTTATTAAACCAAATGACACGAGTCTCTACACTCGTTTGGTTTACGAACCCTCATGCTACCCGATCTTCCGATATAGGGCCGGTTTATTAACATAGTTACCTATTTTAGGTGCCGTTTGATTCCGAGATCTCTATCATTGTTTGGTTGTCACTTCAGGACTACTGAGTAATATCAAGTGAGTACATAGACCCCTCTTTTACTGTTTTCCAAACTGTTTTGGGGTGAAACACATGTGCCTACTTGTTACTTTCATGCTTTCCTGTTTTCACATCATATACCGACTATGTTTATTAGTACATTATAGTACATGATTTCATTACATTTCATGCTATGTATGTCCATTGTGTGCATACTTAGTACATTGTTTTACATTACATTTCTGCCATGTATGTTGACTGATAAGATGCTAGCACATTGATTTACATGACTTTTCTGCTTTGTATGTTAACTTAGCATACTTAGTACATTGTTTTCATATGACATGCATACAACTGCTATAACATTTGGTTTGCACAAACGGGTCTTTATTACGTTCATTAACATTTGCTACGCCGCTCGGTAGTAAGTAGTGGTACCATAGGACTTGACAAATCCCATTCCTGACATCCCGGGTTTGTTTGGATGTAAGGAATGACTGAATCCGAAAACATTTCTTTTGATAACCTTGACTGAAAGGGTTATCTGACTGTCTCAAGGCTTGAATGTATGCATTAACTTACCACATAAATGTTTGTATCAATGTATCATGCATCACTTTGCAAAACATAACTTTTTGATATATTCAAAATACTTTGTTTTGTACATTACTAAATTTGGACTATGTACATAACATTTGTTACACATTACTTGACTACTTTTGGACTATCAACATTTGACATGGTTTATACAAGGACTTTTGACTAATGGTTTAAACATAGACATTATACTTTGTTAGTTGGTTTAAGTGACTTAAGTAACGAGATGTGAGTAATATGATACAATCATGGTGGATACGCCGCTGGTACTTCCTATACATAAGTGTTTGTATTATATTACATATCATAGCGTTATTTAAATCATTCATTTTGGACTTATACATTTTATACAAGTGACATGTTTTTACAAGACTTTGGTTTACAATACAGTTTATTTTATACAACTCATTTTGCATGTATTCATTTAACCATACATTATTCACTTATCTATACATATCATCTGGACTTATTGTTTTTCAAACGATTTACAAAGCAAATCAAATTACAAGGTTCATGACTAAACATTTTCTTAAACTTAAGTCATGAATCCTATTTTCACAGAAACCTATGTATCTCACAGGCATTTTTATGCTGACGTACCTATTTTCACATGTGTTTTCAGGAGCTTTTCCATAGGATGTTGATCGTGACACTAGGGCGGACCTTTGCCTTAGAGACTAAAAATGGAGATAGACTTGTTTAATTATTTTATAAACTCTATGTTTCCAGTTTAAGACAATGTAACACTCTTGTTTAATAATTAAAATATAACTTTGTATGCCATGGTTATGAAACAATTAATTCTGTTACAACACTCCCCGACGTTTCCGCCACGTTTTGTATGTTATACGTGGTCGGGGTGTGACAACATTGTTGTGCGTGCGGATGAGTGTGCGCGCGGACTGACATGTTATCCGTGCGGACTGATATGTCATCCGTGCGGACTGACATGTCATCCGTGCGGACTGACATGTCATCCGTGCGGACTGACATGTCATCCGTGCGGACTGACATGTCATCCGTGCGGACTGACATGTCTGTTTCGCACTCTGAACACTGTTTTCGAGTGTTTAACGGGAGGAATACGTTCATTTTTACTAGGGTAGTGTAATTTCGCACTAACACTTGAAGTTCCGTCAATTCCGACACGTTCTAACGGTCGGGAATCACCCCGTTCCATCAGATCTGGCTGTTCATGATGGTTCTTCATGGTTAACTCGAAGTCGCACAGATTTAGGTGAGATTTGTCATTAAAACACGTGGAAATCACCCGGATCTGAGTCGTTTATAGTGAAATGAGACCCCAACTTGAAGTTCATAAGAACTCTTGGTGACATCACCTCAAAAATGCCTCAAATCCGCAGATTTCACGGTTAGAATTTGAGTTTCGAAAGATAGAATGATGTAGAATCGAGTGTAGATTGTAGAAGTATAAGTTTTAGGTTGAAATCTTACCGGAATCGCGAGGAAATCGAGAGAAAAGGGTCTTGGTGCGCGTTTGGTTGAATAGGAGCTGTCACATCACTGTTCAAGTGATGTGACATGGTATTTATAGGCAACAGAGGAAAGGAAAGGAGTTTTGGCCCGGATAGCCCATCCGTGCGGATGGCCCATCCGTGCGGATGGCCCATGCGTGCGGATTGCCCATCCGTGCGCATGCCCATCCGTCCGGATGGCCATCCTTCCGGATAGCTATCCTGACGCGTTGGACTTCTTCGTTTTTTGGTCGTTTTGATAGTTTTCGAAGTGCGTACCTTCCATAACTAATTTATATTATTGTTATATTGTTATTATTATATATATATCACTAGGGGTCGTATTTACGTATCCATAATCCAAAGTTTCGATAATGAACAATCGATTTCTGATTCGAGTATGCGATTATAAGCGACGTTTCACGGCCATCAAGGAGGGTAGTATAGGTCCTATCTTGATGTCATCGTGAACGTTATTTCGTGTAGTGCCACAAAGACTGACGGGGTACCGTTTACTCGTATTGTCGTCATCGTCATAACGACTGGAGCTACAGCACTCACCCGAGGGTCCTTGTTAGCATTAATTGTTTACGTTTGTTAGTGTGATAAATAGTGTAGTATAGTGATTTTGTATTTCGAAAATATGCGATTATCCTTCGAATAGCGATTTATACGATATAGTTACATTATGATCTGAATCTCCGGTGCTAGGCGTAACGAGTATAACGAGTAGTAACAACGCACAAAAGTGCGGGTTGTTACAGATAATCCCGTAGATCATCTTTTATTCAAGTCTTTATTCAAGTGTGTGTGTGTGTATATATATATATATATATATATATATATATATATATATGGTGTCAAGGCACCCCTTTTATGTGTAGAATGATTTACTTTTGCTTTTTGGATTTCATTTGACCTTGACCATAGTCTAAGGCTACATTTGTTCTCTTTCGAATTATCTTTCTGACTTTATGACTTCTAACGTCATTTACACGTCGGTTTGTCCTACACTTACCGTTACCCGGTTCTTACCTATACTTCTTTACGACCCATTACCCGTGTTCTTTATCTTAGTGTTTTTAACATTTTTCTTTCGCTAGTTTGCATTTTTCCTATATATATATATATATATATTCCTTTATGACCCATCACGTAGGTTTATTAATGTTTCGTGCTTCCATTATTCAGTTTGCGCTTACTTGCACTACTAAGTTTTTATACCTTATTTATCTCGTTTGACTTGTTCGTGTGAAATTTCATCACTTGTGAACATCAAACTCCATTCTTTATTCGACCCGTTCAACTTTAAAATAGTTGAGCGTAGTTATTAACATTTCTGTTTGCAAATTCTCATTGTCTTTTAGTCATGACTCATATTCCGAGTCTTTTGACCTTCTATTTCGCGTTCCCGTCTCTTGGTTTACGCATTCTTTCAACATCCTACCCATTCATCGGGTATCTTTACCGTAATCATTTTCAAGTAACCATTCTTATATGGTTTTAGACGTTATTTTAATTTATTTGGTCGTCTTAGCGAGATCCATCGCTTTTATTCAATCAAGTCCTTTATTCTTTATTCAATTCGTTTGACTTGTCCATGTGAATTTCATCACTTGTGACGGTCAAACTTTTATCCCTATGCCTTAGCATTCCTATTGGTCGGTCTGTATTTTCTTTTTACTTGATCCTTGTCCTTTCTCTCGGGCTCGTTATTCTTACGTAATACGCTTCCGTCATCCGACTTACGTTTACGTTTACTATCAAGCATCTTACTTAATTTGGTTCATTTGGGTACCATTTAAGTTAGTCCCATTCACCCCACCCTTACTACATCGGACATAAATGTGTCCATAATAAGAAGTTTATGGTACCACGTGTTCACTACTTACTTGGCCAGGGTAAGCGATCAACACCTGGTATACATGACCCTTTTTATAATTTTCACATTACACCCCATGTAAGTAATGCCTCTATTTGTTTTTCTTGGAAACAATATCCCGGATAGGTTTTCTATTCAGGTTTTTCCAAGTTTTCAATCTACATATGCAACTTTCAATCTCTACGTATTTGTTGCATATTACTATTTATGCAACAATTTAAAACGTGCACCTGATAATGCTTGCTCTAACAGGCTCTCCTTGCCATTAACTTATTCGCAATCGTTGCGCGATTTAGGTCCTTGGTGAGCGTGCTCTATTTGTCATACTTTGGACCGTTCCTCTGTCAAATCCATGATTTGTCAAACTCTCGCTATCTTTATATGCGAGTGTCCTTCAATCAAAACATATACAACAGTTAGTAATTTCGACATTAAAAGATGCCCGTATTATAATACAAGGTTTTTCTACTATACGCATCAACGCGTGTAATTTCGTTGACTATATCTATTCTATATCGTTTTTATTGGTGTAACGTGTATTACACGATAACCATATGTGTTGTTCTCAACACTTTAATCATACTAAACCATTGATATACATGTACTTACCGGATTTGCGATCAAGCCTCGAACCGAACACACATTATTCTTTAACCATGAGCTCTGATACCAAATTGTAACACCCTTATTATTATTTAAAGGTTTTCGTATAATTTACGAAAATAAACGGGTAATTATGATTTCAAATATATTGAAAATACGGGTTCATTAAAACTTTTACAGAATTAGAACTATACAACATAACATGTGTGAGTTTCGTCATTTAACATAACAACGATACATAGTGCGGAAGCTTGTAACTTAATTGTGTTCGGTTCTTCGTTGAGCTTGACCATCATGCGGTACTGTAAATATACCTACAATCCATAAAACATGAATTGAATCAGTCATACGTAGTTTAAAACGTGTCAAAACGAGTCCAGGAAGCTGAACTGATTGAAATACAAATTTTTCAACAAAAAGGGGTTCTTTCACGACACGTGACGGCGCCATGTTGCTCCCTCGCGTGGCGCGGGGGGAGGCACTTTTCCTGCAGGTCTGCAGCTCAGTTTCAGCTATGCCAGTTTTCACGGAAACGACCATAACTTCTTCGTTATTGATCCGTTTTACCCAATTCTTTTTCCTACGCGTCCGTAATTTAATCCTCCATCTTATGGAGTTAAAATCCTACATCCAACATAAGAAATTTTGAGACTTCTAAGCCTTCGAATCGTTACCTTTTTACTGAATTTTAACCCGTTTATGCATTTTATTAAACAAATGTATTTGTTTGATTCCTATATCTCATACACTTCTTTAAATTAATGTTATCTACCATATTAGGTTCTAATCATAGGTTTATTACACAATTTAAACCCGTTTTCGCTCGTATGCTTATTTTGACCCGTTAAGGGTATTTTAAGCACTTTAAAGCATGAAATCGCTTTCATTCATTTCTAGCATCTTATTCCTACATTTCTTATCAAGTAATCTTCCACTACAACTATATGTGTGTTGGATTTAATGCGGGTATCTATATGTTCCGAGTTTTACCCCTCGGATTATCATTTTACGGCAAAGATTCATATAAAGTCTTTCGACCCAAGAATTTACATCTTTCACTCCCCATACTCATTCTAAGCATTTATTTAATCCTAAAACTCGTTTCTGAACCATATTTAAAGGTCGTTCTTTCGAATTAGCTTACAAGGGCAATTTGGTCAATTTTCACCCTTCTTTTACTACAAGGACCTTTAAATACTTATTTGACTCAAAATCCGACCTTTTAACTATAATTCTTGTTTGTAAACCCATGTGCTTCTAAGACACTATAATCTTAACTCAATTTATTCGGTTTACCTAAAAGATAACCGAATATCGATATTTAATCTTGTCTAACTCTTATAGAACTCCAAATTCTACATGATGAGTTGTGTTATTATATATACCTGGCTCGTATCAATATATTGACCCATTTCAATACCTTGCCTTAGTGGCTGCTAAGTGATAGCGCTGTAAACATCCCTGTGCTATTTATTCCCTAGAATCATACAACTCGACAACCCATTAGTCGATATTGTCAAAGGGTGATAATTTCACTTTTTGACCCGTTTGGTCTAAATGACCAATTATATTAGCGATATGACATTTATTACCACCTCGTATATATGACTCGCTCCGATTTACACCGTGCGGTCATTTTACTTATAATTCCATTTCTTAACACTTTTTGGCCTATTATGGATTACGTCACAATTGTCCTTCAAACTAACGGTTATGGTCAACGTGTGGCCAAATTACCATTTCGCCCTTATTGGTTATTATGATTTACCTTATATGGTAACCATTAAAACGACATTTTTCATTCGTCATAATAAGATCGAATTACCGATTTAACTCATTTTTAGCCATCACTATAGTTTCTCATCATATTTGATTAACTTGTTCCGTACGACTACACGCCGGAACACCATATCTCAATTAGGTATTTGTCTTTTTTGTAATTAACACGAAAAAAGGATATTTTAAAATATATGACTGGTGTAAGATATACTTACCTTGCATCCGAATTACTTTTTCCTTCTTATTTACTTCGCTTGACCCGCTTCCTTTCCAAGCCTCCACCTAGCTTGTCAAGCTTCAAACTATCATCATAATTCGTAAGACGGTTAGATTAGTCATCATTAATTATGACTATTCCATCTTACGGGTTTTGCATCAAAATACACCATTTGATTTCATTTTGGTCAGTTTGACTTTTAAAGGTCAAACTGCCTATTAACATAAGTGATTATATTATAAACCTCGATAATTCATTTAAGCACTTTGTCAAGTATCCGATAGGCATTATTCTTACGCCACCGTTTTAACTACTTTCCAAGTCTAAGTTCATGCTATTATTAACACCAATTTGACTTAGCTCTCTATTATCAAAGCTAATTATTCATTTGTTATGCAAGAACTAAAGGTTTCCATCTACATGTAAAATCCATTTCATCATAGCATTAGACATTCGTCCAAACATCAATATAATCAAGTTCTACATATTAATTAGTAGACATCATGATTCCAAACACCAATTTATATGAACCCAAATCACTAATTTCATCATAATATACTAAACCCCTTTCATGAAAGTATGATCATGTACCCAATTTCATGGTTTAATCAAACACCTTCTATTCGTTATCATGCATGTTGATTCTAAGCATATCTATATCATCTATTTCATCATAACATCAAAACCCACTTATCTAAGTGTGTTAATTCACCAAATTCATCAATTCATAGCATGTTATGTATGATTTTCACTTAGGGTTTCATTCCTAAGCAAGTATACATCACTAATCTAGCCATAGCTTCACTAATCCATGCCTAATTCGCGATTAGGATGATTATCAAATACTTACAACTTCACCAAACATCAAGATTTTACATACCTTATGATCCTCTTATTCGGGTGATCATTAATTCACGTTCGGTTGTGAATTTGGGCTTCATTTGATCCTTCATATTGATGATTATATGTGGATTAGGGTTCTTGGCTCCATGGGAGCCCCTGAGCTCGATCCAGAAAACACACTGTGTG
Organism: Helianthus tuberosus; assembly: GCA_030545235.1. Lineage (NCBI taxonomy): Eukaryota > Viridiplantae > Streptophyta > Magnoliopsida > Asterales > Asteraceae > Helianthus > Helianthus tuberosus. Next base: position 195,795,899 of record CM060366.1, read on the forward strand.
TGTGTGTGTTTGTGTTTGTTTTAATTAAATAACTTTTCTAGTTATCCCGCTTTAACCCCTCGTGTTTGGTTCGTTATTAAGTAGGCCATAGCCTACTTATTTCTAATAACAATATTCCCCACTTATTAACTAGGTTAAACATTCTTAGTTAAATTAGCGGGTTCGGGGAATCTATGACCCGTTTTATTTTTATGTCCCGTTAACTCGGGCCTTTTATAAACTTATTTTCCTTAAAAACATTTATTCATGTTTTATTAAATATTAGGTTTATTTATTTAAATCCTAATATTTACCGGGTTACTTTTACCACTAACGGTACTTTACCCGCCTTTTAGTATTAACGGGGTTTGATTACCAAACCCGTTTTCGGGGTGTTACACTGGATCCTGGTCAGTCATGCCTCCATGCTGTGATACTCCGCTTGTGGATTTTGGGGGTGTGACAGATTGGTATCAGAGCCATTGGTTATAGTGAACTTTGTTTTAAAAAGGGAAAAGCTTTTTGACAAAACCAGACTATAACCTGTACAGTGCTCAATGATCCACAACGACGCTTTGCTCCACGTGCAAGGCTCAACATTCTAGGTGATATGGTTTATGTTTATATTACCTACCTGTTAGTTACATAGTACATTGTTCATGGTATGCTTAGATAGATGTAGCAACTATTGTTGAAACACATGTGTGCTTACTCCCTTCTGTCATCGCATTTTCGCGACACTTATCTCACTCATGCTCTCTTATTGTGAAGATCATGAGTGGACGTATCAACCTAACTCAAGCCCAGCTGGCGGCTTTAATCAATGAACAAGTTGCTGCAGCACTAGCAGCCGCTCAGGCAGGAGGTATAACCTGCGATTGCAACTTACTTTAGGATCCTTAGATCCTACTCTCGTGAACCAACACTTGTGCTTAACTTTGTCTCTTCTTACTCACACGACAAGTCAACATGCTCAGCCTCCTGTGTGTACTTTCAAAACTTTTATGGACTGCCGACCTACTACTTTCAGGGGCACTGAAGGAGCTGTAGGCCTCCTCCACTGGTTCGAGAAACTCGAATCTGTTTTTGAGATGTGTGAATGCCCTGAGGCTTGTAGTGTGAAGTATGCTACTGGTACTCTTGAAGGTGTAGCGCTCACATGGTGGAACGCTCAGGTGCAAATGTTGGGGTTGGTCGCTGCTAATGCCACCCCATGGAACGATTTCAAGGAATTGATCAAGGAAGAGTACTGTAATCATGATGACATGCACAAGCTGGAAGTGGAGTTCTACTACTTAAAGATTACGGGGTCAGAAATTGAAGCGTACACGAAAAGATTGAACGAGCTGGCTTGTAACACCTGTGTCATTTCAACCATCAAACAAATGCCTAACCAATGAAATAATGTATTTCATACTTTGGACTTGTATAAATATGTGTATCTTTTGCACATATCAACTCATGTTCGATTTCAAGCTCTAAATCGCTTTCTGGAAGGTTATACACGCACTGATGCGTAAATATAACCAGTTTAATGCAACGAACACTCCGGAATAGTGAAATAGGCTTAACATACCTTAAATAACCTTTACATAACTTAGATATAAGTTTTGGAAGGTTTGGTGTGGTGAAATCAAAGTTAAATCGCTTACAGGGACTAAAGTTGACAAACTGCGAAAGTATGCCAATTTGAACTGTAACAGACATTCTGGAACATGACCATAAGTTAAACACACCATAAATATCCTTTACATAGCTTAGAAATAGGCTTTAATGGGTTCGGTGTGCTAAAATAAACTTTTGGGTCATTCAGGGACTAAAAGTGTCAAAAAGTGCACAAGTTTGCATTTTCACGCATAACTTACGTTCTGAATACATCCGGACATCCAAAATTTTATGTAAGCATGACTATATTATGTTTTAGTGTTCGCCATAAGAAAAATCCATTCGTCGCGTCATTTGGTTCGTTTTTCGCGCTTTTGCGCATTCCGTCGTAATTAAGCGAACATCGCGTTCGTACGACCAAACGAACCATCATCCGGCATATTTTTGAGTATGTTTTGAGTTCCCTATACTTTAACTTCATTTTAGAGCCTTGAAATGAGGTTAACGGGGTTCAAACGCATCGAAAAAGGCCTTAAACACGTGCAGGGACCATTGCTGCCAATTTTGAAACTTTCTGATTCAGGGGAGGCAGTAGCGTAGCGCGAGCCCTAAGGGCCTACCCGTCGCGCTACGCGACTGCATAACCAGACCAGATTAAGTGTTTCTAACACAAGTTGCAGCTGATTGATCCTTCACCACATGTTTTAAGTTGCTTAGTCACTAAGATAAGGAGCATATGTGGCTTCCATAACCTTTCAACAAGTGTACGGATGTGATCGAATCACGGTTTCCATGAAACGATCTCAACGGTTCACCGAAAACTATATATACCCCATGCCTTTCATTGTTTTAAAGCACTAGAATTCTGATTTGAGAGCTCTAAGTTGAAACCATTGTTTCATACCTGAGTTCTTGGATCGGGATTAGCATTCGGGGACCCTTCGTAAGTATTCTTTCGTTCTTTTCCTTATTGTACTGCTTTTCGAGTCAGAAAGTCAAACTTTGTTTGACTTTCAGCGTTGACCAGTAATGGTCAATGCGAAGTTCGTTTGAACTTCGCAACGTGATTGTAATCACGATGGTCATAGTCCCTTGGGACTATGCCTACTGATTACCACGTTGTCTAGGGTCGTAGGGTAAGCGATCTAATGAATCGCTTATACCTCGAACCCGACCCAGTTTGGTCGATCATTAGGATCCGACCAAACACATTAGGTGACCATAGTAGGTAGGGAATAACCTTCCGAGGTTATACCCTATGGTCACATCGTTTAAGTAGTTGTATGATAGGTAGTTTATATACCTTAGGTAAATTACCAGAATACCCTTTTCATGTATAATTGGTAATTAAGCATATGTAACCTAAACCTTTGTCACATAACTGATTATGTAATATGTTTAGGCATATAACACTTGTCATAGGGCTAGTTAGGCGGTCCGAACGCGTTTCACGTGAACGACGCGTTAAAGTAGCATAAGCTACCTAAACGGGTCGTAATGGGTCGTAAACACTTAGGTTAAGTTTCATTTAGTATGTAGGCTTTGTTAAACCAAATGACACGAGTCTCTACACTCGTTTGGTTTACAAACCCTAATGCTACCCGATCTTCCGATCTAGGTCCGGTTAATTAACATAGTTACCTATATTAGGTGCCGTTTGATATCCGCGATCTCTAGCAGTGTTTGGTTGTTACTCAAGGACTTCTGAGCAATCTCAAGTGAGTACATAGACCCCTCTGTTACTGTTTTCCAAACTGTTTTGGGGTGGAACACATGTGCCTACTTGTTACTTTCATGCTTTCCTGTTTTAACATCATATACTGTTATGTTCGTTAGTACATTATAGTACATGATTTTATGACATTTCATGCTAGGTGTGCCCAATTGTGTGCATTACTTAGTACATCGTTTTACATGACATTTTGACATAGACATTTGACATAGACATTTGACATAGACATTTCGGCATAGATATTTTAACATGATTGACATTTGATCATGCATTTCCCACAAAACATAACTTTGATTTAAACCAAGATTTACTTCAATACTTTGTTTTTGTGCATATGGTTTAGTTGAGACATTTCACTTTCCATACATGACATCTTGACATAGACGTTTGACATGGATATTTGACATAGACATTTGACATGGATATTTGACATAGACATTTTGATATGATTTACATCTTGACATGAACACTTTGACATATTACCCAATACATTTGACAATTGATTTAAACATAGACTTCTTACATTGGTTGGTTTGGTTTGATTAAATGATTAAGTAACGATGCGTGTGTAATATGATACGAGCATGGTGGATACGCCGCTGGTACTTCCTATATATAAGTGTTTGTATGGTATTACATATCATAGCGTTATTTGAATCATTTCAGTTTGAGACATAGAACATTTTATACAAATAACATACTTTTCACAAGACATTGATTTATAAACATCTTATCTTATGCAAACATATTTTACTTGGTTATTCATTTAACCTTACATTTATTTATACTTATCATCTGAACTCATTGTTTTTCAAATGATTTACAAAGCAAAGCAAATAACAAGGTTCATGACTAAACATTTTCTCAAACATAAGTCATGAAACCTATTTTCACAAAACCTATGTATCTCACAGGCATTTTTATGCTGACGTACCTATTTTCACATGTGTTTTTCAGGAACTGTTGCATAAGATGATCAAGATACACATAGGCAGACTTGGGCTTTAGTGACAATAAAAGATGCAAGACTAGTTAATTATGTTGTATTTCTTGTTTGTTAAGACATTGTAACACTTTAATCAATAAAACGAAACTTCAATTGCCATGGATTTGAAACAATTAATTCTGTTACAACACTCCCCGACATTTCCGCCACGTTTTGTATGTTCTACGTGGTCGGGGTGTGACATGGCTATCTTGTGTCCTACTATGGTGGATCCTCCTATCAACCGTATCGAGCTGTACCTCAAAGGTTTAGTGCCAGAGATCCAGAGTCATGCGATTGCAGCAAACCTCGCCACTATCCAGCAAGTTATTCGTTTGGCTCATCGTCTCACTGATCAGGCGGTCGAGCAGAACAAGCTGCCCAAGCGTATTGGTGCTACCACTGCTACTACTACTTCTGATGTCCCCAATGACAACAAGCGTAAATGGGATGGAGCCTCCAGCAAGGGTTCGACTTCAGCTCAGTCTCAGGCTCAACAACGAAGGACTGATGACTACAAGAGCCCTGGTCAGCAATCTTCGAGTAGTCAGGGGCAGGGTGGATACAGAGGAAACCACCCCAAGTGCAACCGATGCAACATGCATCATAGTGGGCCGTGCAATAAGGGTCGTTGTCTGAGGTGTAACAAGCTTGGTCATGAAGGTAATGATTGCAGGGGCGCACGACCGGCAAATCAGAATCGTCAACAACAGCCACCAGCTCCACAGAATCAGCAGCAGCAACAGCAGGGTAACAAGGGATGCTATCAGTGTGGTGCTAAAAGTCCTATGTCAACATTGTTAAATAATATAATTTATTGTGTGACCACCCATGTAACACACGACTACATAGTCTCGCTAAATAATATACATATTCAAAATATTGTAATTGAAAATTTTACTTGACTTGAATTCACAGTCTACGCATGTAGTACAATGCATTTATATGTTTTAGATGTGGTTGTTAAGCATTATGCTACAGGTACTCATGACTCATCCAATGTTGGCTACACAATAAAATGAAACCCCTACTGCATTAAAAGGCTTCAAAGATAACTAAATATCAGTCATTAATATGATATTTTTTACCGGTAGTCATGTTTTGTTGATTAATATTTTGTTCGAATAATTGAAAATATAGCAATAAGAGTTGACACATATAAATCAAATCTGAATTTCAGAAAAAAGAAAGTAAAACAAGCAAGAGAATATGTTAAAATACGGTTGGTGGATGTACGCAAATTTTTAAGATTCGTTATGTTAAAAGAAGTTTATGAAAAAAATTCACTCTTTGTTATTAAAATCATATTGTCTGATTATATACATAGCAAACTGAACCTTATCTATACAAGAAGTGTATCTATTGTAAAGTAAGCAACTGACCCGTTTTTAGTTCATGAGCTAGTCCTCACTTACAATGGCATACATATGTATAGTACAAGTCATGGCTACTAAAGTGTTTTTGAAATGAAAGAAATTAATAAATCACCAATGATATAATATCACTACAAGAATTTTACACTAGTAAAAGTGTCATTTGAAAACATTTGTCGACCACATGTCGTTGGTATAATCTTTTCTAATTTCATTTTTAATTTTCACTTTTACTCGAAAAACAAGAGATGAATTGTGTCAAAAATACCCCGATGGTTGTTGGGAGATTGTGGTCATGCCATTGTTTGGAACTTCCTTGTGCCATCAAACAATATTATCCTCAAGAAGAATTTGTTTATGAACACTAATTAATTTACATTTTCAAACAACACCTTTAAAATAGTTTTATCGAAACATTAGCTTGAGCTGATCTCTTCGTCTACGCATGGAGTACAACACACTTATATTATATTTTAAATATGTTTATCCAGTATTAAGCTAGAGATACTCATCACCCATCCAATGTTGGCCGCATAATAAAACTAAAGCATTACTACATCAAAAAGGTTTCCAAGACACTTACGATGTTAGTTATTAATATGAGGTTTATAAATTGTAGTCATGTTTAGTTTACCAATATCTCGTTGTCATAATTGCAAAATATATCAATATGATTTGACAAATATAAATCAAATCCGAATTTCATACTAAAGCTAGGAAGAGGATATGTTTAAAGCAAGTATGAAGTCTCTCAAAGTTAGAATCTACTATTTGATATAAAAATTATTGTGTCTGATTCTATACATAGAAAATCGAACATTATCTATACAAGAAGTATATCTACAGTAAACTTTTACTCACCCTTTTTTAGTTCATGAGCTAGTCCTCACTTAAAAAGACATATGTATCTATGGTATAAGTTTTGGATACAAAAGTGATTTTGAAATGAGAGAATTTACCAAGTCACCTATGATTTAATATCACTACAGAATTATACAAAAGTGATTTTGAAGTCGGGAGCTTGCATCTAATCTGTGAAGTAGTTCTTTACTGAATTCCTATATCAACATTGTTAAATAATATAATTTATTGTGAGACCACCCATGTAACACACGAGCACTTAGTGTCGCTAAATAATATACATATTCAAATATTGTAATTGAAACATTTGCTTGACTTAAAATCACAGTCTACGCATGTAGTACAATGCATTTATATGTTTTAAATGTGGTTGTTAAGCGTTATGCTACTGATACTCATGACTCATCAAATGTTGGCCACACAATAAAATGAAACCCCTACTACATTAAAATGCTTCAAAGATACATAAATATCAGTCATTAATATGATATTTTTAACCGGTAGTCATGTTTTGTTAATCAATATTTTGTTCTAATAATTGAAAATTTAGAAATTAGAGTTGACACATATAAATCAAATCTAAATTTCAAAAAAAAAAAAAAAACAAGCAAGCTAATATGTTAAAAGACAGTTGGTGGATGTACGCAAATTTTTAAGATTCGTTTATGAAAAAAAACAAAGGAGAGAATATGTTAAAAGAAGTTTATGAAAAAAATCCACTCTTTGGTATTAAAATCATATTGTCTGATTATATACATAGCAAACTGAACCTTATATGTACAAGAAGTGTATCTATTGTAAAGCAAACAACTGACCCATTTCTAGTTCATGAGCTAGTCCTCACTTACAATGGCATACATATCTATAGTACAAGTCTTGGCTACTAAGGTGTTTTTGAAATGAAAGAAATTAATAAATCACCTAAGATATAATATCACTACAAGAATTTTACACTAGTAAATGTGTCATTTGAAAACATTTGTCAACAACATGTCGTCGGTATAATGTTATCTATTTTTATTCTTAATTTTCACTTTTACTCAAAAAACAAGAGTTGAATTGTGTCAAAACTATCCCGATGGTTGTCGGGAGATTGTAGTCATGCCATTGTTTGGAACTTCCTTGTGCCATCAAACAACTCAAGAAGAATTGTTGGGTCTAAAATTGAGACTGAAGCTTGCCAAATTGAAGATCATAACACACATGAAGTTGACGGTTCTATAGATGATACAAGATTTTGATAACATTAGCCTAATGGGGAGTTTTTGGGTCTAATATGTGTAGTCAACAAATCAAGTCGACAAAGTCAATGCCAGCCAATCAAAGTCAACACGCATGACGACACGAGAAGATCGAAGAAAGAATTGGTGTGTGGAAGATCGAGATTTGATAGTAATATTGCTTTGATTAATTAAATATATTGTGTTTCAAAAAAATATATTTATTTTCTTAGCTAATTAAGTTTTTCATGATTAGTGATACTTTTAGTAAGTTATTATCTCTAGGGACTTAATTTAATTAGCCTAAAGTGTTGGGATTGAACCCTACCAGAGGAACAGATAATGAAAGCCAAAACCAGGTCACAACAGTGGATTCATAATAAGCAGTTGTTTACACTAAGTCTTCTCCCTTGAAAGTGATTATAACCGCTGATGGTCTTATATCCACTGCCCGGATACAACTGCTGCTGTGATTCAAAACTACGGATGAAGCCAGAAGACTGCTGAGAACTAAGCAATGCTGGTACAATCTACTGATGGCAAAGCTCTGCCCAATCAAGGACTGATCAACCTTGAGGAAAGCACTGACATAAAGAGAGAGCAGTAGTTTAGTATATCATCTGTTTCATGTATAGTCAGTAGTTAAGATTAGCAGTGTTTGTATTAGAACAGTAGATATAGGTTGTTAGGTGGTTAGATGTCGCTTTCATGGTGACGTCAGCTGAGATGCCTCAGTGATTTGATCCTTTCATCTTGAGTGAGTTCTTCTCCTCAATTCAATCCTTTCATCTTGTGCAACCAAACCCTGGAGTATCAGGCTGAGGGGGAGTCTAGTTTGTAAGCTTGCATTATAATCTTTTGCTTTGATTTGTAATCTTTCGACTCTATGAAAAGCAATTGTTTATGAAACTATTTTCTCCTTTGATTGTGTTTACAAAGTTTGTTATTCATTTCTGCTGCACTTTACATTGTTTCATATTCTTTAATTGTTCAAATCATACAAACAAACACAATCATGAGAGCCTCCAATCCTAACAATTGGTATCAGAGCCTGGACAGTCAATATTCGATCTAACAATCAATTTGACATAACAGTTCGGCTCAGAATTCATTGATACTAAGGTTGGGTGCATTTAGTTGAAAAACAGAGTGCCGAGTAAATCATGCTCAAAGTGGTTATTCAAAAAACTCTGTAAATCAACCAAGATGTCATATGACACACAAGTCTCACACAACAAGTGAATACATGCACAAGACACTCATGGTTTTTAGATTTGAAAACATATCTGTTAAACTATGAGATTATTTCTTATTTTCAAAATTGATTTCAACTGTTGGTATGTAATTTGTGATGTTTTCATTGTATTAAATACTAAAGTATGAACCTCAGATTAACAAAAACCTATGTTCATAAAAACATTAGTGTTTTTGCTAACTTAAAAAGAGGGAAACTAAAACTTTAGTCATTTGATCTTATGTGTTGAAAAACAGGTTGAGATCCTCAAAAGGAACAAATCAACCTTGTTAAAGAAAAACTGGAGTCAATATAGTCTGTATCGTAAGTAATGTGAGATTGGTTGAAAACTTGTGCAAACATGACCAATTCTCTCAAAACATTACTGCAAAATGATTCTAGATTAAGCACTTCTTCAATAAAAACCTCCCAGTAAGTATTTCATTACTTATGAATGGGAAGGGCAAAAAGGGAAGAAGAAAATTCACAAAAACTCAGAAGTGTGTTTATCTCAAAACTTTTGAAGTCAGAAGAAAAGAGTATAAACATAAAACACTTTAGAGTCAAAAAATTGGGGTAAAAATGGTCATCAAAGCAACTGTGAGCAGTTTTTAGTTCAGGTAACCATGGTATTTCCAGTAAATAAACTTTCACAAGGACTAGACAAATTTCCAGAATCATCACATGGTAACAAGGTCTATAACAGGATTTTAAAAAACTCATGTGAACATGTGTCCTCATTTTTTTTTCTATTGTCAATCAATCAACAAGAGAATGGTACCAAACAGTGGTCAAAATGCATTTAAAATTCATACCACTGTTGTAAACCACTGACCATTCTCATAAACTTGAGTATGAGATGATTATGTGCTTTATTACGGTTTTACCAGTTTCTTTTGGTGTTGTTTTTAGAAAATCCTTTAATTTTTTTTTATGAAAAGGATTTCCTCGAATAAAGCAGGATATATTATTCTTCATTTTTTTTTGGAATAATATACTTTGAACTTTTATTGGTTTTTGGTAGTAAAAGTTTAAATCTCCTGTCTGGATATATATAACCTTTATTTTTGCTGGTAGTATTATCCTCAAAATGGATCAAAAGGAAGTGGTACTCATGTCAAGGTCATGTAATACTCAAAGGTTGTCTTACACTGAGCAAAAGATTGATTGATCAACAGATCATAAAATACTTGGGCACTCATGTTTTTAATTCAAACATTATAACAAAAATGAGTAGCCTTAGTAAAAAGTTTACATCATCTGGGGTGCTAAACCACTATCAGAATTGTGTAAAAGCTTCAAAAATATGTAATTGACATGTGGTAAAACCTTGAATGAAAATTCTCAAAACAGTTGCTGACATACTAGTCTTTCAAATTATTACCATTATCTTACCCTTAACCAATGTTTTGTTCAAACATCTGTTTCCTATTTACTATCCACTGCTGAAAGTCAACCACTGTTCCTTTCATTCTCTTGGCAAGCACTGATGCTCAAAATCAGTGTCTTATCCACTGATATGCTATCCACTGATAGTAAAAGTCATCCAATGTCACATTATTATCGTTGTAACCACTGATGTTTGCTTCATCAGTGGTTCTCAAAACAACTGACCTCCACTCTTCATCCATTTCATCAGAGGTTGGCACGTGGTCAGTTTTTAGCCTTCGGATCTTTATAACCGCTGCCACATCAGCACTTACTTTTTCCCTAAATAAAACCCTGATCAAAACCCCAAACAGGGTTTTACACTGTCGAATTGAATTCCAAAATTCTCTTCTCAAAGCAGTTATCAACCCTCCATCCTAAATCATTCTCTGTTCTTCTTCTTTCTCTTTCAAAATGACGAAATCAAAATCGAAATCAAAACCACAATCACCATCATATTCCAAAGAGGTCACTCAAACGGCCGAAGAAACCATTGAAATCCCATACAAATCACCGCACAACTACTTGGGTCTCCTCATAAAACCCACAAATAACCACACCTTCGATTCCATCATCGACACCATATCTGCATCAAAGTACAAAACTTTGTTGACAGCAGACGCTCCCATTTATTTGCAAACCCAGAGAGAGTTCTGGAAAAATGCTATGCTTGAAAAACAAGACAATAAAGTAGTAGCCATCAACTCCTCGATACAGGGTAAAGCGATTCAAATCACTCCGCAATCAATCTCAGAAGTCTTCAAACTCGATGATCAGAAAGGTAAAACTTCCTTTGATAAAAACGAGTTAAAAGCTGATTTTCTGAAAAGGGGATATGCAGAACAATAAAAGGTAGATACCTTACAAAAAGGTTACTTCCCTTCTGCACCAAGGTTTTTATTTCACACACTTTTGATGTGTGTTTCAAATAAAACAACAGCGTTTAACGAAATACCATTAAATATTCAATGTCTGGGTTATGCTATTTTGACGAATGAAAATTACAACTATTCCCAGGAGATCTTTAATGACTTACTGAAAAACGTTGATAGCAAAACATTTTTACCTTTTCCGAGATTTTTAAGCTATTACTTTAAACAAAAATTTGAAAAAGAAAATGAAAATTTGCTTAAACAGGGTGTCCATCTTCAAATAAAAGGATTAACAACTGAAACATTTTCTAGAATGATGGCACCAATAAAAACAAAAGCAGAGGTGCCTGAGTAGATTTTAGCAGTTACCACTGCTCCTCAGACATCAGCTGCTGAGCCCACTGCTCCAGGTGATCTTAGCAGTACTACCACTACTTTGAAACCCACACCTGCCACTACCAAAAAGAAAACACCCAGAAAACCCACCAAACCCAAAACAAAGGCAACTCTGGAAGATGAGATCCAAGAGCAAATGCCTGTGACAACACAAATGTCACCACAAACCACTGCTGCTACTTCCTCACAGCAGTTGGTAGAAAGATCTCCACCATTCGAATTTAATACTTGTGACAACTATGTTCTGTAATCAATGTATAATGTAAAACAATGTTTATTATTAATAATACAATGTGCTTAGGTGTTATTATATTTGTTTTGATGTTATTATGTGTGTAATTGTGTTTGATGATATTACAATTTGATTCGATTCCGATTTCAAGCTTTAAATCGCTTTCTGGAAGGCTATACGCAAACTGGTGCGTAAACGCAGTTAGTTTAATGCAACAAACACTCTGGAATAGTGACATAGGCTTAACATACCTTAAATGACCTCCACATAACTTAGAAATAAGCTATGGATGGTTTGGTGTGTTGAAATCAAGTTTGTTCCATCGCAGGGACTATATGTGTCAAACTGTGAAACTATACCGATTTGTATAGTAACGAACATTCCGGAACGTGATCATAAGTTAAACATACCCTAAATATCCTTTACATAGCTTAGAAATAGGCTTTGAGGGGTTCGGTATGCTAAAATAAACTTTATTGATCAATAGGGACTAAAAGCGTAAAAAAGGTGCACAAGTTTGCATTTTTGCGCATATCTTACGTTCTGAATATTTCCGGACATCCAAAAATTCATTTAATTATTAAAATATTTTATTTTAGTGATTGGCTTGATAAAATTCCATTCATCGCTTAATTTGGATCGTTTTTGCGTCCGTTACGACTTCTGTCGTAATTAACCGAATAAAGCAACCGTACGACCAAACAAACCGACATCTGAGATGTTTCTGAGCATGTTTCATGTTCCCTATACTTTAACTTCATTTTAGAGCCTTGAAATGAGGTTAACGGGGTTTAAACGCATCGAAAAAGGCCTTGAACATGTGCAGGGACTAAAACTGTAATTATGTGAAACTTTCTGGAACTGGACACCTGCTGGCTTCGCGCCACCACTATGTGGGTTGGCCGTCGCACAGCGCGAGCAACTGGTCTAGGCAGAAACTCCATTTTTGCAACAGCTGGTCCATTTTCAGCACTTAACTTGAAGTTTTGGGGCTATTTTGTAACATTTTCAATACCGTTTACTGGTTTTGGGGCACCCCTAGTATCCCAAAACCATGGGCCATATGTGTACGGTCCAGATTAATGCTCGTTTATCGAGGAACGATCTTAACGGTTCTTGGATTTCTATAAATAGCAACACCCACTTCACTCTCAACTCACACCTTTGAATCTGAATTGGTTCTCTAAGTTGATGTGTTTATCACTTCATACTTGAGAATATTTGGATCAAAGCTTCCGTTCTTGGACCCGTTGTAAGTCTTCTTTCGTTCTTTTTGTGTTTTTAGCAAAAAAGTCAAACTCTGTTTGACTTTCTGCATTGACCAGTTTATGGTTAACACGAAGTTCGTTTGAACTTCGCAACGTGAGCGTAATCACAATGGTTATAGTCCCTCGTGACTATACCTACTGATTACCACGTTGACTAGGCGTAGTGACGAGTCGTAGTTTCGGCCAAAATGCGTATTTATGCGTATTTTGTAACCAAACTACTCTTGGGTATCAAAACCGTTTGTTTTGATATCAAAACTTGTTTTCTAACTAAACTAAACATGTCTTAACATGTTTAGCTTGTCACTTTTAGATTAGTGCTTGTGTAGAGTCGAAAGTCAAGCGGACTAAACACCCGCTTAGACTTTCGAACTCGACCCGTTTGGTCGATCATTAGGATCCGACCAAGCATGTTTAGTGACCATAGTTGTATAGGGAATAACCTTACGAGATTATACCTTATGGTCACTTAGGTTTAATTAGTTGTATGATAGGTAATTTATATGACCAAAATGCCCTTTTCATGCATAATTGATAATTAAGCATATGTAACATAAACTTTTATCACTTAATTGATTATGAAACATGTTTAGGCATATAATACTTGTCATAGGACTAGTTAGACGTCTCAAACGCGCTTTGCGCGAACGACGCGTTAAAGTAGCGTAAGCTACCTTAATGGGTCGCAATGGATCGAAAGCACTTAGGTTAGGTTCCGATTTAGGATGTAGGCTTTGTTAAACCATATCACATGAGTTCCAACACTCATTTGGTTTACAAGACCTCATTCTGTCCGATCTTCCGATTTAGGTGTCTATTGTTTGACTAGTGATTCGATTACTAGGTGTTGCTTGATTTCTCTGGTTTACTTGAGTTTGTTGAAGTTCTATTGATTAAGGATACTTTGCACTTCAAGTGAGTACATAGTTCCCCTATTTTACTGTTATCAATTGTTTTGGGGTGATTCATATGTATCAAAAGGATTTCGATATTTTAACGATGGTTTCAAAAACGATTAAGATGGTTTATATTAAATTAATAACGATTTCGATAAAGTGAACTGTCACACCCCGACCGCGTATAACATACAACCGCGGCGGAAACGTCGGGGAGTGTTGTAACAGAATTAATTGTTTCACAACCACGGCAAATGAAGTTATATTTTATTCATAAACAAAATGATTACATTGTCTTAAAACAACAGAAGAAAGAGTACATAATGTTATTTAAACTAGTTTTATCTTCATTTTAAGGCTCTAAGGCACAGGTCCGCCCTAGTATGTTCTGCTCAAACCTATGCACCATTACCTGAAACACATGTGAAAATAGGTACGTCAGCATAAAAATGCCTGTGAGATACATAGGTTTTATGAAAATAGGATTCATGACTTAAGTTTAAAGAAATGTTTAATAAAAGTCCGTCATGAACCTTGTTAATTGTTTTGTTTTATAAATCTTTTGAAAAACGATGATAAAGTAGATGATATGTAAAGGAAAAATGTAAGGTTAAGTGAATAACCAAGTAAAATGAGTTTTGTATAAAATAAGTTGTTTGTAAAATAATGTCTTGTGAAAAACATGTCATTTGTGTAAAATGTTATATGTCTAAACTGAAATGATTCAAATAACGCTGCGATGTGTAATACCATACAAGCACTTATATATAGGAAGTACCAGCGGCGTATCCACCATGCTTGTATCATGTTACACACGCCTCGTTACTTAAATCACTTTACCCAAACAAACCACCAATGTAAATTGCCCATGTCTAAACCATTTGTTAAATGTCTTTGTGTAAACCATGTCAAAATGTTTATGTCAAAATGTAGTTTATGAAATATGTAAATCAATATCAAAATGTCTATGTCCAATGTCAAGCATGTAATGTGTAAACAAAACTGTTATGTATGGCAAGTGAAATATATCAAATACCATAGGTAAAATGTACAAAACAAGGTATTGAAGTAAATCAAAGTTATGTTTTGTAGAAAACTGCATGCTATGCAGATACGAACATCAATGCGGTATTGTAAAAATGTATATATTCAAGCCTTGAGACTGTGGTGATAAACCTTTAAACAAATTAAAGGTTTATCTGAATTATGTATTCGAATTCGGTCATTCCTTCCATCCAAACATACCTAGGATGTCAGGAACGGGAGTTGTCAATTCCTATGGTACCACTACCTACTAACGAGCGGCGTAGCTAATGTTAATGAATGTATTTTTGTCCCATTTGAAACAAACCAAATGTCATACCAAATTTGTAAGCATGTGAAAACAATGCACTAAGTATGTAATCAAATGTACACACATAGCGTGAAATATCATGTAAAAGAATGTACTAAGTATGCACACAATGGACATACATAGCATAAAATGTAATGTAAAATGATGTACTAAGTATGATGAACATACATAGCATAAAATGTGATGTAAAACGATGTACTAAGTATGCACAAAAATGGACATACATAGCATAAAATGTAATGTAAAACGATGTACTAAGTATGCACAAAATGGACATACATAGCATAAAACACAATGAAATCATGTACTATAAGTGTACTATTGAACACAACAAGCATATGATATGAAAAACATGAAAAGCATGAAAGTAACAAGTAGGCACATGTGTTTCACCCCAAAATGTTTGAAAAACAGTAAAAGAGGGGTCTATGTATTCACTTGAGATTGCTCAATAGACTTTAGATATCCACCAAGCAAAGCTAGAAGATTACGGAATCAAACGGCACCTAATATAGGTAACTACATTAATAAACGGACCTAAACGGAGGATCGGGTAGTATGAGGGTTTGTAAACCAAATGAGTGTCGGAACTCATGTAATATGGTTTAACAAAGCCTACATACTAAAACGAAACTTATCCTAAGTGCTTTTGACCCGTTACGACCCGTTTAGGTAGCTTATGCTACTTTAACGTGTCGTTCGCGTAAAACGCGTTCGGATCGCCTAACTAGCCCTATGACAAGTAAGATATGCCTTAACATGTTTAATATTGTTGTTAAATCAGTTTAGATGGCAAAATTTATGTTACATAGGCTTGAAATGAATTTTAGTTCAAAAAAGGGTATTTTGGTAATTTACCTAAGGCATAAGAACTACTTATTATACAACTACTCAAACGATGTGACCATAAGGTATAACCTCGGAAGGTTATTCCCTATACTACTATGGTCACTTAATGTATTTGGTCGGATCCTAATGATCGACCAAATGGGGCGGGTTAGAAAGCATAAACGATTGATTAGATCGCTTACCTTTACGACCCTAGACAAGCACAATTCTAAAAGTGACGAGCTAAACATGCTAGGACATGTTTAGTTAAGTTAGAAAACCGGTTTGGTATCAAAACAAACGGTTTTGATACCTCAGAGTAGTTTGGTTACAAAATACGCGAGAACACGCATTTTGCCCGAAACTACGACTCGTCACTGAGCCTAGATAACGAGGTAATCAGTAGGTATAGTCACTAGGGACTATAACCATCGTGATTACGCTCACGTTATGAAGTTCAAACGAACTTCGCATTGACCATAAACTGGTCAATGCAGAAAGTCAAACACAGTTTGACTTTAACACTAAAACGAATGAAAAGAATGAAAGAACACTTACAGAAGGTCCCCGCAAGTATTAGACCCGATTCACTCTCAGGTAGGAAGCACAAACACTTCCACTTAGAGAGCTAGAATCAGATTTGAATGTGAGGAAATGAGCAAGACATGGGGGGGTATTTATAGGAAATGTAGAGCCGTTAAGATCATTTCTTGGAAACCGTGCTTTGATCTTGGCCATACACCTCAAGAACATGGTTTTACAAAATCATTTGAGCCCATAGAATCAGGAAATACCATGTGCAATTGAGTTGTGAGTGCTTAACAGCTGTTAACAGCTGTTTAACCTGTTTTTTTTCTGTTCAGATGAGGCGCTCGCATAGCGCGACGGCAAAAGCCTTAGTGCTCGCGCTACGCCACCATGTATCAGTTTCAGCAAAGTTTCAAAAATGGCAGAAATGGTCCCTGCAGCCTTTTTAAGCTATTTTTGATGCGTTTGAACCCCGTTAACCTCATTTCAAGGCTCTAAAATGAAGTTAAAGTATAGGGAGCTCAAAACATGCTCAAAAATATCTCGGATGTCGGTTCGTTTGGTCGTACGGTTGCATTGTTCGCTTAATTACGACGGAATGCGCATAAGCGCGAAAAACGATCCAAATGACGCGACGAATGGGTTTTTCTCAATCCAAACACTAAAATGAAATATTTTAGTGCTTACATAAATTTTTGGATGTCCGGATGTATTCAGAACGTAAGTTATGCGCGAAAATGCAAAATTGTGCACTTTTTGACGCTTTTAGTCCCTGAATGACCCATAAGTTTATTTTAGCATACCGAACCCCTCAAAGCCTATTTCTAAGCTATGTAAAGGATATTTATGGTATGTTTAACTTATGGTCATGTTCCAGAATGTTCGTTACAGTTCAAATTGGCATACTTTAGCAGTTTGTCAAGTTTAGTCCCTGTAAGCGAATTAACTTGTTTTTGCCATACCAAAGCCTTCAAAACTTATTTCTAAGTTATGTAAGGGTTATTTAAGGTATGTTAAGTGTATGTTGATGTTCTGGAGTATTTGTCACATTAAACTGATTACGTTTACACACTAGTTTGCGTATAACTCTCCAGAAAGCGATATAGAGTTTGAAATTGAATAAAAGTCAAAACATGAAAAATGTCAAACATAAACAAACAAACATTGGGATCAAATAACTTTATTTCATTGATAACTGAACTGTTTACAATGATTACAAGCACAGATGTCACAGTCTCCCCTACTTGTGGAAATTTCGTCCCGAAATTTGTTTAGAGGAAACTCGTGAGAAAAGATGCGGATACTTCGCCTTCATTTGATCTTCATGTTCCCAAGTAAACTCAGGTCCAGGCATAGATTCCCAGCAAACTTTAACCAAAGGAATGCGCTTGCGTTTAAGCCATTTGACATTTCGGTCCATGATTTCCACAGGTTTCTCAACAAAATGTAGTGTTTTATCGACACGAATTTCGTCAAGTGGTATGTGGAGGTTCTCATCAGCTAAACACCTCTTGAGATTGGATACGTGAAAAGTTGGATGAACATTTCCAAGTTCAGGAGGTAACTCAAGTCTGTAGGCTACCTTACCGATTCTTTCGACGATCTTGAATGCTCCAACGTATCTAGGTGCAAGTTTTCCTTTCTTTCCAAATCTGATCACACCTTTCCAAGGTGAGACCTTAAGTAATACTCGATCACCGACTTGAAATTCCATGGGCTTGCGTTCTAGGTCCGCGTAACTCTTTTGACGGCTTCGAGCTGTCAGAAGGTTATCACGAACTTTCTTAACCTTATTTGTTGTCTCTAGAATGAGGTCAGGTCTAGTAAGCTGAGCCTCACCGATCTCATTCCAGCAGACTGGTGAACGACATTTTCGACCATAGAGAGCCTCGAAAGGAGCCATTTTGATGCTAGAGTGATAACTGTTGTTGTAGGAGAATTCAATCAATGGAAGATGTGAATCCTAACTACCACCAAAATCGATCACACAAGCTCTAAGCATATCCTCCAAATTCTGGATTGTTCTTTCAGATTGACCTCCAAAGTCTGGATTGTTCTAGAGACAACAAATAAGGTTAAGAAAGTTCGTGATAACCTTCAGACACCTCGAAGCCGTCAAAAGAGTTACGCGGACCTAGAACGCAAGCCCATGGAATTTCAAGTCGGTGATCAAGTATTACTTAAGGTCTCACCTTGGAAAGGTGTGATCAGATTTGGAAAGAAAGGAAAACTTGCACCTAGATACGTTGGAGCATTCAAGATCGTCGAAAGAATCGGTAAGGTAGCCTACAGACTTGAGTTACCTCCTGAACTTGGAAATGTTCATCCAACTTTTCACGTGTCCAATCTCAAGAGGTGTTTAGCTGATGAGAACCTCCACATACCACTTGACGAAATTCGTGTCGATAAAATACTACATTTTGTTGAGAAACCTGTGGAAATCATGGACCGAAATGTCAAATGGCTTAAACGCAAGCGCATTCCTTTGGTTAAAGTTTGCTGGGAATCTAAGCGTGGACCTGAGTTTACTTGGGAACATGAAGATCAAATGAAGGCGAAGTATCCGCATCTTTTCTCACGAGTTTCCTCTAAACAAATTTCGGGACGAAATTTCCACAAGTAGGGGAGACTGTGACATCTGTGCTTGTAATCATTGTAAACAGTTCAGTTATCAATGAAATAAAGTTATTTGATCCCAATGTTTGTTTGTTTATGTTTGACATTTTTCATGTTTTGACTTTTATTCAATTTCAAACTCTATATCGCTTTCTGGAGAGTTATACGCAAACTAGTGCGTAAACGTAATCAGTTTAATGTGACAAATACTCCGGAACATCAACATACACTTAACATACCTTAAATAACCCTTACATAACTTAGAAATAAGTTTTGAAGGCTTTGGTATGGCAAAAACAAGTTAATTCGCTTACAGGGACTAAACTTGACAAACTGCTAAAGTATGCCAATTTGAACTGTAACGAACATTCTGGAACATGACCATAAGTTAAACATACCATAAATATCCTTTACATAGCTTAGAAATAGGCTTTGAGGGGTTCGGTATGCTAAAATAAACTTTTGGGTCATTCAGGGACTAAAAGCGTCAAAAAGTGCACAATTTTGCATTTTCGCGCATAACTTACGTTCTGAATACATCCGGACATCCAAAAATTTATGTAAGCACTAAAATATTTCATTTTAGTGTTTGGCTTGAGAAAAATCCATTCGTCGCGTCATTTGGATCGTTTTTCGCGCTTATGCGCATTCCGTCGTAATTAAGCGAACAACGCAACCGTACGACCAAACAAACCGACATCCGAGATATTTTTGAGCATGTTTTGAGCTCCCTATACTTTAACTTCATTTTAGAGCCTTGAAATGAGGTTAACGGGGTTCAACCGCATCAAAAATAGCTTAAAAAGGCTGCAGGGACCATTTCTGCCATTTTTGAAACTTTGCTGAAACTGATACATGGTGGCGTAGCGCGAGCACTAAGGCTTTTGCCGTCGCGCTACGCGAGCGCCTCATCTGAACAGAAAAAAAAAACAGATTAAACAGCTGTTAACAGCTGTTAAGCACTCACAACTCAATTGCACATGGTATTTCCAAATTCTATGGGCTCAAATGGTTTTGTAAAACCATGTTCTTGAAGTGTATGGCCAAGATCAAAGCACGGTTTCCAAGAAACGATCTTAACGGCTCTACATTTCCTATAAATACCCCCCCATGTCTTGCTCATTTCCTCACATTCAAATCTGATTCTAGCTCTCTAAGTGGAAGTGTTTGTGCTTCCTACCTGAGAGTGAATCGGGTCTAATACTTGCGGGGACCTTCTGTAAGTGTTCTTTCGTTCTTTTCATTCGTTTTAGCGTTAAAGTCAAACTGCGT
The DNA here is from genome assembly GCA_030545235.1 of Helianthus tuberosus. NCBI lineage: Eukaryota > Viridiplantae > Streptophyta > Magnoliopsida > Asterales > Asteraceae > Helianthus > Helianthus tuberosus. The sequence continues at coordinate 195,816,578 of CM060366.1, forward strand.
TTGACTTTCTGCATTGACCAGTTTATGGTCAATGCGAAGTTCGTTTGAACTTCATAACGTGAGCGTAATCACGATGGTTATAGTCCCTAGTGACTATACCTACTGATTACCACGTTATCTAGGCTCAGTGACGAGTCGTAGTTTCGGGCAAAATGCGTGTTCTCGCGTATTTTGTAACCAAACTACTCTGGGGTATCAAAACCATTTGTTTTGATACCAAACCTGTTTTCTAACTTAACTAAACATGTCCTAGCATGTTTAGCTCGTCACTTTTAGAATTGTGCTTGTCTAGGGTCGTAAGGGTAAGCGATCTAATCAATCGCTTATGCTTTCTAACCCGCCCCATTTGGTCGATCATTAGGATCCGACCAAATACATTAAGTGACCATAGTAGTATAGGGAATAACCTTCCGAGGTTATACCTTATGGTCACATCGTTTGAGTAGTTGTATGATAAGTAGTTCTTATGCCTTAGGTAAATTACCAAAATACCCTTTTTTTGAACTAAAATTCATTTCAAGCCTATGTAACATAAATTTTGCCATCTAAACTGATTTAACAACAATATTAAACATGTTAAGGCATATCTTACTTGTCATAGGGCTAGTTAGGCGATCCGAACGCGTTTTACGCGAACGACACGTTAAAGTAGCATAAGCTACCTAAACGGGTCGTAACGGGTCAAAAGCACTTAGGATAAGTTTCGTTTTAGTATGTAGGCTTTGTTAAACCATATTACATGAGTTCCTACACTCATTTGGTTTACAAACCCTCATACTACCCGATCCTCCGTTTAGGTCCGTTTATTAATGTAGTTACCTATATTAGGTGCCGTTTGATTCCGTAATCTTCTAGCTTTGCTTGGTGGATATCTAAAGTCTATTGAGCAATCTCAAGTGAGTACATAGACCCCTCTTTTACTGTTTTTCAAACATTTTGGGGTGAAACACATGTGCCTACTTGTTACTTTCATGCTTTTCATGTTTTTCATATCATATGCTTGTTGTGTTCAATAGTACACTTATAGTACATGATTTCATTGTGTTTTATGATATGTATGTCCATTTTGTGCATACTTAGTACATCGTTTTACATTACATTTTATGCTATGTATGTCCATTTTGTGCATACTTAGTACATCGTTTTACATCACATTTTATGCTATGTATGTTCATCATACTTAGTACATCATTTTACATTACATTTTATGCTATGTATATCCATTGTGTGCATACTTAGTACATTCTTTTACATGACATTTCACGCTATGTGTGTACATTTGATTACATACTTAGTGCATTGTTTTCACATGCTTACAAATTTGGTATGACATTTGGTTTGTTTCAAATGGGACAAAAATACATTCATTAACATTAGCTACGCCGCTCGTTAGTAGGTAGTGGTACCATAGGAATTGACAACTCCCGTTCCTGACATCCTAGGTATGTTTGGATGGAAGGAATGACCGAATTCGAATACATAATTCAGATAAACCTTTAATTAGTTTAAAGGTTTATCACCACAGTCTCAAGGCTTGAATGTATGCATTTTTACAATACCGCATTGATGTTCGTATCTGTATAGCATGCAGTTTTCTACAAAACATAACTTTGATTTACTTCAATACCTTGTTTTTTACATTTTACCTATGGTATTTGATATATTTCACTTGCCATACATAACAGTTTTGTTTACACATTACATGCTTGACATTGGACATAGACATTTTGATATTGATTTACATATTTCATAAACTACATTTTGACATAAACATTTTGACATGGTTTACACAAAGACATTTAATAAATGGTTTAGACATGGGAAATTTACATTGGTGTTTTTTTGGGTAAAGTGATTTAAGTAACGAGGCGTGTGTAACATGATACAAGCATGGTGGATACGCCGCTGGTACTTCCTATATATAAGTGCTTATATGGTATTACACATCACAGCGTTATTTGAATCATTTCAGTTTAGACATATAACATTTTACACAAATGACATGTTTTTCACAAGACATTATTTTACAAACAACTGATTTTATACAAAACTCATTTTACTTGGTTATTCACTTAACCTTACATTTTTCCTTTACATATCATCTACTTTATCATCGTTTTTCAAAAGATTTATAAAACAAAACAATTAACAAGGTTCATGACTGACTTTTATTAAACATTTCTTTAAACTTAAGTCATGAATCCTATTTTCATAAAACCTATGTATCTCACAGGCATTTTTATGCTGACGTACCTATTTTCACATGTGTTTCAGGTAATGGTGCATAGGTTTGAGCAGAACATACTAGGGCGGACCTGTGCCTTAGAGCCTTAAAATGAAGATAAAACTAGTTTAAATAACATTATGTACTCTTTGTTCTGTTGTTTTAAGACAATGTAATCATTTTGTTTATGAATAAAATATAACTTCATTTGCCGTGGTTGTGAAACAATTAATTCTGTTACAACACTCCCCGACGTTTCCGCCGCGGTTGCATGTTATACGCGGTCGGGGTGTGACAGTTCACTTTATCGAAATCGTTATTAATTTAATATAAACCATCTTAATCGTTTTTGAAACCATCGGTAAAATATCGAAATCCTTTTGATACATATGAATCACCCCAAAACAATTGAAAACAGTAAAATAGGGGAACTATGTACTCACTTGAAGTGCAAAGTATCCTTAATCAATAGAACTTCAACAAACTCAAGTAAACCAGAGAAATCAAGCAACACCTAGTAATCGAATCACTAGTCAAACAATAGACACCTAAATCGGAAGATCGGACAGAATGAGGTCTTGTAAACCAAATGAGTGTTGGAACTCATGTGATATGGTTTAACAAAGCCTACATCCTAAATCGGAACCTAACCTAAGTGCTTTCGATCCATTGCGACCCATTAAGGTAGCTTACGCTACTTTAACGCGTCGTTCGCGCAAAGCGCGTTCGAGACGTCTAACTAGTCCTATGACAAGTATTATATGCCTAAACATGTTGCATAATCAATTAAGTGATAAAAGTTTATGTTACATATGCTTAATTATCAATTATGCATGAAAAGGGCATTTTGGTCATATAAATTACCTATCATACAACTAATTAAACCTAAGTGACCATAAGGTATAATCTCGTAAGGTTATTCCCTATACAACTATGGTCACTAAATATGCTTGGTCGGATCCTAATGATCGACCAAACGGGTCGAGTTCGAAAGTTTAAGCGGGTGTTTAGTCCGCTTGACTTTCGACTCTACACAAGCACTAATCTAAAAGTGACGAGCTAAACATGTTAAGACATGTTTAGTTTAGTTAGAAAACAGGTTTTGATATCAAAACAAACGGTTTTGATACCCAAGAGTAGTTTGGTTACAAAATACGCATAAATACGCATTTTGGCCAAAACTACGCCTAGTCAACGTGGTAATCAGTAGGTATAGTCACGAGGGACTATAACCATTGTGATTACGCTCACGTTGCGAAGTTCAAACGAACTTCGTGTTAACCATAAACTGGTCAATGCAGAAAGTCAAACAGAGTTTGACTTTTGTGCTAAAAACGCAAAAAGAACGAAAGAAGACTTACAACGGGTCCAAGAACGGAAGCTTTGATCTGAATATTCTCAGGTATGAAGTGATAAACACATCAACTTAGAGAACCAATTCAGATTCAAAGGTGTGAGTTGAGAGTGAAGTGGGTGTTGCTATTTATAAAAATCCAAGAACCGTTAAGATCGTTCCTCGATATACGAGCATTAATCTGGACCGTACACATATGGCCCATGGTTTTGGGATACTAGGGGTGCCCCAAAACCAGTAAACAGTATTGAAAATGTTACAAAATAGCCCCTAAACTTCAAGTTAAGTGCTGAAAATGGACCAGCTGTTGCAAAAATGGAGTTTCTGCCTAGACCAGTTGCTCGCGCTGTGCGACGGCCAACCCACATAGTGGTGGCACGAAGCCAGCAGGTGCCCAGTTCCAGAAAGTTTCACATAATTACAGTTTTAGTCCCTGCACATGTTTAAGGCCTTTTTCGATGCGTTTTAACCTCATTTCAAGGCTCTAAAATGAAGTTAAAATATAGGGAACATGAAACATGCTCAGAAACATCTCGGATGTCGGTTTGTTTGGTCGTATGGTTGCTTTATTCGGTTAATTACGACAGAAGTCGTAACGGACGCAAAAACGATCCAAATTAAACGATGAATGGAATTTTATCAAGCCAATCACTAAAATAAAATATTTTAATAATTACATGAATTTTTGGATGTCCGGATATATTCAGAACGTAAGATATGCGCAAAAATGCAAACTTGTTCACCTTTTTACGCTTTTAGTCCCTATTGATCAATAAAGTTTATTTTAGCATACCGAACCCCTCAAAGCCTATTTCTAAGCTATGTAAAGGATATTTAGGGTATGTTTAACTGATGATCAAGTTCCGGAATGTTCGTTACTATACAAATCGGTATAGTTTCACAGTTTGACACAAATAGTCCCTGCGATGGAACAAACTTGATTTCAACACACCAAACCATCCAAAGCTTATTTCTAAGTTATGTGGAGGTCATTTAAGGTATGTTAAGCCTATGTCACTATTCCAGAGTGTTTGTTGCATTAAACTAACTGCGTTTACGCACCAGTTTGCGTATAGCCTTCCAGAAAGCGATTTAAAGCTTGAAATCGGAATCGAATCAAATTGTAATATCATCAAACACAATTACACACATAATAACATCAAAACAAATATAATAACACCTAAGCACATTGTATTATTAATAATAAACATTGTTTTACATTATACATTGATTACAGAACACAGTTGTCACAAGTAATAAATTCGAATGGTGGAGATCTTTCTACCAACTGCTGTGAGGAAGTAGCAGCAGTGGTTTGTGGTGACATCTTTGTTGTCACAGGCATTTGCTCTTGGATCTCATCTTCCAGAGTTGCCTTTGTTTTGGGTTTGGTGGGTTTTCTGGGTGTTTTCTTTTTGGTAGTGGCAGGTGTGGGTTTCAAAGCAGTGGTAGTACTGCTAAGATCACCTGGAGCAGTGGGCTCAGCAGCTGATGTCTGAGGAGCAGTGGTAACTGCTAAAATCTACTCAGGCACCTCTGCTTTTGTTTTTATTGGTGCCATCGTTCTAGAAAATGTTTCAGTTGTTAATCCTTTTATTTGAAGATGGACACCCTGTTTAAGCAAATTTTCATTTTCTTTTTCAAATTTTTGTTTAAAGTAATAGCTTAAAAATCTCGGAAAAAGTAAAAATGTTTTGCTATCAACGTTTTTCACTAAGTCATTAAAGATCTCCTGGGAATAGTTGTAATTTTCATTCGTCAAAATAGCATAACCCAGACATTGAATATTTAATGGTATTTCGTTAAACGCTGTTGTTTTATTTGAAACACACATCAAAAGTGTGTGAAATAAAAACCTTGGTGCAGAAGGGAAGTAACCTTTTTGTAAGGTATCTACCTTTTATTGTTCTGCATATCCCCTTTTCAGAAAATCAGCTTTTAACTCGTTTTTATCAAAGGAAGTTTTACCTTTCTGATCATCGAGTTTGAAGACTTCTGAGATTGATTGCGGAGTGATTTCAATCGCTTTACCCTGTATCGAGGAGTTGATGGCTACTACTTTATTGTCTTGTTTTTCAAGCATAGCATTTTTCCAGAACTCTCTTTGGGTTTGCAAATAAATGGGAGCGTCTGCTGTCAACAAAGTTTTGTACTTTGATGCAGATATGGTGTCGATGATGGAATCGAAGGTGTGGTTGTTTGTGGGTTTTATGAGGAGACCCAAGTAGTTGTGCGGTGATTTGTATGGGATTTCAATGGTTTCTTCGGCCGTTTAAGTGACCTCTTTTGAATATGATGGTGATTGTGGTTTTGATTTCGATTTTGATTTCGTCATATTGAAAGAGAAAGAAGAAGAACAGAGAATGATTTAGGATGGAGGGTTGATAACTGCTTTGAGAAGAGAATTTTGGAATTCAATTCGACAGTGTAAAACCCTGTTTGGGGTTTTGATCAGGGTTTTATTTAGGGAAAAAGTAAGTGCTGATGTGGCAGCGGTTACAAAGATCCGAAGGCTAAAAACTGACCACGTGCCAACCTCTGATGAAATGGATGAAGAGTGGAGGTCAGTTGTTTTGAGAACCACTGATGAAGCAAACATCAGTGGTTACAACGGTAATAATGTGACATTGGATGACTTTTACTATCAGTGGATAGCATATCAGTGGATAAGACACTGATTTTGAGCATCAGTGCTTGCCAATAGAATGAAAGGAACAGTGGTTGACTTTCAGCAGTGGATAGTAAATAGGAAACAGATGTTTGAACAAAACATTGGTTAAGGGTAAGATAATGGTAATAATTTGAAAGACTAGTATGTCAGCAACTGTTTTGAGAATTTTCATTCAAGGTTTTACCACATGTCAATTACATATTTTTTAAGCTTTTACACAATTCTGACAGTGGTTTAGCACCCCAGATGATGTAAACTTTTTACTAAGGCTACTCATTTTTGTTATAATGTTTGAATTAAAAACATGAGTGCCCAAGTATTTTATGATCTGTTGATCAATCAATCTTTTGCTCAGTGTAAGACAACCTTTGAGTATGACATGACCTTGACATGAGTACCACTTCCTTTTGATCCATTTTGAGGATAATACTACCAGCAAAAATAAAGGTTATATATATCCAGACAGGAGATTTAAACTTTTACTATCAAAAACCAGTAAAAGTTCAAAGTATATTATTCCAAAAAAATGAAGAATAATATATCCTGCTTTATTCGAGGAAATCCTTTTCATAAAAAATAATTAAATGATTTTCTAAAAACAACACCAAAAGAAACTGGTAAAACCGTAATAAAGCACATAATCATCTCATACTCAAGTTTATGAGAATGGTCAGTGGTTTACAACAGTGGTATGAATTTTAAATGCATTTTGACCACTGTTTGGTACCATTCTCTTGTTGATTGATTGACAATAGAAAAAAAATGAGGACACATGTTCACATGAGTTTTTTTAAATCCTGTTATAAACCTTGTTACCATGTGATGATTCTGGAAATTTGTCTAGTCCTTTTGAAAGTTTATTTACTGGAAATACCATGGTTACCTGAACCAAAAACTGCTCACAGCTGCTTTGATGACCATTTTTACCCCAATTTTTTGACTCTAAAGTGTTTTATGTTTATACTCTTTTCTTCTGACTTCAAAAGTTTTGAGATAAACACACTTCTGAGTTTTTGTGAATTTTCTTCTTCCCTTTTTACCCTTCCCATTCATAAGTAATGAAATACTTACTGGGAGGTTTTTATTGAAGAAGTGCTTAATCTAGAATCATTTTGCAGTAATGTTTTGAGAGAATTGATCATGTTTGCACAAGTTTTCAACCAATCTCACATTACTTATGATACGGACTATATTGACTCCAGTTTTTCTTTAACAAGGTTGATTTGTTCCTTTTGAGGATCTCAACCTGTTTTTCAACACATAAGATCAAATGACTAAAGTTTTAGTTTCCCTCTTTTTAAGTTAGCAAAAACACTAATGTTTTTATGAACATAGGTTTTTGTTAATCTGAGGTTCATACTTTAGTATTTAATACAATGAAAACATCACAAATTACATACAAACAGTTGAAATCAATTTTGAAAATAAGAAATAATCTCATAGTTTAACAGATATGTTTTCAGATCTAAAAACCATGAGTGTCTTGTGCATGTATTCACTTGTTGTGTGAGACTTGTGTGTCATATGACATCTTGGTTGATTTACAGAGTTTTTTGAATAACCACTTTGAGCATGATTTACTCGGCACTCTGTTTTTCAACTAAATGCACCCAACCTTAGTATCAATGAATTCTGAGCCGAACTGTTATGTCAAATTGATTGTTAGATCGAATATTGACTGTCCAGGCTCTGATACCAATTGTTAGGATCGGAGGCTCTCATGATTGTGTTTGTTTGTATGATTTGAACAATTAAAGAATATGAAACAATGTAAAGTGCAGTGGAAATGAATAACAAACTTTGTAAACACAATCAAAGGAGAAAATAGTTTCATAAACAATTGCTTTTCATAGAGTCGAAAGATTACAAATCAAAGCAAAAGATTATAATGCAAGCTTACAAACTAGACTCCCCCTCAGCCTGATACTCCAGGGTTTGGTTGCACAAGATGAAAGGATTAAATTGAGGAGAAGAACTCACTCAAGATGAAAGGATCAAATCACTGAGGCATCTCAGCTGACGTCACCATGAAAGCGACGTCTAACCACCTAACAACCTATATCTACTGTTCTAATACAAACACTGCTAATCTTAACTACTGACTATACATGAAACAGATGATATACTAAACTACTGCTCTCTCTTTATGTCAGTGCTTTCCTCAAGGTTGATCAGTCCTTGATTGGGCAGAGCTTTGCCATCAGTAGATTGTACCAGCAGTGCTTAGTTCTCAGCAGTCTTCTGGCTTCATCAGTAGTTTTGAATCACAGCAGCAGTTGTATCCGGGCAGTGGATATAAGACCATCAGCGGTTATAATCACTTTCAAGGGAGAAGACTTAGTGTAAACAACTGCTTATTATGAATCCACTGTTGTGACCTGGTTTTGGCTTTCATTATCTGTTCCTCTGGTAGGGTTCAATCCCAACACTTTAGGCTAATTAAATTAAGTCCCTAGAGATAATAACTTACTAAAAGTATCACTAATCATGAAAAACTTAATTAGCTAAGAAAATAAATATTTTTTTTTGAAACACAATATATTTAATTAATCAAAGCAATATTACTATCAAATCTCGATCTTCCACACACCAATTCTTTCTTCGATCTTCTCGTGTCGTCATGCGTGTTGACTTTGATTGGCTGGCATTGACTTTGTCGACTTGATTTGTTGACTACACATATTAGACCCAAAAACTCCCCATTAGGCTAATGTTATCAAAATCTTGTATCATCTATAGAACCGTCAACTTCATGTGTGTTATGATCTTCAATTTGGCAAGCTTCAGTCTCAATTTTAGACCCAACAATTCTTCTTGAGTTGTTTGATGGCACAAGGAAGTTCCAAACAATGGCATGACTACAATCTCCCGACAACCATCGGGATAGTTTTGACACAATTCAACTCTTGTTTTTTGAGTAAAAGTGAAAATTAAGAATAAAAATAGATAACATTATACCGACGACATGTTGTTGACAAATGTTTTCAAATGACACATTTACTAGTGTAAAATTCTTGTAGTGATATTATATCTTAGGTGATTTATTAATTTCTTTCATTTCAAAAACACCTTAGTAGCCAAGACTTGTACTATAGATATGTATGCCATTGTAAGTGAGGACTAGCTCATGAACTAGAAATGGGTCAGTTGTTTGCTTTACAATAGATACACTTCTTGTACATATAAGGTTCAGTTTGCTATGTATATAATCAGACAATATGATTTTAATACCAAAGAGTGGATTTTTTTTCATAAACTTCTTTTAACATATTCTCTCCTTTGTTTTTTTTCATAAACGAATCTTAAAAATTTGCGTACATCCACCAACTGTCTTTTAACATATTAGCTTGCTTGTTTTTTTTTTTTTTGAAATTTACATTTGATTTATATGTGTCAACTCTAATTTCTAAATTTTCAATTATTAGAACAAAATATTGATTAACAAAACATGACTACCGGTTAAAAATATCATATTAATGACTGATATTTGTCACACCCCCAAAAATCCACATGCGGAGTACTACCGCTTGGAGGCGTGACTGACCAGGATCCAGCCACCAATTATACTGAGTACTTGGGTAATAATAATAAAGATGATCACCAACCTTAATAGTTCGTAAGCATCAAAGTTTAAAGTTCGAAAGTTAGGTTCAAATAACAGTTTAAGTAAATAGCGGAAGCATAGGCAAAATAGTTTAAACAAAGTTCATAGTTCAAGTTATTTAGAACCCAACACACGGGTTTAGACGACCACTACACTTCCCAAGCTACAAGCTCCTGAGTCACTGGTTACCTGCAAAGCATGCAGTAAGGGGTCAACAATAATGCTGAGTGAGTTCACTAGTTGTCCAGTTTTAATTACCAAAAACTTGTTTCACCAGTTAATTTATCCGTTTATACATGCCATGGGGAGCTACCCCAAAAGTTAGCGACTAAACTGTTTTTCCAATACCGAACACTAGGTGACCGTTGCGTATCCGTAGAGTGCCCCGATGTCAATGTTCTATCATCATTGACGGATGCCTGAGTACATTAGTTCACGACCGATCCCATACCTTGGCACGGTGTGAGGTTGGTAAGACCTAAATAGCGCTATCAACTAATAACCCGTTCGCCTGGCCCCGGCGACTAATCGGTATTATGTAGTAGGGACTTTAAGTGATAGAGATTCGTTTAGTGCCGTTTGTTGCAATCCGTATAAACAGTAATTAACTAAAAGGTTCCCAATAACAAGGGAAGAAAAGTAAGTTGTGTCCCTCATAGGGGATAGTGTTGTTTTTAGTTTCGTTTCCCAAACCACCGGGAATACATGCTTTAGGTTGTGAACTCACCTTGGGTTGCTCGGTAGATTAATTACCCGGTCGATCACGTTGGTCACCACGTCCTAGCATGGTTACCGAATATGGGTCAAGTAGGGGTACAAGTAAACACGTATAGCAAACAAGTACAGACACACATAGCATGCATTCATACAAACACTTGGGTTATTGGGCCTGCCCTAACATTTCACAAACAAACAGTACAGATACACATGCAGTCCAGTCAACAGATAGTCCAACAAGCTTTTTGGCCCAATAACACGTAGGCAGCCCAGTCGTGACAAGGGCGGTTTCGGCTCGAGAATACACGGTCTCGAGTCGCAACCAAGGGTTCCGACTCGCAACCTCGGTATGCTTTGGTCTCGAGTCGCAACCAAGGGTTCCGACTCGCAACCTCGGTTTCGGTTCATCATGCTTTGGTCTCGAGTGTGCTGCTTGCGAGTCGCAACCGGGAGATCTCGGAGAATCACGTTTTGGTCTCGAGTCGCAACCAAGGGTTTCGACTCGCAACCACTGTTACGTGCACCTGAATCCTTCTAGAACCTGTCCTACGTACTAGCCAATAGCATTTTGATTTCATGTAATTCTGTACTAACCAATAACATTGCACTAACATGTTTTATTGTCTAAATCATAACAAATCAGATCAAAACAAGCATATTTGAATATTCATACCACCTTCAAACTTGTTCTTCATATGTTCATCATAATTATGAACTTTCGAGTCCTAAATCTAGCATACACAATCCGAAACAGCATGTTTACACAAGGTTATCCATCAACATTCATCCCTTTATCATGTTTATCAAACCAAAATCAAAACACAATTCAGTCATCAACATCGGCCCTATATCTAGCACATAATCACCGGTTTACTCATCATATCTATGCACTCGGTATATAGTGTCCTTGTATACCATCATCCAAATCAACACATAGCTAACACTCATGATTATCATTTACCTAAACAGATTTGTGTACAACCTTTGACATACAATCCTTGGTTCAAAACAATTATCTATATCATTTAGTCATTTCTAACCAACTAAATCATGCAAATCATACAAAGAGACATTTAAACTAGGCATGCCTATCATTCATCAAATACTCATCACCAAACAAAGCCTTTACAAACCAAGTATCGTGACACCTAGAACATAAAGCACTAACCGGTTCAAGAGTGACACAAAGGTGTTCAAGTAGGTGACGGATTGAAGCCTTCGAGTGATGATTCCGAGCCAATCCAAGGGTGCTCTTGTTGCCGGTTGGATCCGAGAAGGAGAGGAGGAGAGGGTGATTTTAGAACCTTAGGGTTTTAGGGTTTTTAGAGAGAGAGAGAGGGAGAGTGTGTGAGATGAGAGAGTGTGAGAATGATGTTGCAAAATGGTAAAAGTTGTGAGGGTTGGCCGGTTATATATCTCGAGTGGGTTAGGGGTTTCCGGGTGGGCTAAGGTTACGGCCCAACCGGCCCATTGTTACACCGTTTACTCGAGACCGGGTGGTCTCGAGTCATGGTTTCGGTTCACAAGTATCCTTACACACACAATATATATATGTATTACATACACGTTATCGACATATAGCACATAGAAATAACAACTTCCATTTAATAATAATATACATATACGCTAAGTGATTACAAGGTGTTTGCTCGGGAAAACCTAGAATGTCACATTATCCCCAAGTTTTAAGAACTTTCGTCCCGAAAGTTAAGGCAGCCACTGACAAGCTAGTGTAAATACGAATGTTTCAACGGGATGTCACATCATCCCCCCGTTAGTTTGGAATTTCGTCCCGAAATTCAGTTGTAGCTTCAGTGCTGGGGGTTTCATTTGGGAACAGCTGGGGATACTTGCGCTTCATCTGGTCTTCTCGCTCCCAGGTAAACTCTGGGCCACGGCGTGAGTTCCAACGAACTCGTACGAGAGGTATCTGGCTACGTTTGAGGGTTTTGATTTCACGGTCCGTGATCTCAATCGGTTCCTCAGTAAAGTGTAGCCGTTCGTCAATAGTAAGTTCCTTGTAAGGAATGACGAGTGTTTCATCTGACAGGCACTTCTTCAGATTAGACACGTGGAAGACGTTGTGCACAGCACTCAGTTTTTCAGGCAGATTCAACCTGTAAGCGGCCGTACCGATCTTTTCGGTAACTTCAAAGGGTCCGACATATCTTGGATTAAGCTTGCCCCGTTTTCCAAAACGAACCACACCCTTCCAGGGTGAGACCTTAAGTAGAGCCCGTTCACCAACCTGGAACTCTTGCGGTTTCCTATCTTTATCAGCGTAGTACTTTTGACGGTCACGAGCTGCCGCCATGCGTTGCCTAATCTGGGCAATCCTTTCTGTGGTGTCGACTACATGTTCCGGGCCTGTGATCTGGCTGTCACCAACCTCAGCCCAGCAGAGAGGCGATCGGCATTTCCGGCCGTACAATGCCTCAAATGGTGCTGCCTGAATGCTGGTGTGGTAGCTGTTGTTGTAGGAGAATTCCACCAACGGTAGGTGCTTCTCCCAATTTTTGCCAAAATCGATCACACATGCCCTAAGCATGTCTTCGAGGGTTTGGATGGTGCGTTCAGACTGCCCATCCGTTTGCGGGTGATAAGCGGTGCTCATGTCTAAACGTGAGCCAAAAGATTTGTGCATGGCTTGCCATAATTCAGAAGTAAAACGCGCGTCTCGATCAGAAATAATAGAGGTAGGCACTCCGTGCTTCGAGACCACTTCTTTTAAGTATACCTCTGCTAGGGTAGAGAACTTGTCTGTTTCTTTAATAGCCAAGAAGTGTGCAGACTTAGTTAAGCGATCCACTATCACCCAAATGGTGTCATTTCCGCGCTGAGACCTAGGCAGGCCAGTAACAAAATCCATGGAAATCTGCTCCCATTTCCATTGCGGAATCTCTGGCTGTTGGAGTAGGCCTGATGGTTTCTGATACTCAGCCTTGACTCTTGCACAAGTTAAACATTTTCTGACATAGGTTGCTATGTGGGCTTTCATGCCAGGCCACCAATAGGTAGCCCTCAAGTCGTGGTACATCTTATCTGACCCTGGATGAACTGAGTAACGGGACTTATGAGCTTCATCCATCACAAGGTCACGTAAATTTCCATAAAGCGGAACCCATATGCGTCCGGCTACGTAGTAAGCACCGTCTTCTTTTTGTTCCAATCGTTGTCTCGATCCTCGTAGGGACTCAGCCCTGATGTTCTCGGCTTTCAGTGCTTCAACCTGAGCATCCCGAATTTGATTAGGGAGGTTCGAGTGGATAGTGAGCTGTAAGGCACGAACACGCTTGGGTTTGGTCTCCTTTCTGCTGAGGGCATCGGCTACCACATTAGCCTTGCCTGGGTGATATTTGATTGCACATTCGTAGTCATTTAGGAGTTCGACCCATCGGCGTTGCCGCATATTCAACTCCTTTTGTCCCATTATGTGCTGGAGACTCTTGTGGTCAGTGTAAATCGTGCACTTGGTGCCGTACAAGTAGTGTCTCCAAAGCTTGAGCGCGAAGACCACAGCTCCAAATTCTAAGTCATGCGTCGTATAGTTCCGTTCGTGGACCTTGAGTTGTCGCGAGGCGTAAGCGATAACTTTCTCGCGTTGCATCAATACGCAGCCAAGTCCTTGAATAGAAGCGTCGCAGTAAACGACGAAGTCGTCGGTACCTTCGGGTAAGGAGAGGATAGGAGCACTACAAAGGTTCTTCTTTAGTTCCTGGAAGGCAGATTCCTGAGCATCACTCCATTTGTAAGCAACACCCTTCTGAGTGAGTGTCGTAAGTGGTTGAGCGATCTTAGAGAATCCCTTGATAAATCTTCGATAGTATCCCGCCAATCCCAAGAATTGGCGAACTTCGGTCGGAGTCTTAGGCACAGGCCAATTCTTAATGGACTCAATCTTAGCAGGGTCAACATGAATCCCTTCCTGATTGACGATGTGTCCAAGGAAATGGACTTCTCTAAGCCAGAAATCACATTTCGAGAATTTGGCGTACAGTTGCTCATTGCGAAGAAGTTCGAGAATAAGACGTAGGTGTTGTTCTCGCTCCTCTTGGCTCTTCGAGTAGATTAGGATGTCGTCGATGAATACGATTACGAACTTATCGAGGTAGGGTTTGCATACTCGGTTCATGAGATCCATGAAGATTGCAGGTGCGTTGGTCATTCCGAAAAGCATAACAAGGAATTCGTAGTGACCATAGCGGGTTCTGAAAGCAGTATTAGAGATGTCCTCATCGCGGACTCTCAGCTGGTGATAACCCGATCGCAGATCGATCTTGGAATAATAGCTCGACCCTTGCAGCTGGTCGAACAGGTCGTCGATACGGGGAAGTGGATAACGATTCTTGATGGTAACCTTGTTAAGTTCGCGGTAGTCAATGCACATTCGGAATGAGCCATCTTTCTTTTTGACGAAGAGCACTGGGGCTCCCCAGGGTGATGAACTAGGACGGATAAAACCTTTGTCCAAAAGTTCTTGTAGTTGAGTAGAAAGCTCCTTGAGTTCTGCAGGAGCTAGGCGATAAGGTGCACGAGCTATAGGTGCTGCTCCGGGAGCTAGCTCGATTTGAAATTCGACCTAACGGTGAGGAGGGAGTCCAGGTAGTTCTTCTGGGAATACCTCGGGATAGTCACGTACAACTGGAAAATCTTCAATCCTGTTTTCCATTTTCTGTGTGTCGGTAATGAGTGCTAAGATAGCGGTGTGCCTTTTTCGTAGACACTTCTGGGCCTTTAAGAATGAAATGATGCCTGTGACTTCTCCGCTCTTGTCGCCTTGAACTATCAGAGGTTTGCCAGGGGGACGGGGAATACGAATAGCTTTCTCTTGGCAGAGGATTTCAGCTCGATGTTTGGACAACCAATCCATACCAATGATGACGTCGAAGCTTCCAAGAATGATGGGGAAAAGATCGATACAGAAGGTCTGACCAGACAACTCTAATTTGCAGTTACGAATTATGTGTGAGGCCTCGAGATTTCTACCATTAGCTATTTCAACGGTGTGCTTAGAGCTTAGCGGCGTAAGAGTGAGCTTAAGTTTCTTACTAATACGTAGGGATACATAACTAGCATCTGCTCCGGAATCAAATAGCATGGAAACATAACGATCATTAAGTAGGAACTTACCCGCTACAACGTTGGGGTCGTTCCTGGCTTCTCCAGCTCCAATCACAAAAGCTTTTCCTCTAGCACCATTTCCAGCATTGTTGTTATTGTTCCCAGCACCTTGATTGTTGTTGTTTTGATTCAGTTCAGGGCAATCCTTTCGCATGTGCCCCGTTGCTCCACACTTGAAGCATCCACGGTTGTTTCCTTGTTGCTGCTGTTGCTGTGGTTGTTGCTGATTCTGTCTAGCTGGGAACTGGCTTCGGCAGTCTTTGGCTTCGTGCCCCATCTTGTTGCATCGCTGACACTGACCTTTTCCACATGGCCCACTGTGATGTCGGTTACATTTGTTACACTTAGGGTGGTTTCCTCGATAGCCACCCTGTTGCTGAGGGCCCTTGTTGCTTTCAGTCTTCCTTTGTTGAACTGGGGCCTGAGCGGGGTTAGCATCCTTTCCCTGACTTCCATCCCACTTTCGCTTGTTATCGCCAGAAGTTCCAGCAGTAGCACCGATCCTCTTGGGCAGCTTGCCCTCTTCCACAGCCTGATTGGTGAGTTTGTGAGCAAGACGAACCACGGGCTGTATGGTGTTGAGGTTGGCCGAGGTCACATGGCTCCGGATTTCTGGGACCAAGCCTTTGATGTACAATTCGACCCTTCGATACATAGGTTGGGACATGTTTGGGCAAAGTGCAGCATAGTCGTTGGACTGCTTAGTGTAGGTCTCAATCTCTGATCCGACCATCTTGAGCGCATAGTACTCGTTCTGGAGTTTGTGGATGTCATCCCTGTGACAGTACTCCTCTTTAATCATGTCCTTGAAATCTTCCCATGCCGTAGCATTAGCAGTTTCTAGACCAAGCATCTGAATCTGTGCTTTCCACCATGAAAGCGCGTTCCCTTCAAGCGTACCAGTTGCGTACTTAACCCAGTTAGCAGGGGGACACTCGCAGACGGCAAAGACAGCTTCGGCCTTTTCAATCCAATGCAGAAGGCCTATGGCACCCTCAGTGCCGTTGAAAGGGAGAGGCTTGCCATCCATGAAGGTTTTGAAAGTACAAACACGTGGTTGCGCAGGCGCAGGCTGACCTGTTGTGAGAAATCGAGCGAATAGGTTTTAGAGGTGAAAAGACGATGTGGGGGTAGGATCTAAACATCCTATAGCAACGAGTTTACCTCCAGGGTGAGCTGCGAAAGCTGCAGCCACCGTGTTGAGCAAGTTAGCGAATTGAGCCTGAGTCATGTTAACGCTTCCTCTTCCGCGTCCACTCATTGTCTTCATAGCCAGAAAACACAGTATGAGTGTAATGTTGCAACGTAGCGAGAATGAGGTAGAAGAGAAATGTGCATCTATCTAATCAGGCACACTAGTATGTATAGTAGAGCAGTCAATATAAGATAAACAAGCAAGTAAACACAAGTCCGAGCTACGAGGTCTAGTATGTCGAGTCTTGCCCTTGGAGTGTAGTGTCGTCACGAGTCACGGGTTATAGTCTGGTTTTTCTCAAAAAGACTTTCCTTTTTAAAACCAAGTTCACTATAACCAATGGCTCTGATACCAATCTGTCACACCCCCAAAAATCCACATGCGGAGTACTACCGCTTGGAGGCGTGACTGACCAGGATCCAGCCACCAATTATACTGAGTACTTGGGTAATAATAATAAAGATGATCACCAACCTTAATAGTTCGTAAGCATCAAAGTTTAAAGTTCGAAAGTTAGGTTCAAATAAAAGTTTAAGTAAATAGCGGAAGCATAGGCAAAATAGTTTAAACAAAGTTCATAGTTCAAGTTATTTAGAACCCAACACACGGGTTTAGACGACCACTACACTTCCCAAGCTACAAGCTCCTGAGTCACTGGTTACCTGCAAAGCATGCAGTAAGGGGTCAACAATAATGCTGAGTGAGTTCACTAGTTGTCCAGTTTTAATTACCAAAAACTTGTTTCACCAGTTAATTTATCTGTTTATACATGCCATGGGGAGCTACCCCAAAAGTTAGCGACTAAACTGTTTTTCCAATACCGAACACTAGGTGACCGTTGCGTATCCGCAGAGTGCCCCGATGTCAATGTTCTATCATCATTGACGGATGCCTGAGTACATTAGTTCACGACCGATCCCATACCTTGGCACGGTGTGAGGTTGGTAAGACCTAAATAGCGCTATCAACTAATAACCCGTTCGCCTGGCCCCGGCGACTAATCGGTATTATGTAGTAGGGACTTTAAGTGATAGAGTTTCGTTTAGTGCCGTTTGTTGCAATCCGTATAAACAGTAATTAACTAAAAGGTTCCCAATAACAAGGGAAGAAAAGTAAGTTGTATCCCTCATAGGGGATAGTGTTGTTTTTAGTTCCGTTTCCTAAACCACCGGGAATACATGCTTTAGGTTGTGAACTCACCTTGGGTTGCTCGGTAGATTAATTACCCGGTCGATCACGTTGGTCACCACGTCCTAGCATGGTTACCGAATATGGGTCAAGTCGGGGTACAAGTAAACACGTATAGCAAACACGTACAGACACACATAGCATGCATTCATACAAACACTTGGGTTATTGGGCCTGCCCTAACATTTCACAAACAAACAGTACAGATACACATGCAGTCCAGTCAACAGATAGTCCAACAAGCTTTTTGGCCCAATAACACGTAGGCAGCTCAGTCGTGACAAGGGCGGTTTCGGCTCGAGAATACACGGTCTCGAGTCGCAACCAAGGGTTCCGACTCGCAACCTCGGTATGCTTTGGTCTCGAGTCGCAACCAAGGGTTCCGACTCGCAACCTCGGTTTCGGTTCATCATGCTTTGGTCTCGAGTGTGCTGCTTGCGAGTCGCAACCGGGAGATCTCGGAGAATCATGTTTTGGTCTCGAGTCGCAACCAAGGGTTCCGACTCGCAACCACTGTTACGTGCACCTGAATCCTTCTAGAACCTGTCCTACGTACTAGCCAATAGCATTTTGATTTCATGTAATTCTGTACTAACCAATAACATTGCACTAACATGTTTTATTGTCTAAATCATAACAAATCAGATCAAAACAAGCATATTTGAATATTATAATGTGACATTCTAGGTTTTCCCGAGCAAACACCTTGTAATCACTTAGCGTATATGTATATTATTATTAAATGGAAGTTGTTATTTCTATGTGCTATATGTCGATAACGTGTATGTAATACATATATATATTGTGTGTGTAAGGATACTTGTGAACCAAAACCATGACTCGAGACCACCCGGTCTCGAGTAAACGGTGTAACAATGGGCCGGTTGGGCCGTAACCTTAGCCCACCCGGAAACCCCTAACCCACTCGAGATATATAACCGGCCAACCCTCACAACTTTTACCATTTTGCAACATCATTCTCACACTCTCTCATCTCACACACTCTCCCTCTCTCTCTCTCTAAAAACCCTAAAACCCTAAGGTTCTAACATCACCCTCTCCTCCTCTCCTTCTCGGATCCAACCGGCAACAAGAGCACCCTTGGATTGGCTCGGAATCATCACTCGAAGGCTTCAATCCGTCACCTACTTGAACACCTTTGTGTCACTCTTGAACCGGTTAGTGCTTTATGTTCTAGGTGTCACGATACTTGGTTTGTAAAGGCTTTGTTTGGTGATGAGTATTTGATGAATGATAGGCATGCCTAGTTTAAATGTCTCTTTGTATGATTTGCATGATTTAGTTGGTTAGAAATGACTAAATGATATAGATAATTGTTTTGAACCAAGGATTGTATGTCAAAGGTTGTACACAAATCTGTTTAGGTAAATGATAATCATGAGTGTTAGCTATGTGTTGATTTGGATGATGGTATACAAGGACACTATATACCGAGTGCATAGATATGATGAGTAAACCGGTGATTATGTGCTAGATATAGGGCCGATGTTGATGACTGAATTGTGTTTTGATTTTGGTTTGATAAACATGATAAAGGGATGAATGTTGATGGATAACCTTGTGTAAACATGCTGTTTCGGATTGTGTATGCTAGATTTAGGACTCGAAAGTTCATAATTATGATGAACATATGAAGAACAAGTTTGAAGGTGGTATGAATATTCAAATATGCTTGTTTTGATCTGATTTGTTATGATTTAGACAATAAAACATGTTAGTGCAATGTTATTGGTTAGTACAGAATTACATGAAATCAAAATGCTATTGGCTAGTACGTAGGACAGGTTCTAGAAGGATTCAGGTGCACGTTGTAACACCTGTGTCATTTCAACCATCAAACAAATGCCCAACCAGTGAAATATTGTATTTCATACTTGGGATTTGTAAAAATATGTGTATCGTTTACACATATCAACTCTTGTTCGATTTCAAGCTCTAAATCGCTTTCTGGAAGGTTATACACGCACTGATGCGTAAATATAACTAGTTTAATGCAACGAACACTCCGGAATAGTGAAATGGGCTTAACATACCTTAAATAACCTTTACATAACTTAGATATAAGTTTTGGAAGGTTTGGTGTGGTGAAATCAAAGTTAATTCGTTTACAGGGACTAAACTTGACAAACTGCGAAAGTATGTCAATTTGAACTGTAACGAACATTCCGGAACATAACCATAAGTTAAACACACCTTAAATATCCTTTAAATAGCTTAGAAATAGGCTTTGAGGGGTTCGGTGTGCTAAAATAAACTTTTGGGTCATTCAGGGACTAAAAGTGTCAAAAAGTGCACAAGTTTGCATTTTCGCGCATAACTTATGTTCTGAATACATCTGGACATCCAAAAATTTATGTAAGCATGACTACATTATATTTTAGTGTTCTCCATAAGAAAAATCCATTCGTCGCGTCATTTGGATCGTTTTTCGCGCTTATGCGCATTCCGTCGTAATTAAGCGAACATCGCGATCGTACGACCAAACGAACCGACATCCGACATATTTTTGAGCATGTTTTGAGTTCCCTATACTTTAACTTCATTTTAGAGCCTTGAAATGAGGTTAACGGGGTTCAAACGCATCGAAAAAGGCCTTAAACACGTGCAGGGACCATTTCTGCCACTTTTGAAACATTTCTGAAACAGGGGGGTGCTAGCGTAGCGCGACTGCATAGTGCCTTTGCACTAGCGCTACGCGACTGCCTAACCAGACCAGATTCAATGTTTTAAACACAAGTTGCAGCCAATTAATCCTTAACCACATGTTTTAAGTTGATGTGTCGCAAAGTTAAGGAGCATATGTGGCTCCATAACCTTTGTGACAAGTGTACGGCTCGGATCGTGGCACGATATTCAAGAAACGATCCTAGCGGCTCTACTTTTTCTATAAATACCCACCCCCCTTTGGCTTAAAAACCCACAAATCTGATTGAAAAGACTCTAAGTTGGAACCTTCGTTTCATACCTGAGCTATTTTGATCTGGGTTAGCATTCGGGGACCCTGGGTAAGTATTCTTTCGTTCTTTTCCTTATTTTACTGCTTTTCGAGTCAGAAAGTCAAACTTTGTTTGACTTTCAGCGTTGACCAGTAATGGTCAATGCGAAGTTCGCTAGAACTTCGCAACGTGATTGTAATCACGATGGTCATAGTCCCTTGGGACTATGCCTACTGATTACCACGTTGTCTAGGGTCGTAGGGTAAGCGATCTAATAAATCGCTTATACCTCGAACCCAACCCAGTTTGGTCGATCATTAGGATCCGACCAAACACTTTAGGTGACCATAGTATGTAGGGAATAACCTTCCGAGGTTATACCCTATGGTCACATCGTTTAAGTAGTTGTATGATAGGTAGTTTATATGCCTTAGGTAAATTACCAGAATACCCTTTTCATGTATAATTGGTAATTAAGCATATGTAACCTAAACCTTTGTCACATAACTGATTATGTAACATGTTAAGGCATATATTACTTGTCATAGGACTAGTTAGGCGGTCCGAACGCGTTTCACGCGAACGACGCGTTAAAGTAGCATAAGCTACCTAAACGGGTCGTAATGGGTCGTAGACACTTAGGTTAAGTTTCATTTAGTATGTAGGCTTTGTTAAAACCAAAAGACACGAGTCTCTACACTCGTTTGGTTTACAAACCCTAATGCTACCCGATCTTCCGATTTAGGTCCGGTTTATTAATGTAGCTACCTATACTAGGTGCCGTTTGATATCCGCGATCTCTAGTATTGTTTGGTTGTTACTCAAGGACTACCGAGCAATCTCAAGTGAGTACATAGACCCCTCTTTTACTGTTTTCCAAACTGTTTTGGGGTGAAACACATGTGCCTACTTGTTACTTTCATGCTTTCCTGTTTTCACATCATATACTACTATGTTCGTTAGTACATTATAGTACATGATTTCATTACATTTCATGCTATGTATGCCCATTGTGTGCGTACTTAGTACATTGTTTTACATTACATTTCATGCTATGTATGCCCATTGTGTGCATACTTAGTACATTGTTTTACATTGCTTTTCTGTTGCATATGCTTATCCAGCATATGAACACATTATACTACATATTGAACCGTTGTAATCATTTGACTGTGATCCGTTGATATCTGTGAACCGTTTGTATCTGTGAACCGTGTGAACCGTAGTTGACATAGACATTTCGGCATAGACATTTTAACATGATTGACATTTGATCATGCATTTCCCACAAAACATAACTTTGATTTAAACCAAGTTTTACTTCAATACTTTGTTCTTGTGTATATGGTTTAGTTGAGACATTTCACTTGCCATACATGATATTTTGACATAGACATTTGACATGGATATTTGACATAGACATTTGACATGGATATTTGACATAGACATTTTGACATTAGTTTGGTTTGATTAAGTGATTAAGTAACGATGCGTGTGTAATATGATACAAGCATGGTGGATACGCCGCTGGTACTTCCTATATATAAGTGTTTGTATGGTATTACATATTGTAGCGTTATTTGAATCATTTCAGTTTGAGACATAGAACATTTTATACAAATAACATACTTTTCACAAGACATTGTTTTACAAACAACTTATCTTATACAAACTCATCTTACATGGTTATTTATTTGACCATACATTATTTACTTATTTATACATATCATCCGATCTTATCGATTTTCAAATGATTTACAAAACAAAGCAAATTACAAGGTTCATGACTAAACATTTTCTCAAACATAAGTCATGGAACCTATTTTCACAAAACCTATGTATCTCACAGGCATTTTTATGCTGACGTACCTATTTTCACATGTGTTTTTCAGGAACTGTTGCATAAGATGATCAAGATACATATAGGCAGACTTGGGCTTTAGTGACAATAAAAGATGCAAGACTAGTTAATTTTGTTGTATTTCCTTGATTGATTAGACATTGTAACACTTTTAATCAATAAAACGAAACTTCAATTGCCATGGATTTGAAACAATTAATTCTGTTACAACACTCCCCGATGTTTCCGCCACGTTTCGTATGTTCTACGTGGTCGGGGTGTGACAGAAAAGATGGTATCAGAGCCAATGGTTATAGGGAATTAGGTTATTAGTAATTAGTAATGCTTTGACCTAGACTATAACCTTCTTAGGACCCTAACGCGAGTTTACTTGCGTTTAGTCATAAAACAATACCGTCACCTATCCTTAGGCGACGACCACAACAAGAACATAAATTTCAAAACCGCTTTGAAAACTAATCATCTGTTCTAGGATGATTGATTACTAGGTTTTGAACCCTCTGTTATATGGTTTTGAACCCCTTTGAGTTTTCAAAATCTCGTCAAGGTTTTGGGTTTTAAATAATGTGAACACGTGCAAACTGGAAGGGTGAATGCCTGTATTCTGGGTTTTCTGTCTAGGCAAGCACTTCGTATACATCTCATCAGACGCGAGACCAGTTGTGCTTACCTGGGAATTCTTGGGATGAGTGTTCACTTATAGGCGAGCATGTCTTCGCGATACATTATTTTTGACCTATTTACTTTGATTATTCATCGAGGTCGTTTGTTGCTTTGTAGTAACAAACAAATGACCACTATCCATTGCTTTCATCAGATTTGTTTCATCTCATTCTTTTCGTCTAATCCTCTCACTCGTTTCATTTCATGTTTCCTCTTTTAGAATGCCTCCTCGACGCGAAAGCCAGATAGCGACTGCCGAATTGGCAGAAATCATTGCACAGCAAATGGCTGCTCAATTCCCAAACCTCTTTGCTCTATGGAATCAAGCCAACAACAACAACAATGGTCCGTGCAACTTCAAGAGTTTTAACTCGGTGAAACCACTCAAGTTTAGTGGTTCCGAGGGAGCGACTGGGCTTCTTCAATAGTTCGAGAGCATTGAGAATACTTTCCGCCATGTGCAGTGTCCTGACAATCGCAAGGTCGAGTTTGCTTCGAGTGTGTTCCAGAAGAGAGCCCTTACGTGGTGGAATGGGGTTATGAGAGATCGTGGTGCAGAAGTTGCTCTAGCACAGTCATGGGCCGAACTTAGGGCTCTCATGATGAAGGAGTTTTGTCCTCGTCACGAGATTAGGGCTTTGGAAAGGGAATTTGATGATCTTAAGCAAGACAGCGGTGAGCATCGAGCCTACACGGACCGTTATGAGGAGTTAAGTCTGTTATGCCCAAACATGGTCACGCCTTTGGATAAGGCGATCGAAAAGTACATTGATGGCCTTCCCGACTCAATACAAGACATTTTGACTGGTAGCAACCCTACTACTGTTAGGCAGGCCATTGAGTTATCTGCAACCTTGACTGAATCGCAGATCAGGAAACGTAAGCTTTTCCGAAAGGGTGACAAGAAACTGGTCGAGGAATCGAAACCAATCGAGGAATCAAAGACCATGGATGAACAGACTGGATCCTCTAAGAAGTCAAAGAAGCGAAAGGCTTCTCAGAACTTCGCCGTGGTCGCTCACAATGATCAAGCCGTCCCCAACCAACCAGCTCAACCCCCTGCCAGGAAACCCTACAAAGGAACTGCACCCTTGTGCAACCAATGTGGCCTACATCATCATGCTGGTGTGAAGTGCCGCACATGCCAAGTTTGCGGACTTATAGGTCATACAGCGAGGGTTTGCCCAACAGCAGCAGCACCAAATCAGATTAACAACAATCCTGCTCAAGCTCGTTTCCCACTGGGATCTTGCTACAACTGTGGCGAGATGGGCCATTTTAGTAGAAATTGCCCAAGACTTGCTGATGCAAATTCAGTGCAGGGATGAGTATCTGACCGACAGAAGATAACGCTGTTTAGAAAATAATCGAGCCTTGTGTATTATTTTCTTTTATCACAATCTATGAAACAGTTGTTGTTATTGTTTTTTATAAATAAATCTTTCATTTACATTTCAATATGTTTATGTGGTTGCATGTATAAACATATCCCCTACAATACCGACAATCAAGGAACCGCATTCCTTGAAGAACAGACTACTTCCAAATTTCTTCCCTTGTATAATCTCTTGCGTTTCCACGAAAATCCTAAGTACCCGTTTCTTCCAAGAGAAACGATGTACGAGGCGCCAAGTTAATGGCAATTAATAACAAGAAAATAACAATTAAACAATTATGTGGTTATGTGCTTATGTGTTATCCTTTATGTGTCATGTGATCCAATTTATGTTATTCAAATCCTCGTAAAATCTTACATATCTTTGTGCAAGAGATTCATAATAGGATACCCAAAGGTACTACTTAAACCCTTAATGGACTTCTACGTTGTAGTTAAAGTCCCTTGGATTATAATGTACTACCTCAAAATTTGACCCCTTTAGTGGTCTAGTTAAACAGATTGATCCAAAAATCTGGTTAGGGATATCATGTGATGATATAGCTGAAAGGACTCCTTAGTGGCCTAATTAAGAAGATCCTCTGTTGATCTAATTAAAAGGACCCTATGGTAGTCTAGTCACTCTCATCTCAGGTTTGATATCTTTCCCCACAACATTCCAAAACAAACTGTGCGGACTGTGCAAGGAATTACGTAATTATGGATGCATACATAATTATGGAATTTAGTGCACAGAAATCACAGCAAGTTCTATCATGTATCAAGAGTTAACCCTATTCATTTCCAATTCTGATGAAGCATCCGTTGAGGAAAAATGAACTAGCTATTCATTTTTCACTTCTGAAGAATATCCGTTGAGGAAATGAATATCCGTTGTTTATCTTTTCATTTCCATTCTGAAGAATAACCGTTGAGGAAAATGAATTATCCATTCATTTTCGTTCTAAAGAATATCCGTTGAAGAAATGAATATCCGTTGTTTATCTTTTCATTTCCATTCTGAAGAATAACCGTTGAGGAAAATGAATTATCCATTCATTTTCGTTCTAAAGAATATCCGTTGAAGAAATGAATATCCGTTGTTTATCTTTTCATTTCCATTCTGAAGAATAACCGTTGAGGAAAATGAATTATCCATTCATTTTCGTTCTAAAGAATATCCGTTGAGGAAATGAATATCCGTTGTGTAATCCTTCATTTCCAACTCTGAGGAAGCAACCGTTGAAAATGACTCCGTTAGTTCATTTTCGTTTCTGAAGATTTATCCGTTGAGGAAATGAATATCCGTTGTGTAATCCTTCATTTCCAACTCTGAGGAAGCAACCGTTGAAAATGACTCCGTTAGTTCATTTTCGTTTCTGAAGATTTATCCGTTGAGGAAATGAATATCCGTTGTGTAATTCTTCATTTCCAACTCTGAGGAAATAACCGTTGAAAATGACTCCGTTAGTTCATTTTCGTTTCTGAAGATTTATCCGTTGAGGAGATGAATATCCGTTGATTTTTCTTTCATTTCAAATTCTGAAGAACAAACCGTTGAGGAAAATGACCCCGTTTGTTCATTTTCGTTCTGAAGAATATCCGTTGAGAGAAATGAATATTCGTTGATTTTTCTTTCATTTCAAATTCTGAAGAACAAACCGTTGAGGAAAATGACCCCGTTTGTTCATTTTCGTTCTGAAGAATATCCGTTGAGAGAAATGAATATCCGTGGATTATTCCTTCATTCCCATTTCTGACAAAGAATCCGTTGAGAAAGAATGAATCATCCATTCATTTTCACTTCTGAAGAATATCCGTTGAGGGAAATGTATATCCGTTTAGTTAATTCCTTTATTTTCCATTTCCGAAGAACCCGTTGAAGAAAATGATTGTGACAACTCGAGTTTCCGACTTTCATTTTCGCATTTAGTGCACGTTGACTTTGACTGTGTAGTTGTTTGACTTGTTTAACTTGTAACTGTGCACGTTATATTTTTTTTTTTTTTATATTTTTATGAACGCATTGTGGTTGCATGATTTTGTGTTTGGCTGTATAACATGAAACCTGTTGAAAACTTAAAACTGTTAACACATAAAAGGACTCGACGAAACAGACTGGACCCGACGAAATAGACTGTTTCGCCATAAGCATCTCGACGAAACAGGTGTTTCGCCGAAGCCCAGTTTCACCAAAGCCCATTAGGGCCCAATTCACTTGTACGCATATATATCACACGGAACTGTCTCAATTCGTCACACTTTAACAAAATAGAAACCCTAGAGCGCCCCTCTTCTGTGAGACGGCTGTTGGAACTCTCGAAGCCCCCTTAGCTTATTCATCATTCTTTTCATCTCGGTTAGTGTGTATTATAAAGAATCGTTTACTTGTTAATTGACTACAAAGTCTATTTGATGAATGCTCTTATTTGCGGCCCATGTGTTTTGGCAGGTTATGTTATTCATGAATCTTTTGATACTTGTTTGTATATATGTTGTTGTTTAGTAAAAATAAAGAACACCACATGGTTAGTTGGTTGGGAAAGGATAAGATTTTGGAGGGTATCATGGGTTGTTTATTAAAATCGGTGGCCAATGGTGGGAACTTGTGAACCGCTAATTTATAATAATGATGTTGGTAGTGTTGTTAACTTATTAAAAGGTCCAATCGGTTTGGGGTTATGGAAGGTCCAATCGGTTGGGGTTATGGGAGGTCCAATCGGTTGGGGTTATTGTTGGTCCAATGAGAATTGGCGGTGATTGATAGTTGTTGGCCACTAGAGTTTTGTGATAAGATTTTATTGCTAAAAACTGTTATGTATTTCGACGAATCTGAGGTACCGGCGAAACACATCAAATTGTTGAAACCGACATGGCGAAACACAATGTGTTTCGCCGAGACTTGTTTGACGAAACATGAGTGATTCGTCGGAGGGGCTCATGGCGAAACAGTGGGTGTTTCGCCGACTTGGGTAATTTGCACAGTAACTGTTTCTGATAAAAACTTAACTGAGCTAGTCATCTGCTGTTATGATTAAAAGCAATACTTGTATGATTACAAATACGTGCAATGTGATACTCAGTGTTATTAATGCGATGTTCATGATGATGATGTTTACGTGCAAACAACTTGAATGCAAACTGATTTTTGTATACGTGCATACCTTAGGACGTGATTGATTAACCGTGAGCACATACTTAGCATACCGAGCAAACCAAAGTGAGTTCACACTCTTTCTAAGGCATGGGATACCCGGTGGTTTGGGAATGGGTTAAGGAACTAAAATGGAACCAACATATCCTCCTTGGGTAGGATATGTACCGCCATCCTCCATGGGTAGGATGCCAATATTAATCCTGCGTATTCTCCTTGGGTAGAATACGTACGTTCGTCCTCCTTGGGTAGGACAACAACCTTAACGTACGTAAAACCTACGTACACTCACACTCGCTACGGTCCTTGGATCAAGAAGGGCACGTACAAACACGACTAGTCTAACACATGGGGAAGCCCCCACTACTCTTCGCACAGATGCCTGAAAAGGCCGCGATACGGCCACTAATCTTCGCACAGATGTCTGGAGGACCGCGATGGAAATAAATAAGGAAACACGGTTTACAAAACGAACAACTGATTTACGAAACGAATTCTATAACTGAATAACCAACTGTGAACTCGCTCAA
The DNA here is from genome assembly GCA_030545235.1 of Helianthus tuberosus. Taxonomy (NCBI): domain Eukaryota; kingdom Viridiplantae; phylum Streptophyta; class Magnoliopsida; order Asterales; family Asteraceae; genus Helianthus; species Helianthus tuberosus. Next base: position 195,845,192 of record CM060366.1, read on the forward strand.
CTAGTTGTTGACTCTCTGTTACATGCCTTGCAGGACCATAGGTACTTTTGGAGCTTGCACGGGAGGCAAAGTCGTTGTGGACAGGGATCGTGAATGTGATGATAAACATTATAACATTTTGTACTTAAACTTACGTTGGGTTTTACTTTAAATGCTTCCGCTACACACTTGTTTATATTTGGTTTTGTAAACACCTATCGTATTGATGAATGACTTTTACTTTAGACTTATGTTCAATATGATTGGTGGCTTGATCCTGGTCATGTCACGCCTCCAAGCGGTAGTACTCCGCGAGTGGATTTTGGGGGTGTGACAGATTGGTATCAGAGCCATTGGTTATAGAGAACTCGGTTTTAATAAGGGGAAAACATTTTTATTAAAACCAGACTATAACCGAAACAGTGCTCAACGATCCACAACGACGCCTCGCTCCACGTGCAAGACTCAACATTTTAGGTAATATGGTACATGTTTTATTGCCTACTTGCTATAATTGCATAGAACTTTGCTCAGGGTATGCTTAGATTAACGTAACACTATTGCATGAGAACACTTGTGTGATTATTCCCTTTTGTTATCGCACTACTCTCGAACCTCTCTCACTTATGTCATATTTGCTATGAAGATCATGTCTGGACGTATTAACATGACGCAAGCTCAACTGACGGCTCTCATTAACGAGCAAATTGCTGCGGCACTTGCAGCCGCACAAGCAGGAGGTATACCCTGCAGTTGTAAACTCATACTAGGATCTTGAGATCCTACACTCCTAAACCAACTCTCGTGTTTAAACTTTTCTTAATTCTTATACACAACAGGTCAGCACGCTCAGCCACCTGTTTGTACCTTCAAAACTTTCATGGACTGTCGTCCTACTACCTTTAGTGGCACGGAAGGAGCGGTTGGACTTCTCCATTGGTTTGAAAAGCTCGAGTCCGTATTTGAAATGTGTGAATGCCCTGAGGCTCGCAGGGTGAAGTACGCCACTGGTACTCTAGAAGGCATTGCGCTGACTTGGTGGAATGCGCAAGTTCAGATGTTAGGGTTGGCTGTTGCTAACGCCACACCCTGGAACGGTTTCAAGGAATTGATTAAAGAGGAATACTGTAGTCGTGATGATATTCATAAACTGGAGGTAGAATTTTACCATTTGAAAATGACGGGGTCAGAAATTGAAGCGTACACCAGGAGATCGAATGAGTTAGCTATTCTGTGTCCTACTATGGTGGACCCTCCCATTAAGCGTATCGAACTGTATCTCAATGGTCTGGTGCCGGAAATTCAAAGTCACGTAACCTCAGCAAATCTGGGCACCATTCAGCAGATCGTCAAGTTGGCTCATCGCCTCACTGATCAGGCGGTGGAACAGAACAGGCTGCCTAAACGTATCAACGCTACTACTACCGCTACCACTCCAGTTACTCCTGCTATTCCCAGTGACAACAAGCGAAAATGGGAAGGGGATTCCAGCAGAGGTTCAGCTATTGTACAGCCTCAAGCACAATAGCAGCGCAAGACTAGTGACTACCAGAGTCTGAGTCAGCAATCGTCTGGTGGCCAGGGGCAGAGTGGATATCGGGGAATTCATCCACTGTGTAACAGGTGCAACAAACACCACAGTGGTCAGTGTCGTAAAGGCCGCTGTCAAAGATGTCTAAGGGTAGGTCATGACGCTAAAGATTGCAGGAGCTCAAGGCCTGCGAGTCAGAACCAGCAACAACAGTCACCCGTTCCACGAAACCAGTCACAGCAACAACAGCAAGGAAATAAGACATGCTTTCAGTGTGGGGCTGAAGGTCATTTCAAGCGGAACTGTCCCCAACTAAACCAGAATCAAAACAACAACAACAATAATCAGGGCAGTGGGAACAACAATGGGGGAAACAACAACAACAATGGTGCAAAAGGTCGTATGTTTGTGATTGGCCAGAGTGACGCAAGGAACGATCCTAATGTGGTTACGGGTAAGTTTCTTCTCAACGACTTTTATGTTACCGTATTATTTGATTCGGGTGCGGATACCAGTTATATGTCTCTGAAAGTTAGTCAAATGCTTAAACGCGCACCAACACTGTTAAGCACCAAACATGTCGTAGAGTTAGCTAACGGTAAAAGTCTAGAGGCCACACACATAGTTCAGGGTTGTAATCTTATCCTCGCTGGTCAGACTTTCTCTATCGATCTCATTCCTATACCTCTGAGTAGTTTTGATGTCGTCATTGGTATGGATTGGTTATCCCAACAACAAGCAGAGATCCTATGCAAGGAGAAGATCATTCGAATTCCTCGTTCTGGCAAAGAACCTCTCGAAGTTCAAGGCGACAAGAGTGGTGTCGTGAGTGGCATCATCTCTTTCTTGAAGGCTCAGAAGTGTCTGCGAAAGGGTCACATAGCTATTTTAGCACTCGTTACTGATACATCGACGACAGAGAAAAAGATTGGGGATATTCCTGTAGTACGCGACTTTCCTCAGGTGTTTCCTGAAGAGTTACCTGGGTTACCACCCCATCGCCAGGTCGAATTTCAGATCGAGCTAGCTCCAGGAGCAGCACCTATAGCTCGAGCGCCTTACCGCTTAGCTCCAACTGAACTGGAAGAACTGTCTAAGCAATTGCAAGAACTCTTGGAAAAGGGTTTCATACGTCCTAGCTCTTCGCCCTGGGGAGCTCCAGTATTATTTGTGAAGAAGAAAGACGGTACCTTTCGTATGTGCATAGATTACCGCGAACTAAACAAGGTGACCGTGAAGAATCGTTATCCACTTCCACGCATCGACGACTTATTCGACCAGTTACAAGGGTCGAGCTATTACTCAAAGATTGATCTAAGGTCAGGTTACCATCAACTGAGAGTCCGGGATGAGGACGTCTCCAAAACAGCATTCAGAACTCGCTACGGTCATTACGAGTTTTTGGTCATGCCATTCGGACTAACGAACGCGCCTGCGGTTTTCATGGATCTTATGAACAGGGTGTGCAAACCTTATCTTGACAAGTTTGTTATTGTTTTCATCGATGACATCCTGATTTATTCGAAGAATCGGGAGGAACATGAGCAGCATTTACGACTTATTCTGGAACTTCTTCGAACGGAACAGTTATACGCTAAGTTTTCAAAATGCGACTTCTGGCTTCGTGAAGTCCACTTTGTAGGCCACGTGGTAAACAAGGATGGGATACATGTTGATCCATCCAAGGTAGATTCGATCAAGAACTGGCCTGCACCTCGCACACCGACAGAAATACGCCAATTCTTGGGTTTGGCGGGTTATTATAGACGGTTTATCAAAGACTTCTCAAAGATTGCACAGCCGCTTACATTACTGACACAGAAAGGTATTGCTTACCGTTGGAGTGATACACAGGAAACAGCGTTTCAGCACTTAAAGGATAGACTTTGTAGCGCACCTATCCTCTCATTGCCTGAAGGCACGGACGATTTTGTAGTCTACTGTGATGCATCTATCCAAGGTCTTGGATGTGTGTTGATGCAGCGGGATAAAGTCATTGCTTATGCTTCGCGCCAACTTAAGATTCACGAACGGAATTACACTACGCACGATTTAGAACTTGGAGCTGTTGTTTTTGCGCTCAAGATATGGCGACATTACCTGTATGGCACCAAGTGCACCATCTACACCGATCACAGGAGCCTCGAATATATTTTCAAGCAGAAAGAATTGAACATGCGACAACGTCGATGGGTCGAGTTACTGAACGATTACGAATGTGCTATAAAGTACCATCCAGGCAAGGCCAATGTGGTGGCCGACGCCCTCAGTCGAAAGGATACTATACCTAGGCGTGTACGAGCGTTGCAACTCACTATTCAGTCTAGTCTTCCTTCACAGATACGAGATGCTCAGGTAGAAGCATTGAAACCAGAAAACGTCAGGGCTGAAGCTCTACGCGGCTCAAGGCAACGGTTAGAACAAAGGGCAGACGGCGCCTATTATGTAACTGGACGCATCTGGGTCCCACTCTATGGCAACTTACGCGAGCTTGTAATGAATGAAGCTCATAAGTCTCGCTACTCAGTACATCCTGGTTCGGATAAAATGTACCACGACCTTAGAACTACATACTGGTGGCCTAGCATGAGAGCTCACATAGCCACTTACGTTAGCAAGTGTTTGACTTGTGCGCGAGTCAAAGCGGAATATCAGAAACCATCAGGCCCACTCCAACAACCTGAGATACCACAATGGAAATGGGAGCAAATTTCCATGGATTTTGTTACTGGCCTGCCTAGATCTCAACGTGGGAATGATACTATTTGGGTGATCATTGATCGACTCACCAAGTCTGCTCACTTCTTGGCTATCAAGGAAACGGATAAGTTCTCCACTTTAGCAGACGTATACCTTAAGGAAGTTGTCTCGAGGCACGGGGTGCCCACCTCTATTATCTCTGATCGTGATGCACGTTTTACTTCAGAACTGTGGCAAGCAATGCACAAATCTTTTGGCTCTCGATTAGACATGAGCACAGCTTATCATCCTCAGACCGATGGGCAGTCTGAGCGCACTATTCAAACTCTAGAAGACATGCTTCGGGCGTGCGTAATTGACTTTGGCAAAGGCTGGGAAAAACATCTGCCACTTGTGGAATTTTCGTACAACAACAGTTACCACACCAGCATTAAAGCTGCTCCATTTGAGGCATTGTACGGGCGTAAATGCCGATCACCTCTTTGTTGGGCAGAGGTGGGTGACAGTCAGATCACAGGTCCGGAAATGGTAGTTGATACTACTGAAAAGATTGCTCAAATACGACAACGCATGGCGGCAGCACGTGACCGTCAGAAAGTATACGCTGATAAAGACAGGAAAATACTCGAATTCCAAGTTGGGGATCGAGCACTACTCAAGGTGTCACCCTGGAAGGGTGTTGTTCGTTTTGGCAAACGAGGCAAGCTCAATCCACGATACGTTGGACCATTTGAAGTCATAGAAAAGATAGGCAAAGTGGCCTACAGACTGAACTTACCAGCTGAACTCAGTGCAGTTCACAACGTCTTTCATTTGTCGAATCTGAAGAAGTGGCAGTCAGATGAGACCTTTATAGTTCCTTTGAAGGAGCTCACTATCGACGAACGGTTGCATTTCGTCGAAGAACCAGTTGAAATCACGGACCGGGATGTTAAGGTCCTCAAGAACACTAGAATACCTCTTGTACGAGTTCGTTGGAACTCCCGTCGCGGCCCAGAGTTCACCTGGGAGCGCGAAGATCAAATGGAACTCAAATATCCCCAGTTGTTCGAAAACAATGCAACTACTACTGAGGCTGAAGCTACTACGGAATTTCGGAACGAAATTCCAACTCAACGGGGGAATGATGTGACACCCCAGGAAAACCAGTAAACGATAACTTACCTAGCTTCCTCAATAACCGCATGCTAAATTTCGCGACGAAATTTCTTTCAAGTTGGGGATAATGTGACAACTCGAGTTTCCGACTTTCATTTTCGCATTTAGTGCACGTTGACTTTGACTGTGTAGTTGTTTGACTTGTTTAACTTGTAACTGTGCACGTTATATTTTTATTTTATTTTTTTTTATTTTTATGAACGCATTGTGGTTGCATGATTTTGTGTTTGGCTGTATAACATGAAACCTGTTGAAAACTTAAAACTGTTAACACATAAAAGGACTCGACGAAACAGACTGGACCCGACGAAATAGACTGTTTCGCCATAAGCATCTCGACGAAACAGGTGTTTTGCCGAAGCCCAGTTTCACCAAAGCCCATTAGGGCCCAATTCACTTGTACGCATATATATCACACGGAACTGTCTCAATTCGTCACACTTTAACAAAATAGAAACCCTAGAGCGCCCCTCTTCTGTGAGACGGCTGTTGGAACTCTCGAAGCCCCCTTAGCTTATTCATCATTCTTTTCATCTCGGTTAGTGTGTATTATAAAGAATCGTTTACTTGTTAATTGACTACAAAGTCTATTTGATGAATGCTCTTATTTGCGGCCCATGTGTTTTGGCAGGTTATGTTATTCATGAATCTTTTGATACTTGTTTGTATATATGTTGTTGTTTAGTAAAAATAAAGAACACCACATGGTTAGTTGGTTGGGAAAGGATAAGATTTTGGAGGGTATCATGGGTTGTTTATTAAAATCGGTGGCCAATGGTGGGAACTTGTGAACCGCTAATTTATAATAATGATGTTGGTAGTGTTGTTAACTTATTAAAAGGTCCAATCGGTTTGGGGTTATGGAAGGTCCAATCGGTTGGGGTTATGGGAGGTCCAATCGGTTGGGGTTATTGTTGGTCCAATGAGAATTGGCGGTGATTGATAGTTGTTGGCCACTAGAGTTTTGTGATAAGATTTTATTGCTAAAAACTGTTATGTATTTCGACGAATCTGAGGTACCGGCGAAACACATCAAATTGTTGAAACCGACATGGCGAAACACAATGTGTTTCGCCGAGACTTGTTTGACGAAACATGAGTGATTCGTCGGAGGGGCTCATGGCGAAACAGTGGGTGTTTCGCCGACTTGGGTAATTTGCACAGTAACTGTTTCTGATAAAAACTTAACTGAGCTAGTCAACTTCTGTTATGATTAAAAGCAATACTTGTATGATTACAAATACGTGCAATGTGATACTCAGTGTTATTAATGCGATGTTCATGATGATGATGTTTACGTGCAAACAACTTGAATGCAAACTGATTTTTGTATACGTGCATACCTTAGGACGTGATTGATTAACCGTGAGCACATACTTAGCATACCGAGCAAACCAAAGTGAGTTCACACTCTTTCTAAGGCATGGGATACCCGGTGGTTTGGGAATGGGTTAAGGAACTAAAATGGAACCAACATATCCTCCTTGGGTAGGATATGTACCGCCATCCTCCATGGGTAGGATGCCAATATTAATCCTGCGTATTCTCCTTGGGTAGAATACGTACGTTCGTCCTCCTTGGGTAGGACAACAACCTTAACGTACGTAAAACCTACGTACACTCACACTCGCTACGGTCCTTGGATCAAGAAGGGCACGTACAAACACGACTAGTCTAACACATGGGGAAGCCCCCACTACTCTTCGCACAGATGCCTGAAAAGGCCGCGATACGGCCACTAATCTTCGCACAGATGTCTGGAGGACCGCGATGGAAATAAATAAGGAAACACGGTTTACAAAACGAACAACTGATTTACGAAACGAATTCTATAACTGAATAACCAACTGTGAACTCGCTCAACTAGTTGTTGACTCTCTGTTACATGCCTTGCAGGACCATAGGTACTTTTGGAGCTTGCACGGGAGGCACAGTCGTTGTGGACAGGGATCGTGAATGTGATGATAAACATTATAACATTCTGTACTTAAACTTACGTTGGGTTTTACTTTAAATGCTTCCGCTACACACTTGTTTATATTTGGTTTTGTAAACACCTATCGTATTGATGAATGACTTTTACTTTAGTCTTATGTTCAATATGATTGGTGGCTTGATCCTGGTCATGTCACGCCTCCAAGCGGTAGTACTCCGCGAGTGGATTTTGGGGGTGTGACAATGACTCTGTTCGTTCATTTTCGCTTCTGAAAAATATCCGTTGAGGAAAATAATCAGATTATGCTTTACATATCTTTGATGACTATTTGAAACAAAGTCATAGACAGACTCCTACGAATTAATTTCGGGACGAAATTTCCTAAAGTAGGGGAGACTGTAACACCTGTGTCATTTCAACCATCAAACAAATGCCCAACCAGTGAAATATTGTATTTCATACTTGGGATTTGTAAAAATATGTGTATCGTTTACACATATCAACTCTTGTTCGATTTCAAGCTCTAAATCGCTTTCTGGAAGGTTATACACGCACTGATGTGTAAATATAACCAGTTTAATGCAACGAACACTCCGGAATAGTGAAATGGGCTTAACATACCTTAAATAACCTTTACATAACTTAGATATAAGTTTTGGAAGGTTTGGTGTGGTGAAATCAAAGTTAATTCGTTTACAGGGACTAAACTTGACAAACTGCGAAAGTATGTCAATTTGAACTGTAACGAACATTCCGGAACATAACCATAAGTTAAACACACCTTAAATATCCTTTAAATAGCTTAGAAATAGGCTTTGAGGGGTTCGGTGTGCTAAAATAAACTTTTGGGTCATTCAGGGACTAAAAGTGTCAAAAAGTGCACAAGTTTGCATTATGGCGCATAACTTACGTTCTGAATACATCTGGACATCCAAAAATTTATGTAATCATGACTACATTATATTTTAGTGTTCGCCATAAGAAAAATCCATTCGTCGCGTCATTTGGATCGTTTTTCGCGCTTATGCGCATTCCGTCGTAATTAAGCGAACATCGCGATCGTACGACCAAACGAACCGACATCCGACATATTTTTGAGCATGTTTTGAGTTCCCTATACTTTAACTTCATTTTAGAGCCTTGAAATGAGGTTAACGGGGTTCAAACGCATCGAAAAAGGCCTTAAACACGTGCAGGGACCATTTCTGCCACTTTTGAAACATTTCTGAAACAGGGGGGTGCTAGCGTAGCGCGACTGCATAGTGCCTTTGCACTAGCGCTACGCGACTGCCTAACCAGACCAGATTCAATGTTTTAAACACAAGTTGCAGCCAATTAATCCTTAACCACATGTTTTAAGTTGATGTGTCGCAAAGTTAAGGAGCATATGTGGCTCCATAACCTTTGTGACAAGTGTACGGCTCGGATCGTGGCACGATATTCAAGAAACGATCCTAGCGGCTCTACTTTTTCTATAAATACCCACCCCCCTTTGGCTTAAAAACCCACAAATCTGATTGAAAAGACTCTAAGTTGGAACCTTCGTTTCATACCTGAGCTATTTTGATCTGGGTTAGCATTCGGGGACCCTGGGTAAGTATTCTTTCGTTCTTTTCCTTATTTTACTGCTTTTCGAGTCAGAAAGTCAAACTTTGTTTGACTTTCAGCGTTGACCAGTAATGGTCAATGCGAAGTTCGCTAGAACTTCGCAACGTGATTGTAATCACGATGGTCATAGTCCCTTGGGACTATGCCTACTGATTACCACGTTGTCTATGGTCGTAGGGTAAGCGATCTAATAAATCGCTTATACCTCGAACCCAACCCATTTTGGTCGATCATTAGGATCCGACCAAACACTTTAGGTGACCATAGTATGTAGGGAATAACCTTCCGAGGTTATACCCTATGGTCACATCGTTTAAGTAGTTGTATGATAGGTAGTTTATATGCCTTAGGTAAATTACCAGAATACCCTTTTCATGTATAATTGGTAATTAAGCATATGTAACCTAAACCTTTGTCACATAACTGATTATGTAACATGTTAAGGCATATATTACTTGTCATAGGACTAGTTAGGCGGTCCGAACGCGTTTCACGCGAACGACGCGTTAAAGTAGCATAAGCTACCTAAACGGGTCGTAATGGGTCGTAGACACTTAGGTTAAGTTTCATTTAGTATGTAGGCTTTGTTAAAACCAAAAGACACGAGTCTCTACACTCGTTTGGTTTACAAACCCTAATGCTACCCGATCTTCCGATTTAGGTCCGGTTTATTAATGTAGCTACCTATACTAGGTGCCGTTTGATATCCGCGATCTCTAGTATTGTTTGGTTGTTACTCAAGGACTACCGAGCAATCTCAAGTGAGTACATAGACCCCTCTTTTACTGTTTTCCAAACTGTTTTGGGGTGAAACACATGTGCCTACTTGTTACTTTCATGCTTTCCTGTTTTCACATCATATACTACTATGTTCGTTAGTACATTATAGTACATGATTTCATTACATTTCATGCTATGTATGCCCATTGTGTGCGTACTTAGTACATTGTTTTACATTACATTTCATGCTATGTATGCCCATTGTGTGCATACTTAGTACATTGTTTTACATTGCTTTTCTGTTGCATATGCTTATCCAGCATATGAACACATTATACTACATATTGAACCGTTGTAATCATTTGACTGTGATCCGTTGATATCTGTGAACCGTTTGTATCTGTGAACCGTGTGAACCGTAGTTGACATAGACATTTCGGCATAGACATTTTAACATGATTGACATTTGATCATGCATTTCCCACAAAACATAACTTTGATTTAAACCAAGTTTTACTTCAATACTTTGTTCTTGTGTATATGGTTTAGTTGAGACATTTCACTTGCCATACATGATATTTTGACATAGACATTTGACATGGATATTTGACATAGACATTTGACATGGATATTTGACATAGACATTTTGACATTAGTTTGGTTTGATTAAGTGATTAAGTAACGATGCGTGTGTAATATAATACAAGCATGGTGGATACGCCGCTGGTACTTCCTATATATAAGTGTTTGTATGGTATTACATATTGTAGCGTTATTTGAATCATTTCAGTTTGAGACATAGAACATTTTATACAAATAACATACTTTTCACAAGACATTGTTTTACAAACAACTTATCTTATACAAACTCATCTTACATGGTTATTTATTTGACCATACATTATTTACTTATTTATACATATCATCCGATCTTATCGATTTTCAAATGATTTACAAAACAAAGCAAATTACAAGGTTCATGACTAAACATTTTCTCAAACATAAGTCATGGAACCTATTTTCACAAAACCTATGTATCTCACAGGCATTTTTATGCTGACGTACCTATTTTCACATGTGTTTTTCAGGAACTGTTGCATAAGATGATCAAGATACATATAGGCAGACTTGGGCTTTAGTGACAATAAAAGATGCAAGACTAGTTAATTTTGTTGTATTTCCTTGATTGATTAGACATTGTAACACTTTTAATCAATAAAACGAAACTTCAATTGCCATGGATTTGAAACAATTAATTCTGTTACAACACTCCCCGATGTTTCCGCCACGTTTCGTATGTTCTACGTGGTCGGGGTGTGACACACGTAACAGTGGTTGCGAGTCGGAACCCTTGGTTGCGACTCGAGACCAAAACGTGATTCTCCGAGATCTCCCGGTTGCGACTCGCAAGCAGCACACTCGAGACCAAAGCATGATGAACCGAAACCAAGGCTGCGAGTCGGAACCCTTGGTTGCGACTCGAGACCAAAGCATACCGAGGTTGCGAGTCGGAACCCTTGGTTGCGACTCGAGACCGTGTATTCTCGAGCCGAAACCGCCCTTGTCACGACTGGGCTGCCTACGTGTTATTGGGCCAAAAAGCTTGTTGGACTATCTGTTGACTGGACTGCATGTGTATCTGTACTGTTTGTTTGTGAAATGTTAGGGCAGGCCCAATAACCCAAGTGTTTGTATGAATGCATGCTATGTGTGTCTGTACGTGTTTGCTATACGTGTTTACTTGTACCCCGACTTGACCCATATTCGGTAACCATGCTAGGACGTGGTGACCAACGTGATCGACCGGGTAATTAATCTACCGAGCAACCCAAGGTGAGTTCACAACCTAAAGCATGTATTCCCGGTGGTTTGGGAAACGGAACTAAAAACAACACTATCCCCTATGAGGGATACAACTTACTTTTCTTCCCTTGTTATTGGGAACCTTTTAGTTAATTACTGTTTATACGGATTGCAACAAACGGCACTAAACGAAACTCTATCACTTAAAGTCCCTACTACATAATACCGATTAGTCGCCGGGGCCAGGCGAACGGGTTATTAGTTGATAGCGCTATTTAGGTCTTACCAACCTCACACCGTGCCAAGGTATGGGATCGGTCGTGAACTAATGTACTCAGGCATCCGTCAATGATGATAGAACATTGACATCGGGGCACTCTGCGGATACGCAACGGTCACCTAGTGTTCGGTATTGGAAAAACAGTTTAGTCGCTAACTTTTGGGGTAGCTCCCCATGGCATGTATAAACGGATAAATTAACTGGTGAAACAAGTTTTTGGTAATTAAAACTGGACAACTAGTGAACTCACTCAGCATTATTGTTGACCCCTTACTGCATGCTTTGCAGGTAACCAGTGACTCAGGAGCTTGTAGCTTGGGAAGTGTAGTGGTCGTCTAAACCCGTGTGTTGGGTTCTAAATAACTTGAACTATGAACTTTGTTTAAACTATTTTGCCTATGCTTCCGCTATTTACTTAAACTGTTATTTGAACCTAACTTTCGAACTTTAAACTTTGATGCTTACGAACTATTAAGGTTGGTGATCATCTTTATTATTATTACCCAAGTACTCAGTATAATTGGTGGCTGGATCCTGGTCAGTCACGCCTCCAAGCGGTAGTACTCCGCATGTGGATTTTTGGTGGTGTGACAATATTTATGTATCTTTGAAGCATTTTAATGTAGTAGGGGTTTCATTTTATTGTGTGGCCAACATTTGATGAGTCATGAGTATCAGTAGCATAACGCTTAACAACCACATTTAAAACATATAAATGCATTGTACTACATGCGTAGACTGTGATTTTAAGTCAAGCAAATGTTTCAATTACAATATTTGAATATGTATATTATTTAGCGACACTAAGTGCCCGTGTGTTACATGGGTGGTCTCACAATAAATTATATTATTTAACAATGTTGATATAGGAATTCAGTAAAGAACTACTTCACAGATTAGATGCAAGCTCCCGACTTCAAAATCACTTTTGTATAATTCTGTAGTGATATTAAATCATAGGTGACTTGGTAAATTCTCTCATTTCAAAATCACTTTTGTATCCAAAACTTATACCATAGATACATATGTCTTTTTAAGTGAGGACTAGCTCATGAACTAAAAAAGGGTGAGTAAAAGTTTACTGTAGATATACTTCTTGTGTAGATAATGTTCGATTTGCTATGTATAGAATCAGAAACAATAATTTTAATATCAAATAGTAGATTCTAACTTTGAGAGACTTCATACTTGCTTTAAACATATCCTCTTCCTAGCTTTAGTATGAAATTCGGATTTGATTTATATTTGTCAAATCATATTGATATATTTTGCAATTATGACAACGAGATATTGGTAAACTAAACATGACTACAATTTATAAACCTCATATTAATAACTAACATCGTAAGTGTCTTGGAAACCTTTTTGATGTAGTAATGCTTTAGTTTTATTATGCGGCCAACATTGGATGGGTCATGAGTATCTCTAGCTTAATACTGGATAAACATATTTAAAATATAATATAAGTGTGTTGTACTCCATGCGTAGACGAAGAGATCAGCTCAAGCTAATGTTTCGATAAAACTATTTTAAAGGTGTTGTTTGAAAATGTAAATTAATTAGTGTTCATAACCAAATTCTTCTTGAGGATAATATTGTTTGATGGCACAAGGAAGTTCCAAACAATGGCATGACCACAATCTCCCAACAACCATCGGGGTATTTTTGACACAATTCATCTCTTGTTTTTCGAGTAAAAGTGAAAATTAAAAATGAAATTAGAAAAGATTATACCAACGACATGTGGTCGACAAATGTTTTCAAATGACACTTTTACTAGTGTAAAATTCTTGTAGTGATATTATATCATTGGTGATTTATTAATTTCTTTCATTTCAAAAACACTTTAGTAGCCATGACTTATACTATACATATGTATGCCATTGTAAGTGAGGACTAGCTCATGAACTAAAAACGGGTCAGTTGCTTACTTTACAATAGATACACTTCTTGTATAGATAAGGTTCAGTTTGCTATGTCAACTCTTATTGCTATATTTTCAATTATTCGAACACAATATTAATCAACAAAACATGACTACCGGTCAAAAATATCATATTAATGACTGATATTTAGTTATCTTTGAAGCCTTTTAATGCAGTAGGGGTTCATTTTATTGTGTAGCCAACATTGGATGAGTCATGAGTACCTGTAGCATAACGCTTAACAACCACATCTAAAACATATAAATGCATTGTACTACATGCATAGACTGTGAATTCAAGTCAAGTAAAATTTTCAATTACAATATTTTGAATATGTATATTATTTAGTGAGACTATGTAGTCGTGTGTTACATGGGTGGTCACACAATAAATTATATTATTTAACAATGTTGACATAGGACTTTCAGCACCACACTGATAGCATCCCTTGTTTCCCTGCTGTTGCTGCTGCTGATTCTGTGGAGCTGGTGGCTGTTGTTGACGATTCTGATTTGCCGGTCGTTCGCCCCTGCAATCATTAGCTTCATGACCAAGCTTGTTACACCTCAGACAATGACCCTTATTGCACGGCCCACTATGATGCATGTTGCATCGGTTGCACTTGGGGTGGTTTCCTTTGTATCCACCCTGCCCCTGACTACTCGAAGATTGCTGACCAGGGCTCTTGTAGTCATCAGTCCTTCGCTGTTGAGACTGAGACTGAGCTGAAGTCGAACCGTTGCTGGAGGCTCCATCCCATTTATGCTTGTTGTCGTTGGGGACATCAGAAGTAGTAGTAGCAGTGGTAGCACCAACACGCTTGGGCAGCATGTTCTGCTCGACCGCCTGATCAGTGAGACGATGAGCCAAACGAATAACTTGCTGGATAGTGGCGAGGTTTGCTGCAGTCACATAACTCTGGATCTCTGGCACTAAACCTTTGAGGTACAGCTCGATACAGTTGATAGGAGGATCCACCATAGTAGGACACAAGATAGCCAGCTCGTTCAATCTTTTCGTGTACGCTTCAATTTCTGACCCCGTAATCTTTAAGTTGTAGAACTCCACTTCCAGCTTGTGGATGTCATCATGATTACAGTACTCTTCCTTGATCAATTCCTTGAAATCGTTCCATGGGGTGGCATTAGCAGCGACCAACCTCAGCATTTGCACCTGAGCGTTCCACCATGTGAGCGCTACACCTTCAAGAGTACCAGTAGCATACTTCACACTACAAGCCTCAGGGCATTCACACAACTCAAAAACAGATTCGAGTTTCTCGAACCAGTGGAGGAGGCCTACTGCTCCTTCAGTGCCACTGAAAGTAGTAGGTCGGCAGTCCATAAAAGTTTTGAAAGTACACACAGGAGGCTGAGCATGTTGACTTGTCGTGTGAGTAAGAAGATACAAAGTTAAGCACAAGTGTTGGTTCACGAGAGTAGGATCTAAGGATCCTAAAGTAAGTTGCAATCGCAGGTTATACCTCCTGCCTGAGCGGCTGCTAGTGCTGCAACAACTTGTTCATTGATTAAAGCCGTCAGCTGGGCTTGAGTTAGGTTGATACGTCCACTCATGATCTTCACAATAAGAGAGCATGAGTGAGATAAGTGTCGCGAAAATGCGATGACAGAAGGGAGTAAGCACACATGTGTTTCAACAATAGTTGCTACATCTATCTAAGCATACCATGAACAATGTACTATGTAACTAACAGGTAGGTAATATAAACATAAACCATATCACCTAGAATGTTGAGCCTTGCACGTGGAGCAAAGCGTCGTTGTGGATCATTGAGCACTGTACAGGTTATAGCCTGGTTTTGTCAAAAAGCTTTTCCCTTTTTAAAACAAAGTTCACTATAACCAATAGCTCTGATACCAATCTGTCACACCCCCAAAATCCACAAGTGGAGTATCACAGCATGGAGGCATGACTGACCAGGATCCAGTGTAACACCCCGAAAACGGGTTTGGTAATCAAACCCCGTTAATACTAAAAGGCGGGTAAAGTACCGTTAGTGGTAAAAGTAACCCGGTAAATATTAGGATTTAAATAAATAAACCTAATATTTAATAAAACATGAATAAATGATTTTAAGGAAAATAAGTTTATAAAAGGCCCGAGTTAACGGGACATAAAAATAAAACGGGTCATAGATTCCCCGAACCCGCTAATTTAACTAAGAATGTTTAACCTAGTTAATAAGTGGGGAATATTGTTATTAGAAATAAGTAGGCTGTGGCCTACTTAATAACGAACCAAACACGAGGGGTTAAAGCGGGATAACTAGAAAAGTTATTTAATTAAAACAAACACAAACACATGCACACAGTGTGTTTTCTGGATCGAGCTCAGGGGCTCCCATGGAGCCAAGAACCCTAATCCACATATAATCATCAATTTGAAGGATCAAATGAAGCTCAAATTCACAACCGAACGTGAATTAATGATCACCCGAACAAGAGGATCATAAGGTATGTAAAATCTTGATGTTTGGTGAAGTTGTAAGTATTTGATAATCATCCTAATCGCGAATTAGGCATGGATTAGTGAAGCTATGGCTAGATTAGTGATGTATACTTGCTTAGGAATGAAACCCTAAGTGAAAATCATACATAACATGCTATGAATTGATGAATTTGGTGAATTAACACACTTAGATAAGTGGGTTTTGATGTTATGATGAAATAGATGATATAGATATGCTTAGAATCAACATACATGATAACGAATAGAAGGTGTTTGATTAAACCATGAAATTGGGTACATGATCATACTTTCATGAAAGGGGTTTAGTATATTATGATGAAATTAGTGATTTGGGTTCATATAAATTGGTGTTTGGAATCATGATGTCTACTAATTAATATGTAGAACTTGATTATATTGATGTTTGGATGAATGTCTAATGCTATGATGAAATGGATTTTACATGTAGATGGAAACCTTTAGTTCTTGCATAACAAATGAATAATTAGCTTTGATAATAGAGAGCTAAGTCAAATTGGTGTTAATAATAGCATGAACTTAGACTTGGAAAGTAGTTAAAACGGTGGCGTAAGAATAATGCCTATCGGATACTTGACAAAGTGCTTAAATGAATTATCGAGGTTTATAATATAATCACTTATGTTAATAGGCAGTTTGACCTTTAAAAGTCAAACTGACCAAAATGAAATCAAATGGTGTATTTTGATGCAAAACCCGTAAGATGGAATAGTCATAATTAATGATGACTAATCTAACCGTCTTACAAATTATGATGATAGTTTGACGCTTGACAAGCTAGGTGGAGGCTTGGAAAGGAAGCGGGTCAAGCGAAGTAAATAAGAAGGAAAAAGTAATTCGGATGCAAGGTAAGTATATCTTACACCAGTCATATATTTTAAAATATCCTTTTGTAGTGTTAATTACAAAAAAGACAAATACCTAATTGAGATATGGTGTTCCGGCGTGTAGTCGTACGGAACAAGATAATCAAATATGATGAGAAACTATAGTGATGGCTAAAAATGAGTTAAATCGGTAATTCGATCTTATTATGACGAATGAAAAATGTCGTTTTAATGGTTACCATATAAGGTAAATCAGAATAACCAATAAGGGCGAAATGGTAATTTGGCCACACGTTGACCATAACCGTTAGTTTGAAGGACAATTGTGACGTAAACCATAATAGGCCAAAAAGTGTTAAGAAATGGAATTATAAGTAAAATGACTGCACGGTGTAAATCGGAGCGAGTCATATATACGAGGTGGTAATAAATGTCATATCGCTAATATAATTGGTCATTTAGACCAAACGGGTCAAAAAGTGAAATTATCACCCTTTGACAATATCGACTAATGGGTTGTCGAGTTGTATGATTCTAGGGAATAAATAGCACAGGGATGTTTACAGCGCTATCACTTAGCAGCCACTAAGGCAAGGTATTGAAACGGGTCAATATATTGATACGAGCCAGGTATATATAATAACACAACTCATCATGTAGAATTTTGAGTTCTATAAGAGTTAGACAAGATTAAATATCGATATTCGGTTATCTTTTAGGTAAACCGAATAAATTGAGTTAAGATTATAGTGTTTTAGAAGCACATGGGTTTACAAACAAGAATTATAGTTAAAAGGTCGGATTTTGAGTCAAATAAGTATTTAAAGGTCCTTGTAGTAAAAGAAGGGTGAAAATTGACCAAATTGCCCTTGTAAGCTAATTCGAAAGAACGACCTTTAAATGTGGTTCGGAAACGAGTTTTAGGATTAAATAAATGCTTAGAATGAGTATGGGGAGTGAAAGATGTAAATTCTTGGGTCGAAAGACTTTATATGAATCTTTGCCGTAAAATGATAATCCGAGGGGTAAAACTCGGAACATATAGATACCCGCATTAAACCCAACACACATATAGTTGTAGTGGAAGATTACTTGATAAGAAATGTAGGAATAAGATGCTAGAAATGAATGAAAGCGATTTCATGCTTTAAAGTGCTTAAAATACCCTTAACGGGTCAAAATAAGCATACGAGCGAAAACGGGTTTAAATTGTGTAATAAACCTATGATTAGAACCTAATATGGTAGATAACATTAATTTAAAGAAGTGTATGAGATATAGGAATCAAACAAATACATTTGTTTAATAAAATGCATAAACGGGTTAAAATTCGGTAAAAAGGTAACGATTCAAAGGCTTAGAAGTCTCAAAATTTCTTATGTTGGATGTAGGATTTTAACTCCATAAGATGGAGGATTAAATTACGGATGCGTAGGAAAAAGAATCGGGTAAAACGGATCAATAACGAAGAAGTTATGGCCGTTTCCGTGAAAACTGGCATAGCTGAAACTGAGCTGCAGACCTGCTGGAAAAGTGCCTCCCTCGCGCCACGCGAGGGAGCAACATGGAGCCGTCACGTGTCGTGAAAGAACCCCTTTTTGTTGAAAAATTTGTATTTCAATCAGTTCAGCTTCCTGGACTCGTTTTGACACGTTTTAAACTACGTATGACTGATTCAATTCATGTTTTATGGATTGTAGGTATATTTACAGTACCGGATGATGATCAAGCTCAACGAAGAACCGAACACAATTAAGTTACAAGCTTCCGCACTATGTATCGTTGTTATGTTAAATGACGAAACTCACACATGTTATGTTGTATAGTTCTAATTCTGTAAAAGTTTTAATGAACCCGTATTTTCAATATATTTGAAATCATAATTACCCGTTTATTTTCGTAAATTATACGAAAACCTTTAAATAATAATAAGGGTGTTACAATTTGGTATCAGAGCTCATGGTTAAAGAATAAAGTGTGTTCGGTTCGAGGCTTGATCGCAAATCCGGTAAGTACATGTATATTAATGGTTTAGTATGATTAAAGTGTTGAGAACAACACATATGGTTATCGTGTAATACACGTTACACCAATAAAAACGATATAGAATAGATATTGTCAACGAAATTACACGCGTTGATGCGTATAGTAGAAAAACCTTGTATTATAATACGGGCATCTTTTAATGTCGAAATTACTAACTGTTGTATATGTTTTGATTGAAGGACACTCGCATATAAGGATAGCGAGAGTTTAACAAATCATGGATTTGACAGAGGAACAGTCCAAAGTATGACAAATAGAGCACGCTCACCAAGGACCTAAATCACGCAACGATTGCGAATAAGTTAATGGCAAGGAGAGCCTGTTAGAGCAAGCATTATCAGGTGCACGTTTTAAATTATTGCATAAATAGTAATATGCAACAAATACGTAGAGATTGAAAGTTGCATATGTAGATTAAAAACTTGGAAAAACCTGAATAGAAAACCTATCCGGGATATTGTTTCCAAGAAAAACAAATAGAGGCATTACTTACATGGGGTGTAATGTGAAAATTATAAAAAGGGTCATGTATACCAGGTGTTGATCGCTTACCCTGGCCAAGTAAGTAGTGAACACGTGGTACCATAAACTTCTTATGATGGACTCATTTATGTCCGATGTAGTAAGGGTGGGGTGAATGGGACTAACTTAAATGGTACCCAAATGAACCAAATTAAGTAAGATGCTTGATAGTAAACGTAAACGTAAGTCGGATGACGGAAGCGTATTACGTAAGAATAACGAGCCCGAGAGAAAGGACAAGGATCAAGTAAAAAGAAAATACAGACCGACCAATAGGAATGCTAAGGCATAGGGATAAAAGTTTGACCGTCACAAGTGATGAAATTCACATGGACAAGTCAAACGAATTGAATAAAGAATAAAGGACTTGATTGAATAAAAGTGATGGATCTCGCTAAGACGACCAAATAAATTAAAATAACGTCTAAAACCATATAAGAATGGTTACTTGAAAATGATTACGGTAAAGATACCCGATGAATGGGTAGGATGTTGAAAGAATGCGTAAACCAAGAGACGGGAACGCGAAATAGAAGGTCAAAAGACTCGGAATATGAGTCATGACTAAAAGACAATGAGAATTTGCAAACACAAATGTTAATAACTACGCTCAACTATTTTAAAGTTGAACGGGTCGAATAAAGAATGGAGTTTGATGTTCACAAGTGATGAAATTTCACACGAACAAGTCAAACGAGATAAATAAGGTATAAAAACTTAGTAGTGCAAGTAAGCGCAAACTGAATAATGGAAGCACGGAACATTAATAAACCTACGTGATGGGTCATAAAGGAATATATATATATATATATATATATAGGAAAAATGCAAACTAGCGAAACAAAAATGTTAAAAACACTAAGATAAAGAACCCGGGTAATGGGTCGTAAAGAAGTATAGGTAAGAACCGGGTAACGGTAAGTGTAGGACAAACCGACGTGTAAATGACGTTAGAAGTCATACTACACATAAAAGGGGTGCCTTGACACCATATATATATATATACACATACTTGAATAAAGACTTGAATAAAAGATGATCTACGGGATTATCTGTAACAACCCGCACTTTTGTGCGTTGTTACTACTCGTTATACTCGTTACGCCTAGCACCGGAGATTCAGATCATAATGTAACTATATCGTATAAATCGCTATTCGAAGGATAATCACATATTTTCGAAATACAAAATCACTATACTACACTAACACACACGGAGGCATTGAGTGAGGACCTATTCTACCCTCCTCAGTGGCCACGATGTGTCAAACGTAAACAATTAATGCTAACAAGGACCCTCGGGTGAGTGCTGTAGCTCCAGTCGTTATGACGATGACGACAATACGAGTAAACGGTACCCCGTCAGTCTTTGTGGCACTACACGAAATAACGTTCACGATGACATCAATATAGGACCTATACTACCCTCCTTGATGGCCGTGAAACGTCGCTTATAATCGCATACTCGAATCAGAAACCGATTGTTAATTATCGAAACTTTGGATTATGGATACGTAAATACGACCCCTAGTGATATATATATAATAATAACAATATAACAATAATATAAATTAGTTATGGAAGGTACGCACTTCGAAAACTATCAAAACGACCAAAAAACGAAGAAGTCCAACGCGTTAGGATAGCTATCCGGACGGACGGCCATCCGGACGGATGGGCATGCGCACGGATGGGCCATCCGCACGCATGGGCCATCCGCACGGATGGGCCATCTGCACGGATGGGCTATCCGGGCCAAAACTCCTTTCCTTTCCTCTGTTGCCTATAAATACCATGTCACATCACTTGAACAGTGATGTGACAGCTCCTATTCAACCAAACGCGCACCAAGACCCTTTTCTCTCGATTTCCTCACGATTCCGGTAAGATTTCAACCTAAAACTTGTACTTCTACAATCTACACTCGATTCTACATCATTCTATCTTTCGAAACTCAAATTCTAACCGTGAAATCTGCGGATTTGAGGCATTTTTGAGGTGATGTCACCAAGAGTTCTTATGAGCTTCAAGTTGGGGTCTCATTTCACTATAAACGACTCAGATCCGGGTGATTTCCACGTGTTTTAATGACAAATCTCACCTAAATCTGTGCGACTTCGAGTTAACCATGAAGAACCATCATGAACGGCCAGATCTGATGGAACGGGGTGATTCCCGACCGTTAGAACGAGTCGGAATTGACGGAACTTCAAGTGTTAGTGCGAAATTACACTACCCTAGTAAAAATGAACGTATTCCTCCCGTTAAACACTCGAAAACAGTGATCAGAGTGCGAAACAGACATGTCAGTCCGCACGGATGACATGCCAGTCCGCACGGATGACATGCCAGTCCGCACGGATGACATGCCAGTCCGCACGGATGACATGCCAGTCTGCAAGGATGACATGTCACTCCGCGCGCACACTCATCCGCACGCACAACAATGTTGTCACACCCCGACCACGTATAACATACAAAACGTGGCGAAAACATCGGGGAGTGTTGTAACAGAATTAATTGTTTCATAACCATGGCATACAAAGTTATATTTTAATTATTAAACAAGAGTGTTACATTGTCTTAAACTGGAAACATAGAGTTTATAACATAATTAAACAAGTCTATCTCCATTTTTAGTCTCTAAGGCACAGGTCCGACCTAGTGTCACGATCAACATCCTATGGAAATGCTCCTGAAAACACATGTGAAAATAGGTACGTCAGCATAAAAATGCCTGTGAGATACATAGGTTTCTGTGAAAATAGGATTCATGACTTAAGTTTAAGAAAATGTTTAGTCATGAACCTTGTAATTTGATTTGCTTTGTAAATCGTTTGAAAAACAATAAGTCCAGATGATATGTATAGATAAGTGAATAATGTATGGTTAAATGAATAACCATGCAAAATGAGTTGTATAAAATAAACTGTATTGTAAACCAAAGTCTTGTAAAAACATGTCACTTGTATAAAATGTATAAGTCCAAAATGAATGATTTAAATAACGCTATGATATCTAATATAATACAAACACTTATGTATAGGAAGTACCAGCGGCGTATCCACCATGATTGTATCATATTACTCACATCTCGTTACTTAAGTCACTTAAACCAACTAACAAAGTATAATGTCTATGTTTAAACCATTAGTCAAAAGTCCTTGTATAAACCATGTCAAATGTTGATAGTCCAAAAGTAGTCAAGTAATGTGTAACAAATGTTATGTTCATAGTCCAAATTTAGTAATGTACAAAACAAAGTATTTTCAATATATCAAAAAGTATTTAGTAATGTCACACCCCGACCGCGTAAAACAACAAATCGCGGCGGAAACATCGGGGCGTGTTGCGACAGAATTAATTGTCTCATAACCATGGCATACAAAGTTTTATTTAATTATTAAACAAGGGTGTTTCATTGTTTCAAACAGGAAATTAAAGAGTTCAGAACATAATTAAACATAGTCTATCTTCTTTTAAAGTTTCTAAGGCACAGGTCCGCCCTAGTATCATGATCAACATCCTATGGAAAAGCACCTGAAAACACATGTGAAAATAGGTACGTCAGCATAAAAATGCCTGTGAGATACATAGGTTTGTGAAAATAGGATTCATGACTTATGTTTAAGAAAATGTTTAGTCATGAACCTTGTTATTTGCTTTGTCTTGTAAATCATGTGAAAACAATAAGGTCAGATGATATGTATAAGTAAATGTCAGGTTAAATAAATAACCATGTAAAAATGTGTTTGTATAAGATAAGTTGTTTGTAAATCAATGTCTTGTGAAAAGTATGTTATTTGTATAAAATGTTATATGTATCAAACTGAAATGATTCAAATAACGTTACGCCATATAATACCATACCAACACTTATATATAGGAAGTACCAGCGGCGTATCCACCATGCTTGTATCATATTACACACGCATCGTTACTTAATCACTTAATCAAACCAAACCAACCAATGTAAGAAGTCTATGTTTAAACCAATTGTCAATTGTATTGAATAATATGTCAAATGTAAATCATGTCAAATGTCTATGTCAAATATCCATGTCAAATGTCTATGTCAAATATCCATGTCAAATGTCTATGTCAAATATCCATGTCAAATGTCTATGTCAAATATCCATGTCAAATGTCTATGTCAAAATGTCATGTATGGCAAGTGAAATGTCTCAAACTAAACCATATGCACAAAAACAAAGTATTGAAGTAAAACTTGGTTTAAATCAAAGCTATGTTTTGTGTAAATGCATGCAACTATTTAGTATGAACATTTATGCGGTATTGTGAATATGCATACATCCAAGCCTGGCGACTGTGGTGATAAAACCCTTTAAACAAATTAAAGGTCTATCTGTCTTAATGTCAACGAATTCGGTCATTCCTTTCTGTCCCCTTACCCTGGGATGTCCGGAACGGGAGTTGTCAATTCCTATGGTACCACTACCTACTAACGAACAGCGTAGCTAATGTTAATGGATATATTGTCCCATGTAAACAAACCAAATGTCATAACAAAATGTGAGCATGTGAAAACAATGCACTAAGTATGTAATCAAATGAACATACATAGCGTGAAATGTCATGTAAAACGATGTACTAAGTAATGCACACAATGGGCATACCTAGCATGAAATGTCATGTAAAACGATGTACTGAGTAATGCACACAATGGGCATACCTAGCATGAAATGTCATATAAAACGATGTACTAAGTAATGCACACAATGGGCATACCTAGCATGAAATGTCATATAAAACGATGTACTAAGTAATGCACACAATGGGCATTCCTAGCATGAAATGTAATGTAAAACAATGTACCAAGTAATGCACACAATGGGCACACCTAGAATAAGATGTAATGAAATCATGTACTATAATGTACTAACGAACATAGCAGTATATGATGTGAAAACTGGAAAGCAGGAAAGTAACAAGTAGGCACATGTGTTCCACCCCAAAACAGTTTGGAAAACAGTAAAAGAGGGGTCTATGTACTCACTTGAGATTGCTCAGTTGTCAAAAGATAACCACCAAGTAATGCTATAGATCTCGGAATCAAACGGCACCTAATATAGGTAACTATGTTAATAAACCGGACCTAAATCGGAAGATTGGATAGAATGAGGTTTCGTAAACCAAACGAGTGTAGAGACTCGTGTCATTTGGTTTAACAAAGCCTACATGCTAAATGAAACTTAACATAATTGTTTACGACCCATTACGACCCGTTTAGGAAGCTTATGCTACTTTAACGCGTCGTGCGCGTGAAACGCGTTCGGACCGCCTAACTAGCCCTATGACAAGTGTTATATGCCTAAACATGTTACATAATCAGTTACGTGACAAAAGTTTAGGTTACATATGCTAAATTACCAATTATGTATGAAAAGGGTATTCTGGTAATTTACCTAAGGCATATAAACTACCTATCATACAACTACTTAAACGATGTGACCATAGGGTATAACCTCGGAAGGTTATTCCCTACACTATGGTCACCTAATGTGTTTGGTCGGATCCTAATGATCGACCAAACTGGGTCGGGTTCGAAGGTATAGGCGATTTATTAGATCGCCTACCCTACGACCCTAGACAACGTGGTAACCAGTGGGCATAGTCCCAAAGGACTATGACCAACGTGATTACACTCACGTTGCGAAGTTCAAACGAACTTCGCATTGACCATTACTGGTCAACGCTGAAAGTCAAACAAAGTTTGACTTTCTGACTCGAAAAGCAGTAAAAATAAGGAAAAGAACGAAAGAATACTTACGAAGGGTCCCCGAATGCTAATCGTGATCACAATAACTCAGGTATGAAACAAAGGTTTCAACTTAGAGTCAAATAGATCAGATTCTTGTGGGTTTAGAAGTTGTGGGGGTGGGGTATTTATAGTTTTCGGGTAACCGTTAAGATCGTTTGTTGATTATCGTGCCTTAATCCAAGCCGTACAAGTGTCGGGACCTTATGGTGACTAAAATTCCATCCTTATCACATGACTAGACAATTGGAAACATGTGGTGGTGGATCAAACAGCTGCAACCAGCTGATTAAAACATTGAATCTGGTCTGATATGCTGAAGCGGCCCGCTTCAGGATCAGACAAACACAATGCGGGCCGCTTGGCCCTTCTGATCCGCAAACATGTTTGAAAAATGACAGTTTCAGTCCTTGCACGTGTTTAAGGCCTTTTCCGACACTTCTAAGGCCCGTAAAGCCAACTTTAAGGCCCTAAAATGTTGCCTAAACATTGTGGACATGAAACATGCTAAAAATTATGCCGGGTGATGGTTCGTTTGGTCGTACGAACGCGATGTTCGCTTAATTACGACGGAATGCGCATAAGCGCGAAAAACGATCCAAATGACGCCACGAATGGATTTTTCTTAAGGCGAACACTAAAATATAATATAGTCATGCTTTCATAAATTTTTGGATGTCCGGATGTATTCAGAACGTAAGTTATGCGCGAAAATGCAAACTTGTGCACTTTTTGACACTTTTAGTCCCTGAATGTCCCAAAAGTTTATTTTAGCACACCGAACCCCTCAAAGCCTATTTCTAAGCTATGTCAAGGATATTTAAGGTGTGTTTAACTTATGGTTATGTTCCGGAATGTTCGTTACAGTTCAAATTGACATACTTTCGCAGTTTGTCATATTTAGTCCCTGTAAGCGAATTAACTTGTTTTTGCCATACCAAAGCTTTCAAAACTTATTTCTAAGTTATGTAAAGGTTATTTAAGGTATGTTGAGTATATGTTGATGTCCCGAAGTATTTCTCGCATTAAACTGAGTACGTTTACGCACTAGTTTGCGTATAACTTTCCAGAAAGTGATGTAGAGTTTGAAATTGGATAAAAGTCAAAACATGAAAAATGTAAAACATAACAAAACAAACATTGTGATCAAATAACATTGTTTTATTGATAACATAACTGTTCATAGTGATTACAAGCACAGTTGTTACAGTCTCCCCTACTTGTGGAAATTTCGTCCCGAAATTTATTTAGAGGAAACTCGTGGAAAAAGATGTGGATATTTCGCTTTCATTTGATCTTCGCGTTCCCAAGTAAACTCAGGTCCACGTTTAGCTTCCCAGCGAACTTTGACCAAAGGAATGCGCTTGCGTTTAAGCCACTTGACTTCACGTTCCATGATTTCCACTGGTCTCTCAACAAATTTCAGTGTTTTGCCAACACGAATTTCGTCAAGCGGTATGGAGAAGTTCTCATCAGCTGTACACTTCTTGAGATTGGACACGTGAAAAGTTGGATGAACATTTCCCAGTTCAGGAGGTAACTCAAGTCTGTAGGCTACCTTTCCGATTCTTTCGACGATCTTGAATGGTCCAACGTATCTAGGTGCAAGTTTTCCTTTCTTTCCAAATCTGATCACACCTTTCCAAGGTGAGACCTTAAGTAATACTCGATCACCGATTTGAAATTCCAAGGCTTTGCGTTTTGGGTCCGCGTAAATCTTCTGACGGCTTCTAGCTGCCTGAAGGTTATCACGAACTTTCTTGACCTTGTCAGTTGTCTCTAAAATGAGGGCAGGTCCAGTAAGTTGAGCCTCGCCAATCTCATTCCAGCAGACTGGTGAACGACATTTTCGACCATAGAGAGCTTCGAAAGGAGCCATTTTGATGCTAGTGTGATAACTGTTGTTGTAGGAGAATTCAATCAATTTAAGATGTGAATCCCAGCTACCACCAAAATCGATCACACAAGCTCTTAGCATATCCTCCAGAGTCTGGATTGTTCTCTCAGATTGACCATCCGTTTGCGGATGATAAGCTGTGCTCAGATTAAGTTGGGTCCCCATAGCAGATTGCATGGTTCTCCAAAAATGAGAAGTGAAACGAGCATCTCTGTCAGAAATGATGTTCAACGGAACACCATGTCGAGCTACAATTTCATCTACATAGATTTGAGCAAGTTTGTCAGTAGGAAAATCCTCGCGGATTGGCAAGAAATGTGCTGAATTCGTAAGACGATCAACGACTACCCAAATGGCATCATGACCTTTCTTTGTGCGCGGAAGTTTAGTAACCAGATCCATAGTAATGTTTTCCCATTTCCAAACTGGGATCTCTGGTTGCTCCAATAAACCAGATGGACGTTGATGTTCAGCCTTAACCTTAAGACAAGTAAGGCATTTTGATACGTATAAGGCAATGTCTTTCTTCATACCAGGCCACCAATAGTGAATACGAAGATCCTTATACATCTTATCTGAGCCCGGATGAATAGAATAACGAGACTTATGGGCCTCATCCATAAGCAAGGTACGAATATCATCCTGGCTTGGGACCCACAAACGGTCCATGAAGTAATACGATCCATTGTCCTTCAGTTCCAGAGCAGGTGTTATGTGATAAGGAAATTCCTTATCCATCAATCCTTGTGAGACACAAGATTGTTGGGCCTGAGAAATGCGTGCTTGAATATCGGATCGAGCTTGAATAACAGATTGAACACGTACACAATGAAGCTTAGTATGTTCCTTACGACTTAATGCATCAGCTACGACATTCGCCTTACCAGGATGGTAGCGAATTTCGCAGTCATAGTCGTTTAAAAGCTCAACCCAACGTCGTTGTCTCATGTTGAGTTCTTTCTGGTTGAAGATATGCTGAAGACTTTTGTGGTCAGTGAAAACCACACATTTTGTACCATACAAATAGTGTCTCCAGATTTTGAGAGCAAAGACAACTGCACCCAACTCAAGATCATGAGTGGTGTAGTTCTTCTCATGAATCTTCAACTGTCTCGATGCATAGGCTATGACTTTGTTCCTTTGCATAAGAACACAGCCAAGACCCAATTTCGATGCATCACAATACACGACAAAATCATCATCACCCTCAGGCAATGATAGAACAGGCGCATCGCAAAGCTTCTGCTTCAGGTGTTGAAAAGCTTCCTCTTGTTTGTATCCCCAATAAAAGGGCATTTTCTTCTGAGTTAGAGCAGTTAGAGGAACTGCAATCTTAGAGAAGTTTTCAATGAAGCGGCGATAATAACCCGCTAGACCAAGAAATGAACGAACTTCAGTAGGAGTAGTAGGTGTATCCCAATCCTTAATCGCACTGATCTTGGAGGGATCTACATGAACACCTCGTTCGTTGATAACATGCCCCAAAAATTGAACTTCTTTAAGCCAAAATTCGCACTTGGAGAATTTTGCGAAAAGTTGTTCTTTCTTTAGGAGTTCTAGGGTAAGACGAAGATGTTGCTCGTGGTCAGCTCGCGTCTTAGAGTAAATCAAGATATCGTCAATAAAAACAATGACGAACTGATCCAAATAAGGTTTGCAGACCCTATTCATTAGGTCCATGAAAACAGCAGGAGCATTAGTCAAACCGAATGGCATGACTGTGAATTCATAATGCCCATAACGAGTACGGAACGCTGTCTTCGGAATGTCTTCTTCTTGCACCCGAAGTTGATGATATCCAGATCGCAGATCAATCTTCGAAAAATAAGAAGCGCCTTGTAACTGATCAAAGAGATCATCGATGCGAGGTAGGGGATATCGATTCTTGATGGTAAGCTTGTTAAGCTCACGATAATCGATACACATCCTAAAGGATCCATCCTTCTTCTTGACAAAAAGAACGGGAGCACCCCAAGGTGAAAAACTGGGACGGATAAAACCTTTGTCAGAGAGCTCCTGAAGTTGTTTAGACAACTCTTGCATCTCAGACGGTGCAAGACGATATGGAGCTCTGGCTATGGGATTTGCACCAGGTACGAGATCAATGCGAAACTCGACTTGGCGTGCTGGAGGTAGACCAGGTAAATCTTCAGGGAACACTTCAGAATAATCCCGAATGACAGGAATATCTGAAATAGACTTACCCTTGCCTTTATCTTCTGTAACATGTGCTAAGAAAGCCACATAGTTCCTCTGCAGATACTTCCGAGCTTTAAAACAAGACATGAGTCTGAGACCACCGATAGGCTTCTCACCTTGAACTTGAAGGATCTCGCCTGTCGAAAGTGGCACACGAACAATCTTCTCAGAACAAACTATCTCTGCGTGATGCTTGGATAACCAATCCATTCCCACAATAACGTCGAAGCTTCCAAGTTGCATAGGCGCGAGGTCAATAGGAAAAAGATGGTCGTTAAGATTCAACTGGCAGTTGTGAAGAACAGAATCAAGAATAATGGGTTCACCACTAGCTACCTCTACTGTCAAAGATTTGCCTAGTTTCGTTCTAGACACACGAAGCATTTACTCAAAGGACAAAGACACGAAACTCTTATCGGCACCAGAATCGAAAAGAACAGATGCAGGCTGATTATTAATAAAGAACGTACCGTTCACCACATTATCGTCAGCCTGTGCCTCTCGGGCATTCATGTTAAAAACTCGGCCTCGAGCCGGAGCCGGATTCTGGTTCTGGTTCTGGTTCTGGTTGGCTAGCCTTGGGCACCGGTTTCTGTAGTGGGTCAGATCCCCACAATTGTAACAAGCACCCGGTGGGTATTGTGGTCTTGCAGCTTGACCCTGTTGTGGAGCAGCTTGTTGAGCCGGGTTCTGAACCGCGGGATTCTGAGCAGACCGACAAACATTGGCAAGATGGTCTGATTTCCCACAGTTAGTACAGAAACGGCATGGAAGTTGCGGCTGGTGGTGACTGTTGCATCTATTGCACAAAGGTGCATTCCCTGTATAGGGTTTCTTTGCTGAAGGCTGTGCAGGTTGGTTGGGAGCTACCTGGTTAGCTTGAGCAGTGATAGCAAAATTTTGGGAAGCCTTACGCTTCTTTGCCCTTTTTGAAGAACCAGAGTTCTTTCCATTCAAGTTTTGACCTTTCTTGCTATCTTCCTTGTCACCCGACTGCTTCTTGCCCTTGTCACCCTTCCGGTGTAACTTGTTCTTCCGGATCTGCGACTCAGTCAATGTCGCAGATAACTCGATCGCCTGACGAAGTGTGGCAGGGTTACTACCAGTAAGAATGTCTTGTACCGAGTCAGGTAGACCATCGATGTATCTCTCGATAGCCTTGTCGAGTGGGGTAACCATAGTCGGGCAAAGCAAACTCAACTCTTCAAACCGATCAGTATAAGCCCTGTGCTCACCACTATCTTGCTTCAAAACATCAAACTCTTTCTCCAACGCTCGCTGCTCATGACGAGGACAGAATTCCCTCATCATAAGGGCTCTAAGTTCAGCCCATGTCTGTGCGAGAGCAACTTCTGCACCTTGGTCCCTCATAACCCCGTTCCACCATGTCAAAGCCCTCTTCTGAAATACGCTCGAAGCAAACTCGACCTTGCGATTTTCGAGACACTGCACGTGGCGAAAAGTATTCTCTATGCTCTCAAACCACTGAAGAAGCCCAGTTGCCCCTTCAGAACCACTAAACTTGAGTGGTTTAGCCTGATTAAAATCCTTGTATTTGCACGGACCATTGTTGTTGTTGTTGGCTTGTTGCCATTGAGCAAAGAGATTTGGAAACTGAGCAGCCATCTGCTGCGCAATAATTTCTGCCAGCTCGGCAGTTGCTATCTGATTCTCGCGTCGAGGAGGCATTCTAAAAGAGGAAAACATGAAAAGGAACGAGTGAGATGATTTGATGAAAAAGAATGAGATGATAAAAACAAGAATTGCAAACAGCATAGATGGTGGTCATTCGTCCGTATCACAAAGCAAACAAACGACTCACAGTGACTAATCAAAGTAAATGGGTCAAAAATAATGTATAATGAAGACATGCTCGCCTATAAGTGAACACTCATCCCAAGAATTCCCAGGTAAGCACAACTGGTCTCGCGTCTGATGAGATATATACGAAGTGCTTGCCTAGACAGAAAACCCAGAATACAGGCATTCACCCTTCCAGTTTGCACATGTTCACATTATTTAAAACCCAAAACATTTGACGGGATTTTTGAAAATTAGAAGGCACAAGGCCAAAAACCAATACTGAAAAGGGTTCAAAACCATATAACAGAGGGTTCAAAACCTTACAATTGAGGGTTCAAAACCTTGTAAAAATCATTCAAAAACAGATGATTGTTTTTCAAAAATCGTTTCGGAAAAATTTTGGTTCCTTGTTTTGTCAATCACCTAAGGATAGGTGATGTACATGTTTTAAGATCTAAACACAAGATAACTTGTGTTAGGTTCCTAGAAAAGTTATAGTCTAGGTCAAAGCATTACTAATAACCTAATTCCCTATAACCATTGGCTCTGATACCAACTCTTCTGTCACACCCCGACCGCGTAAAACAACAAATCGCGGCGGAAACATCGGGGCGTGTTGCGACAGAATTAATTGTCTCATAACCATGGCATACAAAGTTTTATTTAATTATTAAACAAGGGTGTTTCATTGTTTCAAACAGGAAATTAAAGAGTTCAGAACATAATTAAACATAGTCTATCTTCTTTTAAAGTTTCTAAGGCACAGGTCCGCCCTAGTATCATGATCAACATCCTATGGAAAAGCACCTGAAAACACATGTGAAAATAGGTACGTCAGCATAAAAATGCCTGTGAGATACATAGGTTTGTGAAAATAGGATTCATGACTTATGTTTAAGAAAATGTTTAGTCATGAACCTTGTTATTTGCTTTGTCTTGTAAATCATGTGAAAACAATAAGGTCAGATGATATGTATAAGTAAATGTCAGGTTAAATAAATAACCATGTAAAAATGTGTTTGTATAAGATAAGTTGTTTGTAAATCAATGTCTTGTGAAAAGTATGTTATTTGTATAAAATGTTATATGTATCAAACTGAAATGATTCAAATAACGTTACGCCATATAATACCATACCAACACTTATATATAGGAAGTACCAGCGGCGTATCCACCATGCTTGTATCATATTACACACGCATCGTTACTTAATCACTTAATCAAACCAAACCAACCAATGTAAGAAGTCTATGTTTAAACCAATTGTCAATTGTATTGAATAATATGTCAAATGTAAATCATGTCAAATGTCTATGTCAAATATCCATGTCAAATGTCTATGTCAAATATCCATGTCAAATGTCTATGTCAAATATCCATGTCAAATGTCTATGTCAAATATCCATGTCAAATGTCTATGTCAAAATGTCATGTATGGCAAGTGAAATGTCTCAAACTAAACCATATGCACAAAAACAAAGTATTGAAGTAAAACTTGGTTTAAATCAAAGCTATGTTTTGTGTAAATGCATGCAACTATTTAGTATGAACATTTATGCGGTATTGTGAATATGCATACATCCAAGCCTGGCGACTGTGGTGATAAAACCCTTTAAACAAATTAAAGGTCTATCTGTCTTAATGTCAACGAATTCGGTCATTCCTTTCTGTCCCCTTACCCTGGGATGTCCGGAACGGGAGTTGTCAATTCCTATGGTACCACTACCTACTAACGAACAGCGTAGCTAATGTTAATGGATATATTGTCCCATGTAAACAAACCAAATGTCATAACAAAATGTGAGCATGTGAAAACAATGCACTAAGTATGTAATCAAATGAACATACATAGCGTGAAATGTCATGTAAAACGATGTACTAAGTAATGCACACAATGGGCATACCTAGCATGAAATGTCATGTAAAACGATGTACTGAGTAATGCACACAATGGGCATACCTAGCATGAAATGTCATATAAAACGATGTACTAAGTAATGCACACAATGGGCATACCTAGCATGAAATGTCATATAAAACGATGTACTAAGTAATGCACACAATGGGCATTCCTAGCATGAAATGTAATGTAAAACAATGTACCAAGTAATGCACACAATGGGCACACCTAGAATAAGATGTAATGAAATCATGTACTATAATGTACTAACGAACATAGCAGTATATGATGTGAAAACTGGAAAGCAGGAAAGTAACAAGTAGGCACATGTGTTCCACCCCAAAACAGTTTGGAAAACAGTAAAAGAGGGGTCTATGTACTCACTTGAGATTGCTCAGTTGTCAAAAGATAACCACCAAGTAATGCTATAGATCTCGGAATCAAACGGCACCTAATATAGGTAACTATGTTAATAAACCGGACCTAAATCGGAAGATTGGATAGAATGAGGTTTCGTAAACCAAACGAGTGTAGAGACTCGTGTCATTTGGTTTAACAAAGCCTACATGCTAAATGAAACTTAACATAATTGTTTACGACCCATTACGACCCGTTTAGGAAGCTTATGCTACTTTAACGCGTCGTGCGCGTGAAACGCGTTCGGACCGCCTAACTAGCCCTATGACAAGTGTTATATGCCTAAACATGTTACATAATCAGTTACGTGACAAAAGTTTAGGTTACATATGCTAAATTACCAATTATGTATGAAAAGGGTATTCTGGTAATTTACCTAAGGCATATAAACTACCTATCATACAACTACTTAAACGATGTGACCATAGGGTATAACCTCGGAAGGTTATTCCCTACACTATGGTCACCTAATGTGTTTGGTCGGATCCTAATGATCGACCAAACTGGGTCGGGTTCGAAGGTATAGGCGATTTATTAGATCGCCTACCCTACGACCCTAGACAACGTGGTAACCAGTGGGCATAGTCCCAAAGGACTATGACCAACGTGATTACACTCACGTTGCGAAGTTCAAACGAACTTCGCATTGACCATTACTGGTCAACGCTGAAAGTCAAACAAAGTTTGACTTTCTGACTCGAAAAGCAGTAAAAATAAGGAAAAGAACGAAAGAATACTTACGAAGGGTCCCCGAATGCTAATCGTGATCACAATAACTCAGGTATGAAACAAAGGTTTCAACTTAGAGTCAAATAGATCAGATTCTTGTGGGTTTAGAAGTTGTGGGGGTGGGGTATTTATAGTTTTCGGGTAACCGTTAAGATCGTTTGTTGATTATCGTGCCTTAATCCAAGCCGTACAAGTGTCGGGACCTTATGGTGACTAAAATTCCATCCTTATCACATGACTAGACAATTGGAAACATGTGGTGGTGGATCAAACAGCTGCAACCAGCTGATTAAAACATTGAATCTGGTCTGATATGCTGAAGCGGCCCGCTTCAGGATCAGACAAACACAATGCGGGCCGCTTGGCCCTTCTGATCCGCAAACATGTTTGAAAAATGACAGTTTCAGTCCTTGCACGTGTTTAAGGCCTTTTCCGACACTTCTAAGGCCCGTAAAGCCAACTTTAAGGCCCTAAAATGTTGCCTAAACATTGTGGACATGAAACATGCTAAAAATTATGCCGGGTGATGGTTCGTTTGGTCGTACGAACGCGATGTTCGCTTAATTACGACGGAATGCGCATAAGCGCGAAAAACGATCCAAATGACGCCACGAATGGATTTTTCTTAAGGCGAACACTAAAATATAATATAGTCATGCTTTCATAAATTTTTGGATGTCCGGATGTATTCAGAACGTAAGTTATGCGCGAAAATGCAAACTTGTGCACTTTTTGACACTTTTAGTCCCTGAATGTCCCAAAAGTTTATTTTAGCACACCGAACCCCTCAAAGCCTATTTCTAAGCTATGTCAAGGATATTTAAGGTGTGTTTAACTTATGGTTATGTTCCGGAATGTTCGTTACAGTTCAAATTGACATACTTTCGCAGTTTGTCATATTTAGTCCCTGTAAGCGAATTAACTTGTTTTTGCCATACCAAAGCTTTCAAAACTTATTTCTAAGTTATGTAAAGGTTATTTAAGGTATGTTGAGTATATGTTGATGTCCCGAAGTATTTCTCGCATTAAACTGAGTACGTTTACGCACTAGTTTGCGTATAACTTTCCAGAAAGTGATGTAGAGTTTGAAATTGGATAAAAGTCAAAACATGAAAAATGTAAAACATAACAAAACAAACATTGTGATCAAATAACATTGTTTTATTGATAACATAACTGTTCATAGTGATTACAAGCACAGTTGTTACAGTCTCCCCTACTTGTGGAAATTTCGTCCCGAAATTTATTTAGAGGAAACTCGTGGAAAAAGATGTGGATATTTCGCTTTCATTTGATCTTCGCGTTCCCAAGTAAACTCAGGTCCACGTTTAGCTTCCCAGCGAACTTTGACCAAAGGAATGCGCTTGCGTTTAAGCCACTTGACTTCACGTTCCATGATTTCCACTGGTCTCTCAACAAATTTCAGTGTTTTGCCAACACGAATTTCGTCAAGCGGTATGGAGAAGTTCTCATCAGCTGTACACTTCTTGAGATTGGACACGTGAAAAGTTGGATGAACATTTCCCAGTTCAGGAGGTAACTCAAGTCTGTAGGCTACCTTTCCGATTCTTTCGACGATCTTGAATGGTCCAACGTATCTAGGTGCAAGTTTTCCTTTCTTTCCAAATCTGATCACACCTTTCCAAGGTGAGACCTTAAGTAATACTCGATCACCGATTTGAAATTCCAAGGCTTTGCGTTTTGGGTCCGCGTAAATCTTCTGACGGCTTCTAGCTGCCTGAAGGTTATCACGAACTTTCTTGACCTTGTCAGTTGTCTCTAAAATGAGGGCAGGTCCAGTAAGTTGAGCCTCGCCAATCTCATTCCAGCAGACTGGTGAACGACATTTTCGACCATAGAGAGCTTCGAAAGGAGCCATTTTGATGCTAGTGTGATAACTGTTGTTGTAGGAGAATTCAATCAATTTAAGATGTGAATCCCAGCTACCACCAAAATCGATCACACAAGCTCTTAGCATATCCTCCAGAGTCTGGATTGTTCTCTCAGATTGACCATCCGTTTGCGGATGATAAGCTGTGCTCAGATTAAGTTGGGTCCCCATAGCAGATTGCATGGTTCTCCAAAAATGAGAAGTGAAACGAGCATCTCTGTCAGAAATGATGTTCAACGGAACACCATGTCGAGCTACAATTTCATCTACATAGATTTGAGCAAGTTTGTCAGTAGGAAAATCCTCGCGGATTGGCAAGAAATGTGCTGACTTCGTAAGACGATCAACGACTACCCAAATGGCATCATGACCTTTCTTTGTGCGCGGAAGTTTAGTAACCAGATCCATAGTAATGTTTTCCCATTTCCAAACTGGGATCTCTGGTTGCTCCAATAAACCAGATGGACGTTGATGTTCAGCCTTAACCTTAAGACAAGTAAGGCATTTTGATACGTATAAGGCAATGTCTTTCTTCATACCAGGCCACCAATAGTGAATACGAAGATCCTTATACATCTTATCTGAGCCCGGATGAATAGAATAACGAGACTTATGGGCCTCATCCATAAGCAAGGTACGAATATCATCCTGGCTTGGGACCCACAAACGGTCCATGAAGTAATACGATCCATTGTCCTTCAGTTCCAGAGCAGGTGTTATGTGATAAGGAAATTCCTTATCCATCAATCCTTGTGAGACACAAGATTGTTGGGCCTGAGAAATGCGTGCTTGAATATCGGATCGAGCTTGAATAACAGATTGAACACGTACACAATGAAGCTTAGTATGTTCCTTACGACTTAATGCATCAGCTACGACATTCGCCTTACCAGGATGGTAGCGAATTTCGCAGTCATAGTCGTTTAAAAGCTCAACCCAACGTCGTTGTCTCATGTTGAGTTCTTTCTGGTTGAAGATATGCTGAAGACTTTTGTGGTCAGTGAAAACCACACATTTTGTACCATACAAATAGTGTCTCCAGATTTTGAGAGCAAAGACAACTGCACCCAACTCAAGATCATGAGTGGTGTAGTTCTTCTCATGAATCTTCAACTGTCTCGATGCATAGGCTATGACTTTGTTCCTTTGCATAAGAACACAGCCAAGACCCAATTTCGATGCATCACAATACACGACAAAATCATCATCACCCTCAGGCAATGATAGAACAGGCGCATCGCAAAGCTTCTGCTTCAGGTGTTGAAAAGCTTCCTCTTGTTTGTATCCCCAATAAAAGGGCATTTTCTTCTGAGTTAGAGCAGTTAGAGGAACTGCAATCTTAGAGAAGTTTTCAATGAAGCGGCGATAATAACCCGCTAGACCAAGAAATGAACGAACTTCAGTAGGAGTAGTAGGTGTATCCCAATCCTTAATCGCACTGATCTTGGAGGGATCTACATGAACACCTCGTTCGTTGATAACATGCCCCAAAAATTGAACTTCTTTAAGCCAAAATTCGCACTTGGAGAATTTTGCGAAAAGTTGTTCTTTCTTTAGGAGTTCTAGGGTAAGACGAAGATGTTGCTCGTGGTCAGCTCGCGTCTTAGAGTAAATCAAGATATCGTCAATAAAAACAATGACGAACTGATCCAAATAAGGTTTGCAGACCCTATTCATTAGGTCCATGAAAACAGCAGGAGCATTAGTCAAACCGAATGGCATGACTGTGAATTCATAATGCCCATAACGAGTACGGAACGCTGTCTTCGGAATGTCTTCTTCTTGCACCCGAAGTTGATGATATCCAGATCGCAGATCAATCTTCGAAAAATAAGAAGCGCCTTGTAACTGATCAAAGAGATCATCGATGCGAGGTAGGGGATATCGATTCTTGATGGTAAGCTTGTTAAGCTCACGATAATCGATACACATCCTAAAGGATCCATCCTTCTTCTTGACAAAAAGAACGGGAGCACCCCAAGGTGAAAAACTGGGACGGATAAAACCTTTGTCAGAGAGCTCCTGAAGTTGTTTAGACAACTCTTGCATCTCAGACGGTGCAAGACGATATGGAGCTCTGGCTATGGGATTTGCACCAGGTACGAGATCAATGCGAAACTCGACTTGGCGTGCTGGAGGTAGACCAGGTAAATCTTCAGGGAACACTTCAGAATAATCCCGAATGACAGGAATATCTGAAATAGACTTACCCTTGCCTTTATCTTCTGTAACATGTGCTAAGAAAGCCACATAGTTCCTCTGCAGATACTTCCGAGCTTTAAAACAAGACATGAGTCTGAGACCACCGATAGGCTTCTCACCTTGAACTTGAAGGATCTCGCCTGTCGAAAGTGGCACACGAACAATCTTCTCAGAACAAACTATCTCTGCGTGATGCTTGGATAACCAATCCATTCCCACAATAACGTCGAAGCTTCCAAGTTGCATAGGCGCGAGGTCAATAGGAAAAAGATGGTCGTTAAGATTCAACTGGCAGTTGTGAAGAACAGAATCAAGAATAATGGGTTCACCACTAGCTACCTCTACTGTCAAAGATTTGCCTAGTTTCGTTCTAGACACACGAAGCATTTGCTCAAAGGACAAAGACACGAAACTCTTATCGGCACCAGAATCGAAAAGAACAGATGCAGGCTGATTATTAATAAAGAACGTACCGTTCACCACATTATCGTCAGCCTGTGCCTCTCGGGCATTCATGTTAAAAACTCGGCCTCGAGCCGGAGCCGGATTCTGGTTCTGGTTCTGGTTCTGGTTGGCTAGCCTTGGGCACCGGTTTCTGTAGTGGGTCAGATCCCCACAATTGTAACAAGCACCCGGTGGGTATTGTGGTCTTGCAGCTTGACCCTGTTGTGGAGCAGCTTGTTGAGCCGGGTTCTGAACCGCGGGATTCTGAGCAGACCGACAAACATTGGCAAGATGGTCTGATTTCCCACAGTTAGTACAGAAACGGCATGGAAGTTGCGGCTGGTGGTGACTGTTGCATCTATTGCACAAAGGTGCATTCCCTGTATAGGGTTTCTTTGCTGAAGGCTGTGCAGGTTGGTTGGGAGCTACCTGGTTAGCTTGAGCAGTGATAGCAAAATTTTGGGAAGCCTTACGCTTCTTTGCCCTTTTTGAAGAACCAGAGTTCTTTCCATTCAAGTTTTGACCTTTCTTGCTATCTTCCTTGTCACCCGACTGCTTCTTGCCCTTGTCACCCTTCCGGTGTAACTTGTTCTTCCGGATCTGCGACTCAGTCAATGTCGCAGATAACTCGATCGCCTGACGAAGTGTGGCAGGGTTACTACCAGTAAGAATGTCTTGTACCGAGTCAGGTAGACCATCGATGTATCTCTCGATAGCCTTGTCGAGTGGGGTAACCATAGTCGGGCAAAGCAAACTCAACTCTTCAAACCGATCAGTATAAGCCCTGTGCTCACCACTATCTTGCTTCAAAACATCAAACTCTTTCTCCAACGCTCGCTGCTCATGACGAGGACAGAATTCCCTCATCATAAGGGCTCTAAGTTCAGCCCATGTCTGTGCGAGAGCAACTTCTGCACCTTGGTCCCTCATAACCCCGTTCCACCATGTCAAAGCCCTCTTCTGAAATACGCTCGAAGCAAACTCGACCTTGCGATTTTCGAGACACTGCACGTGGCGAAAAGTATTCTCTATGCTCTCAAACCACTGAAGAAGCCCAGTTGCCCCTTCAGAACCACTAAACTTGAGTGGTTTAGCCTGATTAAAATCCTTGTATTTGCACGGACCATTGTTGTTGTTGTTGGCTTGTTGCCATTGAGCAAAGAGATTTGGAAACTGAGCAGCCATCTGCTGCGCAATAATTTCTGCCAGCTCGGCAGTTGCTATCTGATTCTCGCGTCGAGGAGGCATTCTAAAAGAGGAAAACATGAAAAGGAACGAGTGAGATGATTTGATGAAAAAGAATGAGATGATAAAAACAAGAATTGCAAACAGCATAGATGGTGGTCATTCGTCCGTATCACAAAGCAAACAAACGACTCACAGTGACTAATCAAAGTAAATGGGTCAAAAATAATGTATAATGAAGACATGCTCGCCTATAAGTGAACACTCATCCCAAGAATTCCCAGGTAAGCACAACTGGTCTCGCGTCTGATGAGATATATACGAAGTGCTTGCCTAGACAGAAAACCCAGAATACAGGCATTCACCCTTCCAGTTTGCACATGTTCACATTATTTAAAACCCAAAACATTTGACGGGATTTTTGAAAATTAGAAGGCACAAGGCCAAAAACCAATACTGAAAAGGGTTCAAAACCATATAACAGAGGGTTCAAAACCTTACAATTGAGGGTTCAAAACCTTGTAAAAATCATTCAAAAACAGATGATTGTTTTTCAAAAATCGTTTCGGAAAAATTTTGGTTCCTTGTTTTGTCAATCACCTAAGGATAGGTGATGTACATGTTTTAAGATCTAAACACAAGATAACTTGTGTTAGGTTCCTAGAAAAGTTATAGTCTAGGTCAAAGCATTACTAATAACCTAATTCCCTATAACCATTGGCTCTGATACCAACTCTTCTGTCACACCCCGACCGCGTAAAACAACAAATCGCGGCGGAAACATCGGGGCGTGTTGCGACAGAATTAATTGTCTCATAACCATGGCATACAAAGTTTTATTTAATTATTAAACAAGGGTGTTTCATTGTTTCAAACAGGAAATTAAAGAGTTCAGAACATAATTAAACATAGTCTATCTTCTTTTAAAGTTTCTAAGGCACAGGTCCGCCCTAGTATCATGATCAACATCCTATGGAAAAGCACCTGAAAACACATGTGAAAATAGGTACGTCAGCATAAAAATGCCTGTGAGATACATAGGTTTGTGAAAATAGGATTCATGACTTATGTTTAAGAAAATGTTTAGTCATGAACCTTGTTATTTGCTTTGTCTTGTAAATCATGTGAAAACAATAAGGTCAGATGATATGTATAAGTAAATGTCAGGTTAAATAAATAACCATGTAAAAATGTGTTTGTATAAGATAAGTTGTTTGTAAATCAATGTCTTGTGAAAAGTATGTTATTTGTATAAAATGTTATATGTATCAAACTGAAATGATTCAAATAACGTTACGCCATATAATACCATACCAACACTTATATATAGGAAGTACCAGCGGCGTATCCACCATGCTTGTATCATATTACACACGCATCGTTACTTAATCACTTAATCAAACCAAACCAACCAATGTAAG
This sequence comes from Helianthus tuberosus, assembly GCA_030545235.1. Taxonomy (NCBI): domain Eukaryota; kingdom Viridiplantae; phylum Streptophyta; class Magnoliopsida; order Asterales; family Asteraceae; genus Helianthus; species Helianthus tuberosus. Next base: position 195,886,601 of record CM060366.1, read on the forward strand.
AAGTCTATGTTTAAACCAATTGTCAATTGTATTGAATAATATGTCAAAGGTAAATCATGTCAAATGTCTATGTCAAATATCCATGTCAAATGTCTATGTCAAATATCCATGTCAAATGTCTATGTCAAATATCCATGTCAAATGTCTATGTCAAATATCCATGTCAAATGTCTATGTCAAAATGTCATGTATGGCAAGTGAAATGTCTCAAACTAAACCATATGCACAAAAACAAAGTATTGAAGTAAAACTTGGTTTAAATCAAAGCTATGTTTTGTGTAAATGCATGCAACTATTTAGTATGAACATTTATGCGGTATTGTGAATATGCATACATCCAAGCCTGGCGACTGTGGTGATAAAACCCTTTAAACAAATTAAAGGTCTATCTGTCTTAATGTCAACGAATTCGGTCATTCCTTTCTGTCCCCTTACCCTGGGATGTCCGGAACGGGAGTTGTCAATTCCTATGGTACCACTACCTACTAACGAACGGCGTAGCTAATGTTAATGGATATATTGTCCCATGTAAACAAACCAAATGTCATAACAAAATGTGAGCATGTGAAAACAATGCACTAAGTATGTAATCAAATGAACATACATAGCGTGAAATGTCATGTAAAACGATGTACTAAGTAATGCACACAATGGGCATACCTAGCATGAAATGTCATGTAAAACGATGTACAGAGTAATGCACACAATGGGCATACCTAGCATGAAATGTCATATAAAACGATGTACTAAGTAATGCACACAATGGGCATACCTAGCATGAAATGTCATATAAAACGATGTACTAAGTAATGCACACAATGGGCATTCCTAGCATGAAATGTAATGTAAAACAATGTACCAAGTAATGCACACAATGGGCACACCTAGCATAAGATGTAATGAAATCATGTACTATAATGTACTAACGAACATAGCAGTATATGATGTGAAAACTGGAAAGCCGGAAAGTAACAAGTAGGCACATGTGTTCCACCCCAAAACAGTTTGGAAAACAGTAAAAGAGGGGTCTATGTACTCACTTGAGATTGCTCAGTTGTCAAAAGATAACCACCAAGTAATGCTATAGATCTCGGAATCAAACGGCACCTAATATAGGTAACTATGTTAATAAACCGGACCTAAATCGGAAGATTGGATAGAATGAGGTTTCGTAAACCAAACGAGTGTAGAGACTCGTGTCATTTGGTTTAACAAAGCCTACATGCTAAATGAAACTTAACATAATTGTTTACGACCCATTACGACCCGTTTAGGAAGCTTATGCTACTTTAACGCGTCGTGCGCGTGAAACGCGTTCGGACCGCCTAACTAGCCCTATGACAAGTGTTATATGCCTAAACATGTTACATAATCAGTTACGTGACAAAAGTTTAGGTTACATATGCTAAATTACCAATTATGTATGAAAAGGGTATTCTGGTAATTTACCTAAGGCATATAAACTACCTATCATACAACTACTTAAACGATGTGACCATAGGGTATAACCTCGGAAGGTTATTCCCTACACTATGGTCACCTAATGTGTTTGGTCGGATCCTAATGATCGACCAAACTGGGTCGGGTTCGAAGGTATAGGCGATTTATTAGATCGCCTACCCTACGACCCTAGACAACGTGGTAACCAGTGGGCATAGTCCCAAAGGACTATGACCAACGTGATTACACTCACGTTGCGAAGTTCAAACGAACTTCGCATTGACCATTACTGGTCAACGCTGAAAGTCAAACAAAGTTTGACTTTCTGACTCGAAAAGCAGTAAAAATAAGGAAAAGAACGAAAGAATACTTACGAAGGGTCCCCGAATGCTAATCGTGATCACAATAACTCAGGTATGAAACAAAGGTTTCAACTTAGAGTCAAATAGATCAGATTCTTGTGGGTTTAGAAGTTGTGGGGGTGGGGTATTTATAGTTTTCGGGTAACCGTTAAGATCGTTTGTTGATTATCGTGCCTTAATCCAAGCCGTACAAGTGTCGGGACCTTATGGTGACTAAAATTCCATCCTTATCACATGACTAGACAATTGGAAACATGTGGTGGTGGATCAAACAGCTGTAACCAGCTGATTAAAACATTGAATCTGGTCTGATATGCTGAAGCGGCCCGCTTCAGGATCAGACAAACACAATGCGGGCCGCTTGGCCCTTCTGATCCGCAAACATGTTTGAAAAATGACAGTTTCAGTCCTTGCACGTGTTTAAGGCCTTTTCCGACACTTCTAAGGCCCGTAAAGCCAACTTTAAGGCCCTAAAATGTTGCCTAAACATTGTGGACATGAAACATGCTAAAAATTATGCCGGGTGATGGTTCGTTTGGTCGTACGAACGCGATGTTCGCTTAATTACGACGGAATGCGCATAAGCGCGAAAAACGATCCAAATGACGCCACGAATGGATTTTTCTTAAGGCGAACACTAAAATATAATATAGTCATGCTTTCATAAATTTTTGGATGTCCGGGTGTATTCAGAACGTAAGTTATGCGCGAAAATGCAAACTTGTGCACTTTTTGACACTTTTAGTCCCTGAATGTCCCAAAAGTTTATTTTAGCACACCGAACCCCTCAAAGCCTATTTCTAAGCTATGTCAAGGATATTTAAGGTGTGTTTAACTTATGGTTATGTTCCGGAATGTTCGTTACAGTTCAAATTGACATACTTTCGCAGTTTGTCATATTTAGTCCCTGTAAGCGAATTAACTTGTTTTTGCCATACCAAAGCTTTCAAAACTTATTTCTAAGTTATGTAAAGGTTATTTAAGGTATGTTGAGTATATGTTGATGTCCCGAAGTATTTCTCGCATTAAACTGAGTACGTTTACGCACTAGTTTGCGTATAACTTTCCAGAAAGTGATGTAGAGTTTGAAATTGGATAAAAGTCAAAACATGAAAAATGTAAAACATAACAAAACAAACATTGTGATCAAATAACATTGTTTTATTGATAACATAACTGTTCATAGTGATTACAAGCACAGTTGTTACAGTGATGCATGATACATTGATACAAACATTTATGTGGTAAGTTAACGTATACATTCAAGCCTTGAGACAGTCAGATAACCCTTTCAGTCAAGGTTATCAAAAGGAATGTTTTTGGATTAAGTCATTCCTTACATCCAAACAAACCCGGGATGTCAGGAATGGGATTTGTCAAGTCCTATGGTACCACTACTTACTACCGAGCGGCGTAGCAAATGTTAATGAACGTAATAAAGACCCGTTTGTGCAAACCAAATGTTATAGCAGTTGTATGCATGTCATATGAAAACAATGTACTAAGTATGCTAAGTTAACATACAAAGCAGAAAAGTCATGTAAATCAATGTGCTAGCATGTTATCAGTCAACATACATGGCAGAAATGTAATGTAAAACAATGTACTAAGTATGCACACAATGGACATACATAGCATGAAATGTAATGAAATCATGTACTATAATGTACTAACAAACATAGTCGGTATATGATGTGAAAACAGGAAAGCATGAAAGTAACAAGTAGGCACATGTGTTTCACCCCAAAACAGTTTGGAAAACAGTAAAAGAGGGGTCTATGTACTCACTTGATATTACTCAGTAGTCCTGAAGTGACAACCAAACAATGATAGAGATCTCGGAATCAAACGGCACCTAATATAGGTAACTATGTTAATAAACCGGCCCTATATCGGAGGATCGGGTAGCATGAGGGTTCGTAAACCAAACGAGTGTAGAGACTCGTTTCATTTGGTTTAACAAAGCCTACATACTAAATGGAACCTAACATAAAAGTTTATGACCCATTACGACCCGTTTAGGTAGCTTATGCTACTTTAACGCGTCGTTCGCGTGAAACGCGTTCGGACCACCTAACTAGTCCTATGACAAGTAGAATATGCCTAAACATGTTACATAATCAGTTATGTGACAAAGGTTTAGGTTACATATGCTTAATTACCAATTATACATGAAAAGGGAATTCTGGTAATTTACCTAAGGCATATAAACTACCTATCATACAACTACTTAAACGATGTGACCATAAGGTATAACCTCGGAAGGTTATTCCCTATATACTATGGTCACCTAATGTATTTGGTCGGATCCTAATGATCGACCAAACTGGGTCGGGTTCGAAGGTATAAGCGATTTATCAGATCGCTTACCCTTACGACCCTAGACAACGTGGTAATCAGTAGGCATAGTCCCAAGGGACTATAACCATCGTGATTACAATCACGTTGCGAAGTTCAAACGAACTTCGCATTGACCATAAGCTGGTCAACGCTGAAAGTCAAACAAAGTTTGACTTTCTGACTTGAAAAGCAATAAAAGAACGAAAGAATACTTACGAAGGGTCCCCGAATGCTAATCTTGATTCAAAAATCTCAGGTATGAAACAAAGGTTTCAACTTAGAGTTTCTCAAATAAAAATTCTAGTGATTTAAGCAATGGGGGGCATGGGGTATTTATAGTTTTCGGTCCACCGTTAAGATCGTTTCATGGAAACCGTGCTTTAATCGCATCCGTACAAGTGTTGGAACCTTATGGTGACTAAAAATGATCCTTATCATCTGACTAGGCAATTGAGAATGTGTGGGTGAGAATCAAACAGCTGAAACCTGTTGTTAAAAACACTTAATCTGGTCTGATAGTCGGACGCGGCCCGCTTCAGGATCAGACAAAGCTCAGGCGGGCCGCCTGGAGCTTCTGATCAGCAAACATGTTTCAAAAATGACAGTTTCAGTCCTTGCACGTGTTTAAGGCCATTTCCGACACTTCTAAGGCCCGTAAAGACAACTTTAAGGCCCTAAAATGATGCCTAAACATTGTGGACATGAAAATGCTCAAAAATATGCCGGATGTTGGTTCGTTTGGTCGTACGAACGCGATGTTCGCTTAATTACGACGGAATGCGCATAAGCACGAAAAACGATCCAAATGATGCGACGAATGGATTTTTGGCAAGTAAAAAACTAAAGCATAATATAGTCATGCTTACATAAATTTTTGGATGTCCGGATGTTTTCAGAACGTAAGTTATGCGCAAAAGTGCAAACTTGTGCACTTTTTGACACTTTTAGTCCCTGAATGACCCAAAAGTTTATTTTAGCATACCGAACCCCTCAAAGCCTATTTCTAAGCTATGTAAAGGATATTTATGGTATGTTTAACTTATGGTCATGTTCCGGAATGTCTGTTACAGTTCAAATTGGCATACTTTCGCAGTTTGTCAAGTTTAGTCCCTGTAAGCGAATTAACTTGTTTTTGCCATACCAAAGCCTTTAAAACTTATTTCTAAGTTATGTAAAGGTTATTTAAGGTATGTTAAGTATATGTTGATGTTCCGGAGTATTTGTCGCCTTAAACTGATTACGTTTACGCATCAGTTTGCGTATAACTCTCCAGAAAGCGATGTAGAGTTTGAAATTGAATAAAAGTCAAAACATGAAAAATGTAAAACACAACCAAACAAACATTGGGATCAAATAACATTGTTTTATTGATAACTGAACTGTTCACAATGATTACAAGCACAGATGTTACAGTCTCCCCTACTGGTGGAAATTTCGTCCTGAAATTTATTTAGAGGAAATTCGTGCGAAAAGATGTGGATATTTCGCCTTCATTTGATCTTCACGTTCCCAAGTAAACTCGGGTCCACGTTTAGCTTCCCAACGAACTTTGACCAAAGGAATGCGCTTGCGTTTAAGCCACTTGACTTCACGTTCCATGATTTCCACTGGCTTCTCAACAAATTTCAGTGTTTTGCCAACACGAATTTCGTCAAGCGGTATGTGGAGGTTCTCATCAGCTAAAAACCTCTTGAGATTGGATACGTGAAAGGTTGGATGAACATTTCCAAGTTCAGGAGGTAACGCAAGTCTGTAGGCTACCTTTCCAATTCTTTCGACGATCTTGAATGGTCCAACGTATCTAGGTGCAAGTTTTCCTTTCTTTCCAAATCTGATCACACCTTTCCAAGGTGAGACCTTAAGTAATACTCGATCACCGACTTGAAATTCCAAGGGTTTGCGTTTTGGATCCGCGTAACTCTTCTGACAGCTCATAGCTGTCTGAAGGTTATCGTGAACTTTCTTGACCTTGTCAGTTGTCTCTAAAATGAGGGCAGGTCCAGTAAGTTGAGCCTCGCCGATCTCATTCCAGCAGACTGGTGAACGGCATTTTCGACCATAGAGAGCCTCGAAATGAGCCATTTTGATGCTGGTGTGATAACTGTTGTTGTAGGAGAATTCAATCAACTTAAGATGTGAATCCCAACTACCACCAAAATCGATCACACAAGCTCTAAGCATATCCTCCAGAGTCTGGATTGTTCTCTCAGATTGACCATCCGTTTGCGGATGATAAGCTATGCTCAGATTAAGTTGGGTCCCCATAGCAGATTGCATGGTTCTCCAAAAATGAGAAGTGAAATGAGCATCTCTGTTAGAAATGATGTTCAAAGGAACACCATGTCGAGCTACAATTTCATCCACATAGATTTTTGCAAGTCTGTCAGCAGGAAAATCCTCACGGATTGGCAAGAAATGTGCTGACTTAGTAAGACGATCAACGACTACCCAGATGGCATCATGACCTTTCTTTGTGCGTGGAAGTTTGGTAACAAGATCCATAGTAATGTTTTCCCATTTCCAAACTGGGATCTCTGGTTGCACCAATAATCCCGAAGGACGTTGATGTTCAGCCTTAACTTTAAGACAAGTAAGGCATTTAGATACGTATAAGGCAATGTCTTTCTTCATACCAGGCCACCAATAGTGAATACGAAGATCCTTATACATCTTATCTGAGCCCGGGTGAATAGAATAACGAGACTTATGGGCTTCATCCATAAGCAAGGTACGAAGATCATCCTGGCTTGGGACCCACAAACGGTCCATGAAGTAATATGATCCATTGTCTTTCAGTTACAGAGCAGGTGTTATGTGATAAGGAAATTCCTTATCCATCAATCCTTGTGAAACACAAGATTGTTGAGCCTGAGAAATGCGGGCTTGGATATCGGATCGAGCTTGAATAACAGATTGAACACGTACACAATGAAGCTTAGTACGTTCCTTACGACTCAATGCATCAGCTACGACATTCGCCTTACCAGGATGGTAGCGAATTTCGCAGTCATAGTCGTTTAAAAGCTCAACCCAACGTCGTTGCCTCATGTTGAGTTCTTTCTGGTTGAAGATATGCTGGAGACTTTTGTGGTCCGTGAAAACCACACATTTTGTACCGTACAAATAATGTCTCCAGATTTTTAGAGCGAAAACAACTGCACCCAACTCAAGATCATGAGTGGTGTAGTTTTTCTCATGTATCTTCAACTGCCTTGATGCATATGCTATGACTTTGTTCCTTTGCATCAAAACACAACCAAGGCCTAATTTCGATGCATCACAATACACGACAAAATCATCATCACCCTCAGGCAATGATAGAACAGGCGCATCACAAAGCTTTTGCTTCAAGCGTTGAAAAGCTTCCTCTTGTTTGAATCCCCAATCAAAGGGTTTGTTCTTCTGGGTTAGAGCAGTTAGAGGAACTGCAATCTTTGAGAAGTTTTCAATAAAGCGGCGATAATAACCCGCTAGACCAAGAAAAGAACGAACTTCAGTAGGAGTAGTAGGCGTATCCCAATCCTTAATCGCACTAATCTTGGAGGGATCTACCTGAATACCTCGTTCGTTGATAATATGTCCTAAGAATTGAACTTCTTTAAGCCAAAATTCGCACTTGGAGAATTTGGCGAAAAGTTGCTCTTTCTTCAGGAGTTCCAGAGTAAGACGAAGATGCTGCTCGTGATCAGCTCGCGTCTTAGAGTAAATCAAGATGTCATCAATAAAAACAATGACGAACTGATCCAAATAAGGTTTGCAGACCCTATTCATTAAGTCCATGAAAACAGCAGGAGCATTAGTCAAACCGAATGGCATGACTGTGAACTCATAATGCCCATAACGAGTACGGAACGCTGTCTTGGGAATATCTTCTTCATGCACGCGAAGTTGATGATATCCAGATCGCAGATCAATCTTCGAGAAATAAGAAGCGCCCTGTAACTGATCAAAGAGGTCGTCTATGCGCGGTAGGGGATATCGATTCTTGATGGTAAGCTTGTTAAGATCACGATAATCGATACACATCCTAAAGGATCCATCCTTCTTCTTGACAAAAAGAACGGGAGCACCCCAAGGTGAAAAACTGGGACGGATAAAGCCTTTGTCAGAGAGCTCCTGAAGCTACTTAGACAACTCTTGCATCTCAGATGGTGCAAGACGATATGGAGCTCTGGCAATGGGATTTGCACCAGGTACGAGATCAATGCGGAACTCGACTTGGCGTGTTGGAGGTAGACCAGGTAAGTCGTTAGGGAATACTTCCGAATAATCCCGAACGACAGGAATATCTGAAATAGACTTACCCTTGCCTTTATCTTCAGTAACATGTGCTAAGAATGCCACATAGTTCTTCCGCAGATACTTCTGAGCTTTAAAACAAGACATAAGCTTGAGACCACCGGTAGGCTTCTCACCATGCACCTGTAGGATCTCTCCTGTCGAAAGCGGCACATGAACAATCTTCTCAGAACAAACTATCTCTGCGTGATTCTTGGATAACCAATCCATTCCCACAATAACGTCGAAGCTTCCAAGTTGCATTGGCGTGAGGTCAATAGGGAAAAGATGGTCGTTAAGGTTCAATTGGCAGTTGCAAAGAACAGAATCAAGAACAATGGGTTCACCACTAGCAACTTCTACTGTCAAAGGTTTACCTAGTTTCGTTCTAGACACGCGAAGCATTGGCTTAAAAGACAATGACACGAAACTCTTATCGGCACCCGAATCAAAGAGAACAGATGCTGGCTGACTATTAATAAAGAACGTACCGTTCACCACATTATCGTCCGCCTGCGCCTCTTGGGCATTCATGTTAAAGGCTCGGCCTCGAGCCGGAGCCTGATTCTGATTTGGGTTCTGGTTCGGGTTGGCTAGTCTTGGGCACCGGTTCCTGTAGTGGGTCAGATCCCCACAATTGTAGCACGAACCAGGAGGAAAATGAGGTCGTGCAGCTTGACCTTGTTGCTAAGCAAGAGGCTGAGCAACTTGTTGAGCTTGGTTATAAACGGCCTGGTTTTGGTTAACAGGAATGCGACAAGTAGCAGCAAGATGACCAGATCTTCCGCAGTTGGTGCACTGACGACACTAGAGATGTGGTTGGTGATGGCCATTACACCTGTTGCACAAAGGTGCATTGCCAAAATAAGGCTTCTTGGCGGTTGGTTGCGCAGGCTGATTTGGTGCAGCTTGAGCCTGTGCAGTAACGGCATAGTTTTGGGAAGCCTTTCGCTTCCTAGAATTCTTTGAGGAACCAGAATTCTTCCCATTCTTGTTTTCACCTTTCTTGCTATCGCCCTTGTCAGACGCCTGCTGTGACAATTGCCACTTTCGGGTAATTTACTTACATTTAAAACAATGATTTACATTATACAAGCATGTGTTTTGAATATTCTGACTGCATGATTACATGATATACATCTTAGAAAACTCATGGAATATTCATTGTTTATTACACATGATTCATTTTTATTGGGTACATTTGAAATAGTGCAAACAATTAACCGAAACAACTAGAGTAGTGCCTAGTGAACTAGAGTGCTGACGAAAACTCCGGATTCGCAGAAAACATCTAAAATGACATCTATAGGACTCGGGTGAGAGTCCAATATCATTTATATATTAAACCCTATATGGGAATACAAGAGTTCGATCAATAATTTACCAATGCCCGGTAGCACTAAAAACTGTCCGAAACGCGCTAAAAATGACCATTTCATGAATTGTCCGCAAAATTCAGCAATTGTATTTTTAATACAAGATACAAAAATTGATGTTTAGGCACCAATTTCATATAAACATACTTATGGAATATCAATTACACACATAACGGAAATTTGCCCTACAACTTCCATAAGAGAACGTTTCGACTATTTATTAGTGAAACAAGCACTAAACAATTATCCGAACTACATTTTGGCACAACTAGCGAACTAGTGATCATTATTTTTGGTTTGGTAAAACTAGTTTATGGTCATTTCAAGTCGCGAAACATCTCGGAAAATTGTAATCCCTAAACACCTTAACACTTACATCTTTCTAATTCTTTTTAAGTCTTAAATATTTACTAACATTTTTCACCATGCAAGACCCCCCCCCCCCCTCTCATAACCGTGAACAAAGGGGCCCCACCCCCTTGTTTAACTTAGTAAATATCTAGATATTATGTTATGTTACAAGTGGATTAGAATGAAGACTTATTACTACACTTAGTCACTAAGTTACTACCACTTTTACACCATTTCCTTCACACACAAAAGAAAAGCTCTCATCATCTTCATCATTTTCTCAAGAACACCCACCAAAAACCCAATTATTTTTATCATCCTCTTCATTACCAAGATGGATTTCTTTGGAACATAGGGTGATCTAAGGCTTTTGGAAGCAAAAGGAAGGGTTTTTCATTCATGCAAAAGTGTTCCACCATCAAGATCATCATCTTACTTATTCTTAATAATCTCTAAAGATCATCCCTAGCCTAGTGCTAGAAGTAAGCTTCTATTTTTTTTTATATACATATTATGTTTATGATTGTTATTATAATTAATAATAACCATATATAATCATACATAATGAACAAGAAAAATACAAAGGAGCAAAGATAAAAATCATCATATAATTTTGTTTGTTTATATTGTGATTTAAGACTTGTTATATGCTTATTAGATCTTGTTATGATGATTATGCTACAAATAAAGTGTTAGAAGATGTTGATAGATATGATCTAAAAATTATACATGTTTATGTTAAAGGGTTTTAACATAAAGGATTAAAGGAATGATCATATCTAGTGATCTTGTGAAAGTATTTAGGGTTTATGTTTAAAAACAAGACTTTCACAAGATTATAAAAATTAACATGCAACTAAAGATTTTTTTATGAAAGTTGTTAAAACTAGAATTTAACTTGGTTTTTGAACTAGTTAACATATGAAAGGATCATGTTTAAAACCCTACATGATTTGCTTATCATCTTGATGATTTGATGTTATAAAAGTCTTATAATGTTTAGTTAAGATGATGAATAAATTGTTGTTGATTTAGTAAAGAAAATGATATGTTTAATGAAACATGGTTAAAATAAGAATACAAAGATTATATGGCAAATTTTTATAAAAACTTTATTTTATAAAATAACAACCTTTTTGGGGAAATCTCTACAAGATTTATAAAAATTATTAAAGAAGGATTTATAAATAAAAGACAAGAAAAATATATATATATTTTTTTAAAATATATATTTGGTTACTTTAAACAATTTTTGTGTGATATATTACTTGGTGTATTAGTTATATATATCATGATAGGAACTTGAATCTCATGTCAACTTTAAACTCAAAACACGTTATAACAAAAGTCCTACGAGACTTCACATAATTACGCCTTAAAACGAGTCACCAATCCGGGGAGTTAATACGACGTTAGACGATCTTTCGACACGAAATATAAATATACTATCGATAACAAATTTTCGGATGTTTATAAACTTATAAAAGCTAGTATGATTTTATTACTAACATCTATACTTAGTTAATTTTTATAAACAAATGGGCTTAATATACTTAATAGATTATTTTTACAAAAGGGCTACTTACACATAATGGGCTTAGTTTTCTTAATGGGCTTAACTTCACATTGGGCTTAACATAAACTCATGGGCTAAGCCCAAACACCAAACACATGGGCCAAAGCCCAACAGTATTCAAGCCCAACACTATTGAGGCCCAGCA